>CM062819.1:793288970-794488970 GCA_031772625.1 Pinus tabuliformis | reverse complement strand
CGCAATCAGAATTTTTTATGGATCTTTTAGCCTCAAATAATCTTATTGAAGCTAATCTCATCAAGTTGAAACCAACATGGAGGAACAGAAGAGTAGGAGCTGCCAGAGTGGCGAAGAGATTAGATCGTTTCCTAATAAATGAGGCTTTATCAGATGCAATTCCTTTATTCAGGCAATGGGTAGAAGAAGGGGGCCCTTCGGATCATTTTCCGATTTATCTTGAGCTATCCAAAGGCCCCTCAAAACCTCCAGCTCCATTCAAATTCAATGCCACTTGGCTTCAAGAAGAATCCTACACTAAACTGTTCCAAGAAACATGGACACATACAGCCAGAGGATCTCAAGAGAATAAAGGTTTTCTTCTTATGGAAAACCTTAAAAGACTGAAAAAGGCAACTATTTCGTGGGCTAAGGATAGGAAACTTAAGCAGAATGAAGATCTATCCAAGATATCAGAGGAACTCCAATCTCTCGAATGCATAGAGGCAGATGGATATGCGACCCAGGAATCAAAGGAGAAAATTGTTGCACTGGAAAAGCACAAGAATCAAATTCTGCTGGCAAGAGAGGAAGAATGGAGGCTCAAGAGCAGGGCAATCTGGCTCAAAGCAGGGGATGATAACACCAGTTTTTTCCATAATTATGCAAAAGGAAGGAAGAGTGCAAACACCATCTGGCATTTAAAGTCGGAAGATGGAAGGGAGGCTAAGACTTTTGAAGCGCTATCATCCCTCGGGGTAAACCACTTCCAATCTTTATTCAAAGACAATGGAGAGATCACCATAGCGGAAGTCATTCAAACAGCGCAATGTTTCCACAGCTATGTGGAGGAGGAAGATGCAGATTCTCTAATGGAGCCGGTAACGAAGGAAGAAGTGGAAAGTGTCATAAAATCCATGGCAAAGGAGAAAAGCCCCGGGCCGGACGGTTGGACGGTAGAGCTTTTCTTACACTTCTTTGAGCAGATAGGAGATGAAATATCAGATGTTGTGGAGGAATCAAGACAAAAGGGAGAAATTTATAGTCCTTTCAATACAACTTTTATTGCTCTCATTCCAAAAAAGGAAGCTCCGGAATCTTTTGAGGACTTTAGACCCATCTCCCTTTGTAACAGTATTTATAAAATTATTGCAAAAGTGATAGCTCTCAGGATCAAACCAATTCTATCAAGGCATATATCTCCTGAACAATTTGGGTTCCTGAATGGGAGACAAATTCATGAAGCAATAGGAGTGGCGCAGGAGGTCCTTCATAGTGTAAAGATGAAAAACAAGAAGGGAGCTGTAATAAAAATTGATTTATCTAAGGCCTATGACCGGATAAACTGGACATATATTCGCTTGCTCCTAACGCACCTAGGTTTCAAAGTGGATTTCATCAGATGGGTTATGGGGTGCATCACGGATGTCAGTTATGCATTACTCATAAATGGAGCTGCTACCCCTTTCTTCAAAGGACAAAAAGGACTGAGGCAAGGCTGCCCCTTATCCCCCCTGTTGTTCCTTTTGGTAGCTGAAGGTCTAAGCCAGCTGATTCATAAAAGCAGAAGGGAAGGTAAGATAAAAGGTATTGAGGTAGCAGTAAACCTATTCATATCCCATCTTCTCTTTGTAGACGATATTCTGGTTTTTACTAGTGGATCCACAAATGATTTAAAGGAGCTTAAAAATATCTTTGACCTCTTTTTGAAAGCTACCGGAATGCAGATAAACCCCAGGAAATCACAAATCATCATGGAAGGGCTAAGTAGACAGGAAAAGGAACATTTCAGCTTGTATTTTCCATATGAAATGTGCAATATGGCATCCCCTTTCAAGTACCTGGGTTTCTGGTTGAAGCCAAACAATTATAGGAAGGAGGACTGGTCTTGGCTAATTGCAAAAATTGAAGCCAGAATCAGACACTGGAGCTTCAAATGGCTCTCCAGAGCAGGGAGATTGACCCTGATCAAATCAGTGTTACTAGCCATTCCAGTATATTGGGCAGCTTTAACTTGGGTCCCAAAAGGTGTGCTGGAGAAAATTCGAAGGATCTGCAGCAGATTCTTGTGGGCAGGATCCAAAGAATCCTCGGTTCTCCCCTGGGTTGCATGGGAGAAAGTGGCGAGACCAAAAGACTGGGGCGGTTGGGGGATAAAAAATTTACCCGATTTCAGACTTTCTTTGTCGGCAAAATCAGGGTGGCGCCTCATTAAGATGGAAAATCTCTGGACCAGAACAGTTAAAAGGAAATATATAGATCCAACTCCTTTGGAAGTCTGGATCAGGAACCCAGTCAAGAGCCATAAGAATGTGTCGGTAATTTGGAAAGCAACTCTGGAGTCTTTTAAAGTAATTGAACAAGGCCTAGCTTGGAAAATCGGGAATGGAGAAAAGGTTAAGATAGGAAAGGACCCTTGGGTTGGCTGTTCAGAAAGGTTTGCCCTTAACCCTGAACTGATTCAGCAGTTAGAGGATAAAGGGCTTCTCTATCTTAGCCAAGTGGCAAATCCGGGATCTTCATCCATCTGGGGTCAAGCGTGGAAGAATGGTGAAGAGTTGGATCTGGAGCAAAGATGGTGGAACGAATGGAGTACCTTTACTCAAGATCTCTCCAGAACAAATGTCCGGTTGAATGATAGACAGGATGAGTTAATTTGGGCCCATGCAGACACTGGGGAATATGCTCCAAAGAGTGGGTATAGTTTCCTTATGTCAAGAAAAGGATGGGAGAATCCTGAGTGGTGGTCAAAACATCTATGGAAACTTAAGAGCCCCCCAAAGTCAAAAATCTTGTTCTGGTGTATACTTAAAAGCAGAATTCCAACTTGGGACTACTTGCAGACAAGATTCATGTACGGGCCTGGGAGGTGCACACTGTGTAAATCAGAAGCTGAAACAATAAACCATCTCTTTTTAAAATGCTCAGAAGCCATTAAAATTTGGGGTGAGGTAGGGAACCTCATGAACAAAAAGTTAGAATGGGACGGACACACTGTGCAAGATGCTTGGCAAAAATGGTGGGACTCCCATCCCAATGGGAACCTGCGCAATCTCCCCCTCATCATCAGTTGGGGTATTTGGATAAGTAGGAACAGAAGTATCTTCCAGGATAAGGAAACTCCTATATCAATCACCGCAAGCCAGAGTACTGCCATCTACTCTAGTATCCCCGAGCCTAAGGAAGCCCATGCCCAAAGAATCATCCCAGAAATGCAGATCACAGAAGGAATCCCCTGGGCCTTCTTCGATGGCGCATCACAGAACAATAAAGCCGGAGCAGGTTTAGTCATCAATGAATCCCCTTTATCTGTTCTAAAAGCATCGGTGGGACTTGGATCTGGCTCTAACAACTATGCTGAACTTATGGCCTTGAAACTCCTCATCTGTTGGCTCATTCAAAGGCGCACCCTCACAATTCAAATTTTTGGAGACTCCCAAATAGTGATCAGATGGGTAAATGGACAAAGTACGTGCAGAAACCAACTTCTAAAACAAATCTTGGGAGAAGTTCAGAGATTAAAATCATATTTTAACAGCTTCTCTCTTCGCCACATTTTCAGGGAAAGAAATGAATCAGCAGACCAGCTTTCTAAAGATGGTCTTCAACAGGATTTGGGCAGCTGGGTGATCGTAGAAGAAGAACAAGGACAAATTAGAAGATCGGTTCAGCCGCCATACCATCAGCCTCCCTGACTCTCGAGCTGTTTTTTGTCTCATTACACTGCTCCAAATTTTTGTAATTCCATATAAACAAAACAGCTTTTGGTAGAACTGCTTATAAAACTTTCATACCAGGTGTCGGGCCGTTTTCCTCTATGCTGAGGAGGCCCGGCATGCTGTGTTTATTTTTTCTGTTATAATTTTAGTGCAAACAGTCCCGTGTTTTTGCAGTATATGAATGGCACCTCTTTTCAGAGGTATCAATACAGAATTAGCAGCTTACTAAGAAACAGCTGAGGTACAAGTCAGCATGTTTTTTTGTAAAACAGGTTTCGGTAATCCCTCTGACGGATCAGTGATGCTCAGCATTTACAATGTAAACTTTTTATAAATCTTAATAAAAAGTTTCGCTTTTTCCTTTGGAAAAAAACAAATGAAGAGTGTCAAATTCAACTGAAAATGCCACAGTGAACATACAAAAAGAAAAAGACAAATGGCTCTCTATGCTAGATAGTTGTAGTTATGTTTTGAGACAGTAGCGGTTAACCCACTCTTGATCATAGGCACAAGAAACTTTCCTTATCCTATTTTAACATCAATTCTGGCCACAAGTTAAGCTCAACACTAGCAATAAAATAATCAATGAAGAGTGAATCACCAACAAAGTCGATGGGGTATTGCTTTGAAATTGATTTACAATGCTCTTCCCTCCAAATCACAAATGAAAAGAGGTTGCACATCACTGAGGCATAAAATTATGCTAGTAGTTGGTCATATAAAATTGCATGCATTTCACCGATGACCTCAATTTTATTAATAGGCTTAGCTTTCATGGGCAATGAAAAATGTTTTCACACCAATTGAGTACAAGACATACACCATGTTATCACAACTCGTCCCTCAACAAGACAGCACAGATAAGTTTGATGGAACTCACTTATTTCCCAATTGATTAGAGCAAGTGTTGGATGAGCTTTGAAGTGTGACTTGAACTTATCAGTCCCTTCAACAAAATTTAGATAAACAAATGTGATTGCATTTTATTCACAAGATCTAAATATTAATACATAGTGTTATGGCCCTTGGTTTTCATATTCCAAGAGGTCGCTTGGACTTCAATGATTGTTGGAATTCCTTCATAGCAACCCTAACGAATTAGGTATCCAACAAAGACTATGATGCCCATATGTAATGTTATTCCTTGAAAAATGAGGAAATATGGAAACTACAAGAGATAGAAGACTATGAATATTAGAATCTAGGGCTATGAATACTAGAATCTAATTATAGATTCAGTGGTTTTGTTTCCAATGGTTTTGAAATAGGGATTCTATTTTAGAATATTAGCAAGCTCAATGGCATATGAAGAATGTAATTTATATATATATATATATATATATATATATGAAAAATGTCACAAGTGTGGTGGGCATTTCAATAAGACTTTGGGTATAGATATTATCAAGCATTATATCCATATCATCTCTTTCGCAAATATTATGTTGAATCATCCACTAGTTCAACTTCTTTCAAATCACCATGCATTAAGTATAGATATTATCCAAGCATTATATCTATATCATCTCTTTTGCAAAGATTATGCTTAATCATCGACTAGTTCAACTCATTTCAAATCACCATGCATAGATGAGTATAATGCACCATGTCTCCATGGTTTAATGTTTTATATCCACATATCAATCTCCATTCATAATTGGTAGCCTCTTGTTAAGGTGTTGATATATTGCAATTAGCATTGTCCATCATTAATATTCATATACTTTTCACTACTATGATAAATTTTCGATGTTCAATTATTCATGACAGCATTGCCAAATTTACACATCAATTTACGATACATCTTTGATAGAAAAATAAAAAGACTCGTAAAGTTTTCAATCAAAATTAAATGTCATATTTTAACTACAACAATAGCCATTGTCTATCATTATTGTTATCCTAGTTGTTTCCAACTATATGTATCTTGTCAGGTTAAATACTCATGTCAACATTTAGCAACATATATGACAAAACTATTTTATGCCTTAAGTCGCATGACACTCAAACACCAAGATGCACACAAGAGTGTTCAAATGGCAACCCACAAACCTCATAATTGTGACACTCTAGGACATGTACACGTGTGTCTACGCACACGTGCATGCATTTGTGTGCATGTTTGTATGTGTGTGTGTGTATGCATGTGTGTGCGTGTGCACATGCATGTGTTTGTGTGTGTGCATGCATGCATGTGTTTGTGTGTGTGTGGGCATGCATGTGCGTGCGTGTGTGTGCGTGTGCGCATGCTTGTGTTTGTGTGTGTGTGCGCACATGCATGTGTTTGTGTGTGTGGGGGCATGCATATGCATACCTACATGTGCATAGACGCATATGTGCGCACGCATTTTTGTGCATGTGTTTGTGCATGCACACGTGTGTGTGCACATTTGTGTGCATGTCCAACTATGTTTATGGATTAGCTCAACCTAAGGCGTCACCAACTAGCCTAAGGTGTTAGCTCACCTAGGGGGTGTCCAACATTGTTAGGAATTGGACTAGTTCTATGTTAGCAAGTGCTTAGTTCAAATCTCTCTAGGTGGGATTCCCCCTCTTGCCCTACATATCTAAATGGAGGATAGAAACCACCAACCACAATAACCATTGGTAACACTAAGGGACTTGACCAGATTTGAACATGCAAACTATGGCCTCCCCATCAACAACATGCCTTGAACAAATGGATCAACCAATCAAACCAACCCTTGAAACTACACACATAATTACATTTACAAAAATACATAGATAAAAGTTTTCAGAACATTTAAAATACAATGATAAAATAATGACTAACTAGATTAATTATATAAGGAATCAAAAATACATATAGAAGTTTAGACATAGAAGCAATGGAACACTAGTTAGAATAGGAGAACAACACCAATATAGATATTATTAATTTTTCTTAACCTTTAGGAGCAACCCTTGAAGATTGAGCCATGATATTTACCCTATGAATGAAAAGAACACTAATGTTGGAGAATTATGCACTGCAAGAAAAAAATTGAACACTTAGATGCATCAATCTCATGTAAACCTCGTGAAAATACAACTTTCTCCTTGCCTACAAAGCCTTCGAGGGAATAGAGCAATGAAATAACGAAGAGAGGAATAGGGCAAACTTGTTTTTAGAGTTTTTTTAAACGCCGAAATCCACGTGTCTGACACACAAAATGCCCATGCATCCAACATGCTTGGTCATGCATCCATCACAACAAAAACATGTCGCAGCATGTCCAAATGCATGGCCATTTCATGTCCGTTTGTATGCATCCTCCATCTGGACATACGTCCTCTTGCCTTGGGTGTACATGTCTACCATCATCGCTTATGCCATTTAACAATTACAGCAATCTAAAACAAAACGATCCACAATAATAAAACCATTTGTTAGTGGTAGAGGCTCAAATTGCAACATTATACACCTCTATGTATAATTATTCCAGTCAGACACCAATGTTAAGAGATTTGGCCTATACAGAGCATCGTGGCCATACCATGAAGCAAATATCCTCCAGTACCCATTTCCTGGTTGAACCTTGAATATGCACAATTAAACAAAGCCACATTCGGCAGCAAACAATGTAAGACCAGACTTTGAAAGTGTCAATAAGGCAGGGGTTGCAGACTAGTTTAATGCCATTAGATACTCTAAAGGTTATTTCAATAGAGGTTTTCTTGTTCTTTGATCAAGCGAAATAAAATGGGAAATTCATGCAGGAAGTTTATTGTTGTTGAGACATCCATTGTAATTGATGGGAGAAGCCTTATGCAAAGCAATGGACAGAAAAGCTCAGATCTAGAAAGGTCTTACTAGATAGCCAAAGAAGGCAGAAAATCAAATCCACAAATCAAGACTTGCTAAGCAACTTCATGGATGTCTTTTGCACAACAGATGGTAGCGTAATTGTCCTTCAACATGACAGAGGTCTTTTTAGAGAATTGGTATCACTTCAATATGTTTCTGACGGTTGAAGCTCATGTCATTGACTGAAGTTTTTTTGGTAGGTTTCTATGTTGCAAGAAGTGAATAATGTATGGATGTATGACAATGTCATATCTTTGTGTGTGTAAATTGTTCAAGCATGAGTATACACGCTTTCACCCCATATCTTTGGACCCATGATCAAAGGGCCACGCACATAAAGAGAGATCTATTTGAAGTTTGTAATATTTAAACGTCTCTTTCCTCCTAGATTCAAGCAGAAGTTCCTAAGGTTAGTGTTGAGATATATCTCAGCAGCTCGTTGGAAATTGGATCCCAAGAAGAAATTTTGTTTAGAAAATTGAAGGTTATCAAAATCATATACAGAACCTAGTTAGAGCGGTTACAAGCTCGTTATATTTTGTGAAGCATCTCTTTTCGATAGTTTTGACCACTATTTGCTCCTTTGCAATTGTTTCAAACTAAGATGTCTTCGGTAAGGCCTTGTCAAGATTGTTGCCTTGGGCTGCCTATGAGGCTTTTTATTTTCACTTGACTTGCTCTTATACTAGCCAAGGAGCAATGCACAGTAGAGATATCTAGCATCATTATTTGGCCGATTGCCCTCTATCTAAAATATGGGAAGGGCAAGGGGTGATGGGTGCAAGGGGGGTCCTCATTTACCCAAAAGAAAAGTAAGAAGGTATCAATGCAGGGGACTAGGAATCACCTCAAACAATGAAGCTGAGACTGTTTATCAAGGCCTTCAAAAAGCAAAGATGCGTGGCATCAAAGAGATTACAGTCATAGGAGATTCATCAAGTATTGTGTGTCTTCTAAGTTTTACACTCTCTTAATAAGGAAGCAAACTGTCAAGCAAATATTAGCGCGCAATCGAAAAAATGAATCTTAATGTTCAAGGAAGGAACTTCATTCCCGCACCCATCCCTTGACATTTGTAGAATCAATCCATAGACGACAGATAATGTGGATGCATATGAAGGACAAAGGGGGTACGGCATTTAAGCCACTTCCCACACCTTCATTTGTTTCCATCAACTTGACAGGGGATGAAGTAATAAGAAAGGATGGCGACAAGGATTTTGGGCCTAGTGTGGGATTGTTTCAACCTTCCGGAAGATCTGCAAGCCTTGCTTAACCATTAGAACTGGATTTGGAGTTGGTTTGAAGAAGATAGATGGGCTCGAGAGGATAGATCATGCTTCTCTGTGCATGTTTGCGGGTTCTTATCTACGGGTACTTCTCCAAGTATCGGCAATGGCGCAGTGCAGGAGCAGGCACTACATTATGTGTAAGCCTGTAGATCTCCAACGGCCCATGAAGGGGTTTGAGAAGGGTCTCTTGGAAGTGTCGTTATTTTAAAATTTATGTTGACTTTGTTTAACTTGAATTATCTCTTCCCAAACCTGTCCTCCTCTTCCTACCCCTTTTTGTTGAAGATTGAATCACCAGGGGGGTGGATATCATGAGTGCTGGTTTTTTCATCCTAAAATAGTATTTCTCTGACAGTTTTGGCCTCCTTAGATGTGCATGGTCACACTTCGCAGATTTCTAAAACCTCAAATTGGCTTTGAATCCTTTCTTTGTAATTGATGCCTTAAGGTCTGTGTCAACCATTTTATTTGTGGCCCACAGGTGCCATGCATGTAGTCTCATTAGTCAATATGTTTCCTTGTCTCTGGAATCTGAGCAGTCTAAGTCCCTAATCCTTGCATTAGAAGCTCACAGCCTTGTGTTCTTGATCAAGACACCTATTGGTGACCACTATGGGTGCATCTAGAACCCAGGAACCATATGTTATCTGGTTTCACAGGGCTTTTCAGGCTAAGACTTGAGGTGAAGTCCTCACAGTTGTGCACATACGAATAGAACATGTAAAACAACCAAAAAATATGGAATTATGCTGAAGTTAAGCATCAATAAAAATGAAAACATGCAAATATAATAATAAATTCTTAGTTTAAACTTTATAATGCTTTAGAGTCTTCTATACGTGCCACCATTCACTGCCTAATACCTATATTTATTGACATGTGTATTTATATTGGCATTGTTTTGTTTGAAACATTTTCCTTCCAGATTGTCCTACTCTCCCTTTCCTTTAACTCCACCCAGACCGAGGCAAAATTTTCCCCCGTATTTCCTTTCCTGTCTTTTCCATTCATCTAGCAGCAAACTTAGCAAAGCAACACTTCCTTAACTTAGCATCTGCCATGAGAACATGCAACAAGAAAAATTGCAAGTCTATCACTACGAGCAACCTTTGTAAAGTTGAATCGTCATTTAATTGACGAGCACGTCATATATTCTCTATTAATGGATACCGTTAGGTCACTTTAAAAGTTCATAAAAGCATCAAAAATATGAAAAATTTATTGTTTGAGTTTATGCTTATAGATGTGACGGTCTTCATTTTTTAAGCCATCCTCCATTTTCAATTTTACTATTGCATTTTCCTCAACAAAAATCATGAATCAACCATTTCAATACAAGAAATAAGGACCCGCTAATCAGCATTAATTATTAGCAGTGTCTTGCAAGTTTCTATGTAAGGAAGAGATGAATCATTTATGCCTTGCATATTTCCATTATCCATATGTTCCTCTGCTTTTGGACTCTCCAGCAGCATTTAGTGCTGCATTCGTTCGCTTCGTGAAGACTAGTGTTGATAACACTATATCCTCCCCATTAGTTTTGACAAGCATGTTGCATCTCTAAGCTGCCACAAGTGCATTGCAACTTTCATTATCCCTAATGATCATGGACTGAATCATAAATTATCAATTATGCGGAGTCATCCATTGCACCCTCTCCAGTTGACCTTCAACTCGGCGGTGAATATTCTAACCCATCATTTACCTATGTGGCCTGCAACTTATCTTTCTCAGTGTTTGCAGAGGGATGAGCTAATCTTGCATGACTGCTCACCTTACTAATATACAAAACGCTGACTGCCAGCGAACTTACTTTCCAATATCTAATGTCCTTGGCACTAGGTAATGATTTTGAGCTGACTCTCTGTGCATGTGTTTGGCTTTACTTGCAGCAAATGATTTAATGATGTGACCTAGACTTCTAGTTATTCCAAGTTTATTGCTATCTGCACTTGATGTACCTTATGTTTATGAATCATTTCAATTCTTAAATAGTGTTACAATAAACCCCAGGTCATTTTTCCATTAGTGGGAAATTTAAATTGTTTAGGCATTATCTGTCAATTAAATTCCAAACATTTTGTAATTTTTTTCAAATTAAAGTTCTATTTGTCAATGGGATCTTGATTAAATGGTAATGCAAAGGTATTTCATATCCCACCAAAATGTTGCATTCCCTCTAATTAATTCCCAGGTAAAAAAAAATCCTTTACTAATAACTCTAGGGTAAGAGCTAGCTGATAAATCTAAATGTAGGCAGATTATCACATTAACACTCTTCTTATGGTAGATATTCAACTAGAAACCAAATTAGCATATATTTGAATGGCACAAGAGCCGTGTCTCATTCTATTGTTTGATGATTGCATGTGTATTACGCAGGCTTTTTTATATGTGTACGCACACATACATCATAAATTTATATCAGCATAGATTCATCTTGAACGATAAGTAAAACTATAGAGACTTAAATCTCTCAATGCTTAAAAGTTCCTTGGTATGGCTTCTGTTTGATATATGACTTCCGACAAAAAAATGGTTTTAAACTCCTCTTCTCCCAAAGGTTAAGATGATTAACTTATAAATATAGTGATTTGATCTATAGAATCGATATATGGTGGGAAGGACAAATAAGATAAATGTTACAATCTCTTCAATAATAAACTGTAAAATACACCTTAATTTTCTCAATGCTATAAATCTAAGATACAAAATTTCAGAGGGCCTAATGAGCTATCAAGGCTGGAGTATTGCAGGAAGCAAATCTTCTGCGATCAAGACTCGGAATCGAAATTGAAGCATTTGGAGACTTTCAAAAGCCTTTTCTCTCATGATAGTCCTTCAAGTGAAAAAATAGGCCAAAACATTATATTAAAAAATAAGTCGATTTATCTGATTGTTTATTTAATGACAATCTAGTGAATCAAAGTTGAAGCATTTAGAGACTTTCAAAAGCTGTTTCTCTCATGATAGCCCTTCAAATGAAAAGATACACCAAAACATTTTGTTAAAAAATAAGTCAATTTATCTGATTGAGTCAATCTAGTAAGGAAACATCAACTATTTTTGGCCTTGCAATAGACAATTTATATCTTAAACAACTCTTCACATTGAAGGAAAATCCCACATTTCAAATTCGGTCCTTGTCTCAGCAATTCTCCAAATGAAAGTAAAATGATTATTCGGTAATAATAAGGAGCAGGGCCAGCTATCTGGCAGGTGGATTGATAGCCTTTTCTTCACTTTGCTCATTTGACCACCAACCCAATTTGTGGAAATCAAGGCCTGAGACACATGGACGGTTTACAACATGGTAGACTATAGCCAGCAAAACCCACTAATACATGCACAACACGCAGGGCACAACGAATGAGCCTAGTACCAGTATGCTTCAAAAAAAGTCATTCTTATTAGCACCTAGTTTAAAAAGCTCTTGCTGGTTGGAAAAAGGGCTACTTTGAAATTCAAATTGTGAAAATGCATGCCAACAGGATCTTCCTTCACTGGTGAGGTTGATGGAAATCATCAATTATGGTCCATTCCCACTATGGTCAGCCCCACCCAAAATGGCATGAGTCTCAAAGGAATGAGGCCAGAAGAGGGATCTAAGCTCAGAAAAGACTGCTATGTACAGCCTTTGACCTCAGGGAAGTGCATCTGGGAGCTCTTCAGCAATAAAAATAAAAATAGTAAAATGAGTAGTTGAGGAGAGCGAAAGTGGTTAGTTGGAAAGATGCTTCATTTGAGTATTCCTATGACTTTTAGTGATTAATACTTCATCTTAATTATAGACGCGGCTTTGATTTTTGAACCTATCTGAGAACCATTCCAGCAAATAGCAGATTCTCTCTCTCAATACCATTGACTTTTGTACTTGTCTCGAAATCATTTCAGTGAGTACTAGATTTCTAATTGATACTATAGTGTAAAGCCTGAGTTGACAAAAAAAGAGTACTTGGGGGGCCTGTTACCCACAACTTTGTAGATAATGTCCATAGGAGAAAAAATTTCTCCTAGATGGTCCTCAGCTTGCAGCCGGCAGCCCCATGCAGCGACCAGATAGCTCAATGTGCCATTTTCTCCACCACCTGAGCCAGCGATGTGGTCCCTCGCCCATCTGTTATGATCGTATGTTTGAAGGTGGGCCTTCCAAACCCGAAGGTATGGCTTATCATTGTGTGATTGAGTATTTTTGTTTACTTATCATGGACACTTTTGGGCATGGATTAGTGGGGGGATTCGGCAGAAAGAGTGGACTAGGTCTGTACTCTTGTCTCCTCTGCCCTTTTGATGGTTAACCTTGTATTCTAGTCCCGTGGGATCTCCTTTATTGGCCACTAGGCTTTAGGGATGGCACTACATGGGAAACCCTGATTTCGGTTGCGTGGTCCCACTTCCCAAAACCATATACATCACTCCCCTTCCACTCATTACAACCCCATTCATCATATTTCCCATCCGGGTCCACATTTGTCCATTGGGTCCACAAGGAGTTAGCCTCCCCCTCCCCTTGTCCACACCTTGGGTCGGGCCTAGAACGATGCCCCAGAGGTTGATGCAGCTAAAAAGAAAAGAAAAAACATATTTGGCCACTCTCAACAGGAAATTGTACCATAAAATGCAAAAGATGGTCAAGACATACAAATTTAGCACGTGGGCAAAAGCCAAACATGAGCTCTACCCCTTATCCATGGCCATCACCCTGGTTCCTATGGGCCCTAGATGAGCCCCCTCCATCATTAAGGAACCCATGATTGTCCCAACCCCTGGTGGGCAATGAATTGCCCCACCTAAAGGGGGTATCTATTGTTGTATCCTACACATCATGCTCTCATCCCTTGGAGCCTCGAGCAGTTATAAGGAAAAATTAATAAAAGGCAAAAGGCATATGAAGAAGGGTGGAAAAACAAAGGTCGGGGTAACTCATGTACCACAATTGCTCCCTCCTACACTCATATACTCAAGTGTGGGCTTCCCCATATTAGCTACCCTTGTACCATGGCATGTGGCCCGGAGCTTCCCCTTCACCCCCATTCCATTCCATCACTATATCACATGCCACCTACCATTTGATAGATATACAATGGACATATCACCCCCTTTAGAGGCCGAAACCACCTAATAGGGTCCTTGGTTAACCCCCTTTTGAGCTTGAAGACCCCTGTACATGCCGAAGCCCATTATGCAAGAACATGCCATTATGAAGTATCCACTTGTGTTTCATGATTTGTAAGGTTATTTACTTGATTATTATAATGATTTGTTGTACTGGAAGGCGAGGAGACGCATTGGATCTTATGCAAGATTGCAAGTGGGTCTCCATTTGGGGTTTGGTCTCCCTATATGGGGTCCAAGCCCTCCATAGGCTCACATTGGCACTTGTAAGGTGGGCATAGAGAGTTATGGGTCTCCAACATAGCAGAGAGCACTTCATGAATCCCGAACACCATTGAGTGATTACTCGTGTTCCACCTTTTGGGTGAGGTTGATGCACCTGGATCACCATGCCCAGTCGGCTTCACGCTTGTACCACACACTTTGCAGAGGTTCTAGGGTCCAAATGAGGATGTGTCTCACTGCATGAGAAAAAGAGAGAGCTTATGTCATTTTCCTAGCCCTTGCAGATGGTTTACAGACATTATCGATCTACTTGGAGACCCATGAGGATGTCATTGTGCCCCCACACCCACTTGGGGACACCAATGTTTTAAAAACTGGAACCGGTGACCGGACTGGTCCACCTAATGAACTGGGTTACCGACCAGAACCAGTGGAACTGGGACTGGTTAGGTCTAAACGAACCGGTTTTAGAAAAATACATTAAATAATTCATTTTTAATGAAACAAAACTATTTTTAAGATTTAAAACCATGATTCCAAACCAATAGAGCCAAAATATGCAAAGTTTGCTCATTTATATACCATGTAAAGGTGAATATATCAAAATGGCACCGAGTGCAATACATATCATCAACAAAATACATAAGCAATGAGGCTCTAAATGGCCTATAAAGTCCAAAAACAATGCTGCAAGCTATGAGGCCATTGGCCTACTACAAGTCTACATTGTATAGTGTACACATGGTCAATCATCAAGTTCATCACCACTACTAGACATAGGATCATCATCAGAAGCTACATAGACATCATCTGGTTCAGAGTCTGAGGATGCCTCAGCTTAATCTGCAACCTCAGTAGCAATGCCACCAATAGTAATAGAAGTGGACCTAATGGAAGCACGAGTTTGTCAACCTGCACGACTAGTGCCTTCCATTGGTTCTTCGCCTTTCCTTGATGCCGCCACTGATCTTGGTTCTAATGTCGCCACAAAATTTGCTTCATCCCCCGCTAATGCCATGTCGATATCAAAATCAGCATCAAACACAGGATCTTCGGTCTCCTTCACCCATTCTGATGTTGGATCAATATCGTCCAACACAATGGGATCTAGATCAGGTGTTTTGTTCATTATTTGGTTCCTCCTTAGTCGAAGGTTGTATTGCGCGAAAACAAGATCATTTAATTATTTTTGTTCCAAACGGTTTCTCTTCTTCGTGTGTATGCGCTCAAAAACAAACCAATTGCGCTCACAACCTGAAGCACTACAAGTTTGATTGAGGACTCTAATTGCAAACCTTTGCAATTGAGGACACTAGCCACCAAATGAATCCCACCAATGTGCTGCAAAGAAAAAGACATTAATTAGTAACTCAGTTCATAATTTGAATTGTAAAGAACGTAAACAATTTTAACTTGAAAAGAAAAACAAATTGGAAATTGGAATTGCTTACCTGGTTGATCCACATCTCTTGCCATCTTTGCCAAGTTTTTTCCAAAGGTACCACCTACCATATTGAAAACAGTAAGTTGTCTATGTATTTCCAACTGGTCTGCATGTGTAGGGACCATGCGCTCCAAGCAATCAATCAATTCAACTCTGACCTCCCCATCCTGCAGATCTCCTAGTCGATCTTTATAATGATACTTTGGGCTCAAAAAATACCCAGCAGCATGTATAGGACGATGGAATTGATTGTTCCATCTGTTATCAATGATCTCCCATATACGGCCATATTTAGCTAACCTGTCCTTGTAAGTTGCCCGTATTTGCTCCTTTGCCTGATCCATAGCCTCATAAATGTAGCCCATGGCCAATTTTTCCCCATCCACCATCCTTAGCACCTTAACAAGGGGCTCGGTAATTTTCATAAGCTCTACAGACCTTTTCCAAAAATAATTGTCGAACACTTTCTTTTTGGTGTCTTTTCCATCTTGTCTACACGAGCCCACCGAGATTCAGTCCATTCATCAGAAGAAAACATTTTCTTCAAGTTTTTATGTTGACCATTGAGACATCGCAACGTGAGGAAGTGAGTTGCAAATCTCGTAATTGCAGGCCTAACAAGCTCTTTACCCCCAGTGTTTTTCCTCAATAAGTTCAATACCCATGAGTGGTTGTAAATGTATTTTGTAATGCACTTGGCATGCTCTACAATGTTTTTTACCCACTCCACTTTGCCTATGTCCTCAAGCATGAGGTTTATGCAATGTCTAGCACATGGGGTCCAAAATATGGTCCTATATTTGGACTCAAGCATCTTTCCAGCAAGAACATAGTTTGAGGCATTATCGGTGATGACCTGCACAACATTCTGCTCTCCAACTTCCTGAATAATGTCATCCAAAAGCTCAAAAGGAAGGGTTGCATCCTTCAGCTTATCAGATGCATCAACTGATCTCAAAAACATGTTTCCTTGAGGGCAAGAAAAAAGGAAATTAATGATAGTGTGGTTCTTTCCATCGGTCCATCCATCTAACATGATGGAACAACCTATTTTGAGCCATGAATCTTTAAACTCAACCAAATACTCATCAACGGAAGATATCTCTTTTTGCAAAAGAGCTCCCCTCAAGTCATGCATACTAGGGCCTTTGAAGCCCTTTCCTGCAGCTATAACAGATTCCCACATAGCTTGGTAATAAGGTGAGCGAGCAGCATTAAATGGGATATCTGAATCATACCACCATCTAGCAATGTATTGATGAGAAGTTTCTTTGCATTGTTTTTTCCAATGTTGATCCAAAGTGGGTTGACGACTTGGCTGGGAGGAAGTGGGATTAGAAGAGGCAATGTTGGCAGAAGATGAGAAATAACTTTGGATGTTTGTTCTCTTTGTTCCTTTTGATGGTTGGCCAAAAGAAGGATGAACATAGTGAAAGGGGTCATTGGTGGAAGGGATAGAAGAGGAGCCTTGAATCTCATAATCATCATACCCACTCTCTTTCATGGCTTCTAATAATTCCCTCTTCCTTGCAATGTCATCTTGGATGGCCTTCTCCCTAGCCTTATCCTTGTAAAACTTTTCGAGCTTGGAAATGTATTCTGCCCTAATAGGACCTAACACTGCATTTGGTGCATCACATGGCTTTACTTGGCCTCTTACCCCAGCCAAGTGTTGTTTCAATCTAAGAATACCCCCACCTCCAATAGATTTATGGCATAATTTGCATATCATTTTTCCATCAATTACATCACAATGAGCCCATGCACTGTCCTTTCCTTTTGGAGCCATGTTTGCTTGAAATAATTACAATTTGCAAAGAAATCTGCCATTTTAAAAAAAAAATTGCAGCTAAGAAACATGGAAAACCAAAGCTAAATTTAGGAAAACAAATGCACATGTAGGCTACAAAATTTGATAGCATAGATGATAGAAGTTAGAAGTTTATAAATTTATAACACATAAAAAAATTTAATACATGGACAGTAGTCAAATGAGGAATTTTCAAGTGAAAATCCTTACTTGGAAATGCAAACTAGCTTCCTTAGCCTCCTCTTGAAGATGCCAACTCCACTGACAGCTACAAACTATCTCCAAAATAGCTCCAACTCCAACTCCAAGCCTCCAAGATGACTACTCCAGCAAAAACTCAACACTCTCCAAGCTCCCAAGCAAACTCACAAACACTCCAAATGAGATGTGTGAGACAAATGAAAGGGAGAAGGGCCTCTTAAAGGCTTGGAGACGGTGTTTTTAGAGGGAAAGGACCCTTACTTTCCCTCCAAAAGACCCTAACCACCTTGGATAAGTCGCTGCGTGGGTCCTCTGCGGTCGTGGCAGTTAACCGGCAGGTTTAGGACGGAACGGGTCGATTAGTGGCCGATTTAGGACAAAACTGGCCAGTTTGACCACAAATCGGCCGGTTTCGTCCTAAACCAGCCGGTTAGCACTGGTTAGGGCTCAAAATAGGCGAAATGAGGTGGCTGACCGGGTTTTTTAGCCGGTTTGGACTAGTGGTCATGCTGACCGATCAGTTTGACCGGTTACCGATTCCGACTGGCCGGTTTTAAAAACACTGGGGGACACCACATGTGACTTGCTTGGATATCAAGGGGACAACCCCTTATTCACTATGTTTGGAGCCTATTCTTAGACCCAGACACACTTTGGACTCCACTAAGCATTTTCAATGGCCAACAACTCAATATGTTTACTATTTTTCCCTCTTGAGAGGCTTTCTTTCTATTTTGGAGCTATCTTGGTGGGCTTGTCACCGCGTCATATCATTATTGTACATTATTTTATTATTTGGGGCGCTATTAGGCTATTCGAACCCCCTTATGGATTGTATAAATAGATGAGAGGCTCATTCATTCCTCTCATCATCACTTGGATTGGATTAGTATTTCTTAAGAGATTTTCGCACTTGTTGCTAGGATGAAATTTTTGGAGTTTTCTTGATGCACTATGATGTTTGGATTTTCGTGATTGCCTTTGGAGCTTCTTTCTAATGCAAAGTTGATGAATGGATATACTCTCTCTCTCTCTCATGTAAGTGAACTTTTTAATGCTATTCTTGTTATCTTAATTTTCAAATGCATGTATATTGTTATCATTATTCTTGTATGGGTTAATGTAATGTGAAATTCTTCTGGGACCTTGATTAAGTGATTTAATGCATGTGTTGCTCTTTCAGCGATTGGGTGAATGTTCCTAGAGGCACCTCTTAGGTTGAAAGACCTTGAAACTTTGTCTCCTTTGCAAATTTGAAGTACAAATATCTATTAACCTAGTTGTTGCCCTTGGAGAGGCTAGCGGAGGTCAATTAGGGCTCCTTAGCTCATGAAAATTCTCGATCTATGTGTACCTTGACTCCATTAAGCCCAAGAAGCAAGGCATTGATCCTCGCATGCCCTTGGTGATCAAATTTACCTTTCTTTTCTTCATTTTTTCTGATTCTAGGCCTAACCCTAGAGGGTCACCTATGGCATCAAGCGAAATTCCTTGTAGCCATCCAAAACCCTTGAATTTTGGTCCACTACTACGCTGGAGTTTGCTCAAGAGGTCCTCCAAGTTTAAGGCAAATCCAATGGTGGAATCCCGAGATATAGCAAGCCCTAGCCATAAGACCATCTCTTCCCCTAGGTTGATTTGGGTTAGTGTCCTCACTAGGATGATTGCATTCAAACCTCAAAAGCTAGTCCTTTGATCCTATTCTCTTCCCCAATTAGGTCAAGCCCCTCTCTGGTTAATCAACTCCACATCCTTGACTTAGTTTCGGTCCACTTTGTTTCTTTGTGGCCTCGCAACTTTATAACTCAAATTCCACAAGGATTGCATAGAAGCCATTTCTCCACAAGGATTCTTAGGTCAAGGAAGCTTCTTGTCAAGGGATATTCTCCAAACCTAGGCTTAAGTATCCTCTTAGCCCTTCCTAGAGAGCCCATCACCTTGCTTCTTAAGCAAGTAAACCATTTAATTGAGTCTCTCTTGTGAATAGGTTCTAGGAATCACTCTCCACCCATTTATTGATCTATTCATCCTTGTGATTCCTCTTATATCGGGTCTCCTCCCATCGATGAAAGTCTGTAAAGAGCAGGGAGCTATAGCTGAGGTGACAGTGGGCTATTGCTCCATTGTTGCCCCTTGACCTAATAGTTGCTCTATAAGATCCCTTGCTAGGACCCCTACTAGCTTGAGCGGTAACAAGGCCCATGCCTCTTGAAAATCTCTCCTCCATGTGACGGTAAAATCAAAAAATCAACACCCTTATGACCAGCTAGTAGGAAGAGCGTTTCAAAGAGTAACCCTCTATGTGTGTTTGGCTTTATTGTTGGGAAATGATTTAATGTTGGGGATCTAATTATTTCCAAGTTTATTGCTATATGCACTTGATGTATTTTATACTTATGATCAGTGATTTCCATTCCAGAATTGTGTTACCATAATTATTTAAGAGGCCATTTTCAGCTCACAGGGGCAACTCAATTGGCAATCGCCATATTATGAAGTATTATGTAAATTGTGAGATTTAAGGTTTAAATCTCCCGTGAGTGTTTAACCCACCAAAAAAAATGCCATTTTCTCTAGTGAAAAATCTAAATTGTTTGGATATTTTCTATCAAATTAATTTTAATTTTTTCAAACTCATATGTTATTTGCTAATAGATCTTGGTTAAATATTAAGAAAAAGTGTTTCATATCCCCATTAAAGTGCTCCAAGTAGTCTTCATATCAGTTTTGAGAATTTCAATCTCTGTAACTATTCCCGTGCATCAATTTGTTCAAACTCATATGTTATTTGCTAATAAATCTTGGTTAAATATTAAGAAAAAGTGTTTCATATCCCCATTAAAGTGTTCCAAGTAGTCTTCATATCAATTTTGAGAATTTCAATCTCTGTAACTATTCCCGTGCATCAACTTACCAAATCCCAACGTTCTCGCTTCGCACCAAATCCTCAGTGGCCAAGCCCAACAATGTTAGAAGGAACCTTATTGGGTCCTGAGAGACAACCTAGTGGACTCAACTTTTAGTTCCCTTGTTTGTGGATGGGGGAAGAAGACAAAATCAACTTGGCCCACCTCAAAATTTGTGAAGAAAGTTGATAATGCACCTACAGTGGAGTTCCACCCAAAAAAATTGTGTTAGAACCCTTACTCTTGTTGATAGAGGCTTGATAGGGCAATTCACAAGTATGTGGCCCTCTCCAAAAACTATTGAAGATTGGATAAAGAAAACATGGGCTAGGTTTGTCTCTGGCCCAATAGATGTTTTTGCTAGTGGCTAAGGATAGTTCATTTTCCTTTTCAGCGCCAAAGAAGACGAGGACTTGATATTCATAAATGGTCCCCATTTTATGGCACTGAGAGGCCTCAATTTAAACAAGTGGACCCTTGATTTTGACCTGAAAGCAAACATCCCATCAATTGTTCATGTCTCGGTCCACCTTTCCCATCTTCCTCTTCCTTGTTGGGAGGCCGACAGTCTCATCTCCATAGGAAATTCTCATGGAAAATTCCTAGAAAGTTCCAAGCCTAAGGGTAAGCAATATGCTTGTGCCTGAATTTGTGTAGAAGTTGATCTAGAAAAAGGTCTACCATAGAAAAAAATCTTTAAAATTTGGGACTAGATTCATGAGTACTTTGGATTATGAACAAATCCCTTATAAGTGCAAACTTTGTCACAAATATGGACATTTTGCTAAGGATTGCAAGTCCAAATCCTCTTCTGCAGGCAACTCTCAACCTTTAGGAGAATGGCAAGCCCTTAAGAAAACAACTATAAGGTATGTCAAAGTTGGCTCTTTGTCCAGGAAAGAGGTTGTGGCTACTCCATCCAATCCTTTCAAATTTTTGTCTATCCTACCTGAGCCTGGTATCCCCGCAGTAGATTATGTATGCCCTGAACCTGATGATCCTCCTATTGATTTAACCAGCCTACATCCCCCTCCTGTCATACCTTCATCTCCATTAAAAAAGATGAAATCTTTTGTGGACAAAGAAGCACCCCCTCTTTGTGACCTTGTTAACACCTCTATCATTGACTGTGCTTCTCCTGCCCACATGCAAGTTGTTACCCTCCAACCTTCATAGCCTCTGCTCAAGGACACTGAGAAGCTCTCTCTCTGGACCTCTTAATAAAGAAGGGCCTCCTGTTCCTCATTCTAATAAGAACAACAACCCTTCTTACAAGAAGGAAAAATCAGACTCTAGGCTGATGGAGAATATTTGGAGCAATTTGAAAGGGGGCACAAAAAAGCCGGAAGAAAACCTAACAAGGAGAAACAAAATGAAGCCACTACAATGGAGAAAATATTAGGCAAGCAGAAAACATTAGAACAACAATACACGAATCAACAAAATACAAGAAAAGAATCAAAGAAATATAAGGACAAAGCGGGGAAGGAAGCACCTTTACACACCTCTCAATGAAAATAATTTCTTGGAATACAAGAGGTTTGGGGAACCCCATCAAAACCCTAGTAGTAAAGGACATAAACAGGAGTGAGAAAGCAAACATTCTATTCCTTCATAAAATAAAAATGGATGCAAGCGAATTTGAAAAAGCCAACAACAAAAGTGTTGCTAGCGCAAGAGGGGCCTCGGGAGGGCTTGCCACCCTGTGGAATCCATACAAATACCAAAAACTTGAAACAACTATCAGTCCTAGATCAAAACTGTTTTGAAAGACCTATCCTCTAGCAAGGTCTATGCAATATACAACATATACTCCCCAACCTTGTATGTAGAGAAGACAAAATTTTGGAACACATTAGACAACCAGAAAGTCTCAAATACTTATCAAGAAGTCATAATAGGAGGAGATTTTAATACAACAATCTCTTCCAAGGAGAAAAAAAAAGGTAGCATAATCAGAGATCCATACATGGAGAACACGGAGGATCTAATGGTTGAATGGGACTTGATGGATATAGTGCCAAAGAAAGGTGCATTCACTTGGTCCAACAAAAGAATAGGGAAACACAACATAGCAGCCAAACTTGACAGATTTTTACTATCAGGAAATCTATTATTAGAAGATATCGACATAAGATCTGAGATAATACAAAATGGAACTTTAGGTCATAAGCCCATATCTTTAACTCTCAAAAAAATAAAGGGCATATGGGTCCAATCCCCGTCAGATTCAACCCTCTATGGCTGGAAGATGAGAGAGCAGTGAAAGTAATACAAAGACAATGGGGAAATTATGTTGAAGGATCTTCATCCTTTGTGCAGGAAACAAAATAAAAAATCGTGAAAAAAGCGTTAAAAGATTGGGCGAAAGATCAATATGCAGAACCGAATCAAGAAAAACCATATTTAAAACAACAGCTAGAGGAGCTATACCAGCAAATGGAAAGTAAGCTTTCAACTAAAATCCAGAGCATTAATAGTAGAGAAGAAGAAAAATAGAGGTTAAAAACAAGAAGACTCTAGCTTAAAGCTAGAGACAAGAACACAAAATACTTTCACAAACAAGCCAAAGCAAGAGAAATGAAAAATAGGATAAGTTAATTAAGGATTATGAAGGGAAAACAGTCAAGGTATATGAGGAAATAAAGCAAGCAACCCATCTATACTACAAACAGCAGTACCAGAAGGAGCATAAGGACAAAAATCAAAGTGTAAACAAGATGCTCGGGCAAATTCCAGCCAACATAACTAATGAAGAAAATGAAGCGTTGTATATACTATAAGCCCATAGAGGAAAACAAGGCACCTAGGCCAGATGGGTTCACCATTCATTTCTTCAAAGCCTTCTGGCTTTTAATAAAACACAACTTATGTAAAATGTTGGAATGGACAAGAAAGAAGAGGAAAGTTGGGGGAGGAACCAATTCTACATTTCTGGCCTTGATCCCTAAGGATACCAATCTAGTCTCCTTTGCCAGATTTAGACCAATAAGCCTATGTAATGCCTCCTATAAAATTCTCTCTAAAGTTATAACCACCAGACTGAAAATTCAAAAAAGTCATAAACAAACCTGTATCAGAGAATCAAAGTGGTTTTATAGCCAGAAGACAGATAACAGACAACATAATTTTAGTCCAAGAAGCAATTCATACCAGCAACACCTCTAAAATCAAAGGCATGGCAATAAAACTTGATATGGCTTTAGCTTTTGACAGATTCAAACGCGACTTCTTTCTCAGAATTTTGGAAAAATTTGGCTTCAGCTCTCAATTTGTTGAATGGATAAAGGCTTGCATAATCTCAACATGGATAGCTACTTTGGCCAATGGAAGGCCTGCATGATTCTTTCAAGCTTGAAAGGGACTAAGGCAAGGTTGCCCCTTGTCTCCTCTTCTCTACATCATAATGGCAGACTCTCTAAGCAGAAGATTAGAAATTGCCTGCCTTAATGGAGATTTGATAGGTATGCAAATTGTTAGAGGAGTTAAATCGTTGCAGATGACACAATTCTGCTTGGGGGAGCATCTGCAATCATAGCCAAGAGATTTAAGCAAATTTTACAAGACTTCACATTGGCTTCAAGAGAACAAATTAATGTAGATAAAAGCAAGATCTAAGGGTGGAACACTCCTGACAGCAAAATGCAGGAAAAAGCAAACATCCTTGGCTTCTTTGGGAGAAAGACTAGTCTGCTTTCAATTACTTGGGACTTCCCATTTCTCTCAAAGGACAAAAACCTCAGGACTAGATAGGTATCATTTCCAAAATTAAGAAGGAAATCAATTCTTGGGGTGCAAATTGGTAGAAAATCCTGGTAAAGTCCACCTTATGCACCCTTCAAATTTATCAAGCTTCCCCTCTTCTTGCACCTAAAAGTATTCTTGACACTATTAACAAAAGCATCAGAAAATTATATGGCAAGGAGGCAAAATCACTAGGCAAAATTATCACCTAGTGAGCTGGGAAACAATCAAGATGGATATAGAAGAAGGAGACCTCATATCAAGGACTTTGTACTTTTGAATCATACACATTAGGAGCAAAATTAGGGTGAATACTGCTAAAAGAGGACAACCCCTGGTGGGCTTAATCTCTAAGAAGGAAATACTTGCACAATAAAAACGTGGAAAGGCCAAAGCTCCTAAACTAGAATGAGACTGGATCTTGCACTTCGAACCTGTGCCAAAAAGGCATATAAATTTAATAATGAAACATATAAGCTAGACTTCAGGCAATGGAAAGAAAATCAACTTATGGGAGGACATTAAAAGTGTCAAAACACTCTAAGAAACAAGACAGGACTCCAAAACTCTAGAAATGTGGATGAAGGATCGTAATTTTGTGCATCTATGGGACATATCTAAGTGGGATGAAATCAGTGGTCCATGGAAAAACTAGATCAATATCAAATTTCTAGAGGAGTTAAGCTCTTCTTACCTCTCATTCCTGGGTGCGTTGAAAGGTCACATCGTTATGGCAAGCACTTTAAAGATGAAAGAGGATGGACTGAGGAAAACAAAGCTTTTTCTGTCAAAAAATGCTATGATCTAGCAAATACCAAATCTGGAAACACTCACGCAGGTACAATCTGGAAAACAATATGGCAAAGGGACGAAATCCCCAAGGTAAATGTCTTTTGTTGGTTATTGGTACATGGGAAAATCCCCACATCTGAAAATCTAAAAAAGAGAAATATAAATGGTCCTTCAAGATGTGCATTATGCTAGAGCTCAAGAGAGAACATCCCTCATTTATTTATGGAATGCAACTACGCAAAAAATGCTTGGGAGTGTCAAACATATACATGGCAGACACATAGGATGAATGATAAGCACGAGAGTATATCTATTATTGACATGATATACATTTATAATACATAGGAGTGACCCTTGGATTCATATTCCAAGTGGTCTCTTGGACTCACTTTGGTTGTTCAGATTCCACACCAACCCTTAGAGGATTAGGTGTCCAACATTCCCCCCCTAAGAAGGAAATACTTGCACAATACAAACGTGGAAAGGCCAAAGCTCCTAAACTAGAATGAGACTAGATCTTGCACTTCGAACCTGTGCCAAAAAGGCATATAAATTTAATAATGAAACATATAAGCTAGACTTCAGGAAATGGAAAGAAAATCAACTTATGGGAGGACATTAAAAGTGTCAAAACACTCTCAGAAACAAGTCAGGACTCCAAAACTCTAGAAATGTGGATGAAATATCGTAATTTTGTGCATCTATGGGACATATCTAAGTGGGATGAAATCAGTGGTCCATGGAAAAACTAGATCAATATCAAAGTTCTAGAGGAGTTAAGCTCTTCTTACCTCTCATTCCTGGGTGCGTTGAAAATTCATACCCTTGTGGCAAGCACTTTGAAGATGAAAGAGGATGGACTGAGGAAAACAAAGCTTTTTCTGTCAAAAAATGCTATGATCTAGCAAATACCAAATCTAGAAACACTCACGCAGGTACAATCTGGAAAACAATATGGCAAAGGGACAAAATCCCCAAGGTAAATGTCTTTCGTTGGTTATTGGTACATGGGAAAATCCTCACATCTGAAAATCTAAAAAAGAGAAATATAAATGGTCCTTCAAGATGTGCATTATGCCAAGGCTCAAGAGAGAACATCCCTCATTTATTTATGGAATGCAACTATGCAAAAAATGCTTGGGAGTGTCAAACATATACATGGCAGACACATAGAATGAATGATAAGCATGAGAGTATATCTATTATTGACATGATATACATTTATAATACATGGGAGCGACTCTTGGATTCATATTCCAAGTGGTCTCTTGGACTCACTTTGGTTGTTCAGCTTCCACACCAGCGCTTAGAGGATTAGGAGTCCAACATTCCCCCCTTAATCCGAAGGGGTATGTATGAGTCCAAGAAGAGAGTTGTAATACAAAATGTGCAAAAATGCATGGCAACACTAGGCTGAATGTGCTCTCTGAAATGTGGTTTAAGGATGACCACCAACACTGGAACGCTTAGTGCAGCGCCTGGAACTCTTCCAAATCTGGCATGAAGCTGAGGTCTTCTGCTAGAGGAAGTGCTCCTCATTTTTTGAAGAGGGAAACCTTCAACCTTGAAAGGGAGGTTTCACCCTGCATAAAAAGGGAGAACCTCAACCTGAAAAGGGAGGTCTCAACCTGTGATGGTTTAAGGATGACCACCAACTCTGGAATGCTTAATGCAATTCCTGGAACTCTTCCAAAACTAGCAAGAAGATGAAGTCTTCTGCTAGACGAAGTGTCCCCAATTCTTTGAAGAGGCATCACCAACTGAAGGCATGCTCAGGGGCATCTTTCTTTCTGGCTACAACTCTGAATCTGGTATGGCAGGTTGTGGCTCAGGCTCGCTTGATGTGGCTTTGAAGCTTGTAGATGACCATCACTTCCCCCCTGTCAGATACAAGGTGAGAAGATGAAGAGATCTCAACTGCAAGACTTTTCAATATTTGAGAACAAATCCTGTTGTATGAGCGAAATATCTTCTTGGTTGTTGAAGCCCATTGCCAAGAAGCGATCCATCCAAGATGAATCTTTGTTCTTGCAGGAGGTTTGTTTCTGAAGCATTTGTTTGGAGAATGATTGGTTTTTTGACAGTGCTTACATGGATGAAGATCAAAACAGTGATCTTTCATATGGCCAACTCGATCACAGTGTTGGCATTTCACAATCTATTGTTGTTGCTGTGGAAGAGGAGCAGAATCTGGAATAGCTGAAGGTGAACTATCATGAATGAATCCGGCACTTTGAAATTAGATGGGCTTTTAGTAATCTGGAATATGAAAGGACACGTCCTTGTAATATCCAAGACCAGTTATGTGCTTGTTGTGGACAAGCTCTTCCCAAGGTCTGATGACCGACTTGGGAAGTGCAGACTGAATTTCTGCATCTTTATGCGAAACTGCTCTTGAAATTGGCACTTGATGGGGATCAAACTCAACATTACTGACTTGATGACTTGTTGGTTGTTGATAGGATCCTGTTTCAAAGTCAAATAAGGGATTGTTTTGAACAAGTTCAGAAGGATGTCTTTTCTGTTGTAACTCCTCTTTGAGAACAAGGTCAAAAACTCAATATTCTTTTGTGCATTTTGCAGACACATTTTAATATTGGAAAGAGAGGTTTTGTTGATCTTCACCATCTCATCAACAGTGGAATGTATTAGAGTATTTAACAACTCTAATGCATTATCAAGTCTGGTCATTTTCTTCATTATCAAACTTACACTTTAAAGAAACCGATCACAACTATTAACCAATGAGGAAGAAGCAACAGTCACTCACAATTCAATGTTACTGCAATATCCTCTGTTCTAGAAAGTCGCATAATAGTTCTGACTGCTTTTGTGCTCTTACATCAATAACCTACCTCTACCTTTGTTCAATTGGATGGTAGTCGGCTTTGTGATATCCTTCTTAGCCAAGGATCGAATCAACCTGGGGTCCAATCCCATATCTTACATCAGCAAATAATCTGGACAGAATATATAAAACTGCACTGTATTTGTTTCGATATGGTAAGGAAACAAATAGTACAAAGTAAAATATCAAGTATTTGACAAATTTTCCTCCTCATCTTGAATGGTAACTTATATTCAACAGACCTACATTCAGATACATTGTTGTAACACATTCACCTCCATTAATTACTCATAGTGGACAACTTTGCATACAACTAAGAATACAGTTAAGATCATATCACAAGACGACAATCCTGGCTAAGAATAGTTTGATTGTCTGGATTCACAACTACTTCACAGGACACGAATTTCTTCATACCATATCTTCAAAGCTTAACTCATCATCAGCTTCATCAACCTCCACTATCCTTTTTGTGTCACCCATAGCTGTGACGTAATTTCCTCAAACTCTGGGATTCTGAACCCTCTGTTCTATCCAATGGCAACACTAAACTCCACGCAGCCTTCAGTACACCTCGAACAGGGATTTTGTTGCCTCAAGCCCAGATTTTGGGTCCCTGTAGTTCTGTTGCCAAATACCTTCAGAAATGCATTCATTGTTCTTCTCCAATGAGGCCTTTTGATGGCTCCTTCAGCTCCTATCCACCGCTCAATTTTTGTTGCCAACTTCAATGATGGTGTTTGGACGGTTCTGACACTTGGTAAGGCGTCACCTAATAGCACGAGTCTTCTTGGGACGAAGATCAAGAGGCAAGTACTTCTTTTTCTTCTCTTAATGCAAATCGTTAGTTCTGAGAAATCACAGTCAAAACTTGAACTATTGATAGCCTAACGACATCTTAGAGAGCTTGTGGAACAGCATCCAAATTTCATTACTCTGTTCTTGAATTTGAATGGAGAATTGTATTGTGCCATGTTGAACAGGGACAGCTACTTCCCTTCTCGTTCTACAATTCTTTGTTGGGATCTGGAAATGGCGTCCTCCCATGGGGTCCCTATGAGGCTCGCTTGCAGCTTCGCTGCCTCCTCTCAGATGTTGGAATCAGTCACAAATCCTCTGAACCTTCTCACAGCAGCATACACAGCGTCCCATTTCCTGGCCTATAATGCCAAGCTTTTTTTTTTTTACTTCCGATGGATTTTTCTGGAATTTTTCTGGCATGTAGAAACTGCCGACAAAGGAAGACTTGCAGAAGGGGCCTCTCGACGGAAAGATTTTTGTCAACACCAGGGTCGTCATTGGCACCTTGGCTTGTTCCGCATTCTGCCCTTGAATGTAATCAAACAGACTCAGGAATCCAATCCCGATAGCTTCTACGAAGGAAATGTTTTTGATGGGAGGAACTGTGGATAGATATATATGGATTCCCAAGTTAATACTGCAGACTTGGTGTGTGAGCACTCCGGAAGAGCAAGGGGGACACTCATTTGGCAATGTAGATCATTAGGATCCAAGCATCATTTCTTTCGACATTGCAGTCATTAGGATCATGAATTCAGGGTTCATGCTTCCATTATAAACTAATATTATATGCACATAGATAAATTTACCACGCACAAAGAATAACATATGAATGGTGATATGTGAAAGATCAACCAACGCTAATGACCCAACTTTATCTTCAACTCCTTGCATAGGCATCAGAAGAGACTTCAACACATATTCGTTGCAACTTTTCCATGTCAGGCCAACCTTCAACAAGAATCATCCAAGGGACATCGCAAAGAAGAGAGCATGGCTTTCAAAACATGCTTCATTCACCGATGTGGAATTCAATACAGCGCAAAATTGTTTTGTATTCCCATTTACCTACAAATCTGGGATACACTAGTATGGTCAAAACTTAATGGAGAGGTATTGTCAGACCCGCGTTATGGAAAGGATTGTCAGACCTGCGTTATATCAAAAAACATAAAAACGTCTATATTAAAGTGGCGCAGTTGCTTCAACGCAGAGCTCAGGAGCAGAATTTCAGGGAATTAACTGCAGACTACAGAGTTTTTGTAAAGGAAACGCTTCTGACAAGGAGCAAAAATGGCAAAACTGACATGCACAGAGAGGCCACAAAGCCTGTGGCTCAAATATGAGCAGGGCAAGAAATCGCCTGCTCTGATACCATATCAAACATATACATGGCAGACACATAGGATGAATGATAAGCATGAGAGTATATCTATTATTGACATGATATACATTTATAATACATAGGAGTGACCCTTGGATTCATATTCCAAGTGGTCTCTTGGACTCCCTTTGGTTGTTCAACTTCCACACCAACCCTTAGAGGATTAGGTGTCCAACAGGGAGTCTGCCCTGGAAGAGCTACAAATCTTCACTGAAATTCCTAAAGACAGGACCTCCATGTTTCATACATGGTATCTAGATTACAATTTAAATCTAACAAGGAAAAATGCCCTTAAAATAGTTGTCATCGCCCTCCCAAAATACATCTGTTGAAGAATCTGGATAGCAAGAAACAAAGTCATTTCAACAATACACTGTTCTCGACTCCTCTCCTTGTTGCAAAAGCAAAAGCTCTCTTGTTTGATGCCCTATCTTCAGTCGGAATTCCAGATAATTGGTAGGAGAACCTTAGTACAAGGGAGCTCAAATGGTTTCAAGGGCTCAAGCCTGGAACCATCACTAGCATAGGAAGATTTAGACCAAAGAGCCTTCCCAGCTAGGAGTTAAGATTAAGCCAAGCTAGTTTAGAGAAATGGGAAGGACTTATGGGAAGCTTCATTCTTTACTTCGATAGGGCTTCTAAGGAATAACCTGGCCCATCTGGAGCAGAAGGCCAAATAAAAATCCTGCAGGAAGACTTTTTTTGACATTTGCTTAGGATCTGGGACATTTCACCAATAATGGTGCAAAAGCCTTAGCTCTATGGAAGGGATTGCAACTGCTCATTAGAAATGGCATTAGGGAAGCCATCATTATTGGAGACTCAAATTGGGCAATTCAACATTTCAACAAAGGTTCAATGGATGAAAATCTCAGTGAGTTATGGAAAGGAATAGTGACTTACAAAAACCTGTTCACAAGAATAAAGGGATTCCATGTTCTAAGGGACAAAAAATCAAGCAGCCGACCAAAAGGAAAATGAAGGCGCATTGTTAAGTCGGGGTATCATCCAAATCAACGATCAAGTATGCAGCAAACATTCTCCATAATGGCTTTCAGGTACAACTCCACCAAACATCTTCAAAGCTTGCATCTTCTAGCAATAACAATAAACATCCATTGCTATCAATATACAGAGTTATATATGGCCAGTACCCATACTTCCCAGTGTCAAAATCCCCCTCTAAATTGTCATCAACCCTCCTTAGTGACCATTAAAATCTTTGCAATCTCAGATCACACAATTGCAATCACAAGAAATTTTATTCCGATAATTATGGGAACGAGTAGCGAGGATGTAACATCCATTTCAAGAAAGATTGTGGATGATGCATATCAAGTTGATGATGGCATGACTGATCAATGGCTTATCAAAGAGTCAAATGTCAATACAAAAGGTTTCGTGATCGTAATCTATTTACAAAAGAGCCAGAGGATGATTCACTAACTGGTGGCACCATCAGGCTCCTTGCTTCAGAGGCAGAAGACCATTGTTGGGATGTCTTGCTTGGCAATGACTCTTTGATAGTTCACAACAAAATTGGGACAGTAACAATGCAAGATCGGATTTGTGCTATATCATTGCCCCCTTTTGTGGCAGTGCTGCCTTACGAGCTCCCAATGACATGGGGCACCCATTCTCTCCCTCAATGCTCACCAAGAGACACAGATCCTCCATCAACATCTCACGGCCAAGTAAGCTCCACACCATTAATTTTAGTTAACAATGGTATGTTCTATGCTTAGCACAATTACTCCAATATCCTTTAGCCGGCCAAAGACAATTTCCAGTTTAGTATTCCAATAGCAATCACATTAACCATTAATCACGTCGATAATCATTAATCACATTGAAAATAATTGTAGATAGAACATGAAATAACAAAATGCAGACGACAAGCCAAGACGAGAGAACACCAGATTTGGTGGATGCCATGGAAAGAACCGAATGTGGGGAAAACCCTTTGATCAATTCTTTTTATTATTATATCAAATGTTCAGCAGAGAGGGAGAGTAAAAAAAGTCAAAATTGACTTGCCAAATCAAAGTCAAAACAACCTTGTCAAATCTCCAGCCAAATCCAACCCTAACCAAAAAGTTAACGCTAGTCAAAGTAGCAGCAAAATGTCCTTAAAGCAACTCGGTCATACCCAGTCAAACTCAGCTTGAACAGGAGGTCAAAGTCAACCCAAAACAGTCATAAAATCTACAATCAAACTTGGTCAACCCTATGATCAAACAGGCCTGTGGTCAATGCAGGTCAAACAACCCAGAAAATCTCAATTTTTGTGCCAATCAATGCTGCCTAGTCAAACGAAGTCAAATCCTCCAAAATCACAATCAAACTTGGTCAAACAGTTGTTGGTCAACGTTGGTCAAACTTCAGTCAACTTCTGAAATTTTCGACTCTGTACTTCTGTCTGAAATTCATCCTCCTTGCCACACATGTGAGTGAGAAGATATGCCCCATAGCTATACGAACCAATGAGAGAAGGAGAGAGAAGAATGTGTGAGTGAATGTGGTAGGAAATGAGGTTGGAGGTCACTTATATTTATACAAGTCATTAAGGGTGAAGTGACATGTCTCTTGGGCTTCACAAGCCTACATAATGAAGTGGCCAACCTTGATAATTTATACAAGTGTGGGCATAAATTCAAAAACACATTTTTGCTTGTCCAAATTTGATGATCTTTAGATCAATTTTGGTCCTCTCGAAAAGAGGAATTCAATGCAATCATCATCTCCATCAAATGAGTTGTCTAAAGTGGAATTTGGCCCTAGTTGCCAATTTTAACACTCCCTCTCAACTAGGGAGAATTCCACCTACCAATCCATCTATCATCATCGATCATCATGCCATCTTATCGTCATGTACCATCTCTATATCTCATGTCTATTTTGTTGAACACTAATATAGATAATGAAGAAGAATCGATCGAGAGTGAGTCACAAGACCTTACCACTCTCCATTGACAAAAGTTAGTCCAGAGGTAGAACCTCAATTAGACTTGATCCCAGATCAAGTTGTTGAACACCATGCATCCTAGACATAGGGAGTACGGCAATACACGATGCATCCATCTATAGTGCTATGGTCCCTATCCACTTTTCCCAACTCATTGGCCAGATGAGAGGTACTTCCCATGAGTCCCGGGCTACATGGGTAGGATGTATATTGGGGCATCAACAGGAGAAGCTAAACCACCCATCCTGCTCATATGCCATAGGAGAAGGTGAACCACTCATCGTATGCATATATCAATCGTAGGGGAAGGTGAACCAGTCACCCTACACATATGTCAACCATCTAGGTGTATCACAAGGGAAGGTGAACCACTCACCCTGTACACAGCGCACCGATAGGGGAAGGTGAACGACTCACCCTATGGTCGCTCATAGTTCCAAGGAGTACCCCAAGAGCTCTCAGAGCTCAATGTCCAACTCAAGCAAGACCCTCATGGGAGGGTCTTTCCATGACTCCAAGTTTATCTCGAAAGGCTACGAATTTGACCTTCCCTAAGGGCTTCGTGAGGATGTCTGCGACCTGCTCATCAATCCTAATGTGTTGGAGCCTTATTGGTCCCGCTGGACCATATCCCGGATAAAGTGGTACCTGATATCAATGTGCTTGGAGCGTTCATGGAACACGGGATTCTATGAAAGGCGAATCCCACTCTGGTTGTCGCAGAAGATCATGTTGGTATTTAGCATGTGCTCAAATAGCTCACTAAAGAGCTTCCTAGCTGCAATGTATTCGGCCTCAACAATGCTTAAAGCAACCAATTCCTGCTTCCTACTCATCTAAGAAATTAAAGAATACCCCAATGAGAAGCAACATCCATACGTGCTTTTTCGATCCACCACACTACCAGCCCAATCAGCATCAGTATATCCATGTAGCCACAAATTCCCAACAGTGTATCTTAGTCCATAGTTGATTGTGCTACGGAGATATCTCAAGAGAGTCTTACCAACAATCCAATTTATACTCAACATATTCACAGCGAAGCATATGTCCGGATGGGAGTTTACTAAGAACATTAGGGCCCCCACAAGTTGTCTATATTCAGAAGGGTTTGCCAACTCATGCACAGCAGCAGTTCCACATAGCCTCTTGAAGTTGAGTTCCATCGAAGTAGACACAAACTTGCAATCCACCATCCCACATCTCTCGAGCAGCTTCACAATGTATTTTCCTTGAGAAAGGAAAATCTCGCCAAGATTTTGCCAGACCTCCAGGCCTAGAAAGCAGTGCATCAGACCTAGGTCCTTCATCTCAGACTCAGAAGCCAACTCCCTCTCGCATTGATAAATGAGAGGGTCTGCACCTGTCAAAAAGAGATCATCTACATAAAGGACCACTTTTCAACCTTGAAGTATAGGTTAGGATCAGCATCGCTCCTTGTAAATCACGGCTTCATAAGATAGCTATCAATCCTCTCATACCAAGCCCTACGGGCTTGCTTCAACCCATAGAGGGATTTCTTCAACCTGCATACATGTGTCCTTCGATCTTGTACTTCGAACCCCTGAGGTTGTTCCAAGTAGACTTCCTCCTTAAGCGAGCCATGCAAGAAAGCAGTCTTAATGTCCATTTGATGTAGGCTCCATCCTTGAGAGGCAGCAAGAGCAATAATAGATCAGATAGTGGTATGTCGCGCAACTGGTGAAAATATCTCGTCATAGTCCACTCCTTCCTTTTAAGAGGAGCCTCGAGCAATGAACCTAACCTTATATTTTTCAACACTCCCATTAGCTCCATGTTTAATTTTGTAAATCCATTTTGAGGTGACTACGGACTTGTCCTTGGGTCTAGGCACCACTTCCCAGACATCATTCTTCATGATAGATTCATATTCCTCATTCATCGCATCCTTCCAGACTTGGTGCTTTACGGCTTCTTCGAACGTACATGGCTCAGTTTGAACAATAGTACTCATAGCAGCTAAGTACCCTTGATACCTGTTCGACTTCTTACTTTCACGAAATGTCCCTCTTGGAGCAGTATATTTTTCTACATCTTCGAGATTATCTTTGAGCCATAGATGTCTTTTCCTTGAGGTAGAGGGATCACCTGGAGGTGGATCAATAGGATCTATCGAACCATCAACATCGGGCATAGGCTCATCTGTCGAAGGTTCATGCTGTTTTTTCGTAGCATCATCATTGTCTTTCCTTGGAATGGGGAGATCTTTGGCTTTCCCAAGGGTGGTATATTCATCGAAGGTGACATCATGGCTTACTTCCACATCTCTTTGACTAGTCACATAGATTCTATATGCCTTTAAATTTTCACTTTAGCCCACAAATATACCGTTCTTCCCAGATGCTTTCAACTTGTTTCTTTTCTCTTTAGGCACATGAAAATACACAAGACAACCAAATATTCTAAAATGAGAGACATCAGGTTTCTTACCAATGAAAACTTCCTCGGGTGTCTTGAAATCCAATGCTTGATGCGGGCTCCTATTTTGAACATATACAGCAGTGTTCGCAGCTTCTCCCCATAAGAACTTCTGAAGACCTTGATCATGGAACATGGCACGGGTGGCTTCCATGATTGTTCGATTCTTCCTTTCAGCAACTCCATTTTGCTCAATAGTGTATGGGACAGTTGTCTCCCTCTTAATGCCAGCCTCTCTGCAAAAGTAATTGAATTCATTTGATTCATATTCGGTTCCATTGTCAGTCCTCAATATCTTGATTTTCTTCCCTGTTTGATTTTCCACCAATGCTTTGAAAGAACGAAACCATTTGAACACTTCATCCTTCTTCTTCAAGAAATAGATCCATGTTTTGTGTGAAAAGTCATCCACAAAGATTGCATAGTATAAGTATCCTCCCAATGATGTTACGGGCAACATACCAGATAGTTTAGAATGGACCAATTGAAGAATATCAATAGTTTGGCTTTCACTAGAAGGGAATGGTCCCCTTGTAAGTTTCCTAGTTGCACAACACTAACAAACTCCTTCACGATTCATGTTGAACTCGAGCATACTTGTGACCATCTTCCTTACCCCCAGGTAAGGCTTTGTAATGAAGGTGAGCAAATCTCCAGTGCCATAATTCAGATTAAAGAGAAGTATTGCAAGTCAAAGCTCCCAAAGGACTTCCTCCAACTTCATAGAGACCATCAACCCTAAATCCAAGTGTAAATGCATCTTTAGGGATTTTTTGCCAAATAAGTACCTTTCCATCAATGAATGCTACCTTGAAGCCTTTATCTTCCATCGCAGAAATAGACACCAAGTTCTTCTTCAAATCGAGCACATACAACACTTCTTGTAGATGAATGGTTTGACCTTGATTCAAGTGAAGAGTGACAGTACCCATCCCTTTCCCGGGGTAGGTGGCATTATCTCAAAGTATGATTTCCAAATTAGTCTTCTTTTCAATCCAATTTGACAGGACCTCCTTGTACCCCAGTGAAGTGCCTTGAGGCTCCACTATCAATCAACCAATGATCCAAAGTATCTAGAGTAGAGGCAGTAGATAGAGTAGAAATAAGATAAAACTCCTTTTGTTTTTCTACAACATTACTTTCCTCATACCTGAAATTTCTCGTCCTTTCGGAAGGTCGACCATTTCCATATCGAGTAGCGGGAGCATTCCTCTTTCCTTTATTGTTGAACCTGTTGTTTCTTTGATTTCCATTGTCTTTGAAATTGTTGTTGTTGTTGTCATCATCCCTTGGAGAATCCTTCTTGTGAGGACACTCTCTAGCATAGTGGTCGAACCTGTTACAATTGTAGCACCTTCCTTTTCTTCCTTCTTTGAACCCTTGCTTGAACCCTTGACCCTGTGTCCTTGGACCAACATTACTTTTCCTCTTTGCATGAGCGGAGAAAGCTATAGGTTCATTCCCATATGAGGGCTTGTCTCTCTCCATCGTCCTCGTCTACTCTTAAGTGCATCTAGCCAATAATTCATCGAAACTTGGAATCTTGTCATTGTTGACAATCGTGGTGTTAAACACATCCCATGCTCTTGAAAGACCGCCAAGTGCAATGAGAGTGAGCTCCCTGTCAGCGATAACTTTTCCAATAGATAGTAGGTCATTCTTGATTTGTGTTATTCTCATAAAGTAGGATTGGATAGACTCTCCTTTATCCATCTTGATGTCCTTCAACTTGTTATTGAGAAAGAGGATTTGATTTGCATTGTTTACTTTGAACATCCCAACCAGATTATCATACATCTCCTTAGATGTTCCCAAATGAGAAATACAAGCAACCAAATGCTTTTGAATGCAGTCTATGATAATTCTCTTAGCTTTGACCTCACCTTTCTTATACTTTGTTTTCGTAGCAACAAGTGCATTTGAAGGAGGCTCCACCACTCTTCCTTGCACATAGTCCATGGCATCATGCTCTTCCAAAGTCAAGTCCAAAGTCATCTTCCATGCATGATAGTCAGATTTGTCCTTGAGCTTATCCTCAGATTTGAAGTAAGATGTAGTAGCCATTGAGGCTAGTCCAATAATTTTGTCTAACAAATCTCCCTTAGTGATTGCTTTTCTCTCTCTTGCTTGGGCTTTGTCTTCACATGTGCTCTGATACCATGTTAATTTTAGTTAACAACAGTATGCTCTATGCTTAGCACAATTACTTCAATGTCCTTTATCAGTCTAATGACAATTTCCAATTTAGTATTCCAATAGCAGCCACATTAACCATTAATCACATTGACAGTCATTGTAGATAGAACATGAAATAACAGGAGGTCAAAGTTAGCCAAAACAGTCATAAAATTTGTGATCAAACTTGGTCAACCTAGAGCCAATCCTGCAATCAAACAAACCTGCAGTCAATGCAGGTCAAATAGCCCAGAAAATCTTGGTTTCTATGCCAATCAATGCGGCCTCGTCAAATAAAGTCAAATCCTCCAAAATCGCAGTCAAATTTAGTCAAACAGTCCTTGGTCAATGTTGGTCAAACTTCAGTCAACTTTTGAAATTTTTCGGCCCTGTACTTTTGTCTGAAATCCGTCCTCCTTGCCACACATGTGAGTAAGAAGATATTCCCAATAGTTGTACAAACCAATGAGAGAAGGAGAAAGAAGAATGTATGAGTGAATGAGGTGCCAAATGAGGTTGGAAGTCACTTATATTTATACAAGTCGTTGAGGGTGAAATGACATGTCTCTTGGGCTTCATGAGCCTACATGATGATGTGGTTGACCTTGATCATTTACAATGTGTGGGCATAAATTCAAAAACACATTTTTGCTTGTCCAAATTTGATGATCTTTAGATCAATTTTGGTCCTCTTGAAAAAAGGAATTCAATGCAATCATCATCTCCATCAAATGAGTTGTCTAAAGTGGAGTTTGGCCCTAGTTGCACAAAAATGGGACAATAACAATGCAAGATCGGAATTGTGCTATGCCATTGCCCCCTTCTGTGGCAATGCTACCTCGCGAGCTCCCAATGACATGGAGCAGTGAGCACCAATTCTCTCCCTCAATGCTCACCAAGAAACACAGATCCTCCATCAACATCTGACATCAAAGGAAGCTCCACACAGTCCAAGCAGTCTAGGAAAAGATGGGCTTCAAAGAAGAAGGTAGAAAGGACCAAACAGGTAAAGATAGGTTCAAGGACTTCCCTGCAAAATTTCTCAGGAAAGATTCAGATGTCACTATGTTAATTTTAGTTATGTTCTATGCTTAAGAGCAATTTACTTCAATTTTCTTGTTAGCCCAATATCAATGTCCAATTTAGCAATCACGTTAGCATGATAGTAAAAAGCAGATAAAACATAAACATAAACAGTAGAAGACAAGCCAAGACAAGAGGACACAAGATGTGGCACCAGCCAAGGACAAACCCCACTGTGGGGAAACCCTTGATCAATTCTTCTTATATTCTTCAATAGTTCAGCAGGGAGAGAGAGAGATTGTACAAATATATAAAACTGATATTTATGACAGCAGTAGTAAGGCCTTGACCAGAGAAGACAATGTTGGTCAAACATGGCAGAATTCTACCTCTAGGTAGCTTGATCAAACCTAGGCAACTTTGGCTTGCAACTGTAAATACAATCAGCCCAAACACTACTCATAAATCTGATTTCATTCTGCAGTAGATAGCTGATCTGATTTGGGCACTTGCAGCAGCCCTAAGCTTCCTTGACTGTATAGATTCTGGTTAGGGCACTTGAATAAGTCCTCCCTATGAAACTGTGGCACATCCTTGACTGCCCTTAGCAGCCCTTGCTATGGTGCTATGGCCTGCGGCCTAGCACATAGCAACCCCTGTAGCAAACGTATCCCAGATAGTGTCCATTCATCATTAACGCAGCAGCATTTAGCCTATAGAAATGTCAACACTTGAACTTGCTGCAATGCTGCAATTCTGGGACTGGTTAGGGTACTAACCACAGTCCCTAACAGCCCATCAAACTGGCCCAGAATTGCTCCTAATGGCTGCGGTTGTCCTCCAATGGGATGCTGCCCTCCACGCTGCCCCTTTGGGGCAGTTTCAAGCCCAACGCTTTTACTTATCTCCCTAACACAGCTGCTGCACCCAAACAGTCCCAAACAGCAGTGTTGTCTTCTTCATAAACTCGGCCTAGCTAACAGCATTTGCTAGCACCCAAACACATTCATATTTAGCCCTGTCTTCAACGATTACTAACCTTGTGACTGCGGCTTCCAAACACACCTAAACCATGCCCTAGAACAGCATTATTTACCACGCTGTCACAGAGATTTCCACGTTGCTCTTTCTATGCTCCTTCACGTTGTCATAGAGCTCCTTCTTGCTGCGGCTAGGGCTCTTCTTGTTGCGGCTAGGTTTCTCCTTGTCTTGCTGCGGCTAGGGCTTCACAAACTGCAGCTAGGGCTTCATTGACTGCGGCTAGGGCTTTATTATGACAGCGGCTAGGTGACAGCAGCTAGGTCTCTCTTTGAGCTGCGTATTAGGCCTCCTTTGCTGCGTCTTAGGCCTCTCTCTAGACTGCGTATAAGGCCTCCTTGCTACGAATTAGGCCTCTCTTAACTGTAGTTTAGGGCCTCCTTTAGATAGCGGATTAGGGCTTCTTTAGACCTGCGGCTAGGGCTAGATCTCCTTTCAAGGACTGCGGCTAGATCTCCCACTTGACCTCTCTTGCCACCAAACCCAAACGAGTGGAGAGAGATCATGAGAGATGTGTGTAACAAATGACTTGAGGCCTCCTCTATTTAAATGCAACGTTGAGGTTGAGCTGGGGGTTATTTGCTTGCTGGCCGACCTTGACAAATTGTCAAATAATATAAATAAATTCATATCTCCATAAATACATGTCGGAATCAGATGATCTTTAGATCAATCCTACACCTCTCGAAGAGAGGAATCCAAGAAAAATATCAGCTGCCATAAATAAGGTGACCCACATGGAGTTTGGCCCTAGTTGCCAATTTTAACATACTAGCTACCAGAAAATCACTTCAGTGATCTCCTCTGCTATAATGTGATGTCCTGTTTATTTATTTTTCTGGGTGGACCATTTTGTGCCATTTTCACTTGCAGGCCTTCGAGATTGCATAGATTTCAGGTAGCATTCACTATAGCATCTCTGCATCATCTTTGAATTTTTCTTGTAAGAGGCTGAGATCTCTGGCTCTTCTAAGCAATGTAATTTTCAGCTCTCTGGCACCCTGCCAGATCCTTATCTAATATAAAAATACCCATTTCTGTTAAAGAAAAAAATTTCCAAGTAGTCTTCCTTCAAAATGTATAGCTCGGTATATTTTGGGTAGCAGGTGTGGGATTTATTTTTAGTAAATCATTAAATTAAATCTGTAAGGGATTTGGGCACGTTAACAAATACTTTTGCTGAAGTTTACACTTTTACTCTGTTGTAAGACTTAAATTTTACCTTAAACACAGGCATTCAAATTCTAGGTGTAACTCCAAAAACATCATTATACATTTGATTTTAAACATTTTTCCATTAAATTTACTCCTAACCTCGAGATTATAAAAATCATTTAAGTTGGCAAAAGCATTCTAAAAGTTAAGTCTATAATGTTTTGAGAGAATACACTATCAAGCAAACATATGTGCCAACCAAGCCATGTTTCTGAAAATGGAAGATATCACTCTGAATTAGTCATTAATCCATCCCTTAATTACCAATGCAAGACATGGCAGGTTTTATAATGTTTCGAGATAATCCACTGTCCAAAGTAGACACATGTGCCAACCAAGCTATCTCTCAGTTATCAGTGCAAGACACGGCAAATTTTATTACTATGTGACAATCAAGTTATCCCTCAGTTATCAATGCAAGACATGGCATGTTTTATTATTATAGTGTTTTGAAAGAATACACAGTCCAAGCGGATATATGTGCCAACCAAGCTATGCTTCTAAAAATAGGGGATATCGTTGTCAATGGCAACCTGCCTTAGTCATCAACTGATCACTTAGTGAGCAATGCCAAACATGGCATGTAAAGCTCATTAATAAACCACATGGAAACGTACCCAGCAAAACCATCAATCAGTCACTCGGATATGGGTAAGGGACCACCTACTTTTGCCTGCATGAACTTGCCTACAGGACTTCTTCCTTGGGAACACTGGGATAATGGCATGGATGGATAGCTATTTGCGGTTGACATGAAGGTGCATTGGCCTCTTCATCGGACAGGCGAACTCTGATTTCCTATTTAAACTTTAGACCTAATAGTTCGGTCTCCTTGTTTAAAGCACAGGTAAGTTGGTTCATCCTCCTTATCAGTTACTCTTCTGAATTCACCATGTCTGGTGCAACAATTTGGAGAACAGAGGTTTTCTTTTGGGCCATCACCTCTGTTGGGATTATTCTGGTTTTAAGCCTCTTGCTTAAGTTATAGAGAGTCCGCTCATCCTTCTGGGCTCTCTGATATTAGTGTTTGGTTCGTGTTTCGGCTGCATAAAGACTATTTGGTTTCTTCGTACTATATCTTTTTCTTCTCAGAGAAAGTGTGCCCTCTTTGGTTCTTCAAAGGGCAAGGTTTTGTTCTCCTTTGTTTACCAGCATCATCGCTTCTAGATTTTGTGTCTTTTGTTCTCAATTTTATTCCAAACTATACATTCGCCTCAAATTTCTTTTGCAAAAGGGTAGGTCATAGCTACAGAAGCTTCAATTTTCAGTTTGGCATTGCACAGTTTTGGAAAGATAATGGATTACAGAGAATTGCAGGAGATTCTGAGGGCACTGAGTCATGACAAAGCCATTCAGGAAAATAAATGTCTATGTATTAATATGGCAGCTATAAGAAAAATTCAAAAATCCAGAACTGGATAATCTGATAGCCTCTTAAATTGCTTTAGTGATCGGAACCTTGGTCCAATTCAAATACCAATTCTGTGTTCTACAAGCAGACTGTACTATGTTCCCCACTATGGGCATTATGGGACTCTAATGTAAGATGAAACTGTTCACCAACACCCAAAAACAGAAGAAATTGACAAAGTGGATCAAGACTCAGCCACTGCAGCTCATGATGAGGCAGCCAGCCGACAAGTTTTTTGCTAGTTTTGTATGTTTTATAAAGTAGCTGGTTATCCAGCTCAATACTGTAAAATCTATACCTGCAGGATCTTTTAGGAGCAGGCTGCATTTTTCCTCTTGTGGCTGTAGTTAGAGGATAAAAGATAGTTCTTTTTAAAATTTTGTTTAAGTCTGCTAAAAAAAGACTTTAACAGACCTTATTGCTGTGAGGTTTGCTGCAGCTTTCAAATATCCTCTAATTATGGTTTTAAAAAAAGAGACAGATTTTACTGTATTATTTCTGTGAACTTTGCTGCAGCGTTTTGCTTAATACAAATATCCTCTAATTATATAGTTAAAATATAAAATAAAAACAAATATCCTCTCATTTTTTTAAAAATAAATATTAAATATCGCATATTCTAATATCCTTTTAAAAGCCACCAAACGTATATTAACATGGAAATAAATTCACATGATGACATCAAGGCTACTTTTTGTCGCACCGCTAATAATGTTCAATTAGAAACCAAGATAACATATATTTGAACGGTAACAGGGGCCTCTCTCATTCTATTGTCCGATGATTGCATGTGTGTATCACACATGTTATTTAATATGTGTGTGCACACAGACACGTGATAATACCATATAAATATAACATGCGAACTATCAGAGGGCTGGAGTATCATGGGGAAGCAAATCTTTTGCCAGATCAAGGATCAAATTTGAAGCACCTGGAGACTTTCAAAATCCTTTTTACTCATGATAGAATGCAGTAAGTCTTTTTCTTTCAAATGAAAATATAAAGTAAAACATTCTGTTGAAAAATAAGTCAAATAAGTCAATTTATCTGTTTGTTTATTTAAGTCAATTTAATGAAAAAACATCACTATTACTGGTATAGACAATTTATATCCTCAACAATTCTCGCGTTGAAGGAAAATCCCACATTTCAAATTTGATCCTTCTCTCAGCAATTTTCAAAATGAAAGTAGAATACTATTGTGATGACTCAGTAATAATGAGGAAATAGACCAGCTATCTCTCAAGTGCATTGATAGCCCTCACTTTGTTTGTGTAATGACCCATTTACCAGTATAAACGAAATGTGAATTATTAGCATGCAGATGATGCATGCATATGATAGCTACACATGCATGCGTCGCCTACACTGCACTAGTAGTCATATTAAATTATAAAGACATTTTAAGCATAGGATAAATGATGTAATTGTTGAAGATATTAAATAAATATCTAACTCACAAAAAAATAACATACTGGAATATGTATTTTAGTATGTGTCGTTATCATAATAAGTAACCATAGAACATTATCCAAAGGTTCTAAATTTAAATTACTAAAGTTTTAAAAAGAGTTATATTGTTATAAAAGAAGTAACTTTATACTAAAGGTTAAACATTAAAAGGTATAATAAAATATTAAATAAATATTAATAACAAAAGCACTACATAAGTGATGAGTGTCAATAGGGCGGAGGACGCGGGAGCGAAGCGAGAGCGACCAGGGTTTCAGGTTACGGAGGAAATTTTCCCCATGGATGGGCGCAGAGGAGGGAGCTCCACTCCCTCCTACAAGGAGGCGGTGGCCAACAAGAGCAAGATACCTCCAGATAAAGGCAGAGGTAATGCTGAGGAAGGAAGGAGAAACAGGGAAGAGGAAACAGAAGGTTCCAAATCGAAGGAGAATGATGGCACAAAAGACAAGGAGGAAAATGACAAAAATCAAAAGGGACCGTGTAAACCCAAGGCTGAAATCACTCCTAGAGTAGTATTAAATAATCCAACACTGCAGGCGCATAGGGAGCACATGCAGACTTATGCAATCATATGCAAATTCATGGGGTTATGGCCCACTGAAAAAGCTTTACAAACTTGGATCAGATACCACTGGAAGCCCAAAGGGAGCATTGATCTTCATCTGGGGTCCAAGGGTTTCTTCACTATGGTGTTCACCAACATTGAGGATAAAGACAGAGTGTTTGAAGGTGGGCCCTACTTCTATGCAACAGCAGGGCTCTATATGAGGCCATGGATGATGAATTTCGTTCCAAACAGGGAAACTTTTACTTCAGTCCCGGTTTGGGTAAGACTCTATTCTCTACCTCTTGATTATTGGCAAACAGAATTGCTAGCTGCCATAGGCAATAAATTAGGAAGGTTTGTCAAAGCTTCCAAAGCCACAAGGAGGGGAAAATATACCTCCTTTGCAAGGATCTGTGTGGAGATGGATCTATCTGGAGCTCTTCCGGATGAAGTCATCTTGGAGGTTTTTGATGAGGAATGGGTGCAGACAGTAGACTACGAGCATATTCCATTTAGATGTCGTAGATGCCATGAACACGGGCACCTTCTAAGAGACTGCCCTCTCAGTAAAGCAGAAAACAAAAGCAAAACTAACACAATGAAAGACACAGACAGCTTTCACAAAGTAGTTCATAAAGGAAAAAGTGGCAAAAAAGGGCCAAAGCAACACCAAGCAGGAGGACAAAAGGCTAGTCAGAATCAGTTCCAAGTTCTCGAAGAGGATGAAGAAATAGCAATAGAAGATCAAGTAATGAAGGAAGGTTATGAGAAGAGGGAGAAGGAAGAAGATAATGATCAGACACAAGAAAATGAAAAACAGAAAGGAAACATGATGAGTGATTCAGAACTAGAAATGGATCAGGAAATGAACCAGAGTGAGATGGAAACGGAGGACAATGAGCTACAGGAGATTCTTGACAGAGAAAACCTAGATCTAGAAGGGTTCTTGAATCAGGGAACTACGGGCAGGGTAGAATCACTACCACAAGAAGAGATCAATAGAATATAGCAGTTATTCCTATGGAAAACTCAGGAAAAGGGTTTGGAGGAAGTAAACAACATTGAAAGATAGAGTAATGAAGGAGTGAAAGCAGTAAAAACAACTCCGGGGCTAGCACCGAGAAATCTAGGAAAAAAAAGAGGCAGGAAAAAGCAGAACGAGCTACTGATGGAATGTGGAAAGCTCATGGTAGACTCAGGTAAGATGAAAGATCTAACCAGTTACTCCTTTACCAATCTTTAATTATGAAGTTCACAACTTGGAATATTAGAGGTCTAGGCAGCAAGAGAATGTAACAAAATGAAGCAAGTAGCTCCGAATATAATTTTTGTCCAAGAAACGAAATGCTCTATTCAAAAGTTTAGGCAAATCCATAGTAAATGGCTCAACAGATTTGAGTTTCTAGAAGTTAAAGCTGAAAACACAACAGGGGGTATCCTCATTCTCTGGAATCCCCAAAAGATTGGAATAATTGATGCGGAGGCATCAAGGAATTATCTATCAGTGGTCATACAGCCTGTAGGAGACAGGGACACTTATCTAGTCACGAATGTTTATGGTCTTTATAGACTCCTTGGTGGATCTCCGGGTCAGGCATGTAGGATTACCCACTGTTGATAATATCGGCGATATATCGCCGAATATCAGAAATATCGCAATATTTTCGGCGAGCCGATATATCGCCCCGAAAATATCGCGATATTTTCGGGACCCGAAAATATCGCGCGATTTCCGAAATATCGGCGATATTTTCGAAAATATCGCGCGACGATCTAAAATATCGCCGGGCGTGTTTTTCCGCGGCTAAAAAAAACGAAAATTGGTTTTTTTTTCTTCATTTCTGTTTCTGAGTGTTGGAGAAGAAAGGGAAAGAGTTTTGCGGTGCTTGTCAAGGAGGGTTTGAAGATCAAACGACGATTATCACCACCAATTAAGATTTTTTTGTGGATCAAAGATTGAAGAATAGTGAGACAAACTTCATTTCTTCCATTAGCAGGTATGTTCTTAAAAACCCCTATGTTAATGATTTTTTCATAGATTTAGGGTTATGCTTGCTTGCCTCTTTGCCTACCAACATTTTGTTTCTTTGTTTTTTTTCCATTTGCTATGATTTTCATGCCCATGAACCAATGCAAGGGTTTTCTCCATATTTGGACAGCAAGCTTCATTTTTTTTTTCAACTTTCTTATGCACCCTCTTATTGCCATTTTTCATTCACATTGCAAAATGCAAATAATGTAGTAATTTTTTTTGAATGAGGTTGTTATTACTTATTATTTTTTCATTTTGTGTTGGGGGGTTTAATGCCAATTTTTTGTTTTTTTTGTGCCCTAGGTTTGAATTAGTTCACTACAAATGTCAAATATGCCAAAAGCCTTGGACCCATTTTGGGAGTATGGGGAGGCTGTTGGTGGGGCAAATCAGGCATATATATCATGCAATTTGTGTGGGACCAAGATGTCAGGAGGGATTACACGATTGAAATACCATCTGGCTAAACTCTCTGCATATGATGCAGATGTGATGCCTTGTATGGTTTCTAGTGCAGAGGTTATACAAAAAGCTCGTGAAGCAATCGCTGAACAAGACAGAAAGAAAGCTGCTAGGGAAAGGCCAATGGTCTCAGATAGATAGCTGCTAGTTTTATTTGTTTTGCAACTTTTGCTACATATAAGTTTATAACTCATGATGATGAAATACTTTTAAAGTTTTATATATGTGATGTTGTTTTGTTTGAGTCCTTGATTGGACAATTATCACTATCAGGGATCAGCAGGATATGTGATGTTATTTTGTTTGAGTCCTTGATTGGACAATTATCAATTTATCACTATCAGGGATCAGTAGGATATGTGATGTTATTTTGTTTGAGTCCTTGATTGGACAATTATCAGGGATCAGCAGGATTTGGTATCGCCTTTGAAGTTTGATGTATCATTTCTATTTGACATCATATATATCAATGCCTTCTTCATATTTATGTGCCAATGTGTTTAGTTCATGTTGTTATTGCTTTATATGTTTAGAAATCTGAAAAAAATGAATATATTATGCATTTTTTATGCTTGCCGACATTTTCACCGATATTGCCGATAAGATATTTTCCGGACCCTCGCCGATATTTTCCCGATACCGATATTATCAACACTGGGATTACCTTGGGTCATAGGAGGAGACTTCAATATGATCAGATCTCTCTCGGAGAAAAAAGGGGGTACAAGAGCTCTAAATAAATATTCCTCAGCCTTCCAAAACTTTTCAGAAAACATGAAGCTTGTTGACATTGAGACAAACAATGGCCTCTGCACATGGAATAATAAAAGAGGAGGGGATTCCTAGGTAGCCTCCAAGTTAGATAGATTCATGATCTCTGAGGATCTCATGCTTTTAGACAAGGAAATAATTGCAGGAATTCTCCCTTTTGGAGGCTCAGATCACTGGCCGGTTCAAATGGAGATCAAGGGCATAGGCACCCCAAGAAATCGACCTTTCAGATTTGAAAATATTTGGCTTTCACACCCAAATTTCATCAGCAACATTGAAAAATGGTGGGCAGAAGATTTGCAGATTCAGGGATCAACAATGTTCCTGCTACACAAAAGATTAAAGCACATCAAGATGAAGCTAAAAGCTTGGAACAAGAATGAATTTGGAAATATTTTTGCAGGTAAGGAATCTGTTGAAAATAAAATTCTGGAGCTCAACCAAGCTTTGATCAAGGAAGGATTTGATAAGAACAAAAATGATCAAGTAGAGAAATATCATCAAGAATGGGAAAAGTTGTGCAAACAAGAGGAAATTTTTTGGGAACAAAAATCAAGAGTTCAATGGCTAAAGGAAGGAGAGCGCAATACCAAATTTTTCCATAGATCCACCATTGCTAATAGGACTCACAACAGGATCTCTTCGATCAAGGACAAGGACGGGCAAATCCATCAATCCCATGAGGAAATAGAAGCAGTGTTAGTTAAACACTTCCGAGGTATTGCCCAGGAAAACATTTTAGTAAGGGAACCTTTCATCAAGGACTTCACTAAACACATCCCTAAGTTGGTATCCAGAGAGGACAACTGTAATCTCAACAGACCTGTAACTGAAAAGGAGGTCAGTGAGGTTCTCAAGGAAATGCAAAATGGCAAGGCCCCAGGTCCGGATGGATTCAATGTGGATTTCTTCAAAGTTTGTTGGAACATTGTCAAAAAGGATATTGTAAGGGTAGTGGAAGATTCCAGGCTGAACAGAACTATTTTGAAAGCTCTCAATACCTCCTTCATCGCCCTAATTCCAAAACAGGATAATGCTCAAACGCCAGAGAGGTATAGGCCCATTGCCTTATGCAATGTAGTTTACAAGATAATTTCCAAGGTAGTGGCCAACAAACTCAAACCTTTGCTGCTTATGCTTATTTCAAGGGAACAATCTGAGTACGTGGAAGGCAGACAAATACTAGATAACATCATTCAAGCTCACAAGGTGGTTCACTCGTTAACTAGTAAAAGGAAAGCGGGTATGATAATGCAATTGGACATAGCCAAAGCATATGATAAAGTGAACTGGACATATATCAAGAAAGTGCTTACTGCGTTTGGTTTTGATCATAATTGGATCAGATGGGTCATGGCCCTAGTGACTTCCTCCAGCTTTTCAATTTTAGTTAATGGCTCTCCCTCTGAAATTTTTCTTCCTTCTAGAGGACTCAGACAGGGTGATCCGCTCTCTCCTTTTCTTTTCATCCTCATGATGGAAGGGCTGGGGCGGTCCATTAAGCATGCTAAAGTAACGAGCAAAATTCAAGGACTACAACTTTCGGAGAATGGTCAAGTTTTGACCCATCAACAATTTGTAGATGATACCATGTTATAGGGAATTCCCACAGTCAAGGAAGTGCTTGCATACAAACAAATTTTGAATGACTTTGCTATGGCAACAGGTATGGAGGTCAATCTTTCCAAATCAAAATTTTTTTCTTTAACACCCACATTGCCATCCAGAGAAATGTCTCCAGAATTCTTGGCTTTCAAAGAGAATCCCTCCCCTCTAGGTATTTGGGGGTTCCTCTAACGGATAAACCTTTGCATAAGAGAGTTTGGGAACCGTTAATCAACAAGATGCAAGATAAGGTCAGAAAATGGACAATCAGGTCTTTAAATCTGGCTAGTAGACTAGTTCTTACAAAGGCTGTGCTCCAAGCTATCCCAGTCTTTATGCTATCAGCTCTCCCTGCTCCAAAAGGAGTCTTACAGCAATTTAGAAATATCCAAAGAGATTTTCTTTGGGGCAAGGAGGAAACTAGGAAAAAATGGGCTTTAGTTTCTTGGGAAAAGATCTGTAAACCTAAGAACCAAGGAGGCCTAGGATTGGATGATCTAGAGATTCTCAGTAAGGTTCTTGGGGCCAAACTTTGGTGGCGGTGGGTTAAGGATCCTAAGGCTCAATGGGCAAGCATCTGGAAGGAAAAATATGCCAGCTCCTGGCATTCTTCTGAGCTAATAAGAATGTCTGGAAACATGAAGGGCTCTCCCATATGGAACAAGGCCTGGGAGAACAGAGGGGTGGTTCAAAAAAACAGTTTCTGGGAAATCAGAGATGGAGATCAAGCACTATTCTGGGAGGATAAATGGCAACAAGAACCAACACTTTTGAAAGAGGAATTTTTGGGCCTCAAGCATGAGACAGACAACCAAGGATTAGTAAAGGTAAAGGACTTTTGGGAACATGCTCACAATACAGAAAAATGGAGAACATGGAAAAAAATAGATGGCAGAGAGGATAGAACCCTCAACAGTAGAGCAGAGACCCTAAAGAGGATGTTGGATCAGAGGATGATTTTAGTCACTGAAGGGCAGGATCAACTAAGATGGGGTAACAACAAAGAGGGCAACTTTAATATTAAGGAAGCAAAAGGTATTCTCCTTGGGCTGGAATCCCAAGCTCCGGTCAGAATCTGGCAGAAGCTATGGAGGAACAAAGGCTGGATGAAGATCAAACTCTTTATGTGGCTGGTTCACCATAGGAAAATCTTAACCTGGGACAATATTAGAAAGAGGGGTATGCTGGGACCCTCTAGATGCCAGCTCTGTGAAGCACAAGAGGAGACAATGGAACATCTTCTCAATAGCTGCATTTTCACCTCAAGGTTATGGGATTTTTTTGCCACCATCTTCAATCAGTCCGATAGAGACAGAGATAGTATCACTAACACCCTAAACAATTGGAGGAATAATTTTTCGGATTATGAAGTTCTTAACTCTGCCTGGGCTCTCTTGCCAAGTTTCATAATATGGAATGTGTGGAAAGAAAGAAACAAAAGAATTTTCAAAGAAGAGAAGAATTCCTCTCTCCGCCTGTTGGAGCAGATCTTGAAACAGCTAAAAGAGACAGTTGGCACAACAGTTAGGGATCTCCCCAAAAATCCTCCCTCAGAAACAGAGTTGAGAATACTTAGGCAGTTAGACATGCAGGGGCTCATTCCACAAGGTCTAGACAGGAAAATAATCATGAGGGAATCGGTTAAAGAATTCTGGAATCCCCCCCGGAAGGTTTTTTGAAGTATAACATCGATGGAGCTTCAAAAGATAACCCGGGAATGGCAGGCTTTGGAGGAGTTCTATGGGATGAAACCGGAAGCATCATCTCCCTCTTCCATTGTCATTTAGGAAAAGCCACCAACAACATGGCGGAACTAATGGCATTGGAGCAATGCTTAGAATTTCTGAAACAGGACAACTGCCAAAATGTGATAATAGAAGCTGATTCAGAGTTAGTCATCAACGCGGCCAAGAAAATTAGTCATGGAATAGGGCCAGAAAAAGTAACAAAACACTGGAGGTTAATAAGGGTGCTCCATAAAATACAGGTTCATCTTCAGGGACTACGCACACTTAGATTCATCCATGTGTGTAGAAAGGCCAACAAATTGGCGGACATTCTAGCCAACCAAGGTGTCACCTATAAGGATAGCAGAATTTCGATGAGTTGGCTTGTAATGCCGCAAAGCAACCTAAAAGAACTTTGCCATAACCAGGCGGAAGAGGATAAAAAAGTGTATCAGAACAAAACTAAGGAAGCCAATACGCAATGAGCAAATTTCTGCAGGATTCACAATTTTGGTTAGACAGGTCTACGGAGGATTGCTCGCCAGGGGCGGCCTCAGCAACTATGGTTATCACAACGCTGAAAATCCCCGGAGGCGGGCGTTGGGTTTTCACAGTCAGGAGAAAGGTTGAGAACAATAACCATTGGCCCTGTTCTAGCAGCAACACTTCCCATTTTTCCCAGTGTTGGGAGACAAAACCACTTCTCAAGTGGTTTTGGTGCGATCGCACCGCTTTCAAGCCGAAGGTGGTTTCGAAATCTTGGCAGCGATACCTTACAACGCTTGACATGTGGATAAGGGCCGGGTCTGAAAACCACCCTCATCGCACAATAAACTTCGATGATTTCAGGCATGCGTTTTTCAGCTCCGCCGTCCGATTTTTGCAAGTCCGATCAACGATCAGGATTGTGCGAGTGGTTCGGTGGGGTCGGGGGTTAAACATCTTGCTTCTTTATGAAGCGATATGTATCTCCAACGTAGGGTTTAAAAAGAAAAATGGACGGCAACGATTAAGAGGCAGATTAAGGGATTGCTGGCGCGGGTATTTGTGGGGAGGGTTCATGTGCCCTGCGACTCCCGTAGCTTGTTTTTGTCGGTACTCAAAAGTGTTTGGCGGGCACTTTTTGGGGTTGGAGGGCTTAGATTCTATAGGACATCTTCCTATTTTGCCTTAAACCACACAATTTGGTGGAAATGCGTATATATTGTAAATTATGTTTGATTTAATGAAAAAGAAGGCACGACTCTTGCTTTAGCAAAAAAAAAAAGATGAGTGTCAATATAAAACATGACTACCTCTTTAATTCACGGTAAGGAGCCACGTAATAAGACAGGGGGCACACAACCAAGGCAATGAAAGATGAATAAGCGGTGGTTCTAAGAAATAAAAGGAGAAGAGAGTAGCACTGAAAGGGGATCTTTTGCTGCTTGGGAGCACAGTAATATTAAGGGGAGGAAGGAGAACAATTTTAACACAGAGGTACAGGCAAGCAGGAGTCCTGATTGTATTGGAGTTTTTGGGCACGGGGGATCAGATTGCTTCAATTGGAAAGCATTCTGAGACTGAGTACATAGGTTGTATCCAATTCGGCAGGGAGGTTTTGGCCGTTTTGGTAACGCAACCGGAACGAGATTTGCAGCAGCGCAAACAGGTTGGTATTCATTAGATAAATTGTTTAAATTCTGTATTTAAATTACATATTCTGATATTTATGAACAAATTATTGTTAAACCCTCTTAAGTTTCAAATTTAGGGCTCCTACAGTTTGACCAGCAACCTAATGTGAACATGATGGTAGGCTACGGTAGAATATAGCCAGCAAAACCCACTAATATATCTTATATACATAATACTAATATAACAAATAAAAAAGAACCAAAGCAAGAGTCTGGAGGACGCAAAGAATGAACCTAGTGCTGGTATGCTTAAAAAGAGACATTCCTATTAGCACCTACTAAAATATGGCCCTTGATAGTGAGAAAAAGGACTACTGTGAAACTCAAATTGTAAAACGGTTGCCAACACCACCGCCTTGTTTCACTAGTTTAGTTGATGGAACTTTAATCCATCAAAAAGGTTTCATTCTCACTATGGTCAGTCCAACCCAAATGGCGTGAATCACAGAGGGATGAAGCCAGGACCTGGCACCCAAGTTGAAAAATGGCTGTGCAAACTGGCACCCAGGTTGAAGAAAGGCTGTGCTTTGCAGTACAATTCATAGTTTTAAAAATCAGAACCAGGCTTTGAATAAGTCGGCCATTTAACTGAAACTGAAATTGGAACCGATTAAACCAGATCAAACTGAATTCAATAAACCGGATTTGAAAAAAATATATAAAATAATTAATTTTTGATTGAGAAAAAAATAATATATATATATGAATAAGATTCAAACCAGTAGAGTCAAAACATGCAAAATTTACTCATCTATATACACCATGTAAAGATAAATAAAATGGCACCAAGTGCAATACATATCAACAACAAAATATATAATCAACGAGGCTATAAATGGCCTCTAGAGTCCAAAAACCATGCTACAAGCTACTTGGCCACTAGTCTATTACAAATCACTAATTAACATCATCTGGCACAAAGTCTTCAGACTCGTTGAATTCCTCAACCTTATAATATGGTAGAAAGAGCTTAACACGCCTAACCAATTATTTTGGCTTGTGTGGACGGTACATTTTTGTTGAGGCCATGGTAGAGGAGTTCAACAATCAATACTACCAACATCAAAAGATGATAGAATTCGATGAAATTGTTGCAATCCTACCAATCCTAAAATCCTGAAAACTGTTAAGTCTGCTGAATCTTTGAGTGGGATATGAAATTCTAGTTTCTCCATATGAAGTTCGATAAGGTCGATATCAATGTCAAACATCCTGAAACAATTAATGGTAATGTTAAAAATTTAAGTAAAATTTGACATTTCGTTTATCTTTCCTTTTTAATAAATATAAAAAGAATTTTTTAATTTGACATTATCTTTATTTTTCCTTTCGTTTATCTTTCCTTTTTAATAAATATAAAAAGAATTTTTTAATTTGACATTTCCTTTATCTTTCCTTTTTAATAAATATAAAAATAATTTTTTACTTTAAGAATTTAACATTACCATTGATTGCCAACATTGCTAGGATTGAGTTAGGTTTTTGGTTGATTTTATGGCCGAGCAGAGCTGTTTTGGGAAGGAAACAGCCCTCCTCCAAAACCACTTCAGAAAATCATTGTGAATCCCATGAACTGCCATGTGGTTTGAGTAAGCTAATCAACTGGTTAGCATCAAAACCTGCCGATTAGTATCAAACCTGCCATATAAGAAACCAGCCCTCTGATCCCATTACCTGGCCAGTTATGTTCGAAGCCTGATCTGATCGGCCAGTTCGACCGATTCCAGTTCTTACTGGCCGGTTTTTAAAACTATGCAACCCTTAACCTTGGGGAAGTGCTTCTTGCAGCTCTTCTAACAATAAAAATAGAATCAGGAATTGTAAAATGGCTAGTTGAGAGAGAAAGAAGCTAGACTACAACGCTTAGGACTTCATTTGAATATTCCTATGACTTTTCCTGATTCATCCTAGTTATAGACTGTCTCTCAATACTGTTGATTTTTGAACTTGTCTGAAGATCAGTGAATAGTAGACTCTCCCTCTCTCAGTACTGTTTATTTTTAAACTTGTCTGGGAATTATTTCAGAGAATGTTAGAATCCTTATTGACACTGTACTGTAAATCTACAAAAAGAAAAGTATTTGAGGGGCCCACGCTGCCTGAGAAGCACTCCTCTTTATTGACACTGTACTGTAAAATCTACACAAGAAGAGTATCTGAGGGGCCCACGCTGCCTGAGAAGCACTCCTCAATGTGACAGTAAAATCAGAAATCAACACTCTTATGAGTCGTTGGTGGGGAGACCATTTCAATGCGCAACTCTCTGTACTGGTAGTAAATGACTTAATGTTGGGAATCTAGTTATTCCCAAGTTTATTGCACATAGTGTTATATTTAAAAACAATAATTTTCATTCTTATACCCATCGTTACCATAATCTCCAATTCGCAGGTGATTTTCTGATTTTCTCATAAGCGGAAAATTTCTTAAATCCAATGTTACCATAATCTTCTATTAATAGATGATTCACCATAAGTGGGAAATTTAAATTGCTAATTTAAACTGCCAGGAAATTTTCTGTCAATTTAATTTCAATTTTTTTTCCTTTTTTCAAATTAATATAATTCTTCTCCATAGTCTTAGTTATATGAGAAATCAGAAGTGCGGTTCAAATCCCACACATCAAAATTCAAACCCTCTGAAAACATATTTTCTGTTTCATAGGCTGTCATAGACAGTCCCACCTGTCCAAACGGGCATCTAATGAGGCAAGGTGCAAGCCTTGGGTGAATTGGAAACCCATGGCTTCTCAACCAAAGCTATGGTTTTGTAAGCCAGTCACATTCAACTGTGCTACTTCCAGATTGGAGAAAGGCAACACATTTACCATACAGTACAGGGTTTAAAAAAACTAATAATAAAAATGAAAATAATTACAAGATTTTAACAAAATTGACTAAATAAGTGTTTTAGTCACAGTGGCAAAATTGACTAAACAACAGATTTAGAACACAGATTCATTGAAATAGCACACGCATGTGACTCCATCGACATCTTCATAGGCATGATTATCGAAAAACATGCATCAAAGAAAAAACATATCCAATGGAATTATCTCCAATAAAGGCCACACAAATTTTGGATAACCAATGTTTACAAAACGCCATTATATTACACTATAACTCCGATGGTGGATACATGGTGGATAGATGTGTCTGACAAAACCCCATCTTAAGGGGTTTGAACTCGAAACCCTGCTGGCATCAAATGAGATTAAGCGCTGAGGCATACCTTGGCCAGCAGTCTCTGCTCTTCATCCTGAGCATTGGAGAGAGAGAAGGAGAGCTGCTGGTGAGAAAAATTATCCTTTTGGAGCTTGGTCACCATTTCTTTGAGGAAGCTAATGACCTGGAGATCGTAGAAATGCTTCTGCTCTGCGGTTATGCGGTACTGCCGTGCCTCCATTTGGAGGGACGCTTTCTCCTTCTGAAGGCGGGCGATCATGGCCATGGCCTCTTGCGCGGCCGTGGCCGCCGCGCTCCTCTCCTTGTCGAGTTCCTCCTCCAACTCCAACTCCCTGTGGTGGCACTCACAGCATTGGCAACGCTCAATCCTTGATGTTATGAATGATATCACGGCTCTTATCAGGAGGAGGAATGAGACCACCAATTGAAGCACAGCGGTGATTATGTCAGTCTCGCTGGCCATTGCCTACAGTCCACCGATAGCTCCTGTGTTCTTCTCCTTAAAGCAGGAGGGAATAACGGCATTCTTCCTCTGTAATCCTATGTGGAAACGGGACTTTGACAAACCCCCTCGCTTGGATATGATTGCCTTTCTGTTTTGTCGAATCTTGTTTTAATTGCGGTGGATCCATATGTGTAACGGTCCAATCAATTCTCCATTATGTTCTCAGTATTTAATGGTAGGAAAGCGTGAAAGAATACTGTCAAGTAAAACAAAGTGCATTTTTTTTATATTTGAATTAAAAGTTTGGCTTTTTGTGCGTGTAGTTTTTTGTTTTTTTCTTTTCATTAATATATGCATCATGAGTGATTGTGCTTGAACAATTTTTCTACAGGTCTGGTGTTTTAGATTGTTTGATATATATTTTCTTCAATTTTCTGGCCACCCTTGAACTATTTTATTTTTGGTCTTTTTGTTGATTTTTATTTATATTTTAATGGTCTATTTCGTCTTTGTCTCTTTCTAGATTTGTTAGGGCTCTAGTTCTAGTGGTGCGTAGGATGTGAAATTGGTATAGTCTATTTTTTTTTATTTTGGATTTTTTAATAGTCTTTTTTCTTATATTTTGGGTAAAAGTTAGACCATATTTCTGGCCTTTTACTAGTCATTGTCTCCATCTCCATTGTTTATTTCCAATGGTCTCTAGCTCTATCTCGCTGTTGAGATTTGTAGCTTGAGAGGTACTCCAAACCCTAGAGTATAGGGTTGTGGAGGAATTTGGCACCACAAAGTCATTTGTGGGCTAAGTACCTAAGATGTGGGCTTTGCACCCAAGCTTGTGGGTGTGAAACCAAGGAGAGTTTGAGTTTTGTTGATTTAACACTTGGAGATGGAAGAGCACCCTTAGAGGAGTAAGGTGTTGCTTCAAGCACCAAGACACGATTTATATTTTGTGAAATATTGATTTTTATATGTTTGTGTGGGCTAATTTTCCCATAAAATCAAGTCGGCTTCACTTGAGGAGACCCTTTGGAAAGGTTGGACATTAGCCTAAGAGAAGGTATAAATAGAAGAGAGGAGAGACCTCATTCCTCACATCCAAGGAGAAACAAATCATAAGGAAGACATATGAAATAGGCCGCAGATTAGAAGGGGTTCAATCGAAGGTGAGAAGGATTTGTTTTGTGACTTCTTGTGACTGTCTTGAGGGCCAAGTTGATAAGGAGCAAGACCGAGTAGGAGAAGATCATTTATGGGCATATTTTTGTGTGAAATTTTGTGTGGTACAAACCTCTAAAATAGGCCACATTTTTTGTGATTCTTGGGAAGAGGATCGAGCCCTGCACCTCAGGTTTGAAGGGGGGCAAAAGGCCTAAACGAGGGCTAGAAGCAGCCCTAGGAACCAGTGAAGGAAGGGAGCTTGTAGGTAGAGGAGGACCAAAAGTTGAGGTGGTCTTTTGGCAACAGAAAGGAAGGGCTAACAAGGACTGTTAGAAGCTCTAACCAAGTCGAGATCTTACAACAATATGTAAAAACCCAGAAAGTGTGAAAAGGTATGTTGTTGATGTTTTCAAGTTCATTTGTTTGCTAGTGGATGGTTGTCCTAGTTTGGACAGAAGTTGTTTGGGCATCTTGTGATTGTTAGGAGGGAAGCAAATAGGTGTTCAATGTGCCCTAAGTGTAGACCTTGAAGGACTATAAGTCTGCTAGGAGAGGTAGAGATTTGGAGGTCAAGAGTTGACTCTTTGAAGGACAAAAGAAGGCAGCCAAGTGGACCAGTCCTTGAACCCAAGTTTGTTGAAGAGAAGGACATCTTACAATGATAGAGGGAAACCCTCCATGCCCTAAGTTTGTTTTCATTGGAGCAGCACAGGAAGGCAATAAAGGGAAGAAGTCTCTAAGTGTTAAGGAGCAGCAGTGGGTAGTCTAGCAGTTGTGAACAACTCACAAGAAGACCCTATGAGTTGTTGTGATCCGAATTGGATCATTATATTGTTTGTCATACATCTCAACACATTCAGAGTGGAAAAATTGGAGGAATCAACTCATGGGACCGTTTTTACCGGCGGTACCTAGTTTGGCAAAATAAGGTCTGAAACCTTCCAAGAGAATTTTGAGGCATCAAACGACGTCTTTTGGAGGTAAAACTTTGTCACTTTAACACCACACAAATTTATGTTGTTCTACACACAGAGATCTTTCCAACGGCGCAAGAAGCGCGTCATTCGGAGTCAGTGTGCAAAAGTTATGCCACTCAGAAGTTGACATTCCTGTTTTCACACCTATAATTCAGGAGGATGTCGTGTTAGCCCCCATTATTCATGGAAAATAGGCTAGCCATGTGTTTTTGATGTAAAAGACTCTAAAAGAGTCTATATTGTAACTCTAGTTAAGAGTTAATGTAGTCAAAATTAACCAGTAGTAGGCTATCGGGTTGTGTTATAATCGAGCCACTAGGAGGAAGAGGCATTCCATTCTTTTGAGAGCATTTTGTTCCATAGCTGAGCAAATATAGCGAGGAGATATAGGAGGTAGAGCACACATAGAGGATATTTAGGAATTTATAGGGTAAGTTCCTCAGACAGAACACCAAAGGACACCGCTCACAAACAGATCACAGATCAATCCACCAGTGCTTTTGACGTGGTTAAAACCCTCAAAGAGGGAAACAGTCCACGGCCTGAGCCAACGCGGCCACTTCAAGCAATTTATTAATAAAAGAATGAAATTTTACATAAGCTTCTCTCATGAACAGTTAACCTACAAATGACCCTCCATGCTCTTTAAATAGAGATCATGGACCAATCGGGTGTTAAGCCACGGATCAAGTGTCGTTAATACCAAGGAGAGAATGAACCGTCGGATCACTACATATCGTGACCGTCGGATTGTAAGTTACAAAATGTACATAGTAAAGAAACACACTTTACCTAACTCTATACTAGATCAAGTTATACTTAACTATTTCCTATGTGTCGGAATATCCTAACATCCCCCCTTAAGAACAACTTGGGATAGGATTGAAGGATTTACAAATATGACACAATAGGAGAAGGAAGGAGGCACTAGAGCCTATCCCCCCTTAGTGACAACTTCCTGAACTCCAACCATAAATCGAAGTTTAGTGAACTTCGCCTCTGTGAGAGCCTTTGTAAAGATGTCTGCAACTTGATCATCTGTTGAACAATATTGCACTTCAAGAACATGGTCGTGAATGAGCTTTCTGATGAAGTGCATGTGCAGTTCAATGTGTTTGTTGCGCTGATGTTGGATTGGATCTTTGCATAGTTAAATGGCACTTTGATTATCACACCAAAGTGTAGTCGGATGTTGCTGCTGAAAGCCAAGCTCTGACAGGATCTGACGAAGCCACAAGGCTTCCTTGCTGGCTTCTACAGCACCACGATACTCTGCTTCTGCTGAAGAAAGAGAAATGGCACCTTGTTTCTTGCAAGCCCATGTAATAGGTCCTGAACCAAGAGTGAACACATAACCTGCAGTAGACTTCCGATCATTAGGGTCACCAGCCCAATCGGAATCAGTGAAACCAACCAATAGAGGAGTTGCTTCGGCACTGTAATGAATCCCAAACTGAACTGTACCTCGAACATAACGAAGTATTCTTTTAGCTACTTTCCAATGACTTTCATGTGGGTTTTGCATAAACCGAGCAACAAGGCCAACAACAAAGGAAAGGTCAGGACGAGTATGGGTTAGATACAAAAGTTTTCCTACAAGTTGATGGTATAAGGTAGCATCAACTTCAGGAGAAGTACAAGTGACTGAAAGTTTGACTCCAGACTGAAAGGGAGAAGGGGCTGGCTTACAGTCTTCCATGTGAAAATGGCGTAGAATATCATAGGCATACTTGGACTAGGAAAGGGAAATACCTTCCTTGGATTGCAAGACTTGAAGACTAAGAAAATAATGTAAGTTTCCTAAGTCTATCATTTCAAACTTCCTTTTAAGGCTAGAATTCACATGGTTTATAAGGTTGGGATCACTACCAGTCATGATAAGATCATCAACATAAAGAACAAGAATGATAAGAGACTTGCCCACTTTCTTGGTGTAGACAGTATTGTCAGAATGACACCTAGAAAAGCCATTTTCTAAAAGAAAGTTATCCATTTTGGCATACCAAGCTCGAGGAGCTTGCTTGAGACCATAAAGGGATTTCTTAAGCCGACATACAAGGCTGGAGTCTGTTTGTATAAAGCCAATAGGTTGTTCCATATAGATTTCTTCATGCAAGTCCCCATGCAAGAAGGCAGATTTAACATCCATCTAATGGACTTCCCATTTGAAAGAGGCAGCAAGGGAAAGAACAAGGCGGATAGAGTTCATTTTGGCAACATGGGAGAAGGTTTCAGTGTAGTCAATGCCTTCAACTTGTGAAAAACCCTTAGCAACAAGACGAGCTTTATGTTTATCAACTTTCCCATCTAGTCCATACTTGGTTCTGTAAACCCATTTGCATCTAACAAGTTTTCGTCCCTTTGGTAGAGGAACAAGATCCCATGTATCGTTTGCAAATAATGAACGATATTCTTCATTCATAGCTGCGTCCCAATCTGGATGGCTTGAAGCTTCTGCAAAGGTGTCAGGATCATAATTCACTGAAGCTTAAGCCAGTAAAGAAGAGGCTCTATCGAACTGAGAACGTGTACGTCGCTGATCTGTAGGATCACCGGCAAGATCACCTGCTGCATCCCAAGTAGCATGGACCCATTTTGGAAGTTGAGGAGCTGAAGGAGGATCTTGAGAAGGTGGGGGAGGATTTTCATCCTCGCTTTCATCATCTGAAGAAGAAATATTTTCAAAAGTAGAAGAGATAGGGAGAGGTGGCACATTCGCCAAACTAGGCTCGTAGGCCGATATATTTTCAACAAACTTTACATCTCTTCTAATGATAACATTTTTGGACTTAAGTGGAATAAGTCTATATCCTTTGAAATCTTCAGAATATCCAACAAAAATACATTTTTCACTCTTAGGTTCTAAAGCTTTATGTTTCTCATCTGGAATATGGGCCCATGCTTCACTTCCAAAAACACGAAAGTGACTTACATCTGGTTTAATTGAGCTCCATGCTTCTTCTGGAGTGATATTCTTTAAAACCTTAGTAGGAGTGCGATTTATTATGTAATTTGCACAGTTAATTGCTTCTGCCCAATAATTAAGACTAAGTCCTTTAGATTGAAGCATACAATTAGCCATTTCCTTTAAGGTGCGATTCTTCCTTTCAGCTACACCATTTTGTTGTGGAGTATATGGAATAGTATGTTGCATTTGCATTCCATTCTCAGTGCAAAAGTTGATGAATTTGTTGTTAACATATTCTCCGCCATTATCAGATCTTAGCTTAAGAATTTGATGTCCAGATTGTTTTTCAACAAAGGCCTTAAAGGCCAAGAACATGTTAAATACTTCACTCTTGAGTTTTAAGAAGTATACCCAAGTGCGTCTGGAGAAATCATCAATGAAAGTTAAGAAATACTTGAAGCCAGAGAATGAAACAACTGGAAGTGGACCACATAAATCACTATGCACAAGCTGTAAAGGGGCTGAGGCATGCCAAGAGGCACGTTTTTCAAAACTGTCCCGATGATGTTTTCCGAGTACACATCCGGAACAAACACCATCTCTGCAAGATACCATTGGAAGACCTGTCACCATATTTTCTTTGCATAGATTTTGAAGAGAGTGATAGTTTAAGTGACCAAATCGCTCATGCCAAAGTTTGCTCACTTCATCGTTATGAGCAACAAATACCGAGGGACGATTTGATGACCCAAAGTTGTGAAACTTATACAACCTTATAGAATCATCAGCAATGCCAGTAGCTAAAATCTGTCTAAGATCTCTTAGGTCCTTAATTACAACATCGTGAAGTGAAAATTCAACGATTTTACCTTCACTTGAATGAGTTATCTGATATACAGATAGAAGGTTGCAGGATAAGGTTGGAACACATAATACATCATTAAATTGACCATTGTCTATATGAACAGTTCCAGTCCCTACAACACTAAGAGATCTATCATCACCAACATATATATTTTTGGTGTTACAATCATTTAAAGAAGAAAACATGGCTTTGTTTTTGGCCATGTGATAAGAAGCTCCAGAATCAATGAGCCACTCATGAGAATGAGAAGAAGAAGATACATTTAGTGCATAGCTAGACCGAGATGCTTGACAACCACATGCAGAAAGTGTTATCCCTGAAGATGAAGTTGAAGTTGAAGAGTGCTCCAAATGGATGTTATGCTTCTTCATTGCTGCTTCCAAGGCTTCCATCTTCTTAAAGCATTTGGATTCTAAGTGGCCATCTCGATTACAAAAGTTGCAATGTCTATCAGTCTTCTTCCCTTTGTTTTTATTTGTCTTATCATTTTGTTGAAATGATTTTTCATTTTGTTGAAATGATTTTTCATTTTGAGGTTGAAATTGCTTAGGACCCTTGTTTGGTTTAGGACCATTCCTTTTAGGATACAACTTCTTAGGATTCTTTGAATTTGGTTGCTGTTGGGCGGCTAACGCTTTCTTAGAAGAGTTTCCAAGATGAAGAAGACCAAGGTGTAAGAGTTTTTCTTGTTCTCTTATTAAAGAATCACAAAAGGAATCAAAGGAAGGGGACTTGTAGGCTTGTCCTTGAGAAATGAAGGCTTCTATTGTAGAATTGAAGGTGGAAACAAACACAGAATAGGCTGGTCCCAACTTAGTAAGAATGGAATAGATAAGGCTACTATCTTCTTTCTTAACCTTAACACCTTCCAAGAGAAGTCTAAGGGTCTTGAACTTGGACAAAAAATCTTCAATGCAAGAAAAATTATTGGGGTCCAATGTAAGCAAATCATTTTCGAGTTGATGGGCTTTAAGTTCATTTTTAATTCCAAAAACTTTAGTGATCTGTTTCATTGCTTCCTCAGGAGTATCAAGTTTTGCAATATGGAATCTAAGATCTGGAGAAATAGACATCCCTATCAACCCACGTGCTTGATCTTGCCTATTTTCCCATTTAGCTGCCTTATCTTCATCTTTCGGTTTGGTTTCTTGGCCTGAGGCTATTCTGTAGAAACCTTTACTTCTAAGTAAATCCACAATGTAGGACCACCATTGGAAGTAGTTGGTGCTGTCAAGAATAACTTGGCATGGACTTTCCATTTTAACAGAAACTGAAGCTATAGATGCTGAAACTAAGTGTTCCAATGGAAAGATCTCGAAAAATTAGGCTGGTTCAAAACAAATGGCTCTGAAAACGGCTTCCGGATGAAGAAGTTATGGCTTTTTGAAGAAAAGTTGATAAAGATGCTGACGAAGTGCGGGAATGTGCGGAAATGAAAAATCCGCCCCCACAAAAAGGAGACTCGAACTCAAGACCTATACTCTCATAAATTAGCTTTGGACCAAGTGAGCTAAACTAAAAGTTTGAGAGAGAGGGGGGGGGGGGGGGGGGGGGGGCCTTTTCTTAGTTACTGAAGCTTTAGGTTGCGTGCTTGCTTGAGAAAACTCTTTTTTTTCCCTACAAAAAAAAAAAAAAAAAAACAAAACCCAACACGGACATACAAAAAAAAATGAACCTTACGGCTCGAAGTTAGCTTTAGCCGGAAACTAAATATTTTCCTCAATGTTTCTGATTTTCCGAGATCACAGTAAGGCGCAGTGGAAAAGAGCATACGCATGAGAAAAATCCTTCCTCTCTGTTTTTTATTTGCCCAGATCGCACAGAGTCGCAGGGCAAAGAGCATACACAGAAATGAAAGGTATAGATCCGGTAATAAAAAAAACTAAATAAACCGAAATAATAAACAGAGAGAAAATAACTAGAAACTGCAAATAAACACTGTATACCTCCAGATCTTAAAAATGACGTAGCTAGGGCTACCAGAAACCTTTTCGCGTGAAACGAAAGGGGTTCCTCACTGAAATAGATACTCCTAACACAACAGAGCAGTCCTCTCGGCCTGAAAGCAGTCAGAAACAGTAGATCTAGGAAACGATAGTCGAATGTAGTTCTACCGGCTTCAGATTTGGATCATGAACGGACACGGCCCTCAAATAGCTTTGATACCATGTAGGAATTTACAGGGTAAGTTCCTCAGACAAAACACCAAAGGACACCGCTCACAAATAGATCATAGATCAATACACGAGTACTTTTGACGTGGTTAAAACCCTCAAAGAGGGAAATAGTCCCACGGCCTGAGCCAATGCGGCCACTTCAGGAAATTTATTAATAAAAGAATGAAATTTTACATAAGCTTCTCTCATGAACATTTAACCTACAAATGACCCTCCATGCTCTTTAAATAGAGATCATGGACCAATCAGGTGTTAAGCCACGGATCAAGTGTCGTTAATACTGAGGAGAGAATGAATCGTCAGATCACTACATATCGTGACCGTCGGATTGTAAGTTACAAAATGTACATAGTAAAGAAACACACTTTACCTAACTCTATACTAGACCAAGTTATACTTAACTATTTCCTATGTGTCGGAATATCCTAACAGGATATGTGCACTATAGCAGCCCATGGGCCACAGAGATTACTTCTTTGTACCTGTAGCCATATTTCCAGATAGAGAAAGAGAGCGAAGCGGGCTCACCTTCAAGTTGGGTTTTTTCCCAAAAAGGTTTCCCAAAGAGCATATCTTATGTCTTATGTGTGTGTGTGAGCTTATTTTGTCGTTCTCTACTTTTCTACATAATTTCTATTTGCATTCATGCACTAATTACAATTAAGTTTACAAATCTTAAAGTTTAATAAAATTATAATAATGTAGAAATTCATAATTTTAATATATATTATTATCAGATTTGTTGTGAAGAAATGTCCAATGGAATATCCATAGCAGTTTACGGATCATGTTGGGTCCTTCGCTTTTGGAAAATATGGAAAACAATAGTTGCAGAGGATAAATGGATACAACCATCGAACGCAGGTTACCAAAAATTTGAATGCGACAGAAAATTAAACATTGGGACCTCAGCAGCGGGAAAACAAGGAAGCGTGCCTACGGAAATAGGTAAGCAGGGTTAATTTTGAAAGAATCAACAGGAAAAGGGAAAAGGCACCAGGATTTTTTCAAAGAGGACCAAATCAAAGGCGGGATCAAGCAACCTCCACGAATACCAGATCAAGCGAGCGAGCCTATAAAAGAAGACATAGAGGGACAAATCGAGCAGTCTTTTCATATACATAACCTTTGGTCTGTGTGCTTTCTATTGCTACTAGTAGTTTCTCGTACGACTCTGCATTTGTGCAAAATTTTTAATCCATGTAATGTAAAATCTGGTGCAATCTCTGACTTGAGTGGATCCCGCAAGTTTGTTTGATCTGTGATGTAATGGTTGGGAAATCTTAATATAAAAGGAGTTCTCGAACAATCTGTGTTGTTCGATTCATGCATAACCTTCTTTAAAAATTTATTGTTTCCTTTAAATGAATGATGTCTCTATTTAACAGGGGTGCTGGACACAGATACTAGATTACAAAAATAATGCATTCAAATGCAGAATTTGCTGCCAAACAGGACATCTTCAAAATACGTGCCCAAAAGCTAAAAAAGATGTGCGTAGGAAGAAGAAAGTAGCAAAACAACCCAAGGGATGGCAATTCCCCCCTCCAGACCCGGATGTCCCTGATATGGAGGAAGAAGAGGAAAAGGAACACCCCATTCCCAAAGAGAATAACCCGACATTCAAGGAACCAGAAACAGAGGAATTTGTATCACATGATCTAATGGACACTTTGTCGGAGAAAATCCCAGACACAATGGATACCAACGGTACCAAAAGACATCATACTTCAGATCACTCAGATTCAGACAAGGAAAATCCTCGCATTGTGGAGGATACTTCTCTAGCACTTGTTTCGTCCTTGCTGACTCAAGGGGAGTGGCAAAAGGTCGAGAAGAAAAAGGGGAGAAAAGTATAATTTCTCTCCATTTGTACAATATTTTCGTTCTGTTCATTTGTGTCTTTTGAACAACAGTTTTCGACTTGCTTTTGGATATGCGCTTCAGCATCTACAAAATGTAATTTTGTTATTATTAATAAAATTACGATTTTTCCTAGGGGTAAAAAGAATGAATTAGTTGTAACATAGTTGTGTGGCTAATAAAAGGGCCAATGGTGCAAATAATATCTTCATACTGATTTAGATCTCTTATCTATTCTAATGGTTTTGGCTCGCCTCGAGTGAGATGCTCCTTTGCATAAAGGGAGTGAAAATGTCAGCGAAAAGCTAGACTATGACGACCTCGTTTGTTGGCAACTCAGGTCAAACCCTGGGTCTTCACCACTTTAAATTTTTCGCCAACATGAGTTGGATTCATTGATGGACTAATAAGCAGCTATATGGTAGATTGGAGAGTTGTGTTCAATGACCTAAAGGAGTAGGTTACATTGATAGAGGTAGATTGGTGTCATTGCAGATTGGAAGCAGAAGGACCAACAAATGTGTTCAGGGTACAAACAAGTGGAGTTGTGATGGTGCACTACATCATCCAGTAGGTTAGTTGTATCTTGTTCAATGTAGAATGGTTGTCATAGTTGTTGACATCAAGCCCTAGTTTGTATTCTTGTATTAGTGATTGTATGAGGGCCATGATCCATAGTACGGGATCCCTAGACAGTTATATTACAATTTGTTAGTATAATGATGTTGGGTTGTTGAAAAGTTGTAAAATGTTGTCTATTTTTACATGTGTTGATTTACTGTTGAATTTATTTTGTTGTGGCATTTGAGTTGGTTGTGTCAAAGATTCTAAAACCCTAACCTAGATTCTTCAGTGCTGTGGAAAAACAACACTAGCTCTGTCAAGGCCCTAACGACAGTTAGGGACATGAGATTAAAGTACGCACTCTAGCTACACTCTAGTGCCCCCCAAACTTCAAACCTCTTTTTGGTTGGCACTCTCCCTCTGCTATCTTGCAGTGGGTCTTTCTCAGCGTAACATTTTGTAGATTTTTCTATTTAGTGTTTGCATTCTAGTTTTGGTGTGTGATTTGGTTCTAGTTCTAGTAAGTGGTAGCTACATGTTTCTCACATTGCCCACAAAATTCAAACCTCCATGATGCAGGAGCATTAGCTCTCAAATTTCATAAGGATATCTTATTTTTGAGAAAAAAAATGATTAATATTATAATTCAAAATTGAGAGATTATAAATTAATTTTATTAAGATAGGGGTTATTTCTATAAATATTGAGAGACTTCCTCATCGACATATTTGGAGAAATTTTGTTGGAGGAAAATAATGGAGATATTCTCCGTAAATTGAGATATGTAAGTAATTAGTAAAGTATGAGAGGATTTTTAGTATATGGGGAGATTTTAGGAGATATTTTAGGATCTAAAACTAATTTTAGTTGAGATCCATTTGTATAAATTTATGGTAAGCCTACAACCATGGCAGAGGTGAGCAGGGAAGAAATGCATGTATTGTAAATCATGTAATTATTTTCCTTTTAATTAAAGTATCAGTTGGAGTGTATTTTTTTCTGTGTTTTTGTTTGGGTGCGGATTTTGTTTTAAGTGCAGGCAGGTACGCCCTGCATCATTTGGTATCAAAGTGTATGGTTTGCTCTTTGGGAGTGAGAGAAGGAGAAGATTTGTTTGCAATTGTGTTTTCTAATATAAGAGAAAACTAGTTATGTGATAGATTTGTCTTGTCCAAGTGAGAGAAATTATTACAGTAAGCGTATAAGGATACAAGTGTGTTGTAGTTTGTAGATTGTGGACGAGATATATGGATGTTGAAGGAGAAGATCAAGATCGAGGACGAGCCCACTTTCCTGCAGAGTTCATAGTTTGAGATTGGTGGAGCTCTCTGTGATGAGTTACCAGCAGTTGTTGAAACCGTAAATCCATACCAAGAGAAATCATGGACTAAGCGTTGTTGGTGCGACCAACATTTGGATATTGTGGAGTATGTATCATGATGCAAGACCTGTAATATATGTTATGGGACAATCTCATAAAGGGATTGTGGGGATCATGCACCCTTCCAGTGCTTGGTTGGAGAAGCAAGATGAGAGTTGGACTGGTTATCGAATCATGTGAGAACATATGTATCATGTTTGTAAACCTTGGTGAGAAGTGTAAGAGCTATGGAATAGCTAGCCGCCATCGTGGATCTGTAAAGCTATGTAGAGTCAGTTGAACCTGTGAAATTTGTCAAGCATGGAGCTACTTTGGTGAATTGTTGTGTTGGATAGAGTAAGTCAGTGGGGTGTGCAGTGTTCACTATGTTTGCAAAAAAGGATGTTGTGTGGTTGATTCACATTTGTCAATTTTCTACTCTCTTGGACACTAGTCATTATTTTTCCTTTAGCTTTTGTGGAACGTTGATTGTTGTGGAAATTTTCGATTGGTCATTTGATTGTGATATTATGATTTTTATACGTATTCTTGGAGGTCATTTTTGGTCTTGGTGATTGTAGTATTATATTCTGGTGGAAAATTGAAGTATACATATGCTAGAGATTATTCCATGTTGCTGCTCATGTACGTAGAATTGCCATCGGCGTGGAAAATCTTGTCATGCAACAGACTTATAATGAAAATAAAGTGTTGAAGAGACTCGTGGAGTGTTTGGATGAACAAGCCATGTGGAGGAGCCTGCGAGGAATCAACTGAGTGTGGATCAGATCAATGTGAAGCCTACGTGAAAGAGCTTGCGTTGTGCATAAAAGAATCAACTTCGAGTCATGGAAAACTAGTTTTGATTAAATTAAAGTGGAACCCAATGTTATGAAGTGACAAGAATTGGAGGTTGCAACATTTGAGGTTATAAGTGTTGGAACAAAAATTATTTAGATGTGGTAGCAGCAATTGAGAAGGAGGATGTGGCAAGAATTCTGACAGCTAGCGTAGTTGTGATGGAGGAAAAAGAGTGACTGCAGAAACCTAGAAGAGCAAGGAGTGCTCAAAATGGGTTGCAGAGGAGGGGACCAAGAATGCCAATAATCTAAGCTAAGAGGAGGAGCTTGGTGAGGCGTGTGTAGCAGGAAAGAGGTCTACTACTGTAGAGGTAATTTGTAAGTCATAGTGGGCAGCGAGAAGCTCACAAAAAGGGAAGATGAAGATGACTATGGGAAGTCATTTGAAGAAATTTGATGGGAGCCACAGAGATGCCAAAGCAGTTGGCATAGGGAAAAAATGTGATGAGGAATTTGAGAAAGAGATGATTGAGATGAAGGCACAATTGAATGTGCTTGAGGAGTTGCTACAACAAGATGAGGAGAACCAAAGGTATGGGTGGAACCTGAGGAAAAAGGTTAAGTGGCATGTTGAAATATTATGGGCCAAGAAGCAAAGATAAAAGCTGAGACACAGATTGAAGGAAGAACTCAAAGCAGCTGAGTACGAGGAAGCAGTTCACAAAGGTGAACCTGAGTAGGGAAAAATTGTTAGCAAAAAATGGTGATGATGTTGATGGAGATTTGGTGTTGGAGACATCAAATGAAGCTAAAGAACCTTATGTTTTTAAATCTGACGATTTGTGTGTGATTTCAGGTTTTGTTACAGGTGATGAACAATCTTTTGAAATTTTCATGAAGATTGAGAGAGATGAAGAAAGAGAACAAAGTCCAAATTTTGTTCTTGGCAGAGATGAAGAACAATACTTGAATGGAATGCTCGTCAGGGATGATGAACCAAAGGCAGAATGTGAGGGTGGACAACTTCTAAAAGTTGTTGTGAAGAAAGATGCAGTAAATATGAAGGTTGAAGAATATGTTGGCAGTATTAAGACAAAATTTAATCAACAGATTGAAGCAGAGCAAAGAGTTCAGGCAACAAGTTTACAAGCATGGGATAAGGGTGAAGGTATATTGGTTTAGTTGTATACTCTTCTTTTGATGGTTTTTGTGGATGGGAAAATTTCTCTTGAAATGGTGAGCAGAAGCATGGTGAAGACAAATGTTTTGCAGCAAGAAAATAAGGAGTGGAATTATAGTGGAATTCGAGCAGCATATGCAAAACAACAACAATGTGACAAAGTCGATGATCGACAACAAAATTATATATGGGATTGAGGAGGACATGGTCGACAATGACTCATGGTCAGGAGACCATGAAACTTTTTTCTACTTGGGGAGTTTGATGCAAGAGCATTAGCTCTCAAATTGGTTTTTCATAAGGAGTTTTTATTTTGAGAAAAAAAATGATTAATATTATAATTTCAATTGAGATATTATAAATTAATTTTATTAAGATAGGGGTTATCTCTATAAATATTGAGAGACTTCCTCATCGACATATTTGGAGAAAATTTGTTGGAGGAAAAAAATAGAGATATTCTCCATAAATTAAGATATGTAAGTAATTAGTAAAGTATGAGAGGGTTTTAGGATATGGGGAGATTTTAGGAGATATTTTAGGATCTAGAACTAATTTTTAGTTGAGATCCATTTGTATAAATTTATGGTAAGCCTACAACCATGGTAGAGGTGGCCAAGGCAAAAATGCCCGTATTGTAAATCATGTAATTATTTTCCTTTTAATTAAAGTATGAGTTGGAGTGTATTTTTTCTGTGTTTTTGTTTCGGTTTGGATTTAATTTCTTTTAAGTGCAGGTAGGTATGCCCTGCATCACTTCTCCCTTGTACTCAACTCTTTTGGTGCGTAGATTGTTCTCTGCTTTGCATTTGTGATCTGTAAATTGTCATGGATATTCCATTGGAGAGTTCGTCACAACAAATTTGATAAAATTATACTAAAAAATCTGAAATCTACCTATGAGGGTTTATTTCTCTTTAGATTTATCGATCTGTAAATTAATATTTATTGTGTATACATGAAAATCATAATTATGCAAAGAATAAAGAATAATGAAATAAAAACTCACAAACCACAATTGACACGAAATATATCTTGTGAAACCTTTTCGAGAGAACCATGGTAGAACGTAAGGTCACTTTGCTCTCTTTCTCTAAATAGAAAATGGTTGCAAGTACAAAGAAGTAAGGCCTATGGCCCATGGGCTACTACAATGCACAAATCCTCTCTATGTGCTCTCTCCCTATCCCTCTCAATTACTCTTCTTGTCTATGGAACAAAATTCCCTTGAAAAGAATGGAACTCGTTTTCCTCCTAGTGGATGGGTTATAACACGACGCAGTAGCCTACTAGTGGTCAGGGTTGACTCTTTCAACTCTTAACTAGAGTTACAATATGAACTATTCTAGAGTCTTATTCATCGTGATCACATTTCTAGCCCCTTTTCCATAAGTAATGGGGGCGGATGTGGCATCCTCTGAATTATGGTGGCCAATTTCAATAGGTCAATTTCCAAGAGACATAACTTCCTCATACAAGGTCCAATTGAGGTGATTCTTATGCCATTGGAAATGTATTGACGTTTAGATATGGAATCTAGGTTCATAATAAGGTCAGGACCACGCAAATTTCATTTAAGGCCTTAAAATGGCTCCTTAACTTTTTGACTCAAAACTTTTCAAACTAGGACCACTAGTGAAAATGGTCTTGTGAGTTGATTCCTCTACTTTTTCCACTTTGAATGCATCAAGATGGATGACAAGCAATATAATGATCCAATTCGGATTAGTTTGAAAACCATAAAAACATTGTTGTAGAAAAATTAAAGGTACTATAAAATGCAAAGATAAACCTACTTTAACATATATTTATTGATCATCCAAAGAGTCCTCTTCTTCTCTTCCTTTCGATGGCCTGCCATCTTATCTTTCACTAGAAATAAGAACGTAAAAAGTTATTTCATTCCATATATCTTAAACTACAAATTTTAAATCTAAGCGGTTGAAATTACTAATTAACCTTCCAGAAGATAAGAAATTATTTACAACAAATCAACCATCCACCGAGATTAAATAGTTGGTCATGACAATCAACCAAAGAAAGAGAAATATAAACCTCTTCACATGTTTCGAAACCCAATATGGCCATAGATTAGAAAATTTCCATCATCCATCTAAAACCTCGATGAAGATCACATTATGTTGTATCTCTTTCATTTCTCATTCCATGTAAAAAACTATGTAAATCCCTCTACCTTTTCATGAAATGCAACGTTACAAGCATTGTAAACACAAAAAACACAGAGAAACATAAATTACAACATACAACACAACCATAGATAAACATGATGAACACATAGATAAACAAGGAGGACTTTAGAGCAATTACTTCACAACAAACATAGTCGAAGAGGAGACAAAACAAATTGCATTCATGAATTGGAATTCAAACCAATAATAAAGAGGGTGTGACTATGCCTTTTCTAGTGGTGTCTGTCTCCTGATGGCTATGTGCCATGAATTTATATTGTTGGAAACCGGGAAAATACCGAGAAAGTGGGTGAATTGGTATTTTATAAATTTTAACATATGTTTAGCCAATTAAACACATTCAACAATGCATCAATCACATAAAGCTTGAACATAAGATATTTATGTGGAAACCCATATGGGAGTAAACCATAAATATTCTTTTAATTATAATGTAAATGCAAGCACTAACTTTAGTTTATATCAAATTTTGTAGACACTAGCCTATAGGATCCACCAACACCATTTTCTTTGCAATCACCCATTTGTTGGAAGCACCAACTCCCACTGTTCGCAGGCACCAACCCACTGGAGGCACCAACCCCCTTTTCATTGCAAGCACCCACTTGCTAGAAGCACCAACTCCCATTGTTTGCGGGCACCACCCTATTGTAGTCGCTCATATCCCTCCTTCATTTATTTTCAAACTCAGATCTATAGCTCCACAATTAGAAATCACTCTTACAACAATCTTTATTTACATACAACAATTTAGATCTACACTATTTGTTTATATAATAGCTTCAATTTTCAACCAATATGATCTCTTAACCTCTACGTAGTTGTAATTTTAGACTTGGCACTTAGATTTGTACCAAGTGGCATGCAACATCTCCACCACTCTTTCACCACACTGCTCTTGAGTCTTTGTTTTTCTTGATTTGAATAGATGTCCCCGTACATGTGCTTCGAGCTCCTACTCATTGATTTTCATTTATAGTTTTACTGTTTTTATTACCATGGGTATCAATTCATGGTTTTAACCCATGGTATTTCAACTTGGCTTCATCACACATCATTTCACTTGGTTACAACTCTTCTCTATTTAATTTCTATAGCACAAATCTTTCTTATTATTCTTCACAAACTACAACACATTAGCCTGTTCACAACAGTCTTTGTTTTACATAACATAGAACAATAATGCCTCTACCTATCCATGAAATCTCCCTCTCATTGATGTGCATGAGACTAATACCTTTCATGTTGTTTTATTTCCTTTTATAAATGCAAACCTCCAGATCTCAATCAGTTTCATCTTAAATTTGTTTTGGTAATTTTGGTTCCCGAAACACTAGTTGCAGCTGCCCTGAGTGCTTTAACGTCTAGTACCACATGACTTGGGGTGAGAACCATAGTTGTAATTTGTCTTATCGAATCTCGGGCATTGAGGATGTCACTTATCTCTGCACATTGTTGCTAGTCCCCAAATGCTTAACCCTCAACACCTTGTAACATGTCGTTTTCTTGGCGGATATCAAATATCAGAGTTCAAGCGAGTTTCAACATTGATCCGCCAGAGTCTAAAACCAAAATTTTGAAATGATGATCCCTTGGGTGTTCGATGCTTGGCCCCATGTGACCTTAGAGTTGACCATTCTTTTAATGATGCTCACTACCCATTGGTCATCACTTACTGCTCGATTGCTCAATCGTTACATTTTTTTCCAAACAAGTGCTCTGATGGACAGAATTATCACTTTCCTACTTGCTACAGATGATGGAAAACTCTTCATCTACTAACTATCGCTCATTGGATACAGCCTTAGTTGTTACAACATCCTCAAATTGGGTGGTTTGGTGAGGGACCCGCGAGCCACCTCATTTATTACTCATGCATACACCTCACTTGTTGTAGCCAATGAGAACTTGCCACATGTCCACCTGCACACATGTGCCTTCCATGTGTCACTTTCCAACTGTACATTTGACCACCCAAAAGTGTCAAATTCACCTGCCACATGTCACCTCCTCAAATTTCCACATCACCTGCATTGCCACTTGGTATCCATGTCATTTGCGCCACCTATCCTACCACATGTGTCAAGTTCTCAGGTTCTTGGGATGTGTTGTACTACAAAACAACCCCCCCATTTATAAAGCACAATAGCTAAGGTTAGAATTATAAATGGGGACCCTTTTAAATTTTTAGGCTTAGGATAATAATACCTAACTCTAAGAAAATACCTAGCAAAACCTTGCAAAACGAACTAAGGATGAAATCCGCATCGCAAATCACACTTTTCTCTGTGACTATCTTAAAACATCTTCAAAAAATTTGCAATCTGCAGTCAAATCTCCCGTTACGATAGCTCGATAAATAGCACCTTGTCATTTCGCAAATCGCATTTTGCACTTTGCAAGAAATTTAGCTATGCCATTAGAATGTCCATTAGCAATTTGCGAAATGCGATATTCGTAATCGCATTTCGCTTTATGCATTTGGTACCGCTATATTGTATCCATTTAAAGATTGCGATGTGCGATTAAGAGTGGTAAAACGTGTGAAATAATTATGTTTTAAATATCAAAATGAACGAATTGACAAGTTAATAAATATTTAGCGGCCCGAGGAAGGATAATCATTTTCCAAGTTATGGGTAGTTAACATCGAGTATCTCATTAAACCTTTCTCACGATCCAAAGTCATTTCAAAGAAGCTTTCAATATTAATTACCCGATACCGTCTACTGATATATCTTGTCTATTTTAGGCAACCTACAAAAGACATGTCACTAAGGAAGGTGATGCAGAAACAAAGCAAGCAGACCATTGTTGAATCTGAGTTTACAGAGATGGCTCCTATTTTCTCTGATACAGTTTGTGACGCTGCCGGAGGCGCAACAGCTTGGGAGGTCATATACAATAGGCTTGAGGACGAACGTCCTAAAATCATTGTCACGAGAGCCATAGCTGACTCAACAAGGCCTTCAGGACTTCAATTCAGAGATGCTTCCTATTCTTTCCTTCATAGGATAGGAGCAAGAGCTAAAATCCTTCCATACATGGATATGATCAAGTGGGTGATCGAAAACCTCATCATTGAAGATAGGCAATTCAAGAATTCAAGAAAGGAGCTCACAGGGTCATTCTAAGTAGAGGAATTGAAGAAAATGTACCACATACTTGACCCTCAAGATATCTATGACAACACATTTGTGGTAAACTTCGTAAAGAAGAACCCAGACCCCTTCAAGCTGATTCAGGGTTGGAGAGTGTTGGACAACAAATTCAAATATGACAAATCGGGTATGTATGTTATAGCCTCTTTGGCAAACCCATACAACTATGCAGCAGCTATGTTATGTAGATTATATGGGCTACCCAATAATACTAAGTTTTCCATAGAATGGATTCCTCTGATTGATGCTTGTGTTAATTCCCACATCATGAATTGGCCCTCCATCCTATCTGATAACCTAGCCACCACCATTACCGAATATTGATAGAAGAGAGCCTCCTCTCCAGATAACCTCCCCCTGTTCTATTTTAGTGCCTACATTATGGATGCCATCTATTTTTACACAACATTTCCAACCATGGGTTGGAAATGGACCTTACAGGACCACTACCCAATCCACCTCAGTCATAAAAAAAATATGGGAATCGCATTATATACCTCACTTCTATAAGATATTTCATGTTGTTGTGTTGCCCCTACATCAAATAATTTTCAATAAGAAAGCCCCTAGGTTTTCCCAAGAAGCCACAACAGACCTGTTTACTGTCGGTAAATATTTCATTGAAGAATGGTTCACCTATGTTAGGGTTTTTGGTAGCACAACCGATCCACATGTCCTTCCTTTATATGTTTCTAATAAATTATTAGTAAGAGAGATTGCCTACCAGACCGTGGGAAAAGGCTTGATTAAAGTTCTCAAAGATGACAAGAAGTCATTATGGCCCTCTTTCCTTGTCAAGTGCAGTTCTTTTGCTTTAGCAAATTTTGTTCATGCTACTAAAGAGTCAGCACATATGGAAGCCCTGAGGCTTCATACATTGCCTAAGAGGCAATTTGATCCAGACAAAGTGGCATATAATGTCACTACTGTAGTAAAGCTCAAGCAATACAACCATGAGGATAACTATTTTGAAGACTTGTTACATTCGACCGAATCCTTTGAACAAGCGTTCGAATGGGCAAAGGCGAATCTAAAACCTGAAGATTTTCAAAGCTTTCAGGAATTCAGAAATGAAAGGCTTGAAGTGATCCGAATGCATTTGTTAAAGCTCGAGGATAAGCCTACACTAAGTGTCAATGTTGATGGTGAATGTCCAAGTTCTCGAATAGATTCTCAAGTAAATACTGAGAAGACACCAGAAATAAGGAAACCCCAAGACCCAAATAACACATATGAGTCCATTAGGAAGTCAGCTGAGAAACAAGTGATGAGCACCTCAACTACAAAAATCAATTTAGAGGTCAAACGCAGTAGTTTAGAGCAGGAGTGGGATCAGTTTAATCAGAAATTGCAAGGCACTCCCAAAGCGACAAATACCCAAGAAATTGTGGAATATAAAACTCCTCTACATGTTCGTAAGGATACATAGCCCAAGTCTATCGGTGAGCAGTCCAAGCCTATGTAGGAACAAGCGACAACATCCCAGCATACTGAAGTTATCCCTGCTCTGCCCACATCAGAAATTGTTTTGAAAGTAACTAAAATACCTCCACTTGATGTGTCCTATAGCCCTCTCCAAAAGGTTGTAATAAGAAGGAAGAGAAAAAGGAAAAGGGTAGACACACCTGAATTCCCACCTGGAAATGAGCCGATGGACATTGTTTGGAAGGACATTCCTTTCAATCCGGCCGAGAACTTCACTAGACTATCACAGTTCACAGGAGCATATGCATCGGCCACTATGGACAAGGTTACTGAAGTCTCTACTTTGTTAAGGGAAAAAGAGGAGAGGATTGCACAGCTTGAGCAGTAGCTTGAAGCAGAGAAAGCAAGCGTAAACAGGTAAGCGACTGAGCAGCTCGCACAATTGCAACAAGACATGGAGGTCCTGAAAATAAGCCATGAAGCCGATATATTGACCAAAAACATGCAACTCCAAGAAATGCAAAAAGCCATGGAAAGAAATAAGGATGTTCCCACTACTTAGGAGTTTATTAAAGAGGCACTAGAATTAAATTCCCTTTTGGTGAAACAACAAGAGTATTTCTGCCAAAAAATGTCACATATTACTCCCTATCTGACTACTAGTGACCAGCTGACAGATAAGGCAATCGACCAGAGAACTGAGTTTAACAATTTAAACACCAGAATCTCTGAGTTCATCGAATGACAAGAAATAGAAGATGGAAGGAAATCCAATCTACCCGAGATTGAGGAAACTCATAAAGACATTCTCTTCACGGATTGGGATGCAAGAATCAAACAGGTCGAGCTAGTAGTCGCAAGGGCAGCCGGGGTATTAAAGAATATCATTAAGGTAGTTAATCACACCCTGTTTGCCACCAACCTGATTAAAGAAGGCAACCTGAAAGAAATGCTCAATTTAAATACTTTGTATAAAAGCTAGAAAGAAAAGGCGGAGACTCAAAGGGAGGCAATTACAAAATTGACCAGGACCAACTAGGAGTCATATTGGCAGTATCTCGTCAAGCCACACAGCCAGATTATGACTCTCAACTGTTCCCTTCATACGACTTAGCGGATGTTGCCACCTCTCACTGATGCAATTTTCACAGGACAACTTAGGACACATTTTGGGGCACCTCCTCAAATTCAACCGATGATCGATATATGTGATTTGAAGGACAAGCTGGCAGACAACAAGTCATCCTCTTAGTTCTGTTCATTTAGCCACTGTTTATTTTTGGAGTTAGTTACCTAGTTAGGAGGAAGGTTGTTTGAAACCTCCTCAAATTTTGTATAATCTATTTTTGCACATTAGTTAGAATAGTATTTATACCCTTCTCATGCATTTAGAGAAGGGTCCAAAATTTTATCAAAAACATTTGCAAAGAATGCACTATTGTAAGTTTGTGAATGCTTTGGTGAAATTATGGAACATGATCGTTTCTTTTAGATATCAGACTACTTTCCTTTGTTGATGCACTATTGTATTCTTGGGAGACAATTTGATTTGAAGAAAGAAGTTGGTCTATGTCATTTGTCAAATGAGCAGGACTTCGCACATATGGTACTATTATCTTGTATGATTGATTCTGTTTACATTTAATCAGTGGCAAACTTTACTTTCATGAATTGTGTGAGATTTATTATTTCTGTTAAGCGTTAATTGCACTTTTGTATGATGCCTAGCTGAAATTGTGATTTTCATATATAACTCATCATATATGCGATATATTTTATAAATTTCTTTGACTAACTATTTAGTCAAAGAAATTATCTTTATACGTTATCATCTTTGTTTAATTGTGATCAATCTTTATTATCACATGTTAAGCAAATATCTTTGTAGATCGCATACCACACAAGAATACTGGGTTTATATTAGAATAAGTTAGTTCGAGAATTGCATCATAGAATAAGTCATTTAGATTATCATTATTCTATTGCAAACACTCATGAACCACCCACTCTCATATTAAAACCCACACTAGGAAACTGACCCCATTATCCCCAGTTGGAGCCACCACTTTAAATGGAAAAGGAGTTGTCTTAAGGTCTGGACTGGGTGGTTATCCCCCATGTTTCGGTAGCAGAATTATGAGGCCACAACATTTTGGTGCTAGAAGGAGGGAATTCGACTACGAATGGAATATAAACCTAAAGATCATTCGAAAGGCATTCATAAGAGTCAAAACCCCTTCACAATTTCTACACCTTCTAGATCTCGTTCAGAATCTCTTGATCAAAAGTCTAAAGTTGTAGAAACATCTCCCTCGTCTCCTGAAGTAGTAAGGCAACCACCCTCTCCAGATTACACTCTCGAGTCTCCTGAAGTTCATTCTTTGATACAGAAATTGGAACAAATATCCATTTCTGCCGAGAAACCAGAGAGACTCGAAGTTTCTGAAGAAAGTGTTACCTCCTTATTACAACAAACTGGTGTATTGACTAGACTGCAAAGTGAAAGACTTGGGGTCACCCCTTTCAAGTTCCCCATCCCTCCACGACGTAGGAAAGTTACTTCATCAAGATCTGAATCAAATACCAATGAGATCACATCACCTTTCCATCCATTCACTTCCCCATCCACTTCTACTCAATCCACGACTTCTCAACTATCCACTTCTCCAATTAGTACTACCATTAGTAGTACTAACCCAATAGTAAGTTCTTCGCCATCTATACTTACTTCTGGATTGACCTTCCCATCTTCTCAGTCTCCAACTCAAGTTATGGCCAATCAACCTTGGACAAATCCTAGTGCTATCCTAGTTGCAAATCCAAATGCACTCCCAGCAAACCTAGAAAAATGGCTGCCTAAATACAATCTTGACGATGCTCTCCCGGCTGAAGAACATCTAAATAATTTTATGTTAGCCATGAATCTTAATGGGGTCGCACATGAAGATGTTGTAATCAGACTATTTCCTTATACTTTCCAAGGATCTGCTGGATCTTGGTATTTTTCCCTTCCAGCGGGTTCAATTAGAGACTGGGATACTTTTCAAGAAGTATTTCTTGCAAAATTTGGTGATGATAGGACCATAGCATCCTTGATCAATGATCTTTCTAATTTGAAAGCTAATCTAGATGAAAAGATCAAAGATTTCAACTCTAGATTTAACAAGTTGCTAAATAAAATCCCAATTGCCTCTAAACCTGTTGTAGATGTACAAATAGAATGGTATATATCATCTCTTCCTTCTAATATTGCAATTTTTGTAGATAGAGCCAACAAGGCTACCCTTGTAGAAAACATGAAAGAACCCCTGTCTGTAGAAAGAAGAATTATAGCTTTGGAAAAGAGATCACAAATGGACGAAAGGAAGTCAAAGAAAGTAACATTTAAGGATGACTCTAAGAAGAAAGCTACAAAGGACCCTTTCAATCTTGAAGGCCTTCAGAAAGTGTTAAAAGCAATGTCTAATGAAATGTTCGAAATCAAAAAACAAGTCACAGAATCCTCTGCTCCCAAGAGACCTTTTCGCTCATTCAAAAGGAACCCTTCTTCTGTATCGCAACACCCAAACACCATTTCAAATGCTGAGTTTGATCATGAAGCAGAAGAAGATTCACCAGATGAAGAGGAAGCTGAAACGGAAGAAGAAATTGAATTAAATGGAATGTGGGATTTCATCCTCCCAACTAAAGAAGAGGCACAAGCAATGCCAATGACTACAAGAAGTAAAAACTCTCCTAACATGTCTATCACAAATCAGAAACAAAAAACTGCTGCTCCTGCAAAGGAGAAAACAGTAGCTAAGAAATCTAAGACTATCCAAACCGATCCTATTCCTCTAGATTCCCCAAATGCCTCAAAAACATTGGTAATCTCAGATACAATGGAATACAATATAGTCGAAGACATGAAAAAGACTAGAGAAAACATCTCATTACATGAGCTCACTAAACTCAAGCAGCAACAGAAAATCCTATTAAGAGAGTTAAAAGCAGTTCATGTATCTCCTCTGCCATCTGTTGTAGTTACTCAAGCTGCCTACGATATGGGAAAACCTCCCTCATCCTCAAACAAAGTAGATCCTTCAGATCTAGTTCTAATTGGTGATATGTCTATTTCTCATATTCCTCCATTTCTGCTCACATATGAAATTTTTAACAAGAATGTTCATAACTGCCTGTTGATTCGGGCGCCTCCTCAAATATAATGCTAAGAGCTGTGTGTACCAAATTGAATATTACCCCTAAAAAATCTGCAGTACACATTGTTCAGTTAGACAGGACAAAAGTAGAGGTGCTTGGAGAGATAGCATCAGTTTCAATTAGGCTTTCCTCTAATCCAAAAGTTTCACAAATAATTGGTATTTTGGTGGTTGATATACCTGAATTTTATGGTTTGTTTCTCAATAAGGATTGGTCTGAAAAGTTGCATAGTTATTTCACAACTGATTGGTCTCACATGTGGTTGCCACACAACGGTAAACCAAACCAAATCAGGGTAGACCGAGAGAAATTCATGAAATATATAGTCACTGACCTCGAGGGAAGCAACGAACCTGTTGCCTTCACCAATAATATCATTGGAAATTACTCAACCGAGTCATTTTTGGGATCCTTTAATGCTCAGAGGTCTCCCTTTCCAGATAACGCTGTAGTTTCTCAAATCGAAATTTTTTCACAAACAGATGCTTCCAAATGTCTAAATTTAGTAGATAAAGTTTCAAATAATTCTCTGTTCTGGACTCTCTATTTTGATGGTTCTAAATCTAAAGACGGCACAGGCACAGGATGCATTTTGATCAATCCGCAAGGAGAGAAAACCATGCTAGCCTGCAGACTTGAATTCCAGTGCACTAATAATATCATTGAATATGAAGCACTGATCCAAGGACTGTATAAAGCCATCGATCTTAATGTCAAATACCTGCAAGTCTATGGTGATTCTGAAATAATTGTGAAACAGGTGAGAAATACAATTCATTGTGTCTTTGGGCACCTTAAACATTATCAATCGTTAGCCCAGAATTTGACTTCTCATTTTTCTACTTTTAACATTTCTTCAGTCCCTAGACTGCAAAATGCAAGTGCTGACTTACTTGCTAATGTGGCATCCAAGCTTATACCCTCAGAAGACTTTAGTCCAGACAGATTTTCAATAGAGTTAATATTTAGGCCATCTATTCCCAACAATGTAACAAATTGGAGAGTATTCAACAATGATGCGGATATAGTTAATTTCCTTACATCAGAAGGGTCGTATGAAGAACAGATCATAGATGAACATGAGCATGATCTAGAAATCAAACATAATCATGATCAAAACCCAATCCCAAAGTTTGTAGTTAAGATGGAAGATCTCTATGATCTAAAGGATAGGTTCAAGAAAATTACCAACTCCAAAACTCAAAGTTCTACTTTGAGATTTGAAGTAGTAAACCTAGGGTCAACTGAAAAACCTCAAAATGTCAACCTAGGTCTTGGCCTATCATCTAAAGAAAGAATATCATTCATTAGGTTGTTAAAAACATACAAAGGTGTCTTTGCCTGGGATTACACAGATCTCAAGACCTACGATACCTCTGTAATTCAACATACCATACCTATGACTTCGAATGAAAAGCCAATTCAACAAAAGTTTCGCAAAATTCACCCAAACCTTGAGAGTCAAATCAAATCTGAATTGAACAAGCTTCTGAAGGCCAAAATAATCTTCCCTGTTAGACATTCTAAGTGGGTATCGAATATGGTACTCGTAAGGAAAAAGAACTGTGATATTAGGATTTGTATTGATTTTAGAAACCTGAATAAAGCTTGTCAAAAAGATAATTTTCCCTTGCCTACTATGGAACATATATTGAAATTAGTTGCAGGTTCTGAATTAATGCCTTTTCTAGATGGATTCTTAGGATATAATCAAACTCTTGTGCATCCAGATGACATATTAAAGACAACATTAAGGACCAAGTGGGGAACATATGCCTATCAGAAGATGCCTTCCGGACTCATTAATGTTGGTGCCACATTTCAACGTGCTATGGACATTGCCTTTAAAGGTTTAATTAAAAAATTAGTTGCTATTTACTTGGATGACATCACAATCTATTCTAGGGATAAGAACAATCATTTAAGTGACCTGAAGCACATATTCAAAAGATGCAAGAAATATGGCATTTCCTTAAATCCCAAAAAATCTTATTTTGCTTTACCAGAAGGCAAACTCCTTGGGTTTATAGTGTCCAAGAAAGGAATTTACATTGATCTTGATAGAGTCCAAGAGATCAAAAATATTCCCCTCCCACACAACAAAAAAAACATGCAATCATTCCTAGGCCAAATAAATTTTGTAAAAAGATTTGTTCCAGATTTTCACAAATCGTCCTACCCCTTCAAGCAATGATAAGAAAAAACACAGTTTTCAGATGGAACAAGGATGAAAGAGAGTCATTTGAGTTGATTAAAAAAGCCATTATTAATGCTCCTTCATTGACAACCCCTGACTTTCTCAAACCTTTTGTATTATATACTTTTTCATCTGATACATCATATGCAACAGTTTTGACACAGCTGAACGATGAAAATATCGAGGCACCCATCTCTTTTTTCAGTTCTAACTTGCAAGGTGCCGAATTAAATTATTCAACTGTCGAGAAACAAGCATTTGTTGTTTTTAAAACTTTGAAACATTTCAGACCTTTTCTTCTTAAAGCCCATACAAAAATAATTGTACCCTACCCTGCAGTAAGACAATTATTAATCCAAAGAGAAGTAGGGGAGAAAAGAGCTAATTGGGTGACTGCGCTTCAAGAATATGATGTAGAAATCCGACCAGCTAAAATTGTCAGGGGCCAAGGTTTTTGCAGGATGTTAACAGGAGCTTCCCAGTTACCACCAGAAGAATATCAAGGTAATGAAGTGCAAATATCAGAGGTAAGCCTTAATGATACGCAATCACAATATGTTGATTTGAAATTTTATCTAAAAAATGGATATGCTCCTATGCATCTTAATTATAAAACAAAGCGAGCTTTAAGATTGAAATCAAATCAGTATGAACTAGTCAATGATGTATTGTTTAGAAAAAATTATGATTCAGTATTGCTAAGATGCCTGGAGAAACTTGAAGCCAAAAAGGTCATGCAGGAATTACATGATGGACCAGTTGGAGGACATTTCGGGGGAAATACCACAGCTCACAAAATCCTGCATGCAGGATATTATTGGCCAACAGTATTTAAAGATGCACATGAATATGCAAGAAAGTGTAAAACCACAGCCGAAAGAGAAAGAAAGCCAGCATTCCCTTTACAACCAGTTAACATCCAACAACCATTCAAACAATGGGGATTAGACATAATTGGTGAGATTGTTCCTAACTCTTCCAAACAACATAGGTACATCCTTACAGCTACTGATTATTTTACAAAGTGGGTAGAAGTTGTCCCATTAAAGATAGCTAATACAAAAAGCATCATAGACTTCATTGATCAGTACATAATTACCAGGTTTGGCTTACCCTCAGCTTTAATGTTTGACAATGCATCTTACTTTTCTGGAAATACAATGGTAGAATTTGCTCTAAAGTGAGGTTTCAAGTTGAAATATTCAGCCAATTATTATCCACAAGGTAATGGATTAGCAGAATCAACAAACAAGAACCTCATCAGAATTATCAAAAGGACTATTGATCAAAATCACAGGAATTGGCACAAAGCATTAACATTTGCTCTATGGGCAGATATAATTACTCAGAAAGCCTCTATTGGTTCTTCTCCTTTTGCTTTAGTTTATGGAAAATAAGTTGTTCTTCCCACAAACATAGCAATCCCATCTCTTGCCCTAGTACAATTCATCGATGAAAACCCTTCTTCTTCTCTCCAAGCTAGACAGTTTTAGATTCTCAAGCTTGAAGAAGAATGAGAAAAGGCTAAAACAACCCACTTCCATCATCAACAATTAGTTAAAGCTTCTTTTGATACAACTTCCGCGAGTTAAAAAACTCTTGAAGTAGGTGACTTGGTTTTGAAATGGGACAAAGCACACGAGGAAAAAGGTAGATATACCAAATTCCAAAGACTATGGCTTGGCCCTTTTCAAATCAATGAAAAAATTGGACAATCAACGTTTCTTTTACAAGACTTGTCCAGTAAGAAGGATCCTTTGCCTGTTAGTGGGCAAATTTAAAAAAAAAAAAAAAAACTTTTCTTAAGAGATAACCTCTTCCAATTTTGTAACATATTGCTTTTAGGATTCTTAGGAAAATAATGGTTAACTAGTATTTGCTTTTGGCTTTTCAAAATAAAATCTTTGATAATATTTCTATTTTTTCGCTTTTATAAGTAAGTAAGAGTTAAAAGAAATAATTAGGGCATTTGAGTAAAGTAAACTTCATTTCTTTGGAAAAACTTTATCTTGCTTAAAACATTTATTCTACGAACAAACTCTTATCTTTATAGATTATGAATGTTTTGTTATCAGTCAAGAAAAGAATCTTTAACCTAGTAAGGACTTTCTGCAGATGAGTATCTTAAAAAACTCTATCATTATCACCCAAAATTCTCAAAAGAACCAATGATTCACCCCATCTGATAAAATTTTCCTTTTTCAAAGTGTAATTCTAAAATATATAAAACTTAGAAGATAAAAAGTCTCATTACGAGCTTGTTTACCATGTTCATAGGGAAATGATTAAACTGATATTACCAATACTGCATATCAAACAAGGTAATAGCTAATGATCTCCTCGATCAGAAGACAAGGGGTCTCATCAAGAGCCAGCTTGTTCAGTTTAGTTACAACCAGTGAATGGCATTGTCATTATTAGGTTACCACGCCTAGACAATGTCTTTTAAGAAACCAAAAAGAAAAAGATTATATTCAAAAAGGAAAAAAGGGACAAGGTCCAAGTGAGATTCAAAGCAAGTGAATATCATTTTGAAATTTGAAAATTCCTACAGATGGGATAATGAATCATTGTTGGTTAAAATATAACCTTGTCGAGGCTATAAACGCCTGCTGGCAGCAGAGGCTCTATCTATGATAAATGAGTAAACACCAAAAAACTAATCTGCAGAAGACACCTGCTATATTACTTTAAATCTTATTATTGGCTGATGCAAACGTTTATATTTTTATCATTACAAGAGTAAAGTAATTAAATAAGTAGAGTGAGCAAGTAATGATGATTCCAGAGAAATGTTGTTTACCTTATGACTCATGTAATCATTATTCTTATAACTCTAATTACTTTGAAAGTTTTTAGAAATTTCAGAAAACTACTCAGAGATAACTGGTTCTCCCAAGTGAATCGCCAATTGTTGTACTATGAAACAACCCCCCCATTTATAAAGCATAATAGCTAAGGTTGGAATTATAAATGGGGACCCTTTTAAATTTTTAGTCTTAGGATAATAATACCTAACTCTAAGAAAATACCTAGCAAAACCTTGCAAAACGAACTAAGGATGAAATACACATCGCAAATTGCAAATCGTACTTTTCTCTGTGACTATCTTAAAACATCTTCAAAACATTGCGATCTGCGATCAAATCTCCCGCTGCGATAGCCCGATAAATAGCACCTTGTCATTTCGCAAATCACATTTTGCACTTCACAAAATTCACAAGAAATTTAGCTATGCCATTAGAATGTCCATTAGCGATTTGCGAAATGCGATATTTCGATATTCACAATCTCATTTTGCTTTATGCATCTAGTAGCGCTATATTGTCTCCATTTAAAGATTGCGATGTGCGATTAAGAGCTATAAAACGTGTGAAATAATTACATTTTAAATATCAAAACGAATGAATTGACAAGTTAATAAATATTTAGCGGCCCGAGGAAGGATAATCATTTTCCAAGTTATGGGTAGTTAACATCAAGTATCTCATTAAACCTTTCTCACGATCCAAAGTCATTTCAAAGAAGCTTTCAGTCTTAATTACCCGATACCATTTGCGCTGATATATCTTGTTTATTTCAGGCAAGCTACAAAAGACATGTCACTAAGGAAGGTGATGTAGAAACAGATCAAGCAGACCATTGCTGAATCTGAGTTTACAGAGATGGCTCCTATTTTCTTCGATACAGTTTGCAATGCTGCCAGAGGCACAACAGCTTGGGAGGTCATATACAATAGGCTTGAGGACGAACGTCCTAAAATCACTGTCACGAGAGCAACAACTGACTCAACAAGGCCTTCAGGACTTCAATTCAGAGATTCTTCCTGTTCTTTCCTTCATAGTATAGGAGCAAGAGCTAAAATCCTTCCATACATGGATATAATCAGGTGGGTGATCGAAAACCTCATCATTGGAGATAGACAATTCAAGAATTCAAGAATGGAGCTCACAGGGTTGTTCAGAGCAGAGGACTTGAAGAAAATGTACCACATACCTGACCCTCAGGATATCTAAGACAACACATTTGTGGCAAACTTCGCAAAGAAGAACCCAGACCCCTTCAAGTTGATTTAGGGTTGGAGAGTGTTGGACAACAAATTCAAATATGACAAATCAGGTATGTATGCTATAGCCTCTTTGACAACCGCTACAACTATGCAACAACTATGTTATGTAGATTATATGGACTACCCAATAATATTAAGTTTTCCATAGAATGGATTCCTCTGAATGATGCCTGTGTTAATTCCCACATCATGAATTAGCCCTCCATCCTATTTGATAACCTAGCCACCACCATTACCAAATATCGACAGAAGAGAGCCTCCTCTCCAGATAACCTCCCTCCGTTCTATTTTAGTGCCTACATTATGGATGCCATCTGTTTTTGCATGACATTTCCAACCATGGGTTGGAAATGGACCTTATAGGACCCCTACCCAATCCATCTCAGTCATAAACAAATATGGGAATCACATTATATACCTCACTTCTATAAGATATTTCATGTTGTTGTGTTGCCCCTACATCAAATAATTTTCAATAAGAAATCCCCTAGGTTTTCCCAAGAAGCCACAACAGACCTGTTTACTGTCGGAAAATATTTCATTGAAGAATGGTTCACCTACATTAGGGTTTTTGGTAGCACAGTCGATCCACATGTCCTTCCTTTATATGTTTCTGATAAATTATTAGTAAGAGAGATTGCCTACCAGATCGTGGGAAAAGGCCTGACTAAAGTTCTCAAAGACAACAAGAAGTCATTATGGCCCTCTTTCCCTGTCAAGTGCGGTTCGTTCGCTTTAGCAAATTTTGTTCATGCTACTAAAGAGTCAGCACATATGGAATCCCTCAGGCTTCATACATTGCCTAAGAGGCAATTTGCTCCAGACAAAGTGGCATATAATGTCACTAACGTAGTAAAGCTCAAGCAATACAACCATGAGGATAACTATTTTGAAGACTTGCCACAGTCAGCCGAATCCTTCGAACAAGAGTTCAAATGGGCAAAGGTGAATTTGAAACTTGAAGATTTTCAGATCTTTCAGGAATTCAGAAATGAAGGGCTCGAAGTGATCCCAATGCATTTGTTAAAGCCTGAGGATAAGCCTACACCAAGTGTCACTATTGATAGTGGAGGTCCTAGTTCTCAAATATATTCTCAGGTAAATACTGAGAAGACACCAGGCACAGGGAAACTCCAAGACATAGATAACACGGCTAAGTCCAGCAGGAAGTCAACTGAGAAACAAGTGATGAGCACCTCGACTATAGAAATCAGTTTAGAGGTCAAAGGCAGTAGTTTGGAGCAGGAGTGGGATCAGTTTAATTAGAAATTGCAAGGCACTCCCAAAGCGACAAATACCCAAGAAACAGTGGAATATAAAACTCCTCTGCATGTTCATAAGGATACAGAGCCCAAGTCTATCGGTGAGCAGTCTAAGCCTATGGAGGAACAAGCGACAACGTCCTAGCATACTGAAATTATCCCTGCTCTGCCCACATCAGAAATTGTTTTGAAAGTAACTGAAATACCTCCACTTGATGTGTTCTCTAGCCCTGTCCACAAGGCTGTAATAAAAAGGCAAAGAAAAAGGAAAAACGTAGACACACTCGAATTCCCATCTGGAAACGAGCTTATGGATGTTGTTTGGAAGGACATTCCTTTCAATCCGCCCGAGAACTTGACTAGATTATCACAGTTCACAGGAACATATGCATCGGCCACTATGGACAAGGCTACTGAAGTCTCTACTTTGTTAAGGGAAAAAGAGGAGAAGATTGCACATCTCGAGCAGCAACTCGACGCAGAGAAAGCAAGCATAAAAAGGCAAGCGGCTAAGTAGCTCGCACAATTACAACAAGACATGGAGGTCCTGAAAATAAGCCACTAAGCCGATATATCGGCCAAAAACATGAAACTCCAAGAAATGCAGCAAGCCATGGAAACATACAAGGACATTCCCACTACTAAGGAGTTTACTAAAGAGGCACTAGAATTAAATTCCCTTCTGGTGAAACAACAAGAGTATTTCTGCCAAAAAATGTCACATTACTCCCTATCTGACTACTAGGGACTAGTTGACAGATAAGGCGATCGACCAGAGAACTGATTTTAATGATTTAAACACCAGAATCTCTGAGTTCATCGAATGGCAGGAAATAGAAGACAGAAGGAAAGCCAATCTACCTGAAATTGAGAAAACTCATAAAGGCATTCTCTTCACAGATTGGGATTCAAGAATCAAACAAGCCGAGCTAGCAGTCATAAGGGCAGCCGGGGTATCAAAGAATATCATTAAGGCAGTTAATCACACCTTGTTTGCCACCAACTTGATTAAAGAAGGCAATCTAAAAGAAATGCCCGATTTAAATACTCTGTATAAAAGCTGGCAAGAAAAGGCAGGGACTCAAAGGGAGGTAATTACAAAATTGACCAGGATCAACTGGGAGTCGTATTGGCAGTATCTTGTCAAGCCACACAGCCAGATTATGACTCTCAACTATTCCCTTCATATGACTCAGCGAATGCTGCCACCTCTCACTGATGCGATTTTCACAGGACAACTCATGACACATTTTGGGGCACTTCCTCAAATTCAACCGATGACCGATATATGCAATTTGAAGGACAAGCTGGCAGACATCAAGTCATCCTCTTAGTTCTGTTCATTTAGCCACTGTTTATTTTTGGAGTTAGTTACCTAGTTAGGAGGAAGGTTGTTTGAAACCTCCTCAAATTTTGTATAATCTATTTTTGCACATTAGTTAGAATAGTATTTATACCCTTCTCATGCATTTAGAGAAGGGTCCAGAATTTTATCAAAAACATTTGCAAAGAATGCACTATTGTAAGTTTGTGAATGCTTCAGTGAAATTATGGAACATGATCGTTTCTTTTAGATACCAAACTACTTTCCTTTGTTGATGCACTATTGTATTCTTGAGAGACAATTTGATTTGAAGAAAGAAGTTGGTTTATGTCATTTATCAAATGAGCAGGACTTCGCAAATATGGTACTATTATCTTGTATGATTGATTCTATTTACATTTAATTAGTGGTAAAACTTTACTTTCATGAATTGTGTGTGAGATTTATTGTTTATGTTAAGCGTTAATTGCACTTTTGTATGATGCCTAGCTGAAATTGTGATTTCCATATATAACTCATCATATATGCAATATATTTTGGAAATTTCTTTGACTAACTATTTAGTCAAAGAAATTATCTTTATATGTTATCATCTATGTTTAATTGTGATCAATCTGTATTATCACACGTTAAGCAAATATCTTTGTAGATCTCATACCACACAGGAATACCCGGGTTTATATTAGAATAAATTAGTTAGAGAATTGCATCATAGAATAAGTCATTTAGATTATCATTATTCTATAGCAAACATTCATGAACCACCTAGTCTCATCTTAAAACCCACACAGGGAAACTGGTCCCATTATCCCCAATCAGAGCCACCACTTTAAACGGAAAAGGAGTTGTCTTAAGGTCCGGACCGGGTGGTTATCCCCCATGTTTCGGCCGCAGAATTCTGAGGCTGCAACAGGATGTCAGAAAGTTAAAACATTATTTAAATAGGGCCAATGGCTTGATGTCTGACGGGACGATATGCCCAATAGTCTCTTAGCCCATAAGAACTAACCTAATAGCCCCTCTATGACCATCACGATTATTGGGGGATTAACGTCCTCGACACTTGGCGTTCTTGGCTTCTTGCCCTTTCAACCTTTTCTTCTTTTCGTTACTTCAACTTTATCGACTCGATGTTCTCCCAACCATCTTATCCTGATGCAAGCCACTATCAACTATCAACTAACAATAACAATCACCATCAACTAACATGGTAACGTTGTTGATGTGCCTTAGAAGAGTGTTGAGGGGGTTCGTAGGTGTTTTCCAAAAACTTCTAGGGACCCCCCATTACCTAAACTATTGCCATGCATCCTTATGGTTCACTACCTATGTGATATCGTGAACCCCCCTCTCGGTTAAATAATAAGAATGTTGAGACCCTCATAGTGGACACGAACCATTGATCTCATTCCTAGCTTATTGAAATTCCAACCTGAATTTCTCTTTGTTCCCCGGGAGTTAGGCAAAGTCTCAAATACCATTGGAAAGGTCTCGAAAAGGGATATCTAACTGGACATGTTTCATGCTCTTTTGAAAAAAGCAATATGAGGCAAAATTCCTACAAATATAAACTACCCAAACTAACTTCATCCATGACATCAAGCAGTGAGAATGGATAAAGCAATAATGACATCAATGAAATCATGAACACTCAACATTCTCCCCCTGAACTTGACACCAATTACAACACATTAAACAATCTTTTAACACACTCCACATTTTCCTCCTTTAGCATTGATAGCAACAACACTAGACATTGATGGTCATTGATGGCTTTGGCCTTGACTACCCCTATTAGTCTGCTCATTTTCCATGTCCATGTTTGTTGTCTTTACTCAATTTCATATTCTATGTTGTCTCACTATCCCCCTTTGATATGAATGGCAAAGGTTTCTTACTACTCAAACGACATTGTCCACTCACTCTCCCCCTTCCTGCATGTTCTCTAAATATTAATGCCAAATATTTTGTTGTTGGACCAATATACTCCCACACCAATGGTTAGTTTGGAAAAAAGGTCCCCCCCCCTCCCCTGATATCAATTGACTAAGTTATATTTTTGTTGCTAGCCAATGCACACTTATGGATGTTCCAAGAGGCAAATTCTCCCCCTGAACACATGATGCTCTTGTTAATCTTGTAGCTCCCCCTAAGCTTATTCACTTGTCTTCTCTCTGATATCCTGGTAAGCAGTTATTCCTACAATAGTGGACAACTTTATTTGTTCCTTTTCAAGGAAACTATAGAAGAGATGAGGGATATATCACTCCCAACTTCTTCATCAAATACTCAAAGGGATCTCAAGTAAGAGGCTTGGTGAATATACCAACTATTTGTTCCTTTGTTGATATATACTAACCTTATAATCTGATTAGCCACCTTCTCTCTAAGAAATGGTAGTTTATGGGTATATGCTTGGTTTTTGAATGAAGAACATGATTCTTAGACATACTTATAGAACTAGAATTATCACACTCTATGAGAATCGATGCATCATGTGTTACTTTCATGTTTTGCAATGTCTACTTCATCCATAAAATTTGAGTGCAACAAGCCGCAATTGCTATGTACTTGGCTTCAATTGTGGATAATGAGATTGATGTCTACTTTTTGCTTAACCAAGCCAACAAACATTCTCCTAAAAAGAAAGAACCACTACTTGTGCTCTTTCAATCATCTACATTACCAGCCTAATCAACATCTATGTATGCAGTTAAGGGGAAATTCTCACCTTTGGGATATCGTAAAATAAAACCCATCATGACCTTTAAATATCTGAAGGTCCTTTTTGCAGCTAATAGATGACTCTTTTTAGGAGCTAATTAATACCTTGCTACTAAACCAACAACTTGAATTATATTTGGCCTTGAGGTTGTTATATACATTGAGAGACTGTCAATCATTAATATGAACATTTCTTGATTGATCTCAGGTGATCCATCATCTTTTCTTAGCTAATAACCAATGACTATGAGAGTGCTAACAGATGAGAATTCTTCCATCCCAAAAATTTTCAACATCTCCTTGAGGTATTTGCTTTAAGGGATAAACAATCCCTCTAACTGATTGTGTTATCTACAACCAAGGAAGAAGGAGAGTTCTCCTAGCATTGACATTTCAAACTCAACTTGCATTTCAACTACAAATTTTTGGCTTAGAAAATCTGCATCACTTCCAAAAATTATGTCATCAACATAAATAATAAGGACTAAAATATTTTCATTTTAAGATTTATGCACAAATTACTATAATTTGTCCCTCACTTGAAACCGTATTGCTATAGGTATTTGTCCAATCTGGAATACCATCCTCCTGGTGCTTGGTTTAGTTTGTACATAGCCTTTTTAAGTTTGCATACATCATCTTGATTATCTGAAAACTAGAACCCTTCGCACTGCTCTATATATACTTCCTCTTCAAGTTCTCCATTTATAAAAGATGATTTTACATCCATTTGATAAACTTTGAACGTTTTGTGATAGGAAAATGCTAAAAACATTTTTATAACCTCCAATTTGGAAACAAGAGCAAAAGTTTCTTCAAAGTCTACTCCTTCAACCTAGGCATACCCTTTGCACACTAATCTGGCCTTATTCCTTATAACTTGTCCATCCTCATTTAACTTGTTCCTAAAGACCCATTTTGTGTCAATGACATTTTTATTTATTGGTCTTGGAACTAATTCCCAAGTCTTATTTTTCTCAATATATTCTAATTCCCCATTCATAGCATTTACTCATTACTTATCTTAACTTGCATGAAAAAAATATTTGGGTTAAATCGTGGATAGCATGGCAATATGAGTTTGACTAGAAGTACCTATTAGCTTGCTTCTAGTTTGAACTCCTACTTCCTTATCACCAAAAATTTGATTTATAGGGTGATTGTTTTGTACATACCTTGAAGGGGTTTTTTGATGAGAGCATGTTGCCTCTTCTGCTTCTTATTATGATTCCTCATGTTGTTCATCTTCATATTAATTGTCGATCTAATTTATTGGGCTAATACATCTTGGATTATTTTCGTTGGGAGGTAAAGTTTCATCCACCTTCACATTAATGTTGTCAACTATTTTGCACATCGCTTGTTATAACATCTATAGCCTTTTCTCTTGGTTGAGTATCATATAAATTGTTGATTTTTTGTAACATCAAGAGGTATTCCCACATGGAAAAAGGGGTCTCCAAGTCAGCTTAAAAAAATTATAATAAAATTTATTCGACCCAACGAATGAAAGGGTGTGTCCCTTCGATTATTTTGCCACATTCATAAAGTATAAATAGATGATGTGACATCTCATTTTTCTCCACCAAGCAAGAGAAAGTTTCTTCTCTCTCTCTTCATCTTTATTATCTCTCTTGGACAATTTCACGTGTGGCAGAGGATGAGTTTGACTAATTATTGACCAGGACTGTTTTACTTCTATTTAATTGAATTTGACTAGGTACTGGCCAAGTTGATTTGACCACAATTTTTACCAAGTTGATCGAGTTACAACTGACCACAGTAGGGTCGCATGTGCATTCCATTAACCACAAGGTTGAACACAAGGCCGAATTTGATTACAGGCTGAAACTTTGACCAAAGTTAACTTATTGGCTAGTTTGACCAGCATTGACTAGTTGGTGCATTTGACTAGGTTTGACTAGTATTTGGACTTATATATTGGTACAAATAAATTGTTGACGTGTAAACCTTGTTGAAAAATAAATTCTCCTAAATAAAATTTGATGGGTTCTCCCAAGGTTGGGTTTCCCAGGGTAAATTATTATCTATATTATGCATGGTTGTCTTTTATGATCTTTATTTTTTCTGTTTCACTCACTGTTGAAATTTTCTAAAGTGTGATTATTCAATGATAAAAATGGCATAAAATATTGTGTGAAAAATAATTATGAAGTAATTATTTCGTAGAAAATTGTATCTATTGTACATCTTATAGAAAAATCAACATGGTATCACAGCTTTGCTGAAAGATCAACCATTGAAGTCAACCTTAGAGAGCAAATATTTAACATTTTGATTTGATTTCGGATCTCTCTTCAAAATGGCACCGAGTCTTAGATTTGAAGATAGGTTGGATGGTGCCACCAATTTTAGATCCTGGAAGACCAGGATACTTATTATCTTGGAAAAAAATGTGCTTCACGATCATGTGGAGAAAGTCATTCAAAAACCATAGGGAGTTGAGGAGAAAGCCAAGATTAAGAGAATATTGATAGATTTCATAAACGATCACTTAATTCCTCATGTTGTTCATTTGAAGACTGCCAAATAAGTGTATGATGCTTTGGTGGGATTGTACGAGAGTAGCAACACTAGTAGGAAGCTAACCTTGAGGCATCAACTTCAAAGTGTTATGATGTCTAGATCAGATTTTGTTGTTTCTTATCTTATGAGAGTCTCTTAGTTGAGAGATGAGCTTAGAGCCATTGGAGATTCTATTGATGATACAAAACTTGTTATAGTGACTCTTAATTGTTTCCCTTCCTCATGGGATCCATTTGTTCAAGGAATTTGTGCACAAGAAAATTTGCCCAAGTTTGATAAGCTATGGATTGATTGTGTCCAAGAGGAGGCCAAAATATTGTCTAAGAACAACTTGCAGAATCCACAGGAAGAAACTCAGGCTTTTGTTGTCCATGCAAGGAAAGGAAACGAAAGAAGAAAATTTGGAAATTTTGATATGAAGAATACGGGTATAAAACCTACTCCAACTCAGGATTATAAGAATAAGGATATGTCAAAGATCAAGTGCTTCAATTTCCATTATTTTGGAAACTATGCCTCCCAATGTCCTTAGAAGAAAAGGAAGGGAAAGCATCATGCATCAACAACCAACATTGATGACGATGATGATGAGCATCCACCTTAGAAGAATTCAAAGGAATTTTTCCTTATCTCCACTCTTTCAAGCACTATTACCAATAACAATGATGTTTGGTTGGTGGACAGTGGTGCTTCTAGGCACATGATAGGTTTTCGATATTATCTCATTGATTTGATGAAGGAGGACTCATAGTGGTAGGTGGAACTTAGAGATAATTCCAAGTATGCAGTGGAAAGAATTGGATAGGTATCGCTTTAACTAGAGTCTAAAGATTTACTACGCATGAGAGATGTATTTTTTGTACCAAGATTGAAGAAGAACCCACACTCTATCTTAGTATTGGACGATAGAGGTTATAGAGTTGCATTTGTAGTTGTTCAAGTTTTTGTATGGCCAAAGGGCTTGAGCATAGAGAAAACATGAGTGATTGGTGTTCGAGAGCGAGGACTATATAGATTGTTAACACATCCATTCGAGGTTGTGGCATACGACAATAGTAGCCCATGTGAGTCTTTGTTAAAATTGGCAACTAGGGCCAAACTTCATGTGGGTCATCTTATTCATGGCTGATAATATTTTTATTAGATTCCTCTCGTCGAGAGGTGTAGGATTGATATAAAGATCATCCGATTCCGATAAGTATTCATGGAGATATGAATTTATTTTGATTATGGAATTATTATCAAGCCGACCTACAATTCATGTAGGCTCAGAAGCCCAACAATCGCATCTATTCAAACACCAACGTTGTGTATAAATACAGGAGGACTTTTCCTCATTTGGACTCACTCATCTCATCACATCTCTCTCTCTCTACTGTGCATAAAAGAGTCTTTTCTCTACTGCGCAGAAAAGGGTCTCTCTCTCTCACACATGTGAAGCCGGAAGCTGCTGAAACTGAAGCTGCAACTGTAGATCCAAAGTTTGACCAGTGTGGACCATCAAACCTCCTCTTCTGATCTTCATTGTAGGTTCATCTAAACCTCCTTTGAAGGCTTCAACTTTTGGTGGTGGAATCAAGCCAATCTGATGGACGGTTTGCCAGATATCGACTACCCTAGTTTGAAAGAAGCTACTGAAACTGAAGTTGCAACTGCAGATCCAAACTTTTACCAGTGTGGACCATCAAACCTCCTCTTTTGATCTACAATATAGGTTCATCTAAACCTCCTCTGAAGTCTGCAACTTTTGGTGGTGGAATCAAGCCAATCCGATGGACAGTTTGCGAGATATCCACTGCCCTAGTTTGAAGGAAGCTGCTGAAACTGAAGCTGCAACTGCAGATCCAAAATTTGACCAGCGTGGACCATCAAACCTCCTCTTCTGAACTATGCTATAGGTTCATTTGGACCTCCTTTGAAGGTTGCAACTTTTGGTGGTGGAATCAAGCTGATCTGACGGTCGGTTTGCGAGATATCAACTGCCCTAGTTTTGATGATGAAGCCGCTAATGCTGATGCTACTGATCTAGGGTTTGCTTTTTTTTTTATTTTATAGAAATGGGTAGTGGATATATTAGAAACTTGGCCTTGATGCCAAAGAGAGAATTATAAAAGGTGAGTCTAAAACGATAAGTGCCGAACAACCTTGCAAGACCGTGACATTTATGATTAGCTCACATCTTTTCTTAGCTGCAACTATGTGATCAATTTTAGAGATTTTCCCAAGCTTGTGGGTACAAACAAACTGATTTAACAGAAAGCAATAAAACATGACAATGTTCTAAATTAAGGAATTGGTTCCCATATTTCCTGTCCGCCTCTGAGTAGAGCACCAGCCGTAAGAAGGGCTGCTTTGTTAGCTTCAGTGTCCGCCTCCTTATTATTGGCTCTCAACACATGATAGAAATTTAAATTCTGGAAAGAGTCACCAAGGTCTGAAATTCTGTGAATCAGCCTTGCTAGCCTTAGGTCCTTTGGCTTAGAATGTGTCACCATAGTGTTAATAATAACCTGAGAGTCTCCAATAACATTAACCTCCCTGATGTTCAGCACTTTCAGAATCTTGAGTCCTTGAAAAAGAGCCAAAGCCTCTGCTTGGATGCTGGAAGCGATGCCCAAGCCCTAGGTGAAACTGTGAATCTTAGAACCAGTTGGGTTTAATATAACTCCTCCAGCACCAGCTCTTCCAGGGTTGCCCTTAGCAGCCCCATCAAAAAATAGAGAGTGCCTCTGATGGTTTGCAATCCATCCCTGGAGCTCTTTTGCTGTAGCCCTTATTTGCCAAGCTTTTGGGAGGGAGATACTCTTTACCAATTTTTGGAATTGTAGGTCAAGAGAAGATCCCCAATTTTGATCTTGTTGGGTGAGATTTAAATCATCTTTGTGGTCTCTCAGGCACTCTTTTAACTGGCATTTAATTTTAACTGTCACTAGCTTGACATCCTGCTCGCAGTTTCTGAATATCCTTTTGTTTCACTCAAGCTAGATTTGCCAGCAGGTAATTTTAGGGAGAATAAGCCAAGCAGGTCTAATAATTTTGTTTTTTAGAGGAGGACCAGGGTACCTTTACAACCATTTGACAAAAAATCAGCAGTGGAGGAAGGAAACTCGAAGCTGGAACTCAAAGTTTTCAGCATCGCGGACCAGATCTGCAAAGTAAAGGAACATTCTAGCATTAAATGTGAAACGCTTTCCTAATTTACCTTGCAAAATCTGCACCTTGAAGGGTCGTGGAAGCCACGCTTCTGCAGATTATCGTCAGTCAAGATTTTGGAATGGCATAACAACCAATTGAAAAAATCGATTTTTGGCAGAGAGGGGTGGTACCAAATCCCTTTCCAAGGCTCTGGATTCGTGGCCACATGGGGGCGCTCGCATAGCTTGGCGTATCCCTGAGCAACGGAATAACCACCAGCCTGCACACCCCAACCTCTAGAATCCCTGCTTCGCATCCGCGATGGAGCCAATCTGTGAAGCTTGGAGAGCAGTTCCTCGCGTTCTATAGCCAAATCTGGGGGCGTTTCAATTTTCCAGCCAGCCCAGCGTGAATCCTGCCAGGCTGAGATATCCCATAGGGAACGCATTCCAGCATCGTTCATCCAACTACGCAACGCTTGGAGAGAGGGACAGTCTCCCAGCGGCTCATTGTTCATAATTCTGTCTGTCCAAAGGTTGATCCTTTTTCCATTGCCGGGGACCCAGTAGGCATGAGTATTTATAAGCGGACATGCTTTTGAACAGAGCTTCTGGAAGGGCGTATTCAAGAGCGGCAGAGGATGGTCTAGACAGCGGGAGCGCTTGCCCTTAAAGTATTTTTTCCAAAGAGCTAGATGTGCCCAGCTAGGGTTAGGAGCAATAATTCTCCAAATGAGCTTAGCTCCCATGGCGATATTTTGATATCCAAGATTTTTGAAATTCAAGCCTCCTTCCAAGAGCAGTTTGGAGATGGAATCCTAGCTGACTAACAGAATCTTTTTCTCATTTTGCTTGCCCCCTTTCCAAAAAAATTTATGAATGATATCCTCCATTTTTCTGAGAATCCCGAAGGGAGCAAGAAGAATAGAAAATTGAAATAAGGGAAGATTGTTAAGGATTGATTTAATGAGGACAAACTTACCATCAATGTTGAGCCAGGTAAAGCCCCAGGTAAGCAGCTTGTTCTTGAATTTCTCCAGCTGGGGAATCCAATCTTTGCTGAAGGCTCTTTTAAGAAATATAGGAAGGCCTAGATAAGCCTTGTGGAAGTTTTGCTGGAGCTGGGCTTCTTTGTATAGAAACTCTTTAGTTATGTCAACTGTTTCATCTTGGAGGTGGTGATTTTCCAAACTGTGCTGAAGATTTTTTCTTTCATTTGCTGGATTGGGCAGAGTTTTGGCCCAGCTTTTTAAAGCCCTTTTCACTCTTCTGAGCTTCTCCTCCCAGACAAAAAAGGGGGAGCCTTTTACCGGTTACATCCAGATGCCCTTAACTAAATGCATGAAGTCTGATTCATTGGTCTAGAGCGGGCTAAATCTGAAGGGGATTGGACCTAGGTCAAGCTAAAACACCAGTTCCAGCTTGATGGGTTTATGATCCGAAGTGCTGCATGGGAGGATATGAACTCTAGCCTCTAATCCAAGCAGGAGAAAAGAGATTTGAATTAAGAATCTATCCAATCTAGCAACAATGTGGCTAGGACCAATTCTTTTGTTAGTCCAAGTGAACTTGCCAGAGATTGGCTTGATGTCTAGCAGGTCCCAGTCTTGCATAAGGTCCTCTGCCCATTCCCTTTCCGGATCTCGAACAATGCTGCCTCCTCTCTTGTCTGTTGATAAGAGAGTGAGATTGAGATCTCCTGCTATGATGATATTCTCAAGATTAACTAGATCTTCTTGGGTTCTTAAGGAGTCCCAGCAGGCCTTTTTTTCCACAGCGTTCACGGGGATGTACACGTTGAAGAGGCTAATAATCTCTTTTGAGTCTAAGTGCTGCAATTTTAAGAGCATCCAGTGAGTATTGAGGGTCTTAGAAACGAATGAGAATTTGCTAGCATTCCAAAGAGTGGCCAGCCCTCCAGAAGCCCCTCGGGTTGAGATAGCTTTTGCCTCACATTTGTTCCAGAGTTTCTTGCTTGCTTGCTTGAAGGAAGACGGAGTCTTCTAGTTTGGTCTCCTGGATGAGAAGTATGTCAGGAGTTTCTGTTCTTATTAAACTTTTGATGGCTTTTTCTTTGATTATGCTCCCCAGACCTCTATAGTTCCAGGAGACTATCTTCATCATTTGTATTTCTGGTTGGCTCCCTTGGAGCCTTGGGGTTGGTTTCTTGCCATTTTTGCTTTTGATGCTAGGAGCTTCTCAAGGGTTGGCTAGCTGCCTTGAAGCTTATCCTTAAAAGTTTCTTGCTCTCTTTTTTCCCGATCTGATTTGCGGCCTTTTGTGGATCTCCTTATCGAAGCTTGGGATTCTCCTATTTCCCCTTCTTCCTCCGAGCACTCCGATTCATGCTCCTCTTCCTCTGCTTCGAATGTGTTTCCTTTAGAGCTCTTAGCCATTGCCATATCTATTGCTGGAACACCACTTCCAACCATTGCTATATCTATTGCTAGAACACCACTTCCAACCATTGCCATATCTATTGCTGGAACACCACTTCCAACCATTGCCATATCTATTGCTGGAACACCACTTCCAGCTTGCTCAACTCCATTTCTAGAACCTTTGGGGGTGCCTTTAGAGGGTGGGGTTGCTTTTTGATTTTCTGGTTCCTGGGTTTCCTCTATTTGCGAACTTAGTGAGGTGAATTTGTTTTCTTGCTCCTTTCTGGGAGGAGGTTGCTGAGGGGGGGCGTGAGGACCTCTTTCGTTTGGACCAGCCTGCTTTTGAATTTTCCTGGCATGCTTGACCTGATTCCAAACTTCTTTACCCTTATCTGGTTCCACATTGGTTGGGCATCCTTTGGCGAAGTGGCCATAGACATGACATTTTCAACATTTGAAAGGAAGTTGCTCGTAGTCCAGCTTTTGCAAATGGGTCCAGTTTCCTACTTTGATTTTGATGGCTTCCGGGAGACCCACCTCTAGGTCTACTTCTACGCAGATACGAGCACAGTCATATTGATCTTTGCTGTTTGCCCTATCTATGAATTTCCCAAGGGCATTTCTGATGTGTTTCAGCGAGTCCCAGTTCTAGCAATGGACTGGGAGATTAGGAAGTCTGAACCATATAGGGACAGCTGAGGGGACATAAACTGCAAGGTTGAAATCCGGTGTCCATCTGTTGAGGTACAAGCCTTGGGGGCCCATGAAATAGGGGCCATTCTAAAAGATCAGATCCTTGTCCTCCTTTGAGGTGAATTCGAAAAGGAAAAACCCTCGTCCTAAGAAGTAAGAGGTGACACTGCTCTTGATCAGAGGAGCCCAGTTCCTGTTTACCCAGGACTCAGTGGTCTTAGGAGAAGGCCATAGACCGGTGAATTGGCCAACGAGATCCCACTCAGCTAAGGAGAGGGCAACTTGGATCGGGGTCTCTGGTGGCAGGGAGATTTCAGGGATGTCTTCCAGCCTCTTGAAAAACTTGGCTGCTTCACTCTTCTTCTTTTGCGGCAAGCTGGCCAAGAGCCGAGAGAAAGCTTCGGCAAATGAAGGCAAGCCTACCTGGGGCGAGCTCGCGACCTCCATGAGGGCGAGCCCGACTTAATCGTCCCACCCAGCAGAAGACGTGTGCTCTGAACCGTAGAAACTCAAAAAAGAACGCAAAGAAGGGGGGCAGAGGGCCCAAAGCCACGGGCCGCAGAGCAGCAAGGGCACAGAGGTGCTAAGGCGCAGCTAGGGTTTCATGGCTGCTCTAGAGCTCAATCGCAGTCTGTCTAAATTAGTATGGGAGTTGCTGATTTAGGGTTTGTTACTGCTGATATAAATCAGATTTATTGTACTATTTCTCTCTACTGAATTATTGAAGATAAAAGAATATTTGATCAAAGGGTTTCCCCACACATTGTGGGGTTTATCCTTGGCTAGCCGCCACATCTTGTGTCTCTTGTCTTGGCTTGTTTATTGTCGATCGTTTAATGTTTTATTTTCACTTTACTTTATGTACATGTGATTGCAAATCTGTGGAATATAATAAGAAAAGAAGTAAACTATTATAAGCATAGAGCATACCATAACTTAACATGGTATCAGAGCTGAGGTGAAGACAAATCTTGAGCAAGAGTAAGAGAAATCACCGAAGATAAGATTGGCAAGGCTATCCTAAAAGAACTATGGGGTCCTCAACACTCTTTCTTGTCGAAGACAAGCTCTGTGAGAAAGCTGACTATCATGGATGGAAGATGTCTATCGATCTAACCCTAGAAGATCAAGGATTGCTAGACCATGTAAGAGGCAATATTGTTGAGCCTCCATCAAATGCATCCGCTGCTGCCTGGAACAAATGGAAAAACGGAGAAGTCAAAACAAAGAAGATCATCCCGAACTCTATTGACAAGCACTTGGTGGCCTACATCTCTGAACTGGACACCTCCAAGGAAATCTATGATAGACTGGTGAGTTTATTTAAATTCAATGATGCAAATCAAGTTTTTTTTCTTAGAAATAAATTGAGGGAAATCAAGAAGGGTAAAGATGAGAGTATGCAAGCATACTTCTTAAGAATCACTGAGATCAAGAACGATCTCCTATCTATTGGGGAGACTATTACTGACAGAGAAATGGCACTCACAACTCTTGGAGGATTACCATCCGAATGGCACGTGTTCAAGACTACTCTTCTGAACAATAATATAATTCTTGGTTTCGAGGAATTAATGGCTAGATGCATTCAAGAATAAGCAAGGGTAGAAGAGCAAGAAATGCCCATGCCTAAAGGTCCTCTTGTTGCCTTTTCTTCTCATGCTAAGAAAATAAATAATTCCGGGACTAAATCTAAAGGAAAGGCTGGACCTAAGGGTGGAAAAAAAGGACAATGTTACATCTGCGATAAAGCAGGTCACTATGCAAGGGAGTGCCCTGATAGAAAGGACTCACACCGGGATGATGATCAAAATCCCTCTGATGGCAATCAAAGGGATGACAAATTCAATAGCAAGGTAAGAGGAGACTTGAGAATCAAGGAAGAGGACAACCATTCAAGAAGGTTAGAAATTCCAAGATGTATTAAATGCACTTGACCTCAAAAAGAACTTGGTGTCCATCTCGGCAATGGAAGACAAAGGCTACAAGGTAACCTTCAGTGATGGCAAGGTACGTATATGGAAAAATAATGTTAAAGATGCCTTTACTCTTGGGTTTCGTGTTGATTCATTATATCAAGTCGATGGAAGTCCACTAGGTGTCATGTCTTATGACACATCTCTTCAGTCCAAACTTTGGCATCGGAGGTTTTCCCACCTTCATTATAAAGCTCTACCTGATGTAAGACAAATGGTGACAGGGATGCCCGAATTCCGAGTAGAGAAAGAAGGTGTATGTGCCGAAGGAAAGCTCAAAAGGGGACCATTCCCCTCAAGCCAAAGCAAGACCTCCGATATATTATAGTTGGTTCACTCAGGCATACCTGAGGTTGGCATTAAGAGGGAGACTACTACTCCACATACTCCTGAGCAGAATGGTGTGGTGGAAAGGAAGAACCGTACGATTGTGAAAGCTGTCCAGAGACTTCCAAAGTTTCTATGGGTAGATGATGTAACAATGCCTGATGTGGAGGAACCCATATCCACCTGAGCCTTCCTCTTCTAGGAAGAGGCCTTCATGGCTTAGGGGGATACTTGATGATGCTGAAGGACATGCTGCACCCCAAGGAATCTTCCGTGAAAGTAAGAAACCTAACAGGTATCAGGGATACCTGACCATCATGAGCACGATCATACAAAATGAGCCTTCATCATTCTCAGATGCCATCAAGCATCAAATATGGAAGGATGCTATGACCTAAGAACATGAGTTTATTATGAAGAATGATGTCTGGGAAGTAGTTCCCAGACCCCGGGATGAGACCTGGATGAGAAAGTTGTCACTTCTAAATGGCTTTACAAGATAAAGCATGCAATAGATGGAAGTACGAAAAAGTATAAGGCTTGTTTTGTTGCTCGTGGCTTCTCCCAAAAGGAAGGTATAGACTATGATGAGATATTTGCACCTATTGCCAGATATACGACCATCTGCTCGATCATAGCCCTTGCGTCTTCACAAGGATGGAACCTACATCAAATGGATGTCAAGACCACGTTCTTGCACGGTTCGATCAAAGAAGAGGTCTATGTGGAGCAACCCATAGGATTTGAGATTTATGATTGAAAATCTCATGTATGCAGGTTGAAGAAGGCTCTCTATGGGCTAAAGCAAGCACCCCGAGCATGGTATGAGAGGATCGATAACTGCTTGATGAAGCTGGGATTCACTAGGAGTGAAACCGATCCTAACCTTTACCTTAAGGTTGAAGATGACAAGCCTCTCATACTGGTGTTGTATGTGGATGACCTCTTTCTAACAGGTGCATACCCTCTCATTCACAAATGTAAGAGGGAGTTGGCTTCTGAATTTGAAATGAAGAACCAAGGACTTGAAGTGTGGCAGAAGCCAGGGGAAATTTTCCTATCTCAAGGAAAATATGTGGTAAAGATATTGGAAAGATTCGGTATGATGGACTGCAAGCTTGTGACTACCTCGAGGATCTTAACTTTTAGAAGTTATATGGTAGTGATGTCGGACTAGATTTGGGAAATGCCTCTAAGTTTCATAAACTCATTCGCATTGATGTTCTTGGTGAACCTTCGTTCGAACATATGTTTTGCAGTTAGCATTGTGAGCTCATATTTGGTTGAGCCTCACTAGATTGATGCTAAGAATCTTCTGAGATATCTTCATGGCACAATTACTAATGGGTTAAGATACACTGCCGAAGATGTGAGATTACTTGGATATACTGATGCTGATTGGGCAGGCAATGTGGTGGACTGTAAGAGCACTTCCGGGTGCTATTTCACCTTGGGATCTGCTTCGATATTCTGGATGAGCAGGAAGTAGAAGTCGGTGGCTTTGAGCACTGCCGAAATAGAGTATATTGCTGCTAGCATGGCTTCCTGTGAGGCAGCCTAGTTGCAAAAGCTCTTCAGTGAGCTGTTTGGATTTACATTGGATACCACTGTGATCCTATGTGACAACTAGAGGGGGGATTCAATTATTGAGGAATCTTGTATTCATCGATTGCTCTAGCAGATAGACATCATCTGGGATATGGTAATTCGATGAGAAAGGAGGCTTTGTCGCATTAAGATGATGTACAGGTCGATACACCTTGTCAAAGCCCCGAGGAAAGATCTCATCTGTGATTTTCCCAAATGACTTGGAGTCGTCAAGAAACCCTTGTACAAGGGTCCTGCATGTTGCATACATTGAGCTCTGAGAGCTCTGAGGGCTTGTGGTTCTTACTGGAGCAACATTCGACCACAGGGTGACTCACCCTCCCTTGGTGGTGCGCACTAGAATAAGATGATTCACTCTCTTGTGGGACAAGATGATTTGCTCTCTTGTGGAACAGGTTGATTCTCTCTCTTGTGTAGCAGGATGATTAGTTCTCCTATGAGGCCTGGATTGATGTGTTCTCCATGGCGATTGTAGCAGGATTGATGTGTTCCCCATGGAAATTGTAGCAGGATTGATGTGTTCTCCTATGAGGCCTGGATTGATGTGTTCTCCATGGCGATTGTAGCAGGATTGATGTGTTCCCCTGTGAGGCTTGGATTGATGTGTTCTCCATGGCGATTGTAGCAGGATTGATGTGTTCTCCTGTGAGGCCTGGATTGATGTGTTCTCCATGGAAATTGTAGCAGGATTGATGTGTTCTCCTGTGAGGACAGGATTGATTAGTTCTCCTGTCGAGGCATCCTACCCATGTAGTCTAGGACTCATGGGAAGTACCTCTCATCTGATCAATGAGTAGGGAAATGAAGTTAGGGACCATAGTAGTACCGATGGATGCATCGTTGTATCTACCGTACTCCCTACACTAGGATGACCTCCATTGATCTGGGATCAATGATACTGGTCTGGGACCAGTGGTAGGAGTGGTACATTCTATGACACTAACTTCGGGTCGGTTGTTACTGGTCTGGGACCAGTGGTACACACTCTGAGACTGACTTTGAGTTAGTGGAGGATGTTACTGGTCTAGAACCAGTAGTAGGAGTTGTACATACTATGACACTAACTTCGGGTTGGTTGAGACTGGTCTGGAACCAATGGTACATACTCTGAGGTTGACTTTAAGTGAGTATGATACATCCTTGATCATTTCTTCTTCTTCATAATTCAGACAAAAGCATAGCAGAGCAATACAGATAGTACAGGGCAGAACAAGACAAAGCAGAACAGACAGAATAGAGCAAAGCAGGACAAGAGTCAGGCTGTATAGGACAGTGCATTTGATGGATAAATAGTAATGACCGATAGACAGATTGCAGATGAAGTTCTCCCTAGTTGAGAGGGAGTGTTAAAATTGGAAACTAGGGCCAAACTTCATGTGGGTCATATTATTCATGGCTGATAGTATTTTTATTAGATTCCTCTCGTCGAAAGGTGTAGGATTGTATAAAGATCATCCGATTCCGATAAGTATTCATGGAGATATGAATTTATTTTGATTATGGAATTATTATCAAGCCAACCTACAACTCATGTAGGCTCAAAAGCCCAACAGTTGCATCTATTCAAACACCAACGTTGTGTATAAATATAGAAGGACTTTTCCTCATTTGGAATCACTCATCTCATCACATCTCTCTCTCTCTCTACTGCGCAGAAAAGGGTCTCTGTCTCACACATGTGAAGTTGGAAGCTGCTGAAGTTGAAGTTGCAACTACAGATTCAAAATTTGACTAGCGTGGACCAACAAAAATCCTCTTTTGATTTGCGCTGTAATTTCATCTGAACCTCCTCTGAAGGCTGCAACTTTTGGTGGTGGAATCAAGCCAATCCGATGGACGGTTTGCAAGATATCGACTGCCCTAGTTTGAAGGAAGCTGCTAAAACCGAAGCTGCAACTGTAGATCCAAAATTTGACCAACATGGACCATCAAACCTCCTCTTCTGATCTACGCTGTAGGTTCATATGAACCTCCTCTGAAGTCTGCAACTTTTGGTGGTGGAATCAAGCCAATCCGATGAACGGTTTACGAGATATCGACTGCCCTACTTTGAAGGAAGCTGTTGAAACTGAAGCTGCAACTGTAGATCCAAACTTTGACCAGCGTGGACCATCCAACCTCCTCTTTTGAACTACGCTGTAGGTTCATCTGGACCTCCTCTGAAGGCTGCAACTTTTGGTGGTGGAATCAAGCTGATCCGACGGTCGGTTTGCGAGATATCGACTGCCCTAGTTTTGATGATGAAGCCACTAATGCTGATGCTGCTGATCTAGGGTTTGCTACTGCTGATATAAATCAGATTTATTGTACTATTTCTCTCTGCTAAATTATTGAAGATAAAAGAAGATTTGATCAAAGGGTTTCCCCACACATTGTGGGGTTTGTCCCTGGCTAGCTGCCACATCTTGTGTCTCTTGTCTTGGCTTGTTTTCTGTCGATCGTTTAATGTTCTATATGCACTTTACTTTATGTACATGTGATTGCAAATCTATGGAATATAACAAGAAAAGAAATAAACTATTATAAGCATAGAACATACCATAACATAACAGTCTCACATGGAGATTTATAGTGATGAGCAGGAGGATCCAAAGGATGTAGTTATAGGTCCCATTATTCTAGATGTCCATCCTTCATACTATCAAGAGGTGCCAACATAGCTAGTGGATCTACCAAGAGATGTTGTTAACACTTTGTAGGATACAAAGGCACATGTATGTAACAACCTTGGTAAAATTCCACGTAAATAAAGTTAATAAAGGCAAAATAATAACCACAGTTATGGGACACTTATTCCAAGTTGAATGTTAGGCAATACATCATAGTGTGGGCGTTCATTTGGTTTATTATGGCTAAGGAAATTAGCAAAGGAAATGACAAAGGATTTGGAAAGGCATGAGGCATTAATTGGAATTTTATTTATGAAAATAAAGTAATAGGAGAAAAGGAAGGTGAAAGGTCACAGGTTGCATGTGACGAGGAAATGAAGGAAAATAATGGAAAATTGAAGAAAATAGAGGCCTCATTAATAAAAAGGCTTATGAGGATCAATTAGTACATTTGGTTTGTTCAGTTTTGGAGCTCTCTCTATGTTCCCTCTCTCTCACACTCTTGGACACTTAGAGTTTAAATGTCTTGGACACTTAAACATTGGATCAAGAAGAACAAAGAAGGAAAAGGAAAGCAAGGATTAAGCAAGGAAGAGAAAGATCTAGAAACTACAACGAGATTATTTGCAGGTATCGATTTACATGTGTGATTTCCTTGCTAGATTTTGCATGCATGATTATGCATGTGTGTTCTTGGTTCTCTTGTTGTCATGGGCATGGGTTTTGCTAGGTGTGACAATGTTTTTCAGCCTAGCCTCGCCATTTATGGATAGCCATGGTGTGAAGGGTTCTCATGTTTTTGGTTGAGAAGGATTGCCGGATGGATTCAAAACTGAGTGAGGTGGTCTCTGAAATAGAGAACACATATGACCCCTTAACCAGACTATGGGTTGCGTTAAAGCTAAATTTTGTGTTACCTTAGTGGGTCTAGGAATCCTCAACCGATGAATGGCGAGATATATGGTAAATTCTAGAGGTGGGTGCTCTCCATCAAGCCTAGGAATCCTGAGATGGGATACACGGTAAAGCCTGGAGGGTGGAGTCTCAATTGGGTGTAGGAATCCTAGGATGAGATATATGGTAAAGCCTAGAGACTGGAGTCTCGGTTAGGGATGAGTGATTTGGTGTGGATTGCGGTAAAGCCTAAAGGCTAGGAGACATGCAAATTCCTCACGGTGTTGGTGGAGAAATTTGGTGTTATCCATGCTTGTTTTGGCCTCGTGATCTAGTGAGGATTACAGTAAAGCCTAGTTCTATTGATGAGGGTGAGGTCGTGTAGCCTCAAGAAGCCCTGGTTGAGATTTGGTTATGAGTCCCACATTCATGTTTGGAATATGGCATAGGGGTGATTGGCTGAAAGAAAGATTTGATTAAGCTAATGTATGGTTAGGTGGTTCGTGGAAGTCCCAAACGTGGTTGGCTTTTGCATTCATTAATAAGAGTTCCTTTCCTTGGCATTTTATGAGAAAATGTAATGGTTCATCTGTGGCATTTATGGTTGATGTATCCTTATTATTTATGTTGTTTATATGATGGTTATGAGTATGTTTTATGACAATGATGAAGTATGGTTGTCATCATGTTTTGATTTGTAAATGAATGAACAATGAATATATGACCTAATAGATGATAATGCAACTAATGTGATAAGGCATCAATGCTTCTTAGTGTTTTCGAGATAAGTATGAGACCCATATGCTTAGATCTATTGTTATGACCTATATATTCCATATTTGTGACATGTTTGATGAAATGCCTGTAATGGCTAGTAGGTGTCCAGTTAAGTCCTTGTTCAATTATTTGCATTTGTACCATTTTTTTGATGTTACTTTTCATTTCTGGAAGTTCCATGAAGTTTTGGGTAGTGGCCTCAGACCTATCCCTAAAAAAGTGGCACAAAATATGGTGTCGTTGGCTCTAAGCTAGCTGAAAAAGACCCCAGTCACTTGCATGCCCATGCTATGAGAATAATTGGAGGGCTCTAGTTACATGCATGCCCATGTCATGGGAGCGGATGAGGCTCTAGGGTAGTGAAGTGTTAATTTGTCTCAGGGGTTGATCACCTGGAATGGTTGGTTGGCTTTTGTAGGTTCTATGACATGTGCAAAAGGTTATATTGGTTGTGCTGTGTCGATTCCACTTCCTTAACTGTACATGGGGAGTTGAATCAAATCATAGTAGCCTCTTGTCACATGTTTACCCTAGTAGACCGGTTAACTTGGGTAAATGTGGGAGGAGGGTGTTACAGAGTGGTATCAGAGCATGGTTCACCCTTTGGACTAGATGGGCAGTGTGTTAGTCATGCATTCATGTCGATTACATATGTGTTTTGACTTAGGTACCGAAGATTCCACAGTAAAAACCATTTTTTTTCTTCGTCAACATATGTGTTCTCTATGCTTGTGGCATATGTACTTGTTATGTATGCATGGTGTTGGTCATGGTTGCAGTGGTGTCACCATGTGGAAGTTGATGGTGTGTTGTTGGATTTGCTTATCATGAGTATAAGTCGGTTATGCACTGGTTATGCATGCCATTGTTGTATGTATTGTGTATGCATGCATGTTGTACATATGTTGATTATGCATACATTGATATGGGTGTATTTTTCATGCATGAGGTCATGATGTGTGGTTGATATGGTCATGCATTGATGACTGGACTATGGTTAGGATGATACCTATATGTTGTTATGATTATGTTTATACATGTATTGTGCTAATTTGGTTGACCTTGTAGATGAGATATCCTCCTCGAGCTACACTAAGGTATGTTGATTATGTTTATATTTTGGTTTAGATGACATGGTATGTTTTGCAGGAAAGAGATCAAAGATGACTAGCAAGATGGTAGACTACAGTTCCCGATATTCTCCCTATGGATCAGATGAGAAACGTGGTGTTGGGCACTCTTCTAACTTAGCAGACACATTGAGAAGCTTGAAGAAAAAATTAAGAAGTTGCAAAGAAGATAATGACATAATCATGCAGACACAGGAGAAACAAGCAAAATTCAATGCAGTAATCCTTCAGATTTTGTCAGAATTGCAGAGACAGGGACCACTTCGGATCAACCATGGATAGGAGGACATAACTAATGGGGCATATGGAAGTAGATCTCATGGTGGGCACAAGTCGGATAGAGACGACATGGTTAGAGATGGAAAGTTCTTGGACACTCTGGATAAGAGAGGTGATGGACACAGGTACTATTCTAGTTTTGGTTTCGACAGGCACTATGATCGTCATCGTTATCATCCTTACAAGAGGAGTGACAGGGGATATTTTCTGGATGAGTTTAAGAAAGCTAAGCCACTTAGTTTTGATGTATATTTGAAGAAGTCGAAGGATGAAATGACTTGGTTACTTGGGATGAAGATGTTATTCAAACTGCATGATCACTTAGAGAACATGAAGGCCATTATAGCGACATTCAGTCTTAAAGATAAAGCAGATATCTGGTAGGAAGATGTAAGGCGACTTAAAGACATTAGGACAGAGGAGTTGAGTTGACATGAATTCAAACAGCTTTTTAGGAAGAAGTACTTGTAAGAAAGGTACCATGACAATAAGGCCAAAGAATTTTACGAGCTAAAGATGGGATCGATGACAGATGAGGAGTATACGACTAAGTTTCTATATCTATTGGGGTATGTACCATATCTTAAGGATGAGAAGGCTAAGGTTCAAAGATTTGTCAGTGGATTTCCATTAAATTTTAGAGATCATATTGAGTATGACGAACCTCGATCACTTGAGGAAGTAATTGGGAAACTGAAACATTGCTATGAGCAGTCAAAGCGTAAGAATGAATCTTATAAAGGATATAAAGGGAAAGATAAAGGTAAAAGTAAATGGCAGCCAAAAAGAACAAGGCCTTAGAATGCAGAAGAGAAAGAAAATGTTGCACCATACAAGAAGTTCAACGTAACTAGATAGGGACATGGGTCACAACAGCAGAATAGAGGTGATGATATAGGATGTTTGGAGTGTTGGACGCGTGGCAAGGAACATCTTAAGAGAGATTGTCCACGGAATCAAAGTGGTAGGCCTCAAATCTATAGTGCACAAGATTTTTTGGGAGGTTGGGCAGAGAATTCCTCGTATATATGCAATGCTGGATAATAAGTAGGCAGAGCACCAGTCAACTGTTATCGAGATGGACAATAAACTTTGTGATGAAGTTGTTTCCATTTTTATTTCCCTGGATCTAATTGTAGTTATGTTAGTCCTGACTTGGTGTATAAATGTGGTTTGAATGAATAAGTGCACGCGGAATCTTGGTTAATGCAGTTGGCTACAAGTACAAATAAGAGAGTATATCAGTGGGTAAGAGCTTGTGCATTCGAGTTGAATGGTATGCCTACATCAACACATTTGAATGTATTTCTGTTGGGATCATATAATATGCTATTGGGTATGGACTGGTTGTATCTTCATAGGACCAAAGTGGATTGTTATGACAAATCCATTGAGTGCTTGGATGACAATGGAGAACAGAGAATCTTACAGGGTAAGAAGAAGGAAACATCAACTAGAATGGTAATACCTATGCAGGTTTTGAAGCCTCAAAATTTGATGCAACAACATTGAGGATGACCACCCAGTCCAGACCTTAAAACAACTCCTTTTATGTTTGGAATGGTGATTCCGATTGGTTTAACTAGGTCCAGTTACCTTCTCCCCATCTCCAAATGGATTAAAATATGACTTTCATCCACCAATGGAGAAGAAACATCAAATCATCCCTCTTGTTGATCAGGCAAGAAAGTGATCCTTAAGCTGATCTAGGGCTTAGCCAAGCCACAACTAAAGTTTGCCTCTTTGTGAAGAGGACTTTTATGGATTTGAAATTAAATCTACATGAAAAATTATTATAAAATGCAAGCACAAGGAACTAAATCCTAATCCTATCTCAATTAGGCAGATATAGATCTAACCCAACTGAGAGCAAGATATTGAAGTGATTGGAATTTAAATATGTTTGGCTTATAATGAATATCAAGCTAACGAAGTAGTTCAATTAATTGACATTATGAATACCAAAACACATTCTATTCAGAGACCTCTTAATTGAAATAATCAACCAACAACATTTAGAAAGTAGCTCACAAAATGATATTGATTGTTAAATTAGTAATTCGAATAATTAAACAATAATACAAGGAAATAGTTCACAACATATCATTATTTGTTAAATCAATATTAAAGACATATTTTTGAGTAAATAGTTACTCTGAAATCATAATTCAACCCATAAGAGCATAGATAAATAATAACATATGAATGAGACAAATTACTCATATCGACAACAATGCACAAATATGAATAAAATGACACATTCCTCCTATCATAAAATGAAACTAACATTTAAAACAATAGTATTATAAATGCGAATTTATTGAATCCATTTCTCTCGCTCTGGTCTCTAACAATCTTCTACAATGCTTGAATTATGTTGTTAAAACAAGAACTGCAGTAGTGCTAGCTCTGTTCTCCATACATAATTCAAAATGTAAAAGAAAAATCCTCAATAACCCTAGATCTGATATTTTCTCTCCTCTCACCTACAACTCTAAATCCCTATTACAAAAGTTCTTTTAGATTTCTAGAATTGCAGAGAAGAGAAGCCCTTATTACATTCTACAATCTATTATTTATAATATTTACAAAAAAAATCTCAACAATAAAGTTTGTTGAAGAATAAATCTACTCCATCAATTTTCATTGGCATAAAATTCCATTCTTCTATTGCTGGAGCATTCTCATTGACTGGGATCTTCTTTTCTTCATATCTTCAACTGTTTTCCTGCAAAAACAAATCAAAACAAAATTAAAATGCCAAAATAAAATCAAAATACTAAATCTGAAATTAAAACATATCTAATCAAATTTAATTAAATAAATAATTTAGAAAGAAATCAAAGATTTCTATTGATGTTTGTGATGGTCTAATTGTTCAAGGAGAACATTGACGAATGGATCAACACTTAGAAGAAGTCGTGGGCAAATGATAATGTAGAAAATAAAACTTAGAAAATTGATTTTGTTTAAAAATCGAGAGCTTGATTTTCTGCATAATTTTAGAGCTATTAAACGATCAAACCTAGAAATGAAACTACCTCATAAATATTCTCCATAATTTTATCTTTTCAATGAGCCGTCCTCGGCCTCATTTGGCCATGTAAAACTCTATTTATGAGCTTCCAAAGTTGGTGTATTAAAATTGTCAAAATTCTGGAATTTCTATTGCCTGGGCTAAAAATCAGAGTTTTTAATTAAATTCTAATCCTAATATTAATTAATTAATACTAATTAATTGTAATTATGTTATTAATTTATTACAATTTTATTTAAACAAAAGCCAATAATTAAAATATTATTATATAATATTTATATTACAATTTGAATTATAATATAATATAATTATAATATTATATTATATTTTAATATTTTAAGCAAACCATTAGAATCAATCCTACTCCATTAATAACACAAATTATTAGAATTAGCCCCAAGGGTTAGCTCAATTGGTCAAAATCAGTGCCTTGCCGGTTGGGAGGTCACAGGGTCCATTTTGCCCGAAGCCCTTGGGGTTAGGCCTAGCTAGTGGGCTGCGGGGCTAGATTCCCTTCGGGGTCGATCAACCTAGATTTTTTTGTGGACGTAATGACTACTCGTTGACCAGGATGTCCGTGAAAAAAAAATAAAAAAATATTAGAATCAATCCATTTCAAATATAAACTATTTAAGTAGCCATAAATGAGGATTGTGAGTGGAGGAGTTAATGAAGAGAGGATGGAGTGATAAGGAAGGTGAGTGGAATAGTGATGTGGAGAGTGGGTGAGTTATAAGGAGGTCAATAAAAACTTTATATTAAAACTTTTACCCCATTGCATAAAATTTTAAATCGGCGGTCGTAAGTTTTTTAAATGAGGTGTTTGAGTTTTTTGCGATTTGCGATATGCGATATCGTAATATCACATCACAATTCTTATTTTGGCCTTTTTTAATTTTGGGATTTTGGAATGGAAGATTTGATTAGAAGTGGGGCCCACGTGAATTAACCATCCTACAAATTAGATTACAACCACTTTGCAATTTTAGGTTTTGGGTTTGGCAATTTATTTTAAAATAACAAATTGGAGTAAATTACGAAGATCCCGAAATGTGTTTTCATTTATTGTACAACTTAGCTAGGTCATTTTGTAGGACTGTTAGTGAAAAATGAAAAAAATAGTAAAAAATCACTAAAAATTAATATCTACAATGAATGACTATTTTAATTGCAAAAATTGAAATATCATACACCTATTTACATTTTTAGCCCAGGTGAGAAAATGATCAAACTTCAAAAGAGTGTCATTTATAAACCGATTTTACCAAATGAGGTGAAACAAGTATCGGTGGAAAGTTATTGAAAAGTCGAATTCAATGAAACAATCAAAACAGAAATCTGATGAAAACAGAAAAATGACAAAATTGTAAGACAATTAACGTAAATGAAAATCATAAAAGATGCGTAGCCAAAAATTAGTGGAAAGGGTCCCCATTATTTGAAGTAATGGGGGGCATTGGGTTTTCCCTACAACAATGACGACACACTGGGAAGAACCAATTATCTCTGGTTAAAGATAATGAAATTTAATTTACCCAAAGGTTAAAAATAATGGAAATTATGGAATCGTCTAACAGTAACATATTTCCATAGGTCCCACATAAATAGATTAAGTAATATGAGTTTGTAAACATAAGTACTTAAAACAGATTTAAGTAAAAGTCGTGAATCCAAATTTGGGAAAATTTATTTTAAAACTACCTCATATAAAAATAGAAGAAGGTAGAGATAGGAGTTTTTGATAAAGCATATATCCATTTTATGATTGTCTTTGACATCACTTCGCTGCCAGCGAGCCTGAATAATACCCCGACCAAGTTGTTTTTTTGCCATACAAACCTAGTCCCTCTACCAACGAGCGTCCATAGCCTTGACGAGTTTACTTGTATTTCCCATGCTTCCTCTTTTAATCACCCTTTTGATAAGCGCATTTTGCAAGCTTTTAGTTTATGATGTTTTTGAGTGAAAGAGGTGGGATGGTAATAGAGATTTATGTTTAATGGACATAATACTTTCATAATGTTTACTCCAAATTATTTCCCTAGAACTATCAATCAGAGGCTTTATGTGGAGGGGTGGAATGGATTCATTGTGTTAAACTCAAATTAGTTATTTCCTTGAAAAAGTAAAATATATCACATAGTAAGGAGGTGTGTTCATCCATGAAAAAGATTTAAAGCGAGATGATCTTATGGTTCCATAAGAATTTGCCTTTAATGATAAATAAAATTCACTAAAATGGATAGAGTTAAGAGATTTCCCATTTATGCTAATTGTTGTCGGCGAGGAAAAATACTTTTCACATAACTCATGGCAGAGTTATCAAAATCAAAACAAAATCGAAAGCAAAATCAAAAGAATTATTAAACTAAAGTAAGAAAAGAATTCAACAAACAAAAATAAAAATGAAGAAGGTGAAAGGTGAAAGAAAAATCCAAATTTAAAAGATAATTCCAACAAGATTGTTTATACAAATGTCTCAACAAAAGGGATAAAAGGAAATATGCATATGTATGTTCCTTCTTATGTTGAGATTAAAATTTGTTTAACTTGCAGAGTTATAAAAAAAATGAGGCTCTCAAAAATGGAGAGGGTGAATAGTAGGGATGATAGATAATAATTCTCTGTCTGTTGCAAATTTTCTTGTTTCGAAGCAAAACCTGTAAAAAACATCTTAAACATTTTTTTAATAAAAGTAATGCTTAAAGAAATAGACTAAAGGTTCAGAAACTCCCCAGTTTAGCTGATTCAATGAGGATCATTACTGCTTCTTTCAAGACTCTCAAAGCAAACTGAACAAAAGAGAATGAACTCCAACACTGATATGGTGGAGGTGCAAGAGGTTCTTGAAGACCTGAAAGATATCATCTTCTCCAATACTAGATAATTTATTCCTTTAATTAGAATTAAAAGCATGAAGAAGTTTGAACTAATTGTAATATTATTAACCCAAAATCATTATTTTTTAAATCTCTACTAAAGCGAGCAATAAACTAAAAGAAAACAAAGTTTCATGTTCAAGGAATCAAAAGTAAACCAAATCCATCAGAAATGAGTATGAAGATATGCTTCGTAAAGAATCACAACAATGAATGTTATCTTAATATTACAAGTTTTATGTCAACTCCATAATTTTCATAAATTGTTCAGAATCAAGACCAAATCCAAGACAATGCAATACATATGTGAAGATGGAGAGGTCTTGAATTTCATATATTAAATATAGAGTGATATATCTAAAACCCAAATATAAGATAAATCGAAAATGATTTAACCATGTTCCAAATTTCTTATGAATTTCTAAATTACCACAACGGCCGCCCAAGAGTGCCTTAAATTCTTTTATACAGGACAACGCCTCATCGGATGTTTCACATCGCAAGTTTCTTTACCATGCATAACTTCAAACTGCGAGATTCACCTTTTGCCAATATGCGATTGAGTGTTATACAACATTTAAAAGCTAAAGGCAGAGAGGCATATACCAGAGTTTATCGCATCGGAGGATGTCAAGATAAGGCATCATTTGAGTTTTGTGATGCGATAGAAGTGTTGCAATAATGGGGTTGCGATATAAGCACATGTAATACAAACTGCGATGAAGTGATTGGAATATCAGAGAATAGGCCTATCGAGAGATCAGAGCAGTTAGGAACATCAAACTCCAATAGGATTCTTGCAATATGCGGGAATGTGATAGATGACGTGGCCCATTGGTGGGACCAACTTTGAATTTGATAAGAAATCAACAATCAGAAGATTTGAATATGGGATGTAACATCGTTGATACGTCGATGTGCGATGAAGAACGAACCTGATTGTTTAATTATATGGATTTAATTTCATATCGGATCCGGGACATCGAAACTTTTAAACATATGCCCCAACAAAATTGAGATTTATGAATGGATGCGATGTCTTTTAACACTGAATTTAACTATCGTATCGGGTCCGAGGTTGTATAGACATCACAATAATGGCGAAGTCATTTTATCGGAAAATGAGTGAAAAGGAATATCGAAGGTCTTGCAACAAAATTTCTTATCGGGAAATGTTAAGAGCTGCTTCCGATCAAATTTTTGCGATACTGAGGTTTTGCAATATGGATGATGCGATATTGGGTGGAAGGTTTACCAAAGAATAAGTGGATGGGAATATCGGGGGATCGAAGATATTTGGAGTATGCTCATTTGAGAACCTTTGATATGCGAATTGTGATTTCAGACGTGCCATATGTGAGGCCAACAACTTCTTAAAGCATTCAATTAAAAAGAAAGTGACCAACTTAACTTTGCCTTTTAACAAAATTCCTTTTAATAATTTAATTAATTATCAGTAGTATTCAATCGGAGAAAAATGTTATTGAAACTTTCTTATGAGGAGAGTTGTTATTTGTAATGATTCGATATGAACCTTTTGGTGATGTATTAAAATTTTATTGGAGTTTTAATGAATATAAGCAAAATTAGAAGAGTGCTCAAATTCGGATAAAACAATAAGTACTTCCCTGATCATGAAATAGATTTAGAAAAAGTTTGGCTATTTGCTTATCTTAAGTCTCCATAATTAATTCGATCAAGACCTGTAAAAGAAACAAAACAGAAATAAGAAATAACCTTTGAAAAAGTAAAACTAACAATAGATGACGATGAACCTGTAAACGCATACCTAGAAGAATTTTGATTGTAACTTTACCTCATGGATCTTCAAGTTCTCCCAAATTTTCTCAAAATTTGCATATGTTCAACATCACCTACTTGTTTAATAAAAAAAATTCTAAATAATGAATTTTCAAATTGCATCCACCTCAAATTTACATCGGAAGACAAGAGTAGTAAAAATGAGCTCTTCAAAATTACTTGTGAATAAAAAATTGTCAAGTTGTGGAAAATTCTTGAAATTTCTTCATATGTATGATCTAAGAGCTTAAAATATTTTAAGTTTCTTTCCGAAAATGAAAGAGGATTCCCAAAAGAAGTCAAATTCATTACTTGGTTTATTGAAAATCTAAAATAATGAAATAAGTGTAAATAGAAAAGAAATCTAATCTAAATTAATCTATTTCTATTTCTAACTTAATGAAGGAAACATAACTAGGTATAGTCATACTTGCAATGTAACCATGTAAGCATTTTAATTCTTGCATGTATGTATATGTCAAACATTAGTAATAAAAATACAAATAAAATTAAACTAAGAAAAAAAACTCTGAAATTAGAATGTATAGTTATTGTTAGTAGTTTATTTATAATTATCTTCTCTTGAAATGCCATTTCCAACTTAATTTCAATTAAATTATAAAAATCTGGATGACTTTCCATTATTGATTGGAAGGGATTCAAAAGAGAAGATAACAAGCCAAATTGTGGAAATGAGCTTTTAGTACAATGATATGCATAAATTTGTTAACATTATGTGCATATGTTAAACTATTAACAATCTTCTGTGAAGGAAAACTTTCCAAATATTTTTCAAATGGGTTAATGAAAAATGGATGAAAATATGTTAGATACAATGAAAGATTATTAATTGAATTAGATTGTTGGTCATATTGTGAAAATACACTCTCTTGTTGATATTGCGTTTGAGAAGATAGAAGTAGTTGATAAGAAATGAACATTAATTGAAATTGGAAGATTAATAGTTCTTGATGTTCATGATTATGATGTGAAACTTCATTTTCCCATTTAGACAATGCATTAATAGAGTGTTCAATATTGAGTTGCTTAATATGCTAGCACAAAGTATCTAAAAATTGAAAACTAAAAATAGAAAACAAATCTGAATTTAAACAAAGTAAGTGAAGGAAAAATAACAAAATCAAGTTGTAGTTTACACTAGTGTTACAATTATTGTTACAACACAATTGGGATTGATTTAAAACAATTTCCCCTTCACAAGAATTGACTTGATTTAAAATAGATTTCGAATGATTGTTAACACCAACTTGTGAATTAGAAATAGAATTATGACTATGAATAGGAATGAGAGCTTGATCATCATATAAATCATAGATTGGAATGGTTTCTCGAATGTTGAAATCATGAGTATGATTAATTGTCTGAAAATGAGAACTATTTGAAACAATTTCTAAATTAGAGTGTTCTTCATTTTCACATATGACTCGACTTTGATCATGATGATTCAATTGTGAAGATAATAAATCAATATCCTCATTGTGAAAGTAACTATCATAAATGACCTCATGACATTCATTAGAATTCCCTTCGATCTCATCTAATGTATCAAAACAAGAAGGAATATAAATCACATGTTCATTAATGCCAGAAGAATGATCAATAATTAATTATCTATCTTGATAAAAACTAATTGGAAATTCATTAAAATCAACCTCTTTGTTTTCTGAAATATCATTAATGTTAAGAGGAGATAAATTGCTATTAGCAAAAATATCAAGATAAAGTGAAAAATGAGAATTAGAAGCAATGGACTTAAAAATATTTCTATTTGAGAACTCTTGTGCATTCTGTTCATTGTAAATTTCAAATTTGAGATCATTCATTTGTGTACTTGTGCTTTCTTGAAGAATGTTGCTTTTTTGTTTTGAATTTGGCATTTGCTCATTGTAAAAGAATTCATAAATTTGTACAGCAGGTTGCGTGTTATTGGAAACTTTGATTGTTGCTTGTACTTGCTGATTTATGTTCTGATTTTTTGAATTTAATGCATAGTAATTTTCAGATTTCAAAGCGGTATTTTCTTCAATATTGTTTCTAATATCTTCTTACATTTGAATAGTAAAATTCTCCAAGCTTTGTGATTGAGATTTGCTAACATGTGAAGGTGCACTATGATCATTATTAATACTATAGGAAGTGTGCACTAAATGAAGAAATTGATCGTACATTATAGAGGCCACTTCATCATCATTAGTTTGCGCCTCCATATTGGAATTCTCAATTATGTTAATGAATTTGGAAGGAGATTGAGCAAAGCTTGAAATAATTTCACATGGATTATGAATGGGAGGAAGAGAGAAAATATATTCAAACCAATCTAATAATTCATCTTCTGAAGGTTTTTCTTTAATTTTAAATCTCAAGAAATTTAAACGAAATCGAATGGTAAAATCAATTAAAGATTCATTTTCAAACCTTCGTAAATCTTCGATTTCATCACATACCTGTTCGTAGTTATAGCGATCAAATTTACAAAGGAACATTGTAACAAATTGATCCTAACTGTGAATTGAGGCAACTGGAAGCGATTGACACTAGCTTTTGGCTTTTGCCAAGAATGTAAGAGTAAAAATCCTGCATAAAATACCTTCATCAATTCCTTGAAAAGTAGAATTTGAAAATTTTTGAATGAATTGTAAAGCATGATTAAAAGCAGAAGAATTTCTCTTACCATTAAACTTTACCTGAGACAAGAGTCTTACCACTTCGGGTGGAGTATTGGAAGATGCACGTCCAGAAATACAACTCCAAATTGGAAGTTTAAGAGGAGCCATCATGATAAAAATAAAATGTTAAAATACAAAGACTCCAATAGACAACAAGTTTCAGGCCCTCCTTCTAGCGTAAAAATGTTGAAGCCTCAAAATTCGTTGCAACAACATTGGGGATGACCACCCGGTCCAGACCTTATTGTAACTCCTTTTTCGTTTGGAATGGTGGTTCGGACTGGTTTAACTAGGTCCAGTTACCTTCCCTCAATCTCCAAATGTCTTAAAATATGACTTTCATCCACCAATGGAGAAGAGACATCAAATTAGCCCTCTTGTTGATCATGTAAGAAAGTGATCATTAAGCTAATTTGGTGCTTAGTCAAGCCACAACTAAAGTTTGTCTCTTTGTGAAGAGGACTTTTAGGTATGTAAAATTAAATCTATATGCAAAATTATTCTAAAATGCAAGCACAAGGAACTAAATCTTAATCCTAACAAAATTAGGCAGATATAGATCTAACCCAACCGAGAGAAATATATTTAAATGATTGAGATTTAAATATGTATGGATTATAATCAATATCAAGCTAACGAAATAATTCAATTAACTGACATTATGAATATCAAAACACATTCTATTTAGAGACCTCTTAATTGAAATAATCAACCAACAACATTTAGGAAGTAGTTCACAAAATGATATTGATTGTTAAATCAATAATTCGAATAATTAAACAATAATATGAGGAAATAATTCACAACATATCATTATTTGTTAAATCAATATTAAAAGAAAAATTTCTGAGTAAATAGTTACTCAGAAATCAGAATTCAACCCATAAGAGCAGAGATAAATAATAACATATGAATGAGACAAATTACTCATACCGACAATAGTGCACAAATATGAATAAAATGACATATTTTTGCCATCATAAAATGAAACTAGTATTTAAAACAATAGTATTAGAAATACCAATTTATTGAATCCATTTTTCTCGCTTTGGTCTCCAACATTCTTCTACAATGCTTGAACTTATGTTGTTAAAACAAGAACTATAGTAGTGCTAGCTTTGTTCTCCATACATAATTCAGAATGCAAAAGAAAAACCCTCAATAACCCCAGATTTGAGATTTTCTCTCCTCTCACCTGCAACTCTAAACCCCTGTTACATAAGTGCTTTTAGATTTCCATAATTGCAGAGAAGAGAATCCCTTATTACATTCTACAATATGTTATTTATAATATTTACAAAAGAAGTCTCAACAAGAAAGTTTGTTGAAGAATAAATCTATTCCATCAATTTTCATTGGCCTAAAATTCCATTCTTCTATTGTTGGAGCATTCTCATTGACCGAGGTCTTCTTTTCTTCATATATTCAACTATTTTCCTGCAAAAACAAATCAAAACAAAATTAAAATGCCAAAATAAAATCAAAATACTAAATCAGAAACTAAAACATACCTAATCAAGTTTAATTAAATAAACAATTTAGAAAGAAATCAAAGCTTTCTATTGATGCCTATGCTGGTCTAATTGTTCAATGAGAACATTGATAAATGGAGCAGCACTTAGAAGAAGTTGTGGGCAAATGAGAATGAAAAAAATAAAACTTAGAAAATTGATTTTGTTTAAAAATTCGGAGCTTGATTTTTATCCTAATTTTAGACTCATTAAATGATAAAATCTAGAAATGAAACTACTTTATAAATATTCTCCATAATTTTATCTTCCCAATGAGTCGTCGTGGGCCTCATTTGGCCAAGTAAAACTCCATTTACGAGCTTCCAAAGTTGGTGTATTAAATTTCCCAAAATTCTGGAATTTCTGTTGCTTGGGTTAAAAATCAGAATTTTTAATTAAATTATAATCCTAACTTAGAATGCTAATATTAATTAATTCATACTAATTAATTGTAATTATGTTATTAATTTATTACTATTTTAATTAAACAAAATTTAATAATTAAAATATTATTATATAATTATTATATTATAATTTGAATTATATTAAAGTTATAATATAATATTATATTATATTTTAATATTTTAAACAAACCATTAGAATTAATCCTACTCCATTAATAACACAAACCATTAGAATCAATCCATTTCAAATACAAACCATTTACGTAGCCATAAATGAGGAGGGTGAGTGGAGGAGTTAATGAAGAGAGGATGGAGTGATAAGGAAGGTGAGTGGAATAGTGAGGTGGAGGAGTCAGGAGCTATAAGGAGGTCAATAAAAACTTTATATTAAAACTTTCACTCCATCGCATAAAATTTTAAATCGGCGGTCACAAGTTTTTTAAATGAGGTGTTTGAGTTTTTTGCAATTTGCGATAATCGCATCGCAATTCTTATTTTGGCCTTTTTTAATTTCGAGATTTTGGAAGGGAGAATTCGATGAAAAGTGGGGCCCACGTGAATTAACCATCCTACAAATTGGACTACAACCTCTTTACAATTTTGGGTTTTGGGTTTGGCAATTTATTTTAAAATAAAAAATTGGAGTAAATTACTAAGATCCCGAAATGTGTTTTCATTTATTGTACAATTTAGCTGGGACATTTTGTAGGACCGTTAGTGAAAAAATGAAAAAAATTACTAAAAGTTAACATTTACAATGAATGACTATTTTAATTGCAAAAATTGAAATATCATACATTTATTTACACTTTTAGCCTAAGGGAGAAAATGATCCAACTTCAAAAGAATGTCATTTATAAATCGGTTGACCAAATGAGGTGAAACAAGTATCGATGGAAGGCTAGTGAAAACTCGAATTCAATGAAACAATCAAAACAGAAATCCGATGGAAACGGAAAAATGACAAAATTGTAAGACAATTAACTTAAATAAAAATCATAAAAGATGCTTACCCAAAAATTAGTGGAAAGGGTCCCCATTATTTGGAGTAATGAGGGGTGTTGAGTTTTCCCTACAACAACAGGCAAAACACAATAGTAGAAAGGGTGTGTGTTATTTGTAGTGCATATTTATAGCGATAAAGGTAAGGATGTTGAGGATGAGAAGGTATTGAGCAAGGACCTGATCTTGCAACAATTTCAGCATGTGTTTCCAGCGAAGATTTCATAGTTTCCACCTCACAGGGAAGTAGAATTTTCTATTGAGTTGGTACCAAGGGCAACACCAACATCAAAGACACCATACATAATGAGCACTCCTGAGTTAGTAGAGTTAAAGTTGCAGTTGAAGGAAATGCTTGACAAGGGATACATTAGGCCAAGTGTATCACCTTGGGGTGCATCGGTATTGTTTGTGAAGAAGAATGATGGTACTCTCAGGTTATGCATCGATTACATGCAGTTGAACAAAGTGACCATCAAGAATAGGTATATGTTGCCAATGAATGATGACTTGTTTGATCAGTTGAAGGGAGCAACATTGTTCTCAAAGATCGATCTAAGATTAGAATATCATCAGGTATGCATTACGGAAGAGGGCATATACAAAAAAACTTTCTAGACTAGGTATGGGCATTATAAGTTTGTTGTAGTTCCATTTGGTTTGACTAATGCTCTAGCTACCTTTATGTGCTTGACGAAAAGTGTGTTGCGTCCTTATTTGGACAAGTTTGTTATTGTGTTCATTGATGACACATCTTGATATATTCTAAAAATTAGGAAGAGCATGCCGAGCATTTAGCAACAGTGTTGAGATTACTCAGAGAATATCAGTTGTATGCTAAGATTAGAAAATGCAATTTCTTTCAAACAAAGGTACATTACTCGAGGCATGTGGTCTCCAAGGAAGGTATAACAGTGGATCTAGAGAAGATACATGTTATCATGGAATGGGAAGCTCCTAGAAATGTGGAAGATGTAAGATCATTCATGGGGTTAGTAGGTTACTAAAGGAATTTCATCAAGAACTTCTCTCACATTGCATATCCTATTACATCATTGCAGAGGCAAGGTAATAAATTTGAATGGACAGAGGAATGCACAACAAGTTTTGAGCAGTTAAAGCAGTTGTTGACAAATGATCCAGTGTTAAGGATTGCAAATCACGACAAGGAGTTTGTGGTGTGTACAGATGCCTGCAAGAGAAGACTTGGTGGAGTTCTTATGCAGGAAGGACATGTGGTATGCCATGAATCACAGAAACTGAATGAGCACGAGAAGAATTATCCAACACATGATTTTGATTTGGTAGCAATCATTCATGCGTTGAAGATGTGGAGGCACTATCTTCTTGGTAGGAGGTTTGTATTGATGAATGATCACAGTGGGTTGAGATATTTGTTTGATCAGCCAAATTTGAATGCCAAGCAAGCTAGATGGTTGGCCATGATCAGTGAGTTCAAACTTGAGATCAGGTACATCAAGGGTAAAGAAACATCGTTGTAGATGCTCTTAGCAAGCAGATATAGGCGAATCATATAGAAACTATGATTTCTTATGGGACGGGCTTACAAGATCAGATCTTACAGGTAGGTCAGCAGGATGACAAGTACATGGAGCCTATGCATAGGTTACAACAGGGTACAGGTGGTCAGGATGTGGACTATCGTCTTACAACCATAGTTTTAAAAATTGGCCAGCATGAACCGAAAACCGATCAAACCGGTCGGTTCATTAGGCAACTAGGTTGAACCATGAAAAACACTTGGTTTAAGGATTGACTTCGCCAAAAAATCACAAAAACCAGACCAAACTAGTTAGTTTATGATGGAACTAGTCGGTTTATGACGAAATCGTCCGGTTTATGGTCAAACCGACTGGTTCCATCATAAATCGACTGGTATATTGCCAGGCCAGCTACGAACCCCACATAATGCAGTTTTGTGAATTTTGAGGGAGATTTGGGGTTGTTTTCCTCCAAAAACAACCCCTCCAAGAAAAGCATGCATATCCTTTCATTTTCTTGACACATCTCAACCCTAGCAAAGTTGGAAATTAATGATAATGTTAAATTCTTAAAGTAAAAGTGACATTTCCTTTATTTTTCATTTTCATCCTTTTACTTAAATTTTTAACATTACCATGAAATGACTAAGGATGTTTGAGAGTGGTTTTGACCTCAATGGATTTCGTATGGAGAAACTAGAATTTTAGATTTCACTCAAAATTCAACAGACTTAATGGTTTTCAGGATTTCATGGTTTGGGGTTTTGCAATGTTTCCATTTCATTCTGTCATGTGTGAGGGTATGAGATTGACATTTGATCAAGAGCATGAAGCCCTTTAAGAACCTTGATGTTGGTGGCATTGATTGTTAAACTTTGTTGATGTTGGTGGTATTTATTGTTGAACTCCTCTACCATGGCCTTAACAAGAATGTACCCTTAACTCAGAGGAAAACAGATGGTTAGGCATGCTAATATTTTTCTACCACATTATAAGCTTGAGGCGATGAACTCTTCACTCAAACCAAAATGATTTATTAGGCATGCTAAATTTTTTCAATTTCTATCATGTTATAAGGTTAAGCAATCCAAGTCTTAAGAAGTTGAACTAGATGATGTTTATGTATCTCTTGTCGATGATCCCATTTCTAGTAGCGCTAAATCAATGATGAGTTTCATGAGTGACCATGTTGATCAGTGATTTGTAGTTTGATGTCTATTTTTCCTACTACTACTACTACTACTACTACTACTATTACTAAAGTTGTAGGGGAGTTTTAGGAGTCCTCAAACTCCAAGCCATATTATTTATGTAGCTCATGTTGAAGATCCCTTGTCTAGTAGTGGTGATGATTTTGATCATGATAAGGAGTGATCGTGTTGTTGATCACTAATATGTAGACTTTTAATAGGTTAGTGGCACCATAACTTAGAACATTGTTTTTGGACTCTAGAGGCCATTTAGAGCCTCATTGATTATGTAATTTATTGTTGTTATGTATTGCACTCGGTGCCATTTTGATATATTCACCTTTACATGGTATATAGATGAGAAAAACTTGCATATTTTGTCTCTATTAGTTTGGAATCAAGGTTTTAAATATTAAAAATAGATTTTTTTATTAAAAATTAATTATTTCATGTATTTTTTAAAAGACCAGTTCATTAAGATCTGACCAGTCCTGGTCTGACCGGTTTTGATTTGAAACTCGGTTTATTAGGTGGACCGGTCCGATCACTGCTTCTGGTTTTTAAAACTATGCTTATAATAGATGGCTTGATCATATTTAGGGATAGGATATATGTGCCAAGCAGTGGTGAGCTCAAGAAGACTATCTTGAGTGAGTTTCATGTGAAACCGTATTTAGGTCACCCAGGATATCAAAAGACATTGAAAACAATGAAGAAGTTTTATTAGCCCCAAGGGTTAGCTCAACTGGTCAAATAAGTGCCTCGCTGTTCGGGAGGTCACAGGGTCAATTCTCCCCGAAGCCCTTGGGGTTAGGCCTAGCTATTGGCCGTGGGGCTTGATACCCTTGATCAAGCTCAGATATTTCAGTGGACGTAGCAGCCACCCAGTGACTGTGGGTGTCAGTGAACCACACATGAAAAATAAATAAATAAATAAATTATCATTGGCCGAATCTGAAGAAGGACGTGGCAGAGTTTGTGGCTAAATGCTTGAATTGTCAACATGTAAAGGCAGAATGTAAGCATATAGGTGGAATGCATTGTGATTCCAGAGTTGAAATGGGAGGTCATTTCCATGGATTTCATCATAGGTTTTTCGAGGACATCTAGACAACATGATTCCATCATTGTTTTGGTGGACAGTTTGACAAATGTAGCACACTTCATTTTATTGAAGTCTACTTATTCAACTAGAGATGTAGCAAAGGTCTTCATCAGAGATGTGGTAAAATTGCATGGTGTTCCAAAGAAGATTGTGTTAGACATGGATGCTAAGTTCACTTCCAAGTTTTGGAAGGAGTTGTTTGCAGGATTGGGGACAGAGTTGGCTTTCAACACAACTTATCATCCATAGACAAATCGACAAACAAAGAGGGTTAATAGGATATTAGAGGACATGTTGAGGATGTATGTGATGCATCAACAACAGAAGTGGGAAGAGTATCTTCCATTGTTTGACTTCGCTTACAACAATTTGTATAAAAAATATTGGAGGATGAGTCTATTTGAGGCATTATATGGGCAGAGTTGTAATACTCCCATCAATTGGAGTGATCCAGTTAACAGGGTGTTGATTGGATCAGACATGTTGGAAGAAATGGAATAGGGAATGTAGGTAATAAAGAAAAATATGAAGACAACACAAGATATACATAAAAGTTATGCAAATGAGAACATGTTGTTTAAGGAGTTTCAGGTTGAGGAACAGGTGTACTTGCGTATCATGTGCCAAGATGGCACCTCAGTTTTGTGGACCTTTCAAGATTATTGAAAGCATTGGACGAGTAGCCTATTGACTTGCACTACCTCCAATAGTGAAATTCCATGATGTTTTCCATGTGTCATTGTTTTAAATATGTTGATCATGTGATTGACTAGTCTATATTGCAGGTGGAGCCAGATGGAGAATTTGAGTCGGAACCTCAGTGTATATTGTAGCAAAAGATGCTCATGCTCTAGAACCGAGAAATCGAGCAGGTTAAAGTGCAATGGAAACACTTTGGACCCGATGAAGCTACATGGGAGATGAAAGATCCGATGCGGGCTATGTATCCATCTCTATTTACTGGTTGAGAAAATGATTCTAATATATGTTTTAGTGTGATGTTTTGGTACATGTGCATATGTATATGGATGTAAAAACTTCCATGAGTTGTGTTATAAAGCTCCAATAAGCGGTATGGGTGTCATGTTGTTATGTTTTCATGTCGGTTTGCTTTTTAGCAGGTTGATCATTGTAAATACTGCATTGAGCTAAATTATAAAGCTCCATGGGTAGTACATTTTGTTTACAACAACCTTGTTGGTTGTAGGTGTCATTGAACACTAAAGACATTGTTGCCTTAAGGGGTAGGGTTCTGTAACAACCTTGGTAAAATTCCATGTAAATAAATTTAATAAAGGAAAAATAATAACCATGGTTATGGGACATGTATTCCAAGCTGAATATTGGGTAAGACATCCTAGTGTGGGTGTTCATTTGGTTTATTATGGCTAAGGAAATTAGCAAAGGCAATGGAAAAGGCTTTGGAAAGGCATGAGGCATTAATTGGAATTTTATTTATGAAAATAAAGGAAATTAGGAGAAAAGGAAGGTGAAAGGTCACAGGTTGCATGTGAGGAGGAAAATGAAGGAAAATAATGGAAAATTGAAGAAAATAGAGGCCTCATTAATAAAAAGGCTTTTGAGGATCAGTTGGTACCTTTTGTTAGTTCAGTTTTGGAGCTCTCTCTCTATTCTCTCTCTCACACACTCTTGGACACTTAGAGTTTTCTTGGAGCACTTCAACATTGGATCAAAAAGAGAAAACAAGGCAAAGGAAAATAAGGATCAAGCAAGGAAGAGCAAGATCTAACAGTTACAACAAGCTTATTTGTAGGTATCAATTTGCATGTGTGATTTCCTTGCTAGATTTAACATGCATGGTTATGCATATGTGTTCTTGGTTCTCTTTTCCAAGTGTGATAGATTTTTTCAGCCTAGCCTTGCCATTTCTGGATAGCCATGGTGTGATGGGTTCTCATGTTTTTGGTTGAGATGGATAACCACATGGATTCAAAACTGAGTGAGGTGGTCTTTGAAAGAAAGAACACATGGCCTAGTGACCCCTGAACGAGACTGTGGGTTGCTTTAAAGCTGCATTTTGTGTTAACTTGGTGGGCCTAGGAATCCTCGACCAGTGAATGGCGAGATATACGGTAAATCCTAGAGGTGGGTGCTCTCCATCAGGGCTAGGAATCTAGGGATGGGATATGTGGTAAATCCTGGAGGGTGGAGTCTCGATTGGGCCTAGGAATTCCATGATGGGATATACGGTAAATCCTAGATACTAGAGTCTAGGTTAGGGCCTAGTTATCCAGTGTAGATTGTGCTAAATCCTAGAGACTAGGAGACATGCAAATTCCTCATGGTGTAGGCGGAGAAACCCGGTGGCATCCATGCTTGTTTTGGCCTAGTGATTTGGTGAGGATTGCAGTAAAGCCTAGTTCTATTGATGAGGCTAAGGTGGTGTAGCCTCAGGAAACCTTGGTTGAGTTTTGGTTATGAGTTCCACATTCATTCTTGGAATATGGCAAGAGGGTGATTGGTTGAAAGAAATATTTGGTTCAACCAATCTATTGTCAGGTGGTTCGTGGAAGTCCCAAACTAGTTGGCTTTTGCATTCATTAATAAGAGTTCATTTCCTTGGTATTTTATAAACAAATGTACTGGTTCATATGTGGCCTTTATGGCCGATGTATCCTTATTATTTTTGTTGTTTATATGTTGGTTATGAGTATGTTTTATGATAGGGATGAAGTATCGCTGTCATCATGTTTTGATTTGTAAATGAATGAACAATGAATATATGATGTAATAGATGATAATGCAACTAATGTGATAAGGCATCAATTATTCTTAGTGATTCTCAGATAAGTATGAGACCCCTATGCTCAGATCTATTGTTATGACCTATAGATTGCATATTTATGACATGTTTGACGAAATGCCTGTCATGGCTAGTAGGGGTCTAGTCAAGTCCTTGTTCAAGTATTTGCATTTGTATCATTGTTTTGATGTTACTTTTCATTTCTGGAAGTTCCATGAAGTTCTAGGCAGTGGTCTGAGACCTGGCCCTGAAAAAGGTGGCACAAAATTTGGGGTTGTTGGATCTAAACTAGCTGAAAATGTCCCTGGTTGCTTGCATGCCCATGCTGTGAGAGTGACTGGAGGGTCCCAGTCGCATGCATGCCCATGTCATGGAAGCATTTGAGGTTTTAGGGTAGTGAAGTGTCAAGTTGTCTTAGGGGTTGATTACCTGGAAGGGTTGGTTGGCTCCTGTAGGTTCTATGACATGTGCAAAAGGTCAAATTGGTTGTGTTATCTCGGTTCCACTTCCTTAATTGTACAAGGGGATTTGTATCAGATCATAGTAGCCTCTCATGACATGTTTACCCGAGCAGACAAGTTAACTTGGGTAAATGTGGGAGGAGGGCGTTACAATGTAGCTCCCATAGGTACTTTTAGGGAGAGCAGACCACCACAGAGGTACTCGAGTTATATGGATTTGATGAGCGACATTGTTGATTTTGAGCCTTCCATTTTTGAGGAGGCAACATGCCAATAGGTTTGGAAGGTTGCCATGATGGAGGAATATCATTCCATAATGAGGAATGATGTGTAGGACATAGGTTTTAACTAGAGAGGAAGTCAGTCGTGTCTTCGAAGTGGATCTATAAGATCAAGCATGCAATAAGTGGCAACATTGAGAAGTACAAAGTGAGATTTACGGCGAGAGTGTTCTCCTAGAAAGAGGGAGTGGAATATGGTGAGACATTTGATCTAATCTCTAGTTACACTTCTGTTAAAACTACTATTTCTCATGCTTTAGTTATGGGATGAAGGATATATCAGATGGATGTAAAGAGTGCATTTATCAATGGTATGATTGAGGAGGAAGTGTACATAGAACAACCTCAGGGCTTTGAGGTACATGGGAAGTAGTCCCGTGTTTGTAGATTGAAGAAGTCTTTGTATGGAATCAAGCAAGCACCCACGACATGGTATTTTAGGATTAATGGATACTTAATGAGCTTATTCTTCACCAAGAGTGTTGCAAATCCTAATATTTACTTCATGATTGTTGATGGCGATCCTTTGATCTTTGGGTTGTATGTGGATGGATTTTTCCTTATTCGGGAAGAGGCTCATTGTCAGGTGCAAGAGGAGTTGGTTTTAGAGTTCAAGATGAATGATCTTGACCCGATGCACTATTTCTTGAGATTAAAGGTGTGGTAGAGACTTGATAAGATCTTCCTTGGATAAGGGAATTGCATTTTTTATATTGTGAAGAGATTTGGCATGATGGACCGTAAGCCCATGGCTACACATGTAGTGGACAATATGAAGAAGTTGAGTGATTCCACTTCATATTCAGATTTGGTGGATGCCATGATGTACAAACAATTGATTAGATCCTTAATGTACCTTTTTAACACTGGGATAGATATTTTCTTTGCAATGAACACCCTGAGCTAGTATATGGTCAAGTTGAGGAAAATACTTTTGGTTGCAGCAAAGCATGTGTTGAGGTACCTGCGTGGTACAATTCAATATGGTTTTAGATATGTATCGAGTGGTGAAGTGAGGTTGCAGGGATATACTAGTTCAAATTGGGTCGATAGTGCAGAGGATAGAAAGAGCACCTCAGGGTGTTGCTGCAACTTGAGATCGGTTATGATATCTTGGTCTAGCAGAAAGCAAACTTCTATTGCACTTCATACAACAGAGGTAGATTATATTGCAACAAGTGTCACAAGTCAAGAAGTAGTGTGGATTTAGAAGCTGTAACACCATCCTCCCAAATTTACCCAAGTTAACCGGTCTGCTAGGGTAAACATGTGACGAGAGGCTATTATGATATGATGCAGTTACCCATGTAAAGTTAAGGAAGTGGAACTGAAAAAATACAATCAATCTAACCTTCTACACAAGTTACAAAACCTTCAGGGGACAGCCAACCCTTCCAGGTGACCAACCCCTGAGGTAACTTGACATTTTACTGACCTAGAGCCTCAGTCGCTCCCATGACATGGGCATGCATGTGACTGGGACCCTCCAGTTTCTCCCACAACAAGGGCCTGCGAGCAACTGAGGAATTTTTCAACTAGTTCTGAGCTAACAACCCTCGATTTTGTGCCACTTTTTCAGGTCCAAGACTCAGGCCACAACCCATAACTCGATGAAACCTTCAGGAATGATAAAGAACACAAAAAGAAAGGTACTAATGCAAAAATTTGATCAATGACTTGAATGGACCCTTGCTAGCCATGACATGCATTTTGTCAACATGTCACAAATATGCATTCTATAGGTCATAACAAAATATCTGAGCATAGGGATCTCATACTTATCTTAGAATCGCTAAGAAGCATTGATGCCTTATCACATTAGCTGCATTATCATGTATTAGGTCATATATTCATTATATTTTCAATTACTAATCAAAACATGAAGAGAGCCATACAAAAAGTTTTTCATAAAACATATTCATAACCATAATATAACCAATAAAAATAACAAGGATATAACAACCATATATCCACATATAAGCTAGTACAATTACACATGAAATATTAAGGAGAAGAAACTATTATTAATGAATGGAAAAGCCAACTAGGTTTGGGACTTCCACGAACCACCTGACCATAGATTAGCTGAACCAAATCTTTCTTTCAGCCAATCACCCCCGTGCCATATTCCAAGCATGAATGTGGGACTCATAACCAAAATCAACCAGGGCTTCCTGAGGCTACACCACCTCACCCTCATCAATAGAAATAGGTTTTACGCAACCCCCACCGGATCACTAGGCCATAAATAGGCATGGATGTCACTGGATTTCTCTAGCTACACCATGAGGAATTTGCCTGTCTCATGGTCTCTAGGCTTTACCATACATCTCGACATACAATAGTCAAGGATCCCTAGTCCTACTGAAGACTCCACCCTCTAGGATTTACTGTATATCCTTCCATTCACTGGGCAAGGATTCCTAGGTATGATTGAGGGAACCCACCTCTAGGATTTATCGCATATCCCGACATTCATCGGACGAGGATTCCTAGGCCCACTAAGGTAATAAAAAATATGGCTTTACCACAACCCATATTCTTGTTTAGGGGTTACTAGGCCAAGTTATTACCACAATCCACAGTCCGATCATGCGTTCTTCATTTCAGAGACCACCTCACTGAGTTTCGAATCCATCCGAGCATCCAACTCAACCAAAACATGAGAACCCCATCACACCATGACTATTCAGAAATGGTAAGGCAAGGCTGAAGAACACTGTCACACCTAGAAAAACCCATGCCAATGACAATAAGAGGACCAAACACACACATTGATGTACCATGCATGCCAAATCAAGCAAGGAAATCACACATGCAAATTGATACCAGCAAATATTCCCACTGTAGTTGCTTGATCCTGCTCTTCCTTGGTTGATATTTTGCTTTCCTTTACCTTCTTGGTCCTTCCTTTGCTTTCCTTGATCCAATGCTAGAGTGCTTCAAGAATGCTCTAAGTGTCCAAGAGTATGGGAAATAGAGAATAGAGAGAGAGCTCCAAAACTGAACTGACAAAAGGTACCAAATGATTCTCATAAGACTTTTTATTAATGAGGCCTCTATTTTCTTCAATTTTCCATTATTTTCCTTCAATTTCCTCCTCACATGAAACCTATGACCTTTCACCCCCCCTTTTCTTCTAATTTCCATTATTTTCATAAATAAAATGCCAATGAATGCTTCATGCATTTCCAAAGCCTTTTCCATTGCCTTTGCCGGTTTCCTTTAGCCATAATCACTTAAATGGACACCCACTAGGATGTTTTTCCCAACATTCATTTTGGAATACGTGTCCCATGACCTTGGTATTATATATATATGTTTACATGAATGTTTGACTAGGGTCGTTGAAGCTACTTGCAAGACTATTTGATCAGGAGCTAGAGACAACCTTGATATTTTGTGATAATCAAAGCTAAGTTAAGATTTTAGAGAATCCATTTTTTCATGATAGGTCGAAGCATATTGACATCAAATATCACTTCATTCAAGACATGGTGCAAAAGGGAGCAGTGAAGCTCTCCATCCACACAACGAACTTTCTGAGCTTTGCCTCTTCCATTATCCAAGCTAATTGTGCATTTTCCCATGATTTTTCCTGGAGCATCATTACCAAAGGTAACACTCCTTGTCATACCCTCTCTTATTTCCAAGAATTTACTCTTATCACCCATCATATGCTCAGAGCATCTATTGTCCACATACCAATGGTTGCCTTGATTATGCGCATACAATACAATGCCACACTCTTATTTCTTTCTAGCCTTTTTATTTTTCCATGTTCTGGGTTCTCTTACTTACTTGGTCTTAGGGGTTGATTTGAATTTTCTTGATATACATTTAGTTTCCTTATGCACAAATTGTGACACTTATAACATTCACAATGATCTAATAAAGGAGAAAAAGGATTGTTGCTTCTTGAAATATTCCTATGAAGATTTGTAGATCTATTGTCCCTATTATTTGAGAACTGATAAGATTCATTTCTAAAATAACTATCTTTGAGATAAGCTCTACAATGGACAACCTTATGACAAAAATTTGTGCATGAATAACAATACCCATAAAATAGATTTTGATACCTGGAATTAGATAGCCATTGAGGGAAATATTTTATGATTCTTTATTGATTTTTTGGATGATGCCTCTGTTGATTTTTGAAGTCACTTTCATAGTTGTTCGAATTGTTGTAGGTTTCCCCTTTTGTTACCACTAATTTTTGCTAATGTTGTCTTCAATTGCCTTGTTTCCATTTTCTCTTCTTTGCTGTTGTTGTAGTTGATTTTTTTTCATTTTCATGGTTGTTACATGCTTTGAGTGCTTCAAGATAACTGTTAGGTTCTTCGCCTTCAACTCTCTTGGTGCTTATCTCTTCTCCGTCACAAAGACCAATTTGAATGAGGGGAGACTATAAACACTCGAGATCTCATCGAATTTCGCAGATCCTTTAACAAATCTTAGATTCTGGTTGAGCCGAGCTTTGGTCTTTTATAATTCTTCTCTGATAGAGACAACTTCTTCCTCTAGCTTCTCAAATTCCTTCCCTTTCTCTTTCAACTATTCTAAAATAGCTTCTTTAATCTTCTTGTCTTCCTCTAGCTCCACCTTTAGAAGAAGAAAAGATGAGTCTCCAGTTTCATCCCTTTCTTTTTCATATTTCATTAACAACTCTTTTTTGCTTCTTCTTTTTCTTCCTGAGCATATGTATTTATTCTATGGCACTAACTAGTTCTCCTTATGGATATACTACAAATTTTTCTTCATCTAATTCATAATCATCTTTCCCTTCATCTTTGGTTTCTATAGTCATGAGCATGAAATCATTTGTTCTCTCTTTATCAGAAGGCTACTCATCATCATCCTCTGAGGAGTTATTGTCCTCTTGGGTATAAAAGTTCTTCTTCTTTAAGTTTTTTTCCTTCTTGATTCTCCTATACTTATCCTTTTCATTAATGTCAAATTCATTATTTTCTTTCTTATGTGGGTATTTAGATGCATGGTGACCAACTTTTCCACAATTGGAACATTTGAAAGGCAACTTACCTTTGTATTTGTCAGACCCCTCTTCAATATTCTGACAAATTTGGCTTCTTCTTCATCAAATCCATAGCTTGAGTCTTCTTGATCTTCTTTGCTCTTCTTATCAACTTTGAAGGTTTCTTCCCTTGATGTAAATATGCCTTTTGTGGTTCTCATTTCATAGGTAGTTAATGTTCCATGTAGTTGATCCATTGTTAATGTGTTAAGATCTTGCATCTCCTCAATAGTTGATACTTTGGAATTGAATCTAGTAGGAAGAGATCTTGACACCTTTTGAACTAGTCGGGAATCATTCACAATTTCATCAAGACCTCAAAGAAATTTTGATATATCCTTGTCCTCATTCATCTTCAATGATTCAAATTACATTCCATAAACTTGGAGTTTAACCTTCTTTACCTTGTTATTGCCTTCATAGTAATTCTTCAACTTATAAAATGTTACCAACTTAACAAGAACTTTACCGAGTTATCACTTTTTTGGGGGTTACATAAAATCATTATTTTCATGCTTGATGCAACAACATCCTTTGGGCATTTTTTGTGACACTTTAAATCTTCTAATCTATGAAGTATTGACATGTTTTCTTTCAAATGTTGATTTTTGTTGCACTTTTTTTAAAATTTGTTTATTTTGTTTATTTAAATGTTGGTTTTTTAAGTATTTTTCAAAATTGTTTATCAATTTTTTTGCAAATGTTGAATTTTTAAGTTTGTCTACCTCCTCCTTTTTTTCTTGTTTTTTATAACATTGGGACAAGCGTACATTTTGTAAATGTTTTTCTAGTTTGTCTACATTTTTTATTTATTTATTTTTACAAAATATTATTTTGTAAGCATTTTTCAAGTTTGTACGATTTTTATTTTATTTTTGGGGTTAAAATTATGAATTAATAGACAATATGGCCTCGATGTTTAGTACCCTTGAAATCCAAAAACATAAAATTAACTCTAAGTCTAAAAATGGTATTACATGATTTTTTTTCATTAATTGATATTTAAATAATTAGCATTAAAAAAATGACAAAAAGGCATAAACATTTTTTTGGGGGGATGAGAATCAATTAATAAAAATAAACAAATTTTTTCACCTTTCTGTCCAAAAAATATAAAAATAAATTACATTTTTTTCATGGAGTGAATTCTATCAACTTCAAAAATAGGAGATTACATCAAAGATTATCATAAGTCATATCGATCTCTCATAGGGGAGACTGAACCATAACCAAAATTGTACCCTTCCAAGGGATGGGAGAAAGAATTAGAAATAAATTGAACTAACATCAAACAAACCTACCATAGGATATTGGCTTATCTAGCCATATATAGAGTCAATTGCAAAAAAAAAAGACATAAATTCGATCCATCTCATAGTCAAGGAAGTGGTTCAAAATCAAAGTTTGCTACTAGTATAGGGCCTATTAGATTTGTCAAGTATCTAACAACTGTCGGAGGGATGTCGAGATGTTGTTCCATCCTTGCTAGCATGTGATTTATCTTTTCCAACTTGCAATCATAATATTTCAGGTTCCCATGCATGTGATCTAGGGATTGTAATAGGTCTAACTGAGACTCATGTCGATCTAACATAGTTCCTCCAAAGAGGGACTTCATCTGAAAATACAAATTTACTATCTGCATATACTGATTAAATCTACCTCGTGTATGTCTTGTATCAGGGATCCATCTTGTCCACTCCACAAACACTTCATAATCTAAAAGGGAATTTCTTTGGGAGGAGGCTTCCCGTTCAGGCCGAATCAATTCTTTTTACACGTGCATAAGAATTTGCTCCCTATATAATATAGCTACAAAACCTGTTACTCTGTGATATAGATGAAAATTTCCTCTGCGAGCCCGCTTCTCATAATAAACAATTGCTCTCCTCACTCATGCTCTATGCCTTGGCATGGTGAAGACAACACTTGGGGCTTAGGCTATAAGGTATGAAATGTGTTGGACAAACAAAGCTTCTCCCCCCGAATACACCTCACCTTTGAATTGTCAGAAATTGCTCGATATATGGTTTATAAATTTGCTAGTGGCACACCCTTTCCAACAAGGTGAACAATTGATGATGCAACTTCTAAGCTTTGCCCTCTGCTAACCTCCAGACTCCAATTAAACACATATTCACATAGTTTCCAACTATGCCAACTTGGAATCATACCAAGGACTAGAGAAAGTACGCAAAGCCACTACCTAGCCCACACAAAGTGTAAGTTTTAACCCTTTACATAAATTACCTGCAAATGAATTCTTAAAAAATAGAAAAATATACAATGGCGAGAGCATAAAATTAAACAAAGATATTTTCTCCTTGAATCCAAAATTGGGAAAATCAGATTTATTTTTCATTATGTTCTTTTCAATGTTATATTACATATATATATACATGCTGAAGCATTCATAAACCCCAATCCATTAACCCTAGATTAGAACATAACCAAAGTTCCCTTAATCGAATCTACAAACAATACCATGGGCAGAATTCCATCATGCCCAAATCCATCCACAAAAAAACCATGAGAAAAACCATGAGTAGGTCTGCCTACCATCCTTGGGTCCGCCTGACACAAAGACTAGAGAACAAAGACACAACCTCCACCTAGCCCACACAAAAGGTTGAGAGCTAATGTACCGACCAAAGACAAGGGAGTCCCAAAATAAAATGAACCACCTTCCACCTAGAAAGCTCACAGACCATACATGGTGACCCTAAATCTTGGTTAGGTTATCTACACCAACACCTAAGAATAACATAAAACTGAGAAACTACTAGACATAAATAACAGAGGCCATAACCTGTCCAAATACTCCCCATTGAAGAATCATTCCCTTCAATCTCTACAGCTTGCTCCATTACCAACCCAATAAAAGATAAACAATAAAATTAAAACTACCAGATACCCCCAAAAACTAGGCGAGAGGGAAGGAGGTCCCCTGAATTGATTTGAAAAGGCGCTGATGATAGCAAATGGAACAAAAAGGAAGGTTCCATACACTGGAATAGTTGTTACTTGAAGGAGAAGAAAGGAGACTTTGCCTTAATTGCCTAAGATGCGTAATAACATGCCATTTTGATTCTAGATTCCTCATTCGAGAGCAAGATAATCTAAATTCTAGGTGTACACCAAAGTGACTATCGAAATCAACCTGTCTTATGGAATTATAATTAACCAAATTCAAACCCCCCCGCTGACAACATAAATCACTCTTCCTTGGTTCAATAGACTTAGGTGAGGAGTGCCACTACACTCTGCAATTTTTTTAGGGTCTGCTTGCCGCCCTCTCCCTTATACCCCCATAGCTAGCCTCAGTCTGGACTGCAAATCACACTATCTCCATTTCACTCTAGGCTACAAAATCTTGCAAGTGAATTAACACATGCATGCTAAACGTTATTGCCACCCACGACACATGCACAATGCCACCTTCATTATAATCTCTACATTCTTTCATCTGGCCCTATGCTGAGAGAGTTAATAGCGTATAAATCATTGTTACATTTTCCAGGGGCATGTTGCCATGTCCCCTGACATATTGGTCAAATGGGGTGGTAGTAACACACCACCCACCCCCTCTTCACCTGCCCCTTGCCCCTTGCTTACTCCATTACTCACCCCATAAGAGGAAATTAAAGTACATTTATCTATTTATTTTTAAAAAAGAAAAGAATATATATATATATATATATAGATATATACATTTTTTTTTCAATAAATCTTTTGGAAAAAAAACTAACTTAAATTTTCTTTTACAAACACAAAAATAAATAAATTTAAATTTTAAAACAATAAATACAATAAAACAATATAAAAATAAGTGATTAAAAAAAAATAGAAAAAAATATATAATTTAGAAAGAAAGTTAAAATATTTTTTTTGAAATTTTATTAATTTTTTTTTAAAAATAAATAAAATAAAATAATATATATATAAACATAGGCTTAAAACTCAATAAAATAAAGATAAAAACAAATATATAAAAACTAAACCAAATTGAAAAGGGAAAAGAGTTAAAATGATTAAAAAAATAAAAACAAAACACTTAAAATAAATTTAAAAACTAAATCTTAAAAGTAAAAAATGAGTGGGGTCATGGGTGATGTCTGACATCTGCATCACAATGGGGCGTTGCTGGGCATCACCCTAATGTAACACAACTCTCAGAATGAGGCAATGATGTGCATCACCCCAATGTGACACATCTGTCACAATGAGGCAAGGTGGGGCATCACCCCAATGTCACACATTTGTCACAGTGAGGCAAGCTGGGCATCACCCTTGACCTTGTTGTAACTTGATTTTTTCTCATATATATTTGATTTGTTATATATATATGTTTTTTAACTTAAATTTTTGTGTAGTTAATTTTTTTAATTTTTTATTATTATTATTTTAAATATATATTTAAAAATAATAATATATATATTTTTTTGTTTGAAAGGTAATGTGGGTCTTGAGATAACTGATACGTCTAATCTGTGGTTTGAGTAGCCACTACCCATGGGCATCTAAGCCGTCAAAATCACTCAAGGATCACGCTCGGCTCAGATCACACCAACCCTTAGCATGGTTAGATTTTTGCACACGGAGTGCCTTAACAGAACAACCTATTACCGTATGCTGTACACCCCATGGGATAAAATTTAATAATGATATACATTGAGATTTTTGTTTTGATTTCTTTTTCTTGGATAAATTTATGACTTTTTATTTATTTATTATTTTAAGACTTTCTGTTTTGATTGTGCTTTTCACTCCAATTACTTTTAATCTATTTTTTTTAAAAGTTTGTTAGTTATTATACATATATATATATATAGAGATTAGTAACTGAGAGGACCTCTAATCTATGGTTTGAGTAGCCACGACTTAGGGGCATCTAAGCCGTCAAAATCACCCGAGGATCATGCTCAGCTCAAACCACACCAACCCTTAGCATGGTTAGATTTTTGCACACAAAGTGCCTTAACAGAACAACCTGTTACCGTATTCTCTACACCCCATGGGATAAAATTTAATAATGATATATATTAAGATTTTTGTTTTGATTGTGTGTTTTCACTCCAACTACTTTTAATCTATTTTATTTTTTAAGTTTGTTAGTTAGTTTTATATATATATATATATATATATATATATATATATAGATATATATATCCTTTGGGATATATATATATATATATCCTTTGGGATATATATATATATATCCCAAAGGATATATATATATAGATAGATGTAACCCAAAGGACCTAGTAGCTCACCTGGCACGTAACTACTAGTAAACCTTTGGGGGGCCTACGATCTGTCCAACTCCCTATAGGCTCGGGCTTTCTCCTTGGGGATTGCACAATATTTGAACCCAAGACTTCCGGTTCAGCAATACTTCATTTTCACGGCCATTTCCAATTGAACTACCCCCAACAAACAATTATAATATATATTTTTAATTATTATTTTTCCCTATTTGTTTATTTATTTATTTTATTTTTAAATTATTTACTTCTCTTAATTTTAATACAATTTTTTGTTGTCAGTTTTTCTTTTAAATTACTTTTATATTTTTGGTTGTTCTTGGTTCATTTTTTCCCTTTTAAAAAAATGTTTAAAAAATTCATTTTTGTTTTTCAAAAAAAAAAAAAAAAAAAAACATTTTTTGTTTTTAAATACATTTTAAAAAGTTTTCAATAAAAAATGATTTTTGAATCTTTTTTTGTAAATCAAGGATTTTTTTATTACTTCAGAGGATTACATCTATGGAACATTTTATCAAAAAAGATGTTGGCCTCACTCTTACTAGATTTGCTGGCCAATAGGGGCAATACCTAAGTACAAAATAAACTGCCAAAGAGACAATGATTTGCTTACACTACCCAATACCCATTTCTAAAAAACAAACAGTACATGAAAACAACCACAACACATCAATTTTCTTATGAATTTACTGCAACTGGGTGATCTGGGGTTGAACCTGGAGGAGGTGGGATTTAAAATCACAATGGACCTAACCCTCCATATGAGCAATTTGGGTTTCCAGCTGGTCCAATTGGTCCTGGAATTGCCTTTGTCCTCTCCACAATCCAACCAATCTATCATGAGTTTTCCACAGATTCCACTACAGGTGTTCCATGAAGTCCAAGATATCATTGTGATCATCTTGGCGAACCTACTCCAGTTGGACAATAGAAGTATGCAGCTGATGAAGAATGAGGACCAAGTCATCAGGATATGGAGGGTTGTTGTCCTAAAGGAGAGAGGAAGGAAATGGAGGATCCAGAGTCTCTCGAAGGCCTTGCTCTTGATCCATTTGGTGACGTTGGACATGGTGCATATTCATCCCTCCCATCATCTTAAACAAAGAACAATTCCCACTATCTTGACCACTAATGTCTATGTGGATCTTCGTGGACTCTTCTGTAATGCAATTGGTGTCCAAATAAGATGGACCAAGACTAGAGTTAGAACTAAAACTTGGGTGATATTCCGTCATTATCCACCTCTATCTAGGGAGACGAACTAGGATTCAATACACCATTGTTAGGGAGTCATGGTCAGATTTCAGATGTGTGACTAAAAAAATTGAGTCTCTTTTGGCTTTGCCACATAGAAACCTTTGATGAACCCCACAAGAGAGAAGAGAGGGGACTGACTAGACGAGTCCTTAAGTCCGCTGAAAGGGGCACATTCATGCCACAAGAACAGGTCGAAGACCATCCTTTGCATCACACGACCACTACATTGCCTTGGCGCCCATAACAACAACACAAAACACCACTCCACAACAAGACTATGATATAAAACCACACATTATTTTGACTAGAAAAACCACAAATACCAAGTATTTGAAAAGGGAATAAAACAAAATTTAGACAGTTTAAGGCGAGTGAAAATTATCCATAATACTACCACAAACAACGCTCGCGCACTAGTGTTACCACTATCTCTCGCCACCCTACGCAAATCACCGCACTGCTTCTCAGATGTGCCAATGAACTCACCACCCAAAACCAAGGAGGTTCTCTACTTAATATTCCTGCTTAGAATGGAGCTCTGCAATAAGGGGATCATTTTTGAGAGGAAATCTGAAATACTCCAAGCTACCATCAAAGCACTTAAATTTAGCCTAGTACCCAGTCGTCATCACTTAGGATTCCACACAAAGTTTCCTATATGCAACAGTTAAGAATGTTTTTAATGCCAATGAACCACAATACATTTTGGAATGATGTCTTGAGGACTCTCGCATGTAGGCCACTTACCAAGAGTCGTTTGTCTCATATCATGTTGGGGTTATGGGGTGAATATCTCTCGCCACACTTCCCAATGCCACTTGATTCGACACCCTTATCAAGGTAACACCATTTTTTTATTAATTTGTTTATGCTAGAGAAAATTCTAGAACATTGTTAAAATATGTCACCATTTTAATACCTTGTTGAGAATGGGTTCCACTTGTCTTAGGCTAAGATTTCATATCAGTCATAATTTAAATCTTAAAAAAATAATTCTCTAGGTAGAACATCTATCTAATTTGGGTGTTGATTTTTAAGGTTTTTGATAGTCCCAATATCCGATTTTTAATGCCATGGTTAAAAATATTGAAATTTTAAGCTTATTCATATGATGATATTTGTTTTTTAATTCAATGATTGAAATATGTTGGAATTTAACATTTTTAGAATCATGATTTTGGTTTTGGGTCCCATGGTTGAAAAATCTTAGAAATTTAACCCTAGAAAAAGGGGTGACGCAATATAACCATTTTTTTTTTTTTTTTGGGGGGGGGGGGGGGGGGGTGTTTTCTCATGTTTTTGACACCAAAATATGAGTTTTTTGGGCTAGAGTTCTTGTTTTGCGGTCACAGTTCTCGTTATGTTGGCAACATTGTTTTATCCCATATCTCCTTGGCTGTTTCATAATGCATGACTTTGACAAGTTCAAATTCAGATAATCCACTTATGATTGCACTCGTTGCTTTAACATTATAGGAAAAATCAAGCTTGTCATCTTTGTTAATCAACGGGGATGGTTTTTCATAGCCATCCAACACTACATCCAAAACATCTGCACCAAGTGACATTAGGTAAGTCCTCATTCTTACCTTCCAAAATGCATAATTTGTTCTAGTGAACATAGGAGCTCTATTAGTGAAATTTCAATCCTAGTTGGCCATGTTTATGATCTAGATCTACCTTCTAGTCGTTAGATTGTTATTGAAGGAACTTGGCTATGATAACAATTGTTGGAAACCCAAGAAATACTAAGAGGGTAGTGAATCAATATCTTATAAATTTTAACTAATATTTAGCTAATTAAACACATTCAATAATACAATAGTGCATCAATCACATAAATCTTGAACATAAGATATTTACATGGAAACTCATATAGGAGAAAACAACAAATATTCTTTTGATTGTAATGTAAATGCAAGCACCAACTTCAATTTACATCAAAACTTTTAGGCACCAACTTACAGGAGGCCCCAGTGCCCTTTTCTTTGCAAGCACCCACTTGTTGGAAGCACCAATTCCCATTTTTTGCAGGAACCAACTTGTTGTAGCCACTCAAAGGCCTCTTTCATTCATTTTTAAACTCATATCCATAACTCCATAATTAGACATTACTCTTACAACAATTTTATTTTCAGACAACAATTCAAGTTTGCACTATTTGTTTAAATAACGACTTCAGGTTTTCAACCAATCCGATATATCAATCTCTACACAACTCTAATTACAGACTTGGCACTTAGATTTGTACCAAGTGGCACACAAATTCTCAACCACTCCTTCAGCACACTGCTCTATGTTTTCTTAATTTGAATAGATGTGTATGTACATGTGCTTTGAGCTCCTGCTCGTTGATTTGAATTTATAGTTTTTGACCCAGGTGGATATTGGTGGCCACCCACCAACTCCACTTGGACCCCCATCACTTTTTCTTTCAGTTTCCTTAATTGTAGCATAGTTTACTATTTTTCAGGTCCTGAAAATCCAAAGCCATTTTGAGGCCCTAAACAGTTTTTTTTGGAAAATGGGAAAACAAAAATTTTGCAGCATGGGTTTGCAGTTGAAAGTTGTAATACTCGGATAAATATTTCTAAATATGTATCGTACACATCAAACAAAGATCGTATGCCAAAGTTACGACCCCAGGAAGTTGATGTACCAAATTACCCTAAAGGGGCCCACAAATTTTTGGCTCTTCACCTTCTAGGGTTAGGTTTTTGGATGTTTTAGGGTTTTTAATTGTTCTCAATAATAAATAGGCCTTCGAGCCTCATTATAACACAATTCATAAGACATGTAGCCACTACATCTCTTCTCAGAGATAAACTACCATCATCCGAACTAGTTTATTTCCACTATGCATGTAATAATTATCAGTACTTTGTTATTAATGAATTAAAGTTCTATTTTCGCTATAGCTATATGTTTCTATTATGTTCGTATTTCATTTATTTCCTACATAAATCTGGATCAGTGGTATCAGAGCAATCTTCTCTTACTTTGTTTTTTGGTGCATGTTCCCAATGAGGTTGGGGTATAAGGAGTTAGGACTTGAATTGGTTGAACCCTTGCAAGAAAGTCCCCACCGAAACTGATGACCGCTCATGGGGGAAGAAAAGAAATATGAGGGAGCAGGATATCCTATCAAAATGTTGCTTGAAGAACCCCTCAACAGCAAAGGAACGAGGTGATGGACAACTTTTCCTAGATCCTTCGGCGAATGCCAATAGACGACATATCTTAATCCAACAGTCATTTCGGAGGTGCCACCCCCTTCAAGGTACAAGTTAACTATGACATCCCTATATTTGAAGGTCAAATAGACACAAATGACATAAATAAATGGTTAAATTTTTTGGAAGGGTATTTTTCGGTTCATGATTTTTTTGATAGGGAAAATATTTCTTTTATGCTCCTCAAAGCTACCCCCCATGTCAAGGATGGGTGGGAATCCTACTATGAGTAGAAGGATGAGAGGTAACCTTCACTATTTTCAGCTACACCCACTTGGAATTCCTCCTGAGAAGCCGTCAAGGAACAATATTACCCTATCAGGAGCTATGAAGATAAGTACATAAAATGGACCACATTATGGTAAGGAAGGGACCAAGACATGTTAGAGTTCACAAATATTTTTCATACCCTTCGCACGAAGTTGGGTATCAAGGATTCTTAGCAGCATTTGGTACTCAAGTACCGCGACTGTCTACATGAATACATCTAGGACGAGATGGAGTTACTTGATATTTTCTCGCTTGGCACTGCATACCGATACACTATCAAGATTGAGCAAAATTTTAAGTATAATAAGCGAGACTTTGGATATGTGAATATCAAGCAAGGAAAAGACAACCATAAACCACAGAACAAAGGACAAAGCCAAGGTGGGGTAACCCAGGAAAACCCATCAAGCAAATAATAACACCACAAAGATGAAGAAGGATAGAGGGAAGTCGTGTGAGTTCCATAAGAGTCCCACTCACAACACAAGTGAATGTCGTGCCAAGCAGTCACTAGTGGCTGAGCTAAAGGCTTCAAAGTCATATGCATGTTTCGTCTCTGAGTCAGACACCAACAAGGGAATGAAAAAGGGAAGAAAATTGTTGATGCAGATCCCAACACCACCTTTTCCACCACCAAGGTCCAGAAAATGGAGCTCGAAGACCCAAAGGAAGCAGAACGTCTCTTCCACTCACATATTTGGGTGAAGGGGTTACCATTGTCGTTCATTTTTTATAGCGAGAGCCAAAAGAACCTCATATCAACAGAATTCGTTAAGCAGTTGGACCAGTCGACCAAACCACACCCGCCACCATACAACATCGGGCGGCTCTACTAAGGACGAGATCTTTGTGTCAACCAAAAGTGTCGCCTTCCCTAGAACATCAAACCCTTCATGGATGAGGTACTATGTGACATTGCTCCTCTTGAAGTTTGTGATATATTATTAGGCCAACCATACTTGTAGAAGAAACATGTTGTGTATGAGTCTAGGCCTCACACTATTATTATTACTTTGGGCAATAAGTTATACATGATACCAGAGGTAGCCCCACCTACTACCATCTCTTTGATCTCTACTAAGAAATGCAGTAAGATCATCTCCTAGACCAGGAAATTTGTTTTCTTTATGATTCACTCTCAAAGTAAGGGGAAGATCGTGGCCACATCCATGGCCTCCGAGAAGGGTTCCTCCATGCAACATAAATAGTTGGATAAGGTTGTGGAAGAATACAAGGGCATATTATCCTCACCCACAAAGGTACCCTTGCACTGCCATGTCAAGCATTCAATTGATCTGACTCCCGGAGCACCTCTACTCAATGGGCTGATATACCACTAATCTATTCTGGAAAATGAATAGATCAAGTTACAGATTCAGGAGTTGCAACAAAAAGGGCATATTTGACCAAGTTCCTCACCTTGTGGGAGCTTCATTGTGCTTGTATAGAAGGATGGGACCTGGAGGATCTGCATTGATTATCGGGCACTAAACAAAGTTACTGTCAGGAACAGGTATCTAATCCCACAGATTAATGGCTTTCTGGACCAACTTAAGGGGGCCAAGTATTTCAACAAGATTGATTTGAAGATTGGCTATCACCATGTTCCAATAGAGACCATAGATATATGGAAGAGAACCTTCAAATCCAAGGAAGTCATTTTTGAATGGTCAGTCATGCCTTTCGAGTTGACAAATGCCCCTGCAACTTTTATGAGGTTGATGGATGACATAGTGTGGCCCTTCACCAAAGCGTTTGTGGTTGTTTATCTGGGCAACATCCTCATCTTCAACAAGAGTTGGGAAGAGTAATTGTAACACATTCAACAGGTCCTTCAAACCCTGCGATAGTATAAAATATGTGCCAACTTGGAGAAACACACCTTTGGCATGATTTAGGCCCAATATCTAGGTTACATAATAGATGAGAAAGGCGTGCATGTGGATCCGGCTAAGATCTAAGTCATTTGGGTTTGGCCAGCCCTGACCACTCTAATAGAACTTCGCAAATTTTTGGGCCTTGCCAATTTTTATCGAAGGTTTGTTTTGGGATTATCCCATATCACCTAGCCTTTGTGTTAGGTTACCAACGACATAGTGAAAGCAAAGTTTTCTTGGTCTAAGTCCTAATAGAAGGAATTCATTGAGCTGAAGCACCACCTCCACTTTTCCCATGTACTCACATTTCTAGACCTACAACAACCATTTGAAATTGAGACAGATGCTCTAGACTATGCTATTGGTGTAGTGCTCACCCAACAAGGGCATCTGCTGGCCTATCATAGTGAGAAACTTTCTGATACAATTCCGAAGTACCTCACCTACGATAAAGAGATGTATTTTATCATTCATGCTTGATGACAATGGAAACATTACATTCTGGGGAAGGAGATAGTCATACACACAAATCATCGAACTCCTTAGTTTATATAGACACAAGGAAAGTTGTATAACAATCACCATTAGAAGTGGTATACATATCTGCAACAATTCCATGATTTGAACATTAAATACAAAAAGGGAAGCACCAATCATGTTGCAGATTGCCTCAGTCGGCCCCCAGTTGCATCATTGACTACTGTTCTCAACTCTTGTGGCCATGAGACCTATGGATGGCCGCAAATGTACAAAAATGATCCAGAGTTCACCACCACATACCAAATGCTAGTGGATGGTAAGCAAGTTCTAGATTTCCACCTCCAAGACACATTATTATGCTACTTGGGCCACCTTTGTGTTCCTTCAAGAGAGCATGCCAAGTTGATTTTGGAGTCACACTACAGTTGGTTCACATGACACTTTGGTGTGGAGAAAACTGTAGCATACTACAAAATTATTTTTAGTGGCCAAAACATAGACAGGATGTTGGAAAATATATAAGATCTTACATTGCCTATGCCATCGCCAAGCCAACCATCAAGAAGCAAGGCATGTACACTCCTCTACCTACTCCCAACCAACCCTGGGAATCCATCTCCATGGACTATCTATTTGGCCTCCCTTCTACCAAGCATGGTAATGACTGTGTATTTATGGTCGTGGACATATTTTCTAAGATGGCTATATTGATGACCTGCAAGAAGAGTATCATAGCAGAGGACACTACCAAACTCTTCTTTGAACTAGTGTGGGTACATTTTGGAATCCCACATACCATTTGTTATGAAACTAGCTCACAAAAAGATAGAAAAGATAGATGAGTGCCTTAGAATTCAGCCTCTTCGAGGGGGCAACCTCCTTTACATTACATAAATGAACAATTCTTTGATGATTCAAATGAAAAAACCTCATTTCTATATATAGGAGTCTAAGGGGTCACAATATAACCAAGCCGAGCTAACAATAATAATATAAAGGCACAAAAATAACAATAGAGGGATTATATGGGGCATAATAATAACAATACGAGGACAATAGGGGCACAACAATATTAATAAGGGATACAACTACAACAGTAATGGGGTAATCACTAGTATTATAGGGACTTAACATGCTCCTCTCCTTTAAAAAAAGTGTTGTCCTCAACGCTTGAGTAGTTCTAGATGCTTCTGCATAAAATTCTCATCCTCCCATGTGGAATCTTCAGCGGATAAGTTTTTCCACTTCATTAGATACTCTGAAATTGATCGATTTCGTAGCCGTCAAGTTCTTGTTTCTGTGACTGCTTCCAGTTCCAATATAATTTTTCCTTCCTCGTCAAGTTCTGGCAATATTGTTTGAACTGGGAGCTTGTCACCTATAACCTTCTTTAAACATGAAACATGGAAAACTAACTGCACTCGAGAAGCTGCAGGAAGCTCCAATTTGTATGCCATAGTACCAATCTTTTGCAAAACCTTGTACAGACCATAATACTTTGGTGATAATTTATTATCCTTCTTAGCTTTCTTGAGGGACATTTGTTTATATGGTTGTAGCTGTAGGAACACCTAGTCACCTACATCAAAACTTCTTTTGCTGCGATGTTGATTTGCCTGTTGTTTCATTCTATTTTGCGCCAACACAAGGTTATCCTTTAAGAGTTGGAGAACTTGTTGTTGATGCTCAATGTGATGTTCCACTGCTTGAACCTTAGAATTTTATCTTAAATATGATGTGATGGATGGTGGCTGATATCCATAAAGTGCCATAAATGGGGTCATTTTTGTTGCATTATGGTAGGAAGTGTTATACCACCATTCAACTAGAGGCAACCATTTGACCCATTGTGTCTGTTTATAAGATACAAAGCAATGAAGATATCCTTCCAAACATTTGTTTACTATCTTAGTTTGCCCATTAGATTGAGGATGATAAGATGAGCTATGAGCTAACTAAGTACCAAGACAAGAAAATAATTCTGTCCAAAACTTTCCAGTGAAAATGGGATCTCTGTCACTTACAATAATCTTTGGGTTTCCATGTAGCTTTTGAATTGTTTCCATAAATGCAGTAGAAATTGTACTGGCTGTAAATGGATGTGATAATCCACAAAAGTGTGCATACTTGGTAAGTCTGTCAACTACCACCATGATGACACTCTTTCCCTCAGACTTGGGTAAGCATGTGATAAAATCCAATGAAACCTCCTCCCAACGTTGGCTTGGAATGGATAAAGGTTGCAATAGACCCGGGGTCTTAATTTTTTCAACTTTATTTTGTTGGCAAACCAAACATCCCGCCACAAACTTTTGAATATCCGATTTAAGGCCATCCCAAAAAAATTCCTTCTTAACCATGTGGTAAGTTTTTAAAAATCCTGAGTTCCCTCCTAAGGGAGAAGTGTACAATTCCATAAGAATCTTTTGTTTGAGTTGGGAATTCTTACAAAGGTATAAGTGATATTTGTACCATAACAAATCATTTTTCTATCTAAATGTATTAGATGTTCTGGAATCTTGTTGTAACTTTCGAATAAGTGCCCACAATTCTTCGTCATTCTTCCGTTCCTCCCTTGCTTCGTTTATCCAATCTGGTTGGATAATAGAAATGGGGCACAACAATGCTTCCACATCCTCATCCTTTCTTGAGAGTGCATCTGCCACAACATTTTTCTTCCCTTTTTTGTAGATGATATCAAAGTCATAACCCAACATCTTTGTGACCCATTTTTGTTGCTCTTCAGAGGATAATCTTTGTTCTAAAAAGTATTTAAGGCTATCATGATCCGTTTTTACTTTGAAGTGTCTTCCCATTAGGTAGGGTCACCATTTCTTAAGTTCATGTAGTATTGCCAACATTTCCTTCTCATAAATAGATTTGTGTAAAAACTTTCCCTTGATTGGACGACTTTCGAAAGCAATGGGTCTTTCATCTTGCATTAAAACAACACCAATTCCATTTCCTGAAGCATCACATTCCACAATAAAGGTTTTTGTGAAGTCCGGTGTAGCTAAGACCGGTGCTTGGCACATTGCCTCTTGAAGATGTTCAAAGGCCTTTGTTGCTTCTGGAGTCCATGAAAATGCATCTTTCTTCAATAATGTTGCTAGAGGTGCTGCTATTCTCCCATAATTCTTAACAAACTTGTGATAATACCCTATCAACCCGAGAAATCCTCGCAGATGTTTTATGGATGTGGGGATTTTCCATTCCTTAATGGCTTTAATTTTGCTAGGGTCTACCTTAACTCCTTCATGAGATACAATATGACCCATATATTCCACCTCTTGTACTCCAAAGAAACATTTGGATCTTTTTGCATATAATTGTTTCTCCTCCAATAGTTGTAGCACCTTGTCAACATGTTCAATATGATCCTTCCAAGACTTGTTGTAGATTAGTATATCATCAAAAAATACTAACACAAATTTTCTAAGGAAGGGTTTGAAAATGGAATTCATCAAACCTTGAAATGTAGAAGGTGCATTGGTAAGGCCAAAAGGCATGACCAAAAATTCATAATGACCCTCATGAGTTCTAAATGCTATTTTCAGAATGTCTTCAGTCTTCATTCTAATTTGATGATATCCTGAACAAAGATCCATCTTGGTGAAGTAAATTGATCCATGCAATTCATCCAATAATTCATCAATAACAGGAATGGGAAACTTATCTTTAATAGTGAGCTTGTTGAGTTCCCTATAATCTGGACACATGCGCCATGATCCATCTTTCTTGTGCACCAATACTACTGGAGCAGAGAAAGAACTTTGATTAGGCTGAATTATACCAGCCTCTAGCATTTTTGCAACCATACGTTCAATTTCACTCTTTTGGGCATTGGGATATCTGTACGGCTTGATGTTTGGAGGAACACTTCCTGGAATCAAATGAATAGCATGATCATGATCACAAATAGGTGGGAGACCTTTGTGAGTCTCAAATACCTTGGAATGATTGTCCAAAACTTTTTGGAGATCTGGAGAAATAGATGATTTCAATGTGGAAACATCTAGCGAACATAATTGTGCAATTACACCTCGTTGTTCCTTTTTTAGAAGCTTTGTCATACCGTTAGAGCTGATTATCTTTCTCGGTTTCCCTGCAATACCCCTTAATTCAACTTCCTTTCCTTCCACAAAAAATTTCATGAAAAGTTCTTGAAAATTAAAAGCTATTGTACCCAAGAATTGTAGCCATTGGACTCCTAGTACAACATCAGCACCTCCCATTGGAATGGAAAGCATTGGGCTATTCAATACGTATTCTCCCATGGATAGCTTGATATTATGGCACTTTCCAGAGCAATTTATGGTTCCTCCACTTTCAACCATCACTTGACACTCTGGTGCTGGATATAGGAAGCAATTCAATTATGCTATCTTACAATGAATAAAATTGTGGGTACTTCCTGAATCAATCAACACTATTACCTTTTTCTTCTTGATATGTCCTTCCATCTTGATAGTTTGAGGAGTGGTAATTCCAGCCAATGCATTACAAGACATGGTCGGATTCATTACTTCTTTATCTAGGGTTTGTTCCTGGAGTATATCCTCTTCTTTTGACATTTCTTGTTCCTTTTCTTCCTCCTCTTCACAATCTATGTAGAATAATTTCTTCTCAGCACACTTATGACCTTTAGTGTATTTGCTATCACAACTGTAACAAAGCCCTTTTTCTCTTTTTTCTTCCCTCTGCGTCCTCTTTCCAATGCCACCAGTCAGATCGAATTTAGATTCTCCAAGAAAGAGTTATGCACAATCTCCCAAGATGACCTGATTATATACCTTTTCAGAAGAGCGAACTTGTATAAAGTGCCACGTGTCACTGTTTTGACCTTAGGATCTAAAAAATATACATAGGAAACTACAGTCCATCCTCTTTCTGCAACTTCTTACGAAATTTCAATCTGATGCTCAAAACAAAAATTATGACTATTTTCCCCAGGTCACCTGTTTGGAATGTAATTCGGGAGTTTGCAAAAAGGCCAACTTCCTCAGATCATATATCCGCAAATATAGTGTTAAAAGCTCTGAATTTCGGACCTGAGGTTCAAAACGATTTCAACCCAAATGGGTTTTTGTTTTAGCGTCTGAAACATCGCAGAAAAAAAGTTATAGCGCAAATGCCACGATGACCTGTTTGGAGCAGCGAAACCCTAGAATCCAAAGCTCTGATACCAAATGTTATGAAACCAGCTCACAAAAAGATAGAAAAGATAGATGAACGCCTTAGAATTCAGCCTCTTCGAGGGGGCAACCTCCTTTACATTACATAAATGAACAATTCTTTGATGATTCAAATGACAAAACCTCCTTTCTATATATAGGAGTCTAAGGGGTCACAATATAACCAAGCCGACCTAACAATAATAATATAAAGGCACACAAATAACAATACAGGGATTCTATGGGGCACAATAATAACAATATGGGGACAATAGGGGCACAACAATATTAATAAGGGATACAACTACAATAGTAATGGGGTGATCACTAGTATTATAGGGACCTAACACCATTATATTAGATCGGGATAGCAGGTTCCTAAACGCATTCTGGTCAAGCCTCTGGACATTATTGGACACCAAGATTACCAAGTCAACTATATTCCATCCCCGAAATAATGGCCAGATAAAGGTCGTTAACATGATGATAGTGCACATACTTCACATGTATAAATCCAAGCATCCACAAACTTGGGATGTGAGCCTTCCCTATGTGCAACATAGTTATAATAGAGCTCTCCATAGCTCGATTAGTCACAGTCCCTTTCAAGTGGGTATGAAATTTCAACCATTGTTTGATTGATGTTGCCATGCCTCATGCAACTACACATGCATAATCTGCACATGTACATGTGAGTCTAATAAAGTAACCAAGTTTATTTAACTCATCTAGCAAATTCACCAATAGGTTCACGACATCTCGGATAAGTCCAATTCCAAGTACAATCAACATCACGATTAGCATTGGGTGCCACATAAGTTTGAGGTGGGTGACAAAGTTTGGTTTCATGTCCAAAAAGAATGCCTTGCCGAAGCCCATTAGAAGCTCCGTCCACTCTGATATGGGCCTTACACCATCACCAAGGTTATGGTAGACAATGATTTCAATCTCAACATTCCCCCATTCCTTGGCTTGAAGCCAATGTTCAATGTGGACCGCCTTCGACCATACTTTCCACCATTTTTGGACACCTTAGACATTGTCGAACAACTAACACCAAAAAAGCTCAACCCTGAATGCATGGAATAGGCCACAATTGATTAGATCATGGAAACACAAATTAAGACCACTTGCCAATAGAATATCCAACTGTATCGGGTTGTCAAAGTTGTCCAACTCCTATATTAAGGCAAGTGGCGCACCAGGGTCCAAGCTTAGTAGAAGTTTCCCCATCTCATGGAGGCACTCCATGCAATGGGGACCATTGCTTCCTAAGGGGGGAGGACCGATCTATGTGGATATTGGTGGTCACTCGCCTATTCCACTTGGACCCCACCACTGTTTCTTTTAGTTTCCTTAATTGTAGCAAAATTTACTATTTTTGGTAGTTTTTTGGGTCATGAATTTTGGGAGCCGTTTTGAGGCCCTAAACGATGGTGTTTTGGAAAATGGGAAAATGAATTTGGCAGGGGTTTCTAACGAGGTATCATATGCGTCAAATGAAGATCATATTCCAAAGTTATGACCCTCGGAAGTTGATGTACTAATTTAGCCGAACAGGGTCTACAAACTTTTGGCGCTTCACCTTCTAGGGTTAGGTTTTTGGATGTTTAGGGTTTTCCATTGTTCTCAATAATAAATAGGCCTCTGAGCCTCATTGTAACATAGTTCAGAAGGCATGTAGACACCACATCTTTTCTTAGAGATAAGCTACCGTTGCTCGAACTAGTTTATTTCCATTCCGAATATAACAATTTTCGTTACTTTGTTATTAATGAATTAAATTTGTGTTTTCAATGTATCTCTATGTTCATGTTTATTTATGTATTTCATTTCGTTCCTCCATAAATTTGGATCAATTTTACTGCATTTATTACCATAGGTATCAATCCATGGTTTTTACCCATGGTATTTTAGCTCGGGTTCATCACACATTGGTTAGTTTCACTTGGTTGCAGCTTCACTCTATTTAATTTCTACAACACAACCCTTTCTCATTTTTCTTTACGAACTGCAACACATCAACCTGTTCACAACAATCTTCATTTTACATTCAAAGGAAAATAATGCCTTTACTTATCCATTGAATCTCCCTCTCGTCGATGTGCATGAGACTACTACCTTTCATGTTGTTTTATTTCCTTTTATAGATGAAGAGGTACAAATCTCAACATGTTTCATCCTAAATTTGTTTTGATAATTTTGGCGTCTAAAACACTAGCCACGACTACCTTGAGTGCTTTAACGTCTGGTAGCATGTGAACTGGGGTGAGAACCATAGTTGTAATGACTCTTATTGGATCTTGAGTATCGGGGATGCCACTTCTCTTTGCACTATGATGTGGCCCGATGGTTAGTGGACCAACAGGCCTAGTCTTTATGATCTTAACTTCCAGCACCTTATGACCTATCATCGTAACTATACCTTCCACATGGAAGATATAAAATATTGAAGTTTGGCGAGATTCAACGTTGATGCACTAGAGTCCAAAACTAAAGTTCCAAGATGATAAGATCTTGGGTGCTTGATGCTTGGCCCTATGTGATCTTAGTGGTGATCATGGTGAAAATTGATTTAACAGTGCTCACTACCCATTGATTGTCACTCACCGCTTAATTTCTCAATGGTTACAATTTTCTCCAAATAGGAACTTTGATGAACATAATTGTCACTTTCCTATTTGTTGTAGATGGCGGAAAATTCTTTGTGTTCTAACCACTGCTCAATAGCTACACAACTACCTGTTACAACATCCTCAAACTGAGTCATCTAGTGAGGCCCACGAGCCATCTCATCTGCTACTCATGCATACATGTCACTTGTTGCGGCCAGTGAGAACTTGCCAGATGTCCAGTTGGACATGTGTGCTTGCCACTCATCACTTTCCAACTATACATTTGGCCACCAAGAAGTGCTGAATTCACTTGCCATGTGTCACCTCCCCAAGATGCCACATCACCTACATTACCACCTGGTATCCATGTCATTTGTGCCACCTTTCCCTCCATGCGTGTCTAGTTCTTGGGTTGTTGGGTTGTCAGACAGATAGAATTTTTTTTGAAATAGGGTCTATGGCCCAATGTCCGATGGGTTTATAGGCCCGACAGGCTCTTAGTCCACGGGCGCTAGCCTACTAGCCCCTCTATGACCATGGGTGATGACTAGGGGATTAACCTCTTCAATGCTTGGCATTATTGGCTTCTCACCCTTTTGACATTTTCCTCCATTTTTTACTTCGATTTTATCATCCCAATGTTCTCCCAACCATCTCGGCCTAATACACATAATTGTTAACTAACAATGGTGATATATGTTAGCTAACATGGAAAATTTATCGACGTGCCTTGTAAAAGTCTCAGGGTGGGGTAAAAGGTGGTTTCCAAAAACCACTAGCGTCCCCCCCCGCAATGCCTAAACTACTGCCACATGTATTGGAAGTTTGTTCCATGGGTGGTATCATAGACAAACCCCCCCCTCTCGATTAAATGACAAGCATGTTGAGACCCCATAGTGGACATGAACCATTGATCTCATTCCTATCTTGTTAAAATTCAAAGTTGAATTTCTCTTCATTCCTTGGGGGTTATACAAAATTCCATACACAAAGGGCTACCTAATTGGACACGTTTCATGCTCTTTTGAACAAAGCAACAAGAGGAAAAATGTTTGTAAATATAAACTACCCAAACTGATTTCATCCATGGCAACAAGTAGTGAGAACAGATACTCGACGAAATAATGACATCAATGACATCATGAAAACTTAATATTCTCCTCCTAACCTGATATTGTCAACACACTCAACAAACAAACAAACAAACAAATATATATATATATATATATATATATATATATATATATATATATATATATTTTTTTTTTTTTTTTTTTCCTAAATGTGGCTACTTCTATATTAATACAAAAATAATTTACACCGAGGCCATGGCCTCGTAGAGCTAGCCCAATGATGCGGCATGATTACAAGCATAGCATATCTGTATGCAAAAATCCAGTTGAGTATTGCCCTCAAGAACTGTAGAGAGCCTGATCATGATTAAGGCAAAAATACAGAAAACCCCATAGTTGTACTTGGAATTGAGAATTAAACCGGAGCTATGGGACAACCAAAACAGTAAAACTAGACTTGGTAACTGTGACCAGCTACGCGACAACCCATTACTGAAAACAGAGGTAACTGTGACTGCGACCGAAACTGAAAACTGAAGGCTAGCAGAATGCCCCTTTCGTATGGAAAACTGGCAATATGAGCTAATGCATATGTCATAATATCTAGGACGGTGATGAGTGAACCTTCTTGAGCTTGCTGAAGACCAAGAAAACCAAAAAGAACCAACCTGTTTAAGCATCAAGAGAGGGATCAGGCGGCTCCTTGGTGATGCGGCATCCATACTTGTAATCATCGTCGTCATCAGAGGAGCCCGCCTGATTCTTCATGCTTTGAGAAGCTTTGCTTTTGCCAGAGCCTGAAGCTTTGCTCTGTTTGAGGTTTGTCTGGATGGAGCCTGGTCTGTCTTCCGCCGGCCTGTCTGTAGTCGCCCTGAGGGAACCAGCCTCTTGACCTGAATTGAGCTCGCTAAGCTCAATGGTGACCGTGGCCATAAAGGAAAAAGTGCCATGACTGCAGGGGAATCGTAACCGAGCGGCGTTGGTCATGGATTGGAAGGAGCTCGGTGCGACAATTTGCAATCCTCTGCCCCTACCCCGTCCACTCCAAGTAGCTGGGTACCTGTCTGAGTGGAAGTCTGGGTAGGAGGTTGAGGAGTCCGTCATGGAGGAGACAACCTGGCGTTCAATTTGCCCTCGAGATCTGCCTCTTCTGCAGCTCATCCATTGTCGCAGTTTTGACATAGATGGAGGAGCAGGGTGATCCGGGCTTCTTGGTAGATGAAGGAAGCAGTAAAGGATGAAAACAAACTTGGCTTTAGCACTCAGGGTAGCAAGCGGGTGGCAAGCGAAAGAGCAGGGGAAACAGAGGATGGCTTGAGGGCATAGCCAGAAGCTCCTCCAGCGAACCAAAGCCTGGTTTACTCCTGAGAGAGGACGAGAGCAAACCGTTGCAACTGCAAAGGAGGAGGAGCCAGAGCGGAGGGGAGAAACGCGATTATGGCAAGTTGATAGTGCCATGATCAAGAAATTAACCAGCAGAGATGGATGTACTGGCGTCATTAAAGTCTCATTAATCTGGAGCACAGGAGGAGTTATGACCGGAGCTGTGAGAGGATGTGTGGCGGTGAAGATCAACCACGCGCCCATCCAAACCGCAAGCCACGTACCTGTGCTGCCGTCAGACACCCGGATCCAGGAATATATATATATATATATATATATATATATATATATATATATATATATATATATATATATATATATATATATATATATATATATATATATATCAAAAGTAATAGTAGAAATTTACCATCTGCTGGAATAATATAATAGACTATGCCTAATAATATAATAGACTATGCCTAATGTGTATATATATATATATAGGCATAGTCTATTATATTATTAGGCATAGTCTATTATATTATTCCAGCAGATGGTAAATTTCTACTATTACTTTTGATCATGCATGTCATTACCAACTCATTACAAACATAACCCATTAGATTTAATGTAGAGTGTTGTTTATGAAAAAATTGAAAAGAATATGAGAAAAATTTCGAGTAACTAGCCCTTACACAAATAAGGATTGGTTGTGTAATGATAAGATATGTCCTTAAGACATATCATTATTTAAATATTCATTTTTACTTAAAGGTGCTCGTAAATAAAAGGCCCTACACCCAATCTATGCAAAGAAACTATCAACTAGATAAGGGAACCAAATCTACACCAATCATAAAACTAACTCTCTTTTACAAAGGTATTGAAAGGGGATTGCATGGGTTTGCCAAGGAATAGAAAAGGGATTGAAAGGGGCATTCCAACATGTCATGTACTATTCTTACAACCTACATGTTGTCTTAGATGATCACCAAATAAAGGAATTTATTGTGAAACATAATAGGAGATGAGGAAAAGGAACAAGTAGAAGGAATTATTTTTATTAACAACTCAACATGGTGATTTATTGAAATTCATAAAGGATCTCTAAAAGCATGGAGAAACAACCTGGATCCATGATAACGGTGTTAAATGGATAGGTTCTCCAAACAAGTAATTCACTTAGAAGAATTTAATCCTGTCATGATCTCCATGGGAATTGAAGTATTTAGCACAAGGATGTTAAACCCCTCGTAAGATAAAAGCTAGATAAAAAACTGCCATTATTTTCTAGGAAACATTGTTTCAAGTCCTTTATTGTGAACACTATTTTTCCATAGTAAAGTACCCATGTGGGTAATAGTGTGGCATCCTAAGAATCGATAAATATGAAATGAATCCTAGACATATTGCAAGGATTTGTGTAATCAAGTGTCATAGATAGGATATTTTAAAATTGTAGAAGCTATTCCAAGATGCCCCATTTAGTGAATGCCTTCATCTTCAAATATGAAATATAATTTGCAGCAGAGGTTAGTACTTGTCTATAAAATGAAAGAATGAAATAATATTAAAGCCTACATATGACCAAAACGTATTAATGGAACTAATAGTTCTTGAATTCTATTTTATTGTGGTTATTAATTGTTATGACCTCAAATAAAACCCCTTCAATTATGTGCTGACGGAACCTGCATGATTTATGCCTCCTTCTGCACAACCTCCCTTTCAATTTTTCTTTTTTTGTTTTCCCCTCTTTCTCTTACAACAATTTGATTTCTTAGTCCACAAAGATGTACATATCCAAAACAATGTTTTCCCTCTTTTGATATACTTTTGACTCTTGAGGAGCTTCCATCCCAAACTCTAGGATGGGCTCCATGGGACCAATGAGAAGAGGGATTTTAGGAGGGTCCATTGCTAGAGATAGAATGCCTCAACGCATCCATGCTCCAATAAATTTTCATCCATTATGTCTACATTTCTATGAAATTCCATGCAAGATGATCTTAGTCAATATTTGCAACATTAGTTTGCCTCCTACATAAAATCCATAATATGCGTTTGGGGTTGTGGAATAGTTTTTTTTAAACACAAGCATGTGAGAGTATTGGTTTCTTTGAAGTCTTTAAGGCCCGCCCGTTGCTTTTCATGGACATCTCTGTAGAGTAATACATTGGTCTATTTATTCTCATTATCCTTGAGTGGTAATTTTGGAACTTATTCGTAATCATTCTACCTTATTTTTTATACTTGGATTTGGGTCTTTTTCTTCCTCCAAAAATTTCATAATGATACTTTTCCATCAATATTAAAATTGAAAACTTTAAAGCAACCAAATGCCATTATTTATTGTCCCTTCCCTATTTCCCCTCACCCCTCCACACATCCCTCAAACTTGTTGAAAAGTTTACATTCATGGATGTTTTTCTAATTTGGTAGGTGAACATGTGCATGACTATTTTAACTTGCGTTCAGTTAGATTTGCATCACATCATAGGCTTGTAGATAGCCATTTAAGGTGGTAGATGAGAAGTATGAGTCTCTTATATTTCCCTCTCTATTATAGTATATGCCAGGTTCCGTTTTACATTGATCTTGTTTGACAAATTTGTCATTCCTTTCTTAGAGAGAGTTGGTTGGATCCCTGATAAGACCATGATTAGTCATGAGTTGGATGTGATGTATCTTTTCATAGTTCAATTATTTCACATAAATATTTTTTATAGGTGCAATAAAATGAGACATTTATTTTGACCAAATTTTGCAGCATATGTGCATATATAGGACATAGAAGTATATAGTCTATATCAAGATTAGTTTTACACACATTATCTAGATTCCAGACAATCAATTTTACAATCGCCACAAAGGCCCAATGTAAAAAAAATAAAGTATAACGAAGAAGCTTTCCATTGAAGGAACCCCCACCTTTTGTGTGTTATAAAAGTTATACAAGACACCATTTCTTGGATTATCCTTAAAAAACACTTAAAACAACAACCAAAGCAATAGTATCAGTGTTACCATGAGATTCAATTCTTCTGATCATTTCTTTTGCATGGAATTCATCCCCTAAAGTATGCTTCATTTACAACCTCTTGCTTCCTAAGACATTTGGCCAACACAAATTAAAAAAGATACATATCTATAGTCTTCAATTCAAGATACATTCAAAAATATATAAACAACATGATCTAATTACCATAACTTCATTACTAATGCTCATATTATAGGATGAACATGACAATCTCAAACCTTTTTAATCCTTCTAGACCTACGAGACATTGTCTGGAAAGTAGGATTATTGTTTAACAATTTGCACTGTACTCTTTGTCTTTTCACTGAGGAAATAATAGCTAAAGAATTATTACCTTTGATTCAAATCTCCAATGAATTATGCTTTGACTTGATGGGAAGCTCAAATTCTTACATCTTTGGTATTATTAATTAACCTTTCTATCCACTAGTCTTCCTTTTAATGGATATTTTGCTACTATTTTCTTTCATCCTTCATTTCTCTTGATTTGTCTATTGTCATGTAGAGTTGACTACATTTGAATTTATAGATGCAAAATGAGTTAATTTTGATGATGACTCTATTTGGTTGGTAGAGCTACTTAGCTATGTTATTGATGATTGAAATGCTTTATATTGATAAGAACATCAATGCATTTTCATGGATTCTATTTGGGATTAGAAGTACTCAGAAAAGCTCATATAAACTCATAAGATGAAACACTCTTTAAAAAATAAAAATAAAAATTAAAAGGAATTTGAAATATTTGTAACATTGCCTCAAATTGACAGACATGTTGCTTACTCTACATAAATTCTACATAATGATTGATGTAGCTGGGACTACTTACCATGAGAATACACTACGATGTAGGGTTTCATGGTTTTGAGTACTTGTCATACCATCAAAAACATGATCTGGACTATTATCTTCATTTATTACTAGTAATGTAGGTTGTTGAATATTAAAAGTTTATTCCTATATGCTTATTTTCTCATAGAATTTTATTGTTTTCTTATTTTTCAACTCCTCTAAGATAAAGAATGGTGCAAAAGTGGACATTATGCATTCAAGTGTCTTTCTATCCAAACCTAGGTTAAGAAATTATTACATGCATCCTTCATAATTGGGCACTAAATCATGTTCTCCAAAGTAAGAGAGAAGTGCCAGGAATGACTACGAATAATGGAGCATACTATATTTCCCTTATTCAAGGGCTATGAGCAGTAAAAAAAAATTGTGTAAATGATATTATGGTCTTCACCAACTTAGAATTGATATGTAACCAGATGAAATGCATTTATCGAGTTTGAAAAGACAACCTAAAACCTCTTTACAGAGAAGCAAAAATCACTGCTTCTCAATTTCAATCGTTTACCATAAATTATCTTGTGAGAATTTAAAGGATTTCCAATGATATAGTGTATAGAGTAGATTCATCTATAGGTGGAGGTGTCAAAGATTACTTAGTATCACCATCTATTCCAATAATAGTCATTGATAGACATCAATCTAGGTCTCCAATATGCCGATACCTTCTTCTTATGATCATTATTGGGTCTCTAATGGTATGGTTGTATCTTTAAAGAAGAACCCATTAATCTACTATATTTTCCCCAACCTTTAGTGATTGGGGTATTTTGTATGGGTAACAAGTATACAAACAAATATAATATATTTCACGAATATGGACAATTCTAATACTTATATGGTTCATGCATAAATAAATGACTTTTTTTGAGGTTCTAAACATTTTGTTATGTTTTATTTTACTATGTATTATGGAATATATTATGACATATAATTAGCAACTAACCTATGGATTTTGGGTTAAAATGTTCAACCACATTTGACTCAAAACTAGAAAATGACCCAGTGTTAAAATGTTTTGTTAAGAGGATTACTTGTTGGTTTGTAAGTCACACAAGTTTATTCTACAACACTCCATTGTGACAAACAAGGTGTACTCAAGATTGAGAAAGTATTTCGGCGTAAATCACATGATAGAATAATTGTCGACGCGTTTCGAACCAACAAGTGTGGTTCATCGTCAGGACAAGTTGAAGAACCAGATCATGGCTGCATATTAAATAGGGAGAGTAGATCATCCAACGGCTAGGTTTGACTAAAAAATTGAAAAAAAATGGCTATATTAGGACAGACCTGATAAACAGCTAAGAATGACCCAAAAACGGTTAGATTTGACTATTCAACATGTTTAATTAAATAATATTATTATGTTAAAATATTATTTTAATATTTATCATGAGTTATTTAGGTGAAAAGATAATCATATTTAATAATAATATTAGGGGATATTATGCTAGAAATAATATATCTAGGGATACTCATTGTTAGTAATCGGAAGGATTTAATAATAATTAAAAACAAATATTATGTTATTATAATAAAGTCATAGTATTAAACTTATTATTAATGACTAGTGTAACTAATTAATATAAAAAAAATGAATAAGTAATAATAGATCTATGTATATTATTAAATGTAATATTAAATATACTAGATCATTCATATTAGTATTATTATCATCGTTATTATTATATTATTATTATTAATATTGGAAATAAAAGTAATATTCGTTATGATCATAGTATTATTATATTAGTATTCTAATTCTAGGGAACTTAGTAATAGTAAGGATCTATTGTATTGTTATAATAATAGTATTCTATTAAGGGATGGGTGACTAACTAATATAGAATTATTAGAAAAGCCAACTGCATAAATTTGTAATTTAAATATCTTATGTTATATAATATAACCCTATAAGAAAAGAAAGACAAGAAAACAAGGAAGATTTTCCACAGAGGATCAAAGAACTACGACTAAAGAAAGAAGGTTAAAGAATATCAAGGGGAAATCCTAGGGACAAGATATAAAAAGAGGGAGGGGAGGAAGGGAAATCCTAGGAAATCAATAGAGATGACGGTTGGAAGATCAGTAGTTGTTGGGTCCCGGCCATTGCCTCCTAGTCATTTCCTCCCCTTCCTCCCCTCCCTCTTTTTATATCTTGTCCCTAGGATATCCCCTTGATATTCTTTAACCTTCTTTCTTTAGCCGTAGTTCTTTGATCCTCTATGGAAAATCTTCCTTGTTTTCTTGTCTTTCCTTTCTTGTAGGGTTATATTATATAACATAAGATATTTAAATTACAAATTTATGCAGTTGGCTTTTCTAATAATTCTATATTGGTTAGTCACCCATCCCTTAATAGAATACTATTATTATAACAATACAATAGATCCTTACTATTACTAAGTTCCCTAGAATTAGAATACTAATATAATAATACTATGATCATAATGAATATTACTTTTATTTCCAATATTAATAATAATAATATAATAATAATGATGATAATAATACTAATATGAATGATCTAGTATATTTAATATTGCATTTAATAATATACATAGATCTATTATTACTTATTCATTAATTTTTTTATATTAATTAGTTACACTAGTCATTAATAATAAGTTGAATACTATGACTTTATTATAATAATAGTATAATATTTATTTTTAATTATTATTAAATCCTTCCGATTACTAACAATGAGTATCCCTAGATATATTATTTCTAGCATAATATCCCCTAATATTATTACTAATGATTATCTTTTCACCTAAATAACTCATGGTAAATATTAAAATAATATTTTAACATAATAATATTATTTAATTAAACATGTTGAATAGTCAAATCTAAATGTTTCTGGGTCATTCTTAGCTGTTTATCAAGTCTGTCCTAATATGGCCGTTTTTTTTTCAATATAACCATTTTTAGTCAAACCTAGCCATTGGATGATCTGCTCTCCCTATTTAATATGCAGCCATGATCTGGTTCTTCAACTTGTCCTGACGATGAACCACACTTGTTGGTTCGAAACGCGTTGACAATTATTCTATCATGTGATTTACGCTGAAATACTTTCTCAATCTTGATATGGATCACAGAAGCCTCAACTCAACAAAGGTGTACTCAAATTGGCAAAGAATTTCATATTCCATGATCATACCAAACATGCGGAAGTACATTGTCTTGTCATCTAAATATTGGAGGAGAACAAGCAAAGTGAGATATAATATTATGCAACTTAGGAGTAGATTGTATATATACCTATATAATGTTTTTACCTATTGGCCTTGGTGTTATCTCCAAGGCATTGTTCTTTTTGATCTGGTCTAATTCCTCATTCATTGCACCTATCTAGTGTTTGTCTTTCCTTGCATATGAGAAGCTCTTTGGTTCAATCTGTGACAACATTACTATTTGAGCCTGATCTATTGTCTCTGCAAGTATCATTATTGTTTGTACACCTATATTTTTATCACTAATAATTTGATTGCCAAGATGTTTCTTCTACACATACATTGAGGGATCCTTTGAATGAGTCTTTGTTTCTTCTAAACCTTCAACCTGTTCTCCTTCTTCTTCATTTTCATGTTGACATGGAGGATTGATAAAACTTGTATTCTTGTTCTTGCTATGCAACTCTTCATCAAACTTCATGCTTATACAATCCACAATCCTATGTTGTCATTCATTATAGCACTTGTATCCTTTACTTTTTGTTGAATATCCCAAAAATATTCCTTCATCTGACCTCGAATCAAACTTTCCCAACTTTTCATCATTGTGTTTGATATAACACTTGCTACTAAATACCTTAAAATGATTGATTGACATTGGTTTACCATGCCACAATTCATGAGTTGTCTTATCACAATTTGGTCTGAGATGTGTCTTATTCAGAATATTAAATGTTGTGTGAACTGTTTCTGCCCAATAAGTCCAAGGAATGTTTCTCTCTTGCATCATGGCTCTAACCATTTATTGTAAAAACATGTTATGTTTCTCTGCAACTCGAATTTGCTGAGGAGTGTTTGCAATAGTATACTGCTTTTTCATACCAATTTCATCACAGATGTCTGTAAATTCATCTAGAGTAAATTCACCTTCTCGGATGATCTTATACACTTTGTCTTGCATCATGTCTGATTTTTTGATAATGCCTTAAAGATCTTAAATTTTTCAAATTCTTATGATTTGTTCTTAAGAAAGCTACCCAAGTCATTTTAGAGTAATCATCAATTACCATCATGAAATATCTCTCACCATCAAATTCTTCTATTCTGGAAGGCCCACATAAATCCATATGTGCTAATTGTAGAGGCTTACTACTTGAAAACTTATCTTTGATATTGAATGAAGTTCGAGCCTACTTTCCCATTTGGCATGATTTGCAAATACGTTTTTGGTAGATCCCTGACTACTCTTTTTTTTACTAAGCCTGATGATGTGATAAAAAATTGAGATGCCCCAATATCCTTTTCCAAAGCCAAGAATCATCTTGTTTTCTCACGTATCACTCTTCATTATCTTCCTTTAAATTATACACATTATTTTCTGTTCGAACTCCTTTTTTTAGAGTCTTCCCCATGGTAGTTGATCTTATCTCACAATCCTAAGCTCTGAAGGCAACATCACAACATATGTCCCAAATTTCATTTAAACTCAACAAACTATGTTTTAGTTCATCAATGAATAATACATCTTGAGCTTTGACTTTTCCATTGTTTAAACTGACTATACCCTTTCCTTTGATTTTTCCTGCTGCATTATTTCTAAAAGTGACATTTCCTATTTTATTTTCATCTAATGGTATAAATTTTCTTTTATCTCTGGTCATGTGTTTAAAGCAGCCATTGTCTACATACCATTTACTATTCTGATTTTGAGCATATAGAAATAGATTGCATTTATCCATTTTCTTTTCTTCCTTATTCTTTCTCCATTGCATAGGTTCTTCTATCTTCAAATTATTCTAAATCTATGGTTAGAAATCCTTGAGCTTGCATTCATAAGACCTGTGTCCAAAATTGTGACAATAATTACAATGAATGTCATTTGAAAGTGGAGCAAACGAGTTACTGTTCTGACTCATGTCTATTTCTACATTTGCAATCTAGTTGCTTTCTTCATTTTTCTTAGACTCCTGATTTCATTCTTTCTCACATATGCTCTGTAGCTTATAGCTTTGTGCCCACTATATTTACATAAGTAACAATATTCATAGAAAAAAATTGCGTACCTAGGAAAGAATGGTACTTGTAAATAGGGTCTCCTTGACATTTGAAAATCTTATCTTCTAAAGTAGTAAGGCCTCTGGTAGCTCATTGACTGTAGGTTCAATCTTCTTGTTTGTGGTTATTTATAAGGATTGGCCTTCTGATGTTGCTGAATTAGATGAATATTATGTTGCTCCTTAGGTGTATTGTCACTTTGTTGTTGTTTCAATGTGCTGTTAATACTCTTGTTATCCGGCTTTTGTAAATGGGCATTGTCTCCTTTGATTGTTTTGACAAACTCGATAATTTTTTTATCTTCTTTCTTAGTCTCACTGAATTCTCCTTCATAGCCCAATATATTTTTCATAAGTGGGGATCTCAGAGAATTTAGAATCATGTCCAATTTTTCAGATCCTTTTATGTGTTGAAGATTCATGTTCAGTTCAGTGTAATCTTTTTCTAGAATTTTACTTAAAGTGACTACATCTTCTTCCAAATTATCACACTCCTTTCCTTTTTGTTTTAATTGTTGTAGCAATTTTTTTTCACCTTCTTGGCTTCTTTTAACTTCACTTTCAATTAAATGATTTCCTCATACTTTGGTTCATCTCTTAACACATTTCAACAAAATTTCCTTTTGTTTCTTATTTTTTTTCTTTAGTCTATCAATTTCTTCTAGGGTGTTGATTAGATCTCCCTCAAGGTCTACCTCACCTTCTTCTTCACACTCAACTCCCAATCCTTAAGTTCATTAAATTCAAACTCTAAGGCCATAAGCAAAAATTCACTAGTCCCTTCATCATCATCTGAAGATTCATTTGTACACTTTGAGGAATTGTTGTCTTCTTGTGTGTTAAAGCTCTTTCTTTTAATTTTTTTCTCAGTCTTTAATATGTTATTTTCCTTCCCTTTAAACTTACTCAATTACTTCTTAAAATGATATTTTGAAGCATAATGCCCCACTCTACCATAGTTAAAGCATTTAAATGGAAGTTTTCCCTTATACTTACATGTTCCTTTCTTCAACCTTCTCACAAAATTTCCTTCTTTTTTGTCTAAGTTAGATCATGGTCCCTCCTGGTCTTCAGTAGGTTTCAAGCCAACTTTGAATGCTGCATCACGTGTGGGTGTATTCCCTTTTTCTATCATCATTTCATATGTTTCCAAGAAGTCAAGTAATTGATCCCTTGTTAGTGTCTCAAAGTTGGTTGTTTCTTCAATTGTTGATGCCTTTGGATTAAATTTGGTAGGTATAGATCTCAATATCTCTTGAAACACTGTAGCCTCTTTAATCTTCTCACCTAGTCCCATCATGACATTAACTATTTCATCTACTTTGAGGGAAAACTTGCCTATGTATTTTTCATCATTCATTTTTAAGGATTCATACTGCATTTTATATAGTGATAATTTAGCCACATTTACTTTGCTATCTCCTTCATACATGTTCTACAATTTTTGCCACGTTTCTTTTGTTGTCTTACAGTGCATTACTTTAATAAACTTTGATTCAGCTAGTCCATTCAGAATCGCATTCATAGCTTTGGCATTAAATGTAAATTCAAGTTTGTGATTCTTTTAAACTATTGCAGGTGGCTCTTTATATCCATTCTCCACTACAACCCAAATATCTGAACCAAGTGACATTAGGTGCGTCTTCATCCTTATTTTCCATCAATCATAATTTGTACCACTGAACAAGGGTGCTTTATTTGTTTAACATCCTTCTGGACTTGCCATTTTCATGCACTAGATCTCCCTTTTAGTGATTAAGTTGGTACAAAAGGAACCTTTCTTTGATACCCGTTAATGAATACTTGAAAATTACTTGGGGGCGTGAATCAACAATTGTGTCTTTTAAATGACCAAATTGTAAATAATTGTTGCAATTTGTTATCTTTTCTTTTGCAATTAATAATTATATATGTACTTAGCTTTTAATATTTTCTTTTGCAGTTAGCAGAAGTGTATATGTATTTGACATATTTGAATGAATTCAGAAGCATTCATATAAGAAAGACAATACACATTCAACATATGAAGACACCAGATATAGGTGGAAACCCATGAATTTTGGTTGAAGTGATGTGAAGACAAGCTCCTAGTCCCCTGATTACATCAAGTTTTCTACATGTTTCTACCCATAGGAGGCTACGACCTCAATTTTTTTTGCAAGCTACAACTTTCTCTTTTCCAGGCTACTATATGAAAGAATACTACAATCTCATATTCAAATTACAAACAAATCTTGTTGGTTACTTGATCTTTATCTTTGTACAAAACTCTTTTTTGGTCCCCATTTTGGATACTTGCCTTCTCTGCTTCTTGTTCTCAGTTATGTTCTTCTTCTGCTCCTCTTTCTCTTATACTCTTTGTCAAGCTATTTATCAACTTTCTCTCTTTCTTGGAATTCAATTCTCTAACTTAGCTTTCATTCAAAATTGTATCTTTTATAGATAAGGCTTGCTGGCTGTTAGTATTCCATGTAGGAATATGAAGTGAAAGGTTGTCTCTTCAAATTCCAAGGTCCTTTGTGGTCTATCTCTTCATTTCTGAACTTGAAGATCAAGTCAAGACAAAATGGTGTTTTTGTAATATTGGAAAAATAATATAACATGAGCCAACAATAATGATTGCACTATATGATTTAAAATTGTAAAAACAACCCATATTATTGCACATATTAGTTCCTTCTTGTAAGTGTAACCTCAACATGTATACCATTGTTAATATTCAATGAAAATATCAAGTTATCAAGCCTTATTCCTACTGCAAATATTGTATATTGATATTACTGTATACTGCAAATACAAAGTTCTCCAGACAAGCTTTCATTAAACATTATAAAACACACTTTGTTCCAACAACCTGTGTTATAATAGGAGTCCCTTGTTATGCAAACCACATTACTGTAGGTGTAATGCATCGTCTAATATTGCCTTGATAGAAAAAACCTTGTATTTCACCATTTGACCCTGTTGACACCTAATCCTCAGCGGTTGGGTGTACCCGGAATGTGAATAGTCATCAAGAAGATGAACTGATCAGTCACATTCATGTATATAAACAATAGTTACCTAATGAAATATATCAATCAGTTTTTTCTGCCAAGTCTGGAGTTACCCTGGCCTGACATGGTATCAGAGCGCAGGTCCCAGGTTCCTTTTTTTTGGCGTGCCTTGTAACTCCTCTATCCCATATTCTGCCTGCTAGTTTTAGTGTAATTGCATCCGTTTGTTAACGCCTTTGCCTTATTCCCTTCTGTTCTTAATAATATGCCTCTGCCAGTGCTCTGTCCTCAAATGGCTCTGTCATTCTGCCACACCTGCGCTGCCTTGAATTCACCCAGAATCCAAAACCGTTCCAGCGTCTCTGGGCTCTGTCCACTAACGCATCTGTCCACTGAGCTTTCGATGCCAAAGATCCGTTGTGGCGGTTGAAGGGAAAGCGACTGCTGTCTGAGAGGACCCTCCTTCGGAAATTCAAGCTTCTGAAGGGTATGGCGGGTGTGAGAGACATCAAGATTCAAGACTGTTTAGTAGTCGGACTCAAGAAATTTCGTGAATAACATTGTCTACTTTCTGAAGGAACGATTGCCGGTCTTGCAGTCCATTTTCCGAAGGAGAGGAGCCAGATCGTTTTCTGGAGGTGGAAACCCATCAGATCAATGAAGTTGCATCTTCATCGTCAGAAATCACCGTGGATAGCCACGGTGGAGGCCGTGTGTTTCTTCTACAATTGAATCTGTCCTGCGATTTTCTGCGTCATAAAGTTGTGGAGCATTTGATCCACTTCGCAGAGCCGAAGAGGCGACGTGAAAGTCGTGGAGCCTAGAGCCAAGTGAATGTCCGAATGGTAATGCTGTGAGTCAAAGTATTGCATAAGCAGTCTTTCAAAGCAATCAAGGCTGTGCGCAGTGTATACCATTCAAAACGTTTGTTCATAGTGTTGAGTATTGTGCAGTATCATTCAAAACATTTATATCATTCAAAGCGTTTATATATTGCGCTGCTTTCAAAGTAGTATTGCATGATATATTGATATATTGAAGTGATATATTAATACATTGAAGTGATCCCTTGCGCATTTTTTTCAAAACATAGTAGTATTGCATGATATATTGAAGTGATATGTACAATGAAATGCTGATGCTTCTAGCAAACATTAGAGGGATTTGAAGGCTGTAACGTAAGGAAATTTTTTTTATCAGCAGAAGTAATTTTTTACAGAATGCATTCAATCATTTCTATGGTAGGAATAGTTCTCACTGGCAAGGAGAACTATCCTGAATGGTCCCGGATGGTAAAACACACCCTCATCTACAATGAGTTGTGGAAAGGAGTATGTGTCGGAGAAGAAGACAAAGACCCTGTGCAGCCTACATCAGATAAAGAGCTTGTCATTTGGGAAAACAAGAACAGCAAAGCCTATGCATTGATCGCAGCATCTGTAAATGAAGAAGTAAGTCGTCATATTTCATCTTATTCAACTGCCTTTGAAGCTTTACAAAAGCTGAAAGAACTCTATGACTCACATTCTGCACTTGAAGTTGTTCAGCTCATGATTAAACTCTTCACTCTTGAACTGAAAAATAATGATCCTCTTGCTCTTGCATCTGAAGTAAAGTCTATAATGCATGATATTAAATCCACTAAGGTTGAGCTGGATATCCCTCTTATTGCTTTTCTCAAGGCACTCTATCCTACCTACTCCAATTATCTTGAGTCTTTACAAGCAAATGGAAATCTTAAAGATATAACCTTTGACTCTCTTGTGAAAAAGTTTGCTGAAAGAGAAAAAGCCTTTGGAAAGAAGACAGTTCCTGAATCTTCTGAAGAGACTGTGTGCCTTGCTCATAAAGAAAAGCATCCTGCTCAAGACTTTACAAGAGGAAGAGGTGGACGAAGAGGAAGAGGAAGATATTTCAGAGGCAGGGGGGGCAGACATTCTCAAGGAGAAAAGGCAGATCTGCATTGCATTCGTTGCAAACGAAATGGATCACATGATGCTTCTACATGCAAGCTACCATGGGACAAAATTGAGCAGAGAAGAAACCAGCAGAAAGGTAAAACTGATGATACAGACAAAGGTAAAGCACCTGAATCCGCTCACTATATTGAGGCACAATGTAACATTGGAGTAAATGAAGATTTGTTTAATGCCTCACTTGCTTCTTCGAAAAATGATTGGTTGCTTGATTCAGGAGCAACCTGTCATATGACTCACAGGAAATATTTTTTTGAAGATTTCACTGACAATGTTGATGGAGCAGTATACTTTGCAGATCAGTCAAAAATCAAGCCATCAGGGCTTGGCACAATCAGGCTTAAACTGCCTAGTCTTCCAGACTTTCTTCTGGATCATGTTCTATATCTCCCACAGCTCAAGAGAAACTTGCTGTCCTTGGTCCACATCCGTCAGCAAGGTCACTCCATTCATATGTTTGATGGCAAGCTTGAGGTAAGAAAAGCATCTGACCACTCACTTGTCATGAGGGGAATAGAAGAAGAAAGACTTCTCAAACTGCAAGGAACCTATGCTCATGCACAACATTTCTCATATATTTCTCATCATGAAGAAGGTACACTTCCATCAAGTTTACTATGGCATGCTAGATTTGGACATTTAAACTATGACAGTCTCCGCTTATTGAAGAAAAATGGTGTTGCTGGTTTGCCTACAATTCCTAGAAAACATAAGCAATGTGATGCTTGCATTCTAGGAAAGCATAGCAAACAGTCTTTTCATGATTCACATTCAAGAGCACATAGGAAGCTTGAACTCATTCATTCAGATTTATGTGGTCCAATGCCTGTTCCTTCTGCAAATGGAAATAAATATATCATGACATTTATTGATGATTACACCAGAATGTGTTGGGTTTATTTATTGAAGAACAAATCTGATGCTTTTCAAACATTCAAGAATTTTCATAAATGGATTGAAAATGATGCACAATCTCATATTGGGTCTATTCGCACTGATAATGGAAAAGAATATACATCAAATGAATTTGACAACTATCTTCGCCAACATGGAATCAAACATCAAACAACTGTACCTTATAATCCCCAACAGAATGGTGTAGCAGAAAGAATGAATAGAACAATCTTGAATATGGTACGATCCATGCTTTTCTTAAAAAATGTAAAGATAATGTTTTGGGCTGATGCTGTTCTATGTGCTGCATATATAAAGAATAGATGTCCATCTAGTGCTATAAGAAACAAGACTCCTTATGAATTGTGGTATGGACATGTTCCTTCGGTAAAACATCTCAGGATCTTTGGTTCCACTTGTTATGCTTTAATACCAAAGGTACATAGAAACAAACTTGGTGCTAGAAGTCGTAAGTGTATCTTCCTGGGGTATTCAAACACCTCTAAAGCATACCGTCTCTATGATGAAGTAAATAAAAAATTTGTTGTATCTAGAGATGTCATTTTTCTTGAATCATCCAAATCTGACAGTGTTGTTGAGCGGCAACTTGATCGCTTGGATAGATTCACAAAAACGAAATCATTTCAAGAGTTTGATAATCAGATTCCACATCTTGAAGGGGGGATTCCTATACTAGATCAACATGTGGAATCTTCTTCTGAAGAACAATCTCCCCTGCATGAAAATCCAACACCGGATGATCCTTTAAGTGATGTAATTGATAGAATTGGGAGACTCAATCTTGATTCAGTCCCAACTCAATCAACAGAGCAGTCTGGACCATCTCAGAAAGGTCCCCCAAAGTGGCTGACAAAGACACTTGAAAGTGTTCATCCTGATGAAATTGGAAAAACAGGGACCAGAAATTCAAACCGACAAAATGGAGGTGATGTAGATGACTCTAATTCACCTGTTGATATGGATGTTACTTATGATTGTGAATTGAACTTGTCTACAGATTTTGAACCAACTTCCTTCAAAGAAGCTACTTCTCATGATGAATGGAAAGAAGCGATGCAAAAGGAGTATGATGCCCTCATAAAGAATGGCACTTGGAAGCTGGTTGATCCTCCATTTGGAACCAAACCAATTGGCTGCAAGTGGGTCTACAAGAACAAATACAAAGCTGATGGCTCACTTGACAAGCACAAAGCTAGGCTTGTGGCAAAAGGTTTTGCACAGAAGGAAGGGGTCGATTATGAGGAAACTTTTTCCCCACAGCAAAATGGGCCACCATCTGGACACTCTTTGCACTAGCTGCTCAGAACGGTTGGAAAGTCCATCAAATGGATGTAAAAACTGCATTCTTGAATGGAGATCTAAAAGAGAATGTTTTTATGTCCCAGCCTGAAGGATTTGCTGTGAAAGGACATGAACATAAAGTATGCAAACTTGTGAAGTCCTTGTATGGCCTCAAACAAGCACCACGAGCCTGGTATGAAAAACTAACAGAGCATCTTCTAAAACTCAACTTCAATCATTTTGATCTTGATGATGCAACTTTACTTGTCAAGAAAGTTGGCAAAATAGTTGTATATCTTGTGGTATATGTAGATGATCTTTTAATGACAGGGAACAATGAAAGCTATATTACATCCATAAAGAAAGAATTAGGAAAAAGTTTTGAAATGACTGATTTGGGCTATGTTCATTATTATCTTGGCATTGAAGTAACCCAACATCCAAAATCCATATTTCTTTCTCAAAAGAAATACATTGGAGATTTGTTAAACAGATTTGGCATGACAGAGTGCAATCCTCTTTCTACTCCAATGGAACAAAACTTAAAGCTCACATCTATTGAAGGAAAGGAATTTGAGGATGCAACATAGTATAGACAGCTTGTAGGAAGTCTCATCTACCTCACTACTACCAGACCAGACATTTCATTTGCTGTTGGAATCCTCTCCAGGTTTATGCAAAAGCCTTGTGAGGGACATTGGTCTGCTGCAAAAAGAGTTCTAAGGTACTTGAAGGGAACTCAAGACCTTGGAATCAAGTATACACAGGTGGACGACTTCAGCTTGATTGGATACTCTGATTCAGACTTCGATGGAGACAAAGAAACTGGGGTATCTACTTCAGGATATGCTATGAGTCTTGGATCAGGAGCTGTCTCCTGGAGATCACACAAACAATCAGTTCCAGCAGATTCCACAACAGAAGCAGAATACATGGCAGCAGTTGAAGCAACGAAAGAAATTGTGTGGCTCAGGAAAATTCTTGAAGATTTGCAGGTAAAACAAGTACAATCAACTCCACTCATGATTGATAACACCTCTGCAATAAAGTTGGCCAAGAACCCAAAGTTCCATGATCGTACTAAGCACATCAATACTAAATATCATCTGATCCGACATCATGTTGAGGCCAAAACAATCCATCTCCGTCATTGTTCCACAAATGAGCAAATTGCAGACATCTTCACCAAAGTGCTTGGAAGAGAAAAGCTTGAAAGATTCAAAACGATGCTTGGACTCACCAACATCCCTGCAGATTAAGGGGGGGGAATTGTTGACACCTAATCCTCAGTGGTTGGGTGTACCCGGAATGTGAACAGTCATCAAGAAGATGAACTGATCAGTCACATTCATGTATATAAACAATAGTTACCTAATGAAATATATCAATCAGTTTTTTCTGCCAAGTCTGGAATTACCCTGGCCTGACAGACCCCTATAATTTTTCATTATATGACCTTAATCACTACATCAATCTTGAGTCTTCATCACCGAAATTTTCCTTGAGTCTTGCCTTGATTTTTTCCTTCATCTTCATTACCATCATTGTATCAACCTTCTTCAATTTCAATCAACATCACTTGAATTAGCCTTCATAGCCACATCAACATTTGACATCAATGCAAAGCCACATCAAAATTTGACATCAATGCCAATATCTTCGACACTCAAGACTATTTTTAACATTTAAAAGAATGGGAGGGAGAGGTTCAAATATTAATTTCTAGGCTCAAAGCGAAAGTAGTAGAGTTGAAAGCAGTAATAAACATCTTGGAAAAGCTAGTGGCGCACTTGACAAAATTTATTAATCTCCAAGTTTAACTATTGATCTCCTTGCCTCAACCTATTTCTAGACCTTTGGATGATGTTATAACAAAATGAACTTCTACAACCCACATGGAACCTGGAGTTAGTATCCAAGATGGGCATTAGTCTTTGTTTGAAATGAAATTAATCTACTTTCATTATTTGCTACTTTTATGATAGTATATCATAGTATATTAGTAGATGTTGGAAGATAAGATTGGTACGCCCAAACATCGATCTAGCACAACTTTTTGTTCATTTATATTTTCATAGCCCATCTCATTTTTGTATTATGTGGGAAATGGGTCTTGCCCCACCACTTTTTGAATCAATACAAATTAACCATTTCAATTAAAAATTAAATACAACCATTAAGTAAAAATGATGATACCATTATTCGTTGAAAAAAACAAAATCAAGAAATAAATGATGAAAAAAATTGAACCTACTAAAAACAAAATGGAATGATTACACCAAGTTTTAAAAAATTGAAGATATGCCCTAGGAAAATGATGATGATACTAGTACGATAATTATTAAATAGCAGCCAAAAACCACATTTAAAAAAAATACTATGAAACATTATTACATTGACATTTAAAAGTTAAAAAACATCTAGGAAAAATTGATGATACCAATAACATCACTTTTTGATTTAGGAACATATTTTAAGAAATGTTGACCAAATAAATAATTTTGGGCCTACAATTCCCTCCTTGGGGTTATAGGTATGTTCAAGTATGTTATCATGTTTGTTTGAACAAGCAATCCTATAACCTTTGGAAGATACATTTTCAAGGTTCTTCCCTATTAGAGATTTCATAAAATTTTGAAATCCGTCTACATAAAATTTGAAATTCCTCTAAAATAAGCCAAATCATGGTTATGTAATTTTCAAATAGTTTGTAGAATTTCTCACTGTAGATCACCTGATAATGAAATATACTAAAGCAAAATACTTGCTCTACTTCTACAAACAAACTTGCGGAAGCTTAATCGATTTTGAGCAAGATCAAATAGAACACATAAAGCAGATGAAGAAGAAACAATCACACATGAACACAGAAGAATACTCTGGGGAAAGCCTTAGCTAAAAACCTTGATCTCTGTATTATCATACAAGTTGAAATATCTCCGGATTACACAAAGCTTTAGCTCACAAGCTATCCAGCTCTCAGTACAATCCCTCACTGCTTCTCATAGACAGTCAAAGGCTTCTCACAAACCTTCTCCTCTGCCCTCAAAGCCTCCTATTTTCTTGCGCAATTTCTCCTGGGTCCTCCAGCTACAACCTGTGTGATTCTCACCTCACACACAACGCTGACCTCTAAAATAACTGCGCAATCCTGAAGGAGATAATTCCTTCTGCATGGATGAGTTTCCTATATAGGAAAATTCCTCCAATTGGTAGTACACTGTCCCTTCCTTTGATCTCAACTGGGTCCCTGACTGAACTGACATGCATGAGTTATTTATGAGAGAATATTTAGTTATCTGAAGTACACTAGTTACATGCATGCATGCATTAACTAACTGAACTCACAACCAGTTCCACAAACTGTTGGAACTAATCTAACTGGACTTAACTCAGTTAATTGAGCTAACTAATTACAACTCAAAGTACAACTCAACCTGATCTCCTTAATTGAGGGATAACTTCTTCAATCAAAGGGATAACTATTGCATGTCTTCACATAGACTTCATGTTTGATTTTCTCCAACTAATTAACTCAAGACGAATTAATTAATTATTTTTCAAACAACTGGTGAGATCAAATTCGAATTTTGATTCTCAATTTTAGTTCAGGGACTAACTAAAATTGGAATGTATGCCGAAATGATATTTATAGCAATGCTATTTTTAGAATTTCTATTTTATCATTCCTTGTTGCTACTTCCAACACTGGTACCTGAAATGCTATTTATAGCATTTCTTGTTGCTATTTTCAACACTCCCTCTCAACAAGAAAGGCATTCAACTCGAACCCGATCCTAAACCTTTGGAATGTTCTGCATGCAACACTTCTCCCTAGTGTTGTTGTTCCAGCAACTCTAGAAACAAAAAAATATCTAACCTGAATTAGAATGATGCCTATGTCATCAAAGTCTCTGACTGTTATTGCCTCTATCGACTGAAACTCTACACCTCTATGCTCTTTAGTATTTGACTGCTCTAGCCTCTGTCACTTTGATATCTGACTGCATCAATTACACTGATTCCTCCTGCTACATTCGTGCTGCTGTTGGTCCTGTCTCCCAGCACTGCATTCGCACTGCACCTCCTCTCATCATGTTGCATCGTGCTGCCCACTGCTGCACTACAACTCAGTTACTGAGAAGTAAGTAACTGATCTCCCAACTGACCTCCCTGTTGGGCTAGAAACACACTCTGATGCTGAAGCTTCCTCTATCGCTCCATCTGCATCTGTCTCTACCCACTCAACCGTTCCTTCTACTCCTCGTCGGGGCTCCCGTAGCAAGGTCTAATAAAAGAGGTTGGGTAGCTCAAGGATGCTACCCCTATTTCAGCCTTCTTGGGATTATCACTCCACATCGCCCCACCTCCCACCTGGAGGTATGGATGCATGTGATACCTCTGCCCACTTGGCTCGAAATTCCCCCCTACTGGAGGTCTCTGCATGAGTGGATGCCTCCACTCGGTCTCCTCTCCGCTTCTCCAGTTGTGGTTGCTCCATAACCTTCTGAAGCTACTTCACCAATTGTGGCTCCTCCACAATTGTCTGAGACTTCTTCTAGCGTTGCATGTTGAGAGGTAATGTACTCTCCCTCTCAACCACCAAGTCTCCAACAGTTGCCTTGCTCCTCAAGGTTTGGCATGCATCTTGAACCTTAAGAGAATATGGTTTCTTGACTCGTGAACTGATCTGCTTCACTTGTCTCGTGGTGATGTGTCTAAGGAAAACCTTTCCCTTACTGAAGACTACATCATAGCCTTTGTCCTCCAGACTTGCAATCGATACCAAGTTCTTCTTCAGTCCTTGCACATACTTCACATCTGTCAAGGTAATGCGAGCTCCATGCTCCCTCTGGAAAGAAACCGTGCCCACTCCTGAAACACTATACTTTTCATCATTACTCATCTCTATAAGTATCTTGAGGTCTTTCTCCTCCAAGGTACTGAACAAACTCTTATCACCGGTCATGTGGAATGAGGATCCACTGTCAAGAAACCAACCAAAACCCATCATTGATGAAACCATGCATGCGATGAGGGTAAAATCCAATTCGAACTGAGAGGCCAATGCCTCACCTTCAAATCCTTCCTTGGATCCCTTCTCAGATTTCTTCAATGGACAATTAGTTGCATAATGGCCCACCTCATGACAATTAAAGCATCACACTTTAGATTTGTCAATCTTCTTCCCACCATGGGAAGAACTCAATTTGGGATGAGAATCTTTCTCCTTCCCTTTCTTTACCTTACTCTCTAAGGCACAATTTTCTTCATCCTCCTTGGATGAAGAACCATCTCTGGTGCTTCTCCTGATCTCCTCCTGCATCAGATCTGACCACATTCATTCCCAATCTGGTAGCTTCTCTCTTCCATTTACTGAGTCTTGGTAGCTATGCTAGCTCTTAGGAAGACCGATGAGAGTAAGACTCACCATGTCATCATTGGCTGTCGTGATTCCTACACTTCCAAGCTCATCCCTGCAGGTGGTGAGCTTGTTTAGATATGTAGAGACAGTGTCGCCCTTTTCACACTTGATTTTCTGAAGCTTGTCTTTCAGCGCCAACTTCCTCTGATCGCTATTATTCTGATATAGATCCTTCAATGTTTTCCACATTGAAAACGGTGTCTCCTTCCCATGGAGACTCGAGACAATGTGGTCTCGAACTCCCTCTAGAAGAATCCTCCTCACTCTAGCCACACATTTCTTCCATTCCACCAATTCTTGGGTATTAGCAGCTGCTGGCTTGGGGACTTCTTGATTAATGAAGTCCTTCAAACCATTGTCCTCTAATACCGCTTCTATGTGATCCTTCCAAGCTATATAATTCGGGTTGCCATCCAGGGCATACTCGAGTCTCAAACCATTGAACGCCATTGGTGAAATTTGAGATGTGATAACAATTTGATTGCTATAATCAAGAAATTCAAACTTTGAACTTCTCCCTTCTTTGTATACTATTCTTTGCTTTGATCACCTTTGCTCCGATACCATGTAGAAATTTCTCTATAGATCAGCTAGCTCTGATACCATGTAGAATTTCTCACTGTAGATCACCTGATAATGTAATATACTAAAGCAAAATAATTTATCTACTTCTACAAACAAAGTTGTGGAATCTTAATCGATTTTGAGCAAAATCAAGTAGAACACATATAATAGATGAATAAGAAACAATCACACATGAACACAGAAGAATACTCTGGGGAAATCCTCAGTTAAAAACCCCGATCTCTGTATTATCATACAAGTGGAAATATCTCTGGATTACACAAAACTTTAGCTCACAAACTATCCAGCTCTCAGTACAATCCCTCACTGCTACTCATAAACAGTCAAAGGCTTCTCACAAACCTTCTCCTTTGCCCTCCAGGCCTCCTATTTCCTTGCGCAGTTTCTCCTGGGTCCTCCAACTGCAACCTGTGTGATTCTCACCTCACACATAACACTGACCTTTGAAATAATTGCGCAATCCTGAAGGAGATAATTCCTTTTGCATGGATGAGTTTCCTTTATAGGAAAATTCCTCCAACTGATAGTACACTGTCCCTTCCTCTGATCTCAACTGGGTCTCTGACTGAACTGGCATGCATGAGTTATTTATGAGAGAATATTCAGTTATTTGAAGTACACTAGTTACATGCATGCATGCATTAACTAACTGAACTCACAATCGTTTCCACAAACTGTTGGAACTAATCTAACTAGACTTAACTCAGTTAACTGAGCTAATTAATTACAACTCAAAGTACAACTCATCCTGATCTCCTTAATTAAGGGATAACATCCTCAATCAAAGGGATAACTGTTGCATGTCTTCACATAGACTTCATGTTTGTTTTTCTCCAACTAATTAACTCAAGATGAATTAATTAATTATTTTTCAAACAGTTGCTAAGGTCAAATTAGAATTTTAATTCTCAATTTTAGTTTAGGGACTAGCTAAAATTGGAATGTATCCCAAAATGCTATTTATATCATTTCTATTTTATCATTCCTTGTTGCTATTTTCAACACTAGTACCTGAAATGCTATTTATAGAATTTCTATTTTTAGCATTTCTTGTTTCTATTTTCAACACTCCCTCTCAACAAGAAAGGCATTCAACTCGAACACGATCCTAAACCTTTGGAATGTTCTGCATGCAACACTTCTCCCTAGTGTTGTTTCTCCAACAACTCTAGAAACAAAATAATATCCAACCTGAATTAGAATGATGCCTCTGTCATCAAAGTCTCTGACTACTATTGCCTCTGTCGACTGAAAAACTCTACACCTCTGTGCTCTTTAGTATCTGACTTCTCTAGCGTCTGTCACTTTGATCCCTCACTGCATCAATCACACTGATTCCTCCTGCTGCATCCGTGCTGCTGCTGGTCCTGTCTCCCAACATTACATCCGCACTGCACCTCCTCTCATCATGTTGCATCGTGTTGCCCACTGTTGCATTGCATCCCAGTTACTGAGAAGTAAGTAATTGATCTCCCTACTGACCTCCCTGTTGGGCTAGAAACACCCTCTGATGCTGAAGCTTCCTTTGCCTCTCCATCCACATCTGTCTTTGCCCACTCAGCCAGTCCTGCTACTCCTCGTCGGGGCTCCCGTAGCAAGGTCTAATCAAAGAGGCTGGGTACCTCAAGGATCCTACCCCTATTTCAGCCTTCTTGGGACTATCACTCCACATCGCCCCACCTCCTACCAGGAGGTATGGATGCATGTGATCCCTCTGCCCACTTGGCTCGAAATTCCCACCTAATGGAGGTCTCTGCATGAGTGGATGCCTCCACTCGGTCTCCTCTCGGCTTCTCTAGTTGTGGTTACTCCACAACCTCCTGAAGTTGCTTCACCAATTGTGGCTCCTCCTGTAATGCCTACTTAATCTTATCATGAAAATTTTACTAGGGTTTAAATCACCTTAAAATATTAACTTATAATTATCAAGAAATATTGGTACATACCTACATTGGTGAAATTGTAAATTTAGTACTGATATAAATTTTGTTAGTATTCCCGATTTACCTCCCCAAATTTTAAAATTTTTGAGAAGACATAGTCCTCTCTAATTAATTACCCAATTTTATATTCATACCTCATCCCCAAAATGTCCTCTCATATTTACTTGGGAGAAGCCATGGTCCTCTCCAATTAATTACCAATTTATATATTCATATTTCGTTTCCAAAACATTTACTTGGGAGAAGAAATGGTCCTCTCCAATTAATTACCCAATTTTATATTTATATCACATCTCCAAAATTTCCTCTCATATTTACTTGGGAGAAGACATGGTCCTCTCCAATTAATTACTCAATTTTATATTCATATCATATCCCCAAAATGGCCTCTCATATTTACTTGGGAGAGGACATGGTCCTCTCCAATTAATTACCAATTTATATATTCATCTCTCATCCCCAAAATATTTACTTGGGAGAAGACATAGTCCTCTCCATTAATTACCCAATTTTATATTCATATCACATCTCCAAATGTCCTCTCATGTTTACTTGGGAGAAGAGAAGTCATATGTAAGGATGAGGGAGTAGTTATGACATTAATGAGAGGTGGTTGAGGTGGAGAGGAGATGGGGGAGAATAAAAGGGGAAGGATGAGGGAAGGAAGGGGGATGCTTGGCTTGGTTTTGGTATTGGTTTGGTTGTGGTTTTGGAGGATTTGTTTTGAGAGTAAGGTGGGGAAGAGAGAAGGGAGAGAAGGAGAGTATTGTTTATTTTGGACACACTACATCTGGTTGGAGTTGGGCTCAGAGGGCTAAGGAACCTGTGGAGGTTTCATGGGCTAGGAAATACTTCCTAGTTGGCTGGGAGGTAAATCTAGTTGGTAGTCCAGAGGAGCATCCCAGCAGGATCAGGAGCTCAGGGGCATCTCAACTAGGCTATCAGAACATGTATTCCTCCACTTATAGATTATTCATGTAAGTGATTGAAATGAAATGCTCACTATTTAATTGTAGGAAATAAATTTTAATGGTAAGTTATCATTAACTAAATTTTTAGTTAGAAATAAATTATTTCTCATTTTATTTCATTTTGAAATTGAGAATTTTAGTTCTGTAGAGGACCTTAGGGTGGAGCCTTACACGTGGTATCAGATCTAGTTTAAAAATCTGGACCCAAGACCCACTATACCCAAATCTCCGCTAAAAGAGTTTATAACCCTCATCATTACTTGTAAGCATTTTTATTATAAAAGTAGGTGGAATAGTTATCCATCAAAGACCTTACCTAAGCCAAAGGACTTGTTATACCATCCTAGTGGCCAAAACTTTCTTCAATATGGTGAATTAGTGTTTTACCCTCAAACTAATACAAATTATAACATAAGGTGAAGTTGTAATATAAATAAGGGGTGGTAAATGCAAGATGGATTCTCTATGATCCCGGAGGAAAAACGGTTGCCACTTACGCTTGGGGTATTGCTTAACCTTCAAATAACTAGGCTAGGGCATATGACTCTTGTGTGCAATTCTTTGGGTAAAAAAAACAAAACAAAACAAACAAACAAACTTTTGACAAACATTCTGTACACTCAATTTCTTAATCAGAAAACTGCAATATGTACATCTCCACATATAAATGAAAACCCAAAGGTGGTAGGGAAAATAGTTCTGGATTTGTACTCCTGTTGTTTGCAGAGATAAAATTCCTAGCCAATCATGCAATTTTCCAGAGATAAAATTCGTAGCCGGCCATGCAATAAATACCATGTCGATTTTCTACTCCTTTCACTTTGGTATTTAAATTCATCCTGTCATTATTTCTGCACACATTTATGCCACCTTCACGCCATTGTCATGCGGACTCCTATCATTAAGTTTTGATGTAATTCACCCTAAAAGCATTCACTGTTGAATTAATAAATTGAGTCCATATTTTCCACTCAGGAAATAGGTAATCCGCTGCCAAATAGCTAATCCAATTCGCAAACCCCTCATTCAGCCATAGGTGAGTCCACCATTCCATTGTAACCAAATTTCCGAACCACTGGTGGGCTAATTCATGTGTCACGATAACTGCAACCATTTGTTTACTTGCAGCTGCAGAATGCTGCTCGTCATATAGCAAACTAGATTCCCGATATGTAACCAGACCATAGTTCTCCATTGCCCCAGCAGAAAAATCAGGTACAACAACCATATCTAGCTTTGGCAGGGGTAAGGAGCCCCAAAATATTTGGCGTAATATGGAAGTGTTCTTACTGCAACATCCATAGCAAACATCCCTTGGTTGGTTTTACCAGCTTGACAATACACACGAACTTTATTTCTTGTTGTAGTTGTTCGTTCTATATACTCAAATTCCCCCACAACAATTGCCGCCAAGTATGTTGACATAACATGTGATTCCTGGAAACTGATTGTTCTCAAATGTCCATCAGACTTTTCTTCAACAGTTGGCATATTTGATAAAACTACTCTGTCAACTGAATTGTTATTTTAAATGTTTCCTTGTATGAAGGTTCATCCGAGTAAGGAAAACACCTTCGAGCATCTACTGGCTCAAACTGAGTAACTGCCATATTCCTCTTCTCACCATTGAACACATATGCACTTCGATAAAATCCCTCCATCTGATCATTCAAAGTACCATGAAATTCAATGTCCATAATTGTCTCATCCTTGTGGCATCCAGGTTTCTCGAACAGAGTCCCGCCGCTTTCTACTGCTAAAAGTTGTATTGATTCCAATCACAACAAATGCCTTCTGGCGTACCTCAGGGCCTTGTCCATTAGGCTTCTCAAGAACAGGTGACCCATTGAGGTTGGCTGATTTTGCAGTCCGAGCAACTGCTAATTCCATTTCAAGAGAAGAAATTGTTTTGTCTAACGATTGAATGGCTTGATGTGTCTTGGCAACTTCCCCCATTATATCTCTGCTTTCGCCATTTTCGACTTTAGGCTTGTCTTCACAATCTTGAGAAAGAACTTGCAATTCCCATTTGTGCGTGGGATCAACGTCATCGTATGTCTCAGGATTGCTCCACATTCTGTTAGTAAAGAGCATACCGATGCAAAAAATTGCAACACAAAAGAGAACAATCAATTTGGGGGAAACGAACCCTCGGAAGATCTGCCCACTTTTTTTTTTTTTTCATTTTCTTTAGAACGCCACTCCAAACTTTCCCCTACCAACAAGCCTAAGCCTAAGCCTAAGCTCGTTTTCTTGTCGGTTTGCCCCTGTCTCTCTCCCAAAACCATTCTGCTGTCAAAATGCAGTCTTCATACAATTGTCGCCAAAGTCACGGATCCCAAGAATAGTGATAAGTCACTTATCAATATCCCTCTGTAGCTGCGCCTTAATTATGTCGGAAAGGTCTTGTGCAGCGATTGAGCCAAATAAAAGCTTTTATCAGTTGTTACTCAAGATAATAAATCGTAACCCCCCCTGAATCTTTGAATAAGATTTATGTCATCTAACCTTGAACCCATGCGCGAGCAGCTATAAACATATAGGCATGGAACAACCAAATTCTGAATGAATGCCAACAAGTTCCCAGACTTGAGGGCCACCAATTACAGTATTTGTTCTATCTCAGGGTCAAGGGTAGCTAACTCAAATTTATTAGTGCATGTAGGAGTGAGCCGATACTCAACATTTCGGCTTAACTCCTCCAAATCATTTTTCCTTGGCATCAGCTCAGAAATATTCCATGCAATGCTCAGTTTCTCAAGTCCTTCAATTGAAACCTTCAGGAACAACCTGTTCATAGTAAGTATACAAAATAATCTGAACTCCACAAGCCTCGATGGACCCGCAAACAAGTTTTCTTGTGATCACCGACATGTCTTGCTTCATTTATGAAAGGAATGCATCTTCCTCTCTATGCAAGTTTTCTTGTAGCAAATTTACAGTTTCTTTGCCTTCAAATTCAAACTTCTTTTGAAGAGTACTCTGAAAATCTTTCCAAACCATGGCTTCAAATTTTTTTTTTTTTTTTTTTCTTTCTCGAATTTTTCTCTGGATGTCTTATAAAGATGTGAAATTAGTGTTCTAGCCTATTTATGAGATATGAGTGTGACCCACGCCACTTGATCAAGAGGAGCTCCAACTGTTGACTCGAATTGTTTGAAAAGCTTGCAAATACCATCTAGTAGTTCGTGCTCAACACTCTTTAAGTTCTCTGTTGTCAAAATATTTTCAATGAGAGACTTTTCAACTGAAGGCATATGTTCGTCACTAGCTTCTTTGGTAACTAGGAATGCTACAAAACCGATGTTTCTACCCAAACACTGCAATTTCTTAGGAATCAGAGACTTCACCCAATTTTGAATAATGATGGAACTGTCATTGACAACTTCAAAGGTTCCCTCTACGCTCCCTTTAGAAGCTTTAGTACTCAATTTTACCCGGTCACCTGAAAATGAAAATGACGCCACAGGTGTTCCTTCGTTGAATTGCAATAGCGTGGCCCCTTTAGTACCTTTATTACTCAATTTTATCTTCTCACCTGAAGATGAAAATGAAGCTTCAGATGTTTCTTCGTCGTTGAATTGCAGTAGCGTGGCCTTCAATGTCTCCTTTGGATGTGAACATTTCAAAATGAGTTCTCTTCCATATCTAACAGGCCCACTCACATTCTGGGGCCCTTCAATCTTATAAATATGACCAACATGATAATCACCAGTAAATTTAACCTCCGATCCAAAAAAAAGATGAGTTTCTTATCACAATACCTGCCTACTAAGATCTTACTCAACTCTCTGTGCAGTTGATTGAACCTATCAATAGAACCAGAGCCACGTAATTCTTCATGATGTTGTGAGGACGCAGTCCCAAGGGAGTAAAAAAAAAAAAAAAAAAATTGTGCTCCATTAAAGTATTCTGGTAGAATTTTTAGAAATCAGGCAACAACACTCTCCTGAATTGCTCCCATAGAGAACTCAGAAGAAGCGCTTACTCGGGCTTCCACAATAGAAGCGTTGAGAGTTTTCATGAAATTGTAGTATTCATCATATCTTGGAAATTTCCCATGCTGCAGCAGAGAGAGGAAATCCTTATTTCTCATTTTGCAGAAGTTCAAATCGTCTTTCTTCAACCAGCTGTCAATTTGACTTTGAAGTTCATGAGTTCCTTTCAGAGTTTTCCACTCGGGCTTTGTAGAAACTCTTGAACGCCTATAATCTGCAGTCAAGAAAGCACATCAACTATAGCCATCACAGAATTACGAGCATAGTTTTTACTAGAGAGTTTGGCTGATTTGAAGAAAAACCTGTTGAACAGAGGTTTAAACCTACTGATTAAGTTTGGAAAACCAGAGGAAGTGCTGCTTGCTATTGTTCAATATGTTGGAGAACATACAATTTATGCTCGTGAGGAAACATGTAGTGAGGAAGTATTTGTAGAAAGACTTGTCAGTAAAAGTTTGGAAACAATTACTCTCTCATCAGGTGGATCTACTAGTTCAAAGTCTCGCCATCCAACACTGCAACTTGTTTAGGGAAGTACAATGTATCACTTGTTGGATTTGCCATTCAAGCCAGAATACATTCCTGATGTGTATACTAAATTCCGAAAGGCAGTGGAGTCAAAGTGCAAAGTCCGACCTTGCTATAAGCTGCCCACCTCACTTGGACCTTTTCCAACGAATGGTGTGGATGACCTTGATGGGTGGGGAAAGGTCCCAACACTTGATCAACTTGGATTATCTGCCAAAGATCAGGTAGGAAATTTTTATTATCATGTTATTTATGTATAAAATAAAATTTCATTTACAAAGCTCAATAAATGGAAATAGTTATATATCATGATATAATCATATAATTTTTTTTTCTCTACTTAGATAAAATAAATTTATGGCAGAAAAGAAAATGAAGAGTTGCTGAATTTAAAAGTTACCTTAGTTTTAAACAAAATGGCTACATTTTTGCCATCCTTTTCATGACGTCAATAAATAGCCATTTCACTGTTCAACTGCTAATCCTTTGGATTGAGGCTAGTGAGATCCTCAATTGTTTTTAATAAATACAAATTTGATTAGAAATTGGAAGAAAGGAAACAATGAGTAGTACAAACCTTAGATGAAAGCATGCAAAGGGATATAGGATATTTATTCCATGGCCTTTTCTTGAAAATATTAAATTTCCAAATAGGATTTGATTCTTTCAAAAGAAAGTCTATGTTGTATATGTTTTCCCCTCATCTTTTCTTTTACCGGAATGATTTCAACTTTTATAAATATTTGCATATGCATGCATTTATTCCTTTTTGATACTGTTAGTGTTCAAGACCAAAAGAACCAACCTTGCAAAAGACAATTGTATTGTCATTCAGTGCAAGTGGCCGCATAAATCTATATGTTATCAATCCTATAACAACTGCCACGAGGATCCAAGAAAGACAAATGAAAAACATAAAGATGAAGTTGTAGTTTAGAGAGCTGACACCATTCTGCAATGCATAGCTTTGATCAGGTAAATTGACCTAAATTTTTGCTTTTCCACATCCAAACTGAATAAGTAACCAAACTCTATATATTGAGATATACTTTGCTATAATTTTGATTAGCTTTGATAAGATGCGGAGAATGAAAGTTACCCTATTTTCATTTTAAGATTTTCCAGTCTTTGTTACAAGAAATGTGAAACATAATGAGGCATGGATTCAGTTCAACAAACATAAGTTCTTAGGCTTCATGGTAAGAACTATTTTAGGGATTTTTTAATACAGATGCAAAAAAACCATAAATTTTCCAATTCATGATAAGAAACATTCTAGGGTTTTCTTTACTATATACAAAAGAAATTAATTGTCAATGTTACTGCAAAATCTAGCACTTCAGTGTGAACTCTCACTAGGGCTTCTAGCAGCACAAGTACAACATGCAAAATTTATAACAACAACAAAAACAACCTAAAATTGATGATGGACAAGCAGAAACAAAAGCTTGTTTAAGAAATAAACTAGGAGATAGATTACAACAAATTTCAAAGGGTTGAAAACACATAAATGACAATAAAACCTTAGTTGTTAACCCTAACCAAGCATGTTGCACATGGAGTATTGATTTTTTTTTGCATATCTTGTTACCCAAGGCGCTTATATAAGCGACTATCAATTAACATCTTCTTTATAATAAGCTTGCGGATGGAGCTTAATGCTTTTATTAAGGAAAGTCATGGTTTGTGCTTACATTATCCTTGACACTTCCCTCATGACATTGTTGATCACCTCGGGTGAGCGTTGAGGTGTCTTAAGGAAATTTGTTCTTATGCGCACTTACCCAGTGTCGTTGCCCTCGAAATCACATAACCATGGGGGTTTGTTACTATGACTTATTATGGATATACCATGTTAGATAATGCACATTATGTCTATGGTTGGCATCATCATTTCTTGTTTGGAGGCTTGCATCTAGCACATATGGTGTTTGAAATGTGATTGAGGGCCTTGCATAACATTGCTCAAACATTTGATTTACCCTTAGCACAATTATGATGAGGGATATCCATCATCTAAGAGTTTCCTTAAATATTGTTTGTTAATTATTGCTCCTTGACATAGTGAATTAGTTATTGGGCATGTTTGCAGGTGTTCATAGGGTTTCACTTGGATTATTGTTTCGTGATTTTGATTGGTGAACCTTGAAGTAGTACGCCCACCCTTTGTTGCATAATTGATGTCCCTTTTGGTGGATGTCTTGATGACAGGGAAAAGTGGTTGTGGTTTGTTAGAAGAATGCCAATGGATATTTATAGTTTGGGCTAGGATGAGGCATGTTGTGAGTAGTTATTTTCTTGATAGAGGAAATCACTCCCCTTATTTGGCATCTTCTCATGCATTTGGAGGCATTCAGACCTTGCTTGGGTGGTCTTTTACATTGGCACCCATGGTTTTGGTCACTTGGTATGTTATTTTCACATTGTATCATATAAGTTCTCTTGGTTTGGGAAGCTTCTTTATTACTATATTGGAGAGTGTCCTAGCCTCATTACACAATCTCTTAGGGTGTTTTAAAGTGGGGGACCGAGTTTTTATTTTTATTTTTTAGTTATTCCTAACACTATTCAGTTGAGAAAGGTATGAAGTTACCACCTCGATTTGTAGGACCTTTTAGAATCAAAGAGAAAATTGGACCAGTGTCCTATTGTCTTGTACTACCACCCCACTTGCATAAAAATCATGATGTTTTTATGTATATGTCCTATAACATTATGTTTTTGATGAATACTACAAACTCGAATTGAGGGAATTATAAGTCTTAGACGTAGGAACCATAACAATCAAACCAATATGCATATTATACCATAGGGTTCGATGGCTCCGGCATCACTCAGTGGACCAAGTTAAGATACAAAGGGGACAAGTCTAACCCAAGATCTGCTATTCGGGATGATGCAGAGACTATATGTTGCAATTGCCCCTCACTTTTGACCATTTATGATGTCCATTTTGACTTAGATAGCTACCTATGCTAAGGCTCTATTTGCAGTTCCATGTTATTTATTTATGAACTCTATGTAATGTTGATGCATTTAGTTGAACAAGTGAAACTACTTATATAAATCATTAGATGGATTAGGTTTTGGTGATTGAAATGTTTGATGTATGACTTACTTGGTTATGATTTATTTAGTGCATAAATTATCAGAGTTATTGTTGTTTCATGTATGGCTTAAGTGGATATGATTTATCTAATGAATGACTTAGTGAAATTATGATTTATTTAATGTAAGATTTATTTCCAGTATGAACTACAAAATTGACACATGGATACTAGACTTAATAACATGATGTTTACGATCACGTATCTATATCTATTATGTTGTTATATATATGCATGGATGAGAACTAACCTGCAGATTGGAAAGAACCATATGATAACCAAGATCTACTCTTCCATTGGGGAAGGTCGAGACATCCAATGATGAAAGGTATGATGTACATTGTTCTATTACATTTGGTATCTACTTGATATGCACTCTTATGACATGGGTAAAATTTAAATGACAGGTGGCAAGACTACCTAACTGGATTATTCGATGACAAGTCCAACCAGCGCTGTAGTGTGGTCCATATTAGGGTGTTGACCCTAGTTGTGAGGAGGGGTGGAGGTATTTCCAACCGTGTAACCTCCAAACCTGGAATCATGGGAGGGTAGTGGTGGACACGCTCCCCTAGACGTGTCATGATGATTTCCAATTACCTACTGGGGAAGTTAGGTCGATATAGTCGATGCTTCCACCATATTGGTTTTATCAGTGGTTAGATTGGTATAGCCAATGCCACCATATATAGCAACAGAGGATGGATAGGGTGGGAATGGAAGTAGGTCGGAAAGGATAGGAGGATATGGATCAATTGGATACTCTTGATGGCACACAATGTCATTGTCTAATATCAAATTTTACTACTATAACTCTCTCTATTTTGATATGCATTATTTCCAAACTACTTCGAACTCCTTGTACCTTTTACACTCTAACTTCAGGACGAAGTATTCTAAAGGAGTGTATGTAATGCCTACTTAATCTTATCATGAAAATTTTACTAGGGTTTAAATCACCTTAAAATATTGACTTATAATTATCAAGAAATATTGGTACATACCTACATTGGTGAAATTGTAAATTTAGTACTAATATAAATTTTGTTATTATTCCCAATTTACCTCCCCAAATTTTAAACATTTTGAGAAGACATAGTCCTCTCCAATTAACTACCCAATTTTATATTCATACCTCATTCCCAAAATGTCCTCTCATATTTACTTGGAAGAAGACATGGTCCTCTCCAATTAATTACCAATTTATATATTCATCTCTCATTCCCAAAACATTTACTTGAGAGAAGACATGATCCTCTCCAATTAATTACCCAATTTTATATTCATATCACATCCCCAAAATGTCCTCTCATATTTACTTGAGAGAAGACATGGTCCTCTCCAATTAATTATCCAATTTTATATTCATATCACAACCCCAAAATGTCCTTTCATATTTACTTGGGAGAGGACATGGTCCTCTCCAATTAATTACCAATTTATATATTCATCTCTCATCCCCAAAATATTTACTTGGGAGAAGACAGGGTCCTCTCCAATTAATTACCCAATTTTATATTCATATAACATCCCCAAATGTCCTCTCATGTTTACTTGGGAGAAGAGAAGTCAAATGTAAGGATGAGGGAGTAGTTATGGCATTAATGAGAGGTGGAGAGGAGAAGGGGGAGCATAAAAGGAGAAGGATGAGGGAAGGAAGGGAGATGCTTGGCTTGATTTTGGTATTGGTTTGGTTGTGGTTTTGGAGGATTTGTTTTGAGAGTAAGGTGGGGAAGAGAGAAGGGAGAGAAGGAGAATATTGTTTATCTTGGACACACTACATCTGGTTGGACTTGGGCTCGGAGGGCTAGGGAACCTGTGGAGGTTTCTTGGGCTAGGAAATACTTCCTAGTTGGCTGGGAGGTAAATCTAGTCGGTAGTATAGAGGAGCATCCCAACAGGATCAGGAGCTTAGGGGCATCTCAACCAGGCTATCATAATAAGTATTCCTCCACTTATAGATTACTCATGTAAGTGATTAAAATGAAATGCTCACTATTTAATTGTAGGGAATAAATTTTAATGGTAAGTTATCATTGACTAAATGTTTAGTTAGAAATAAATTATTTCTCATTTTATTGCATTTTGAAATTGAGAATTTTAGTTCTGTAGAGGACCCTAAGGTGGAGCCTTACACCTCCAAAATTGTCTGAGACTTCTTCTGGTGCTGCATGTTGAGAGGTAATGTACTCTCCCTCTCAACCACCAAGTCTCCAATAGTTGCCTTGCTCCTCAAGGCTTTGCATGCATCTTGAACTTCAAGAGCATACAGGTTCTTGACTTGTGAACCGATCTTCTTCACCTATCTCGTGGTGATGTGTCTAAGGAAAACCTTTCCCTTACTAAAGACTACATCATAGCCTTTGTCCTCCAGCATTGTGATCGATACCACATTCTTCTTCAGTCCTGGCACATACTTCACATCTGTCAAGGTAATGTGAGCTCCATGCTCCCTCTGGAAAGAAACCATGTCCACTCCTGAAAAACTATACTTTTCATCATTACCCATCTCTATGAGTATCTTGAGGTCTTTCTCCTCCAAGGTATTGAACAAACTCTTATCGCTGGTCATGTGGAATGAGGCTCCACTGTCAAGAAACCAACCAAAACCCATCATCGATGAAACCATGCATGTGATGAGGGTAAAATCCAATTCGAACTGAGAGGCCAATGCCTCACCTTCAAATCCTTCCTTCGATCCATTCTTGGATTTCTTCAATGGACAATTAGTTGGATAATGTCCCACCTTATGACAATTAAAGAATTGCACTTTAGATTTTTCAATCTTCTTCCCACCATGGGAAGAACTTGATTTGGGATGAGAATCCTTCTCCCTCCCTTTATTTGCCTTACTCACTAAGGCACAATTTTCTTCATCCTTCTTGGATGAAGAACCATCTCTTGCGCTTCTCGTGATCTCCTCCTGCATCAGATCTGACCATAGTCGTTCCCAATCTGGTAGTTTCTCTCTTCCATTTACTGAGTCTTGGTAGCTATGCTAGCTCTTAGGAAGACTGAGGAGAGTAAGACTCACCATGTCATCATCGACTGTCGTGATTCCTACACTTCCAAGCTCATCCCTGCAGGTGGTGAGTTTGTTCAGATATGTAGAGATCGTGTCACCCTTTTCACGCTTGATTTTCTGAAGCTTGTCTTTCAGCACCAGCTTCCTCTGATCACTGTTGTTTTGATATAGATCCTTCAATGTTTTCCACATTGAAAACAATGTCTCCTTCCCATGGAGACTCGAGACAATGTGGTCTTGAACTCCCTCCAGAAGAATCCTCCTCACTGTAGCCACACATTTCTTCCATTCCGCCAATTCTTGGGCATTAGCTGCTGCTGGTTTGGGGACTTCTAGATCAATGAAGTCCTTCAAACCGTTGTCCTCTAATATCGCTTCCATGCGATCCTTCCAGGCTATATAATTTGAGCTGCCATCCAGGGCATACTACAGTCTCAAACTATTGAATGCCATTGGTGAAATTTGAGATGTGATAAGAATTCGATTTCTATAATCAAGAACTTCAAACTTCGAACTTCTCCCTTCTTTGTATACTGTTCTCTGCTTTGATCACCTTTGCTTCGATACCATGTAGAAATTTCTCTATAGATCAGCTAGCTCTGATACCATGTAGAATTTCTCACTGTAGATCACCTGATAATGCAATATACTAAAGCAAAATACTTGATCTACTTCTACAAACAAACTTGTGGAAGCTTAATCAATTTTGAGTAAGATCAAATAGAACACATATAACAGATGAAGAAGAAACAATCACACATGAACACAAAAGAATACTTCGGGGAAAACCTCAGTTAAAGACCCCGATCTCTGTATTATCATACAAGTGGAAATATCTCCAGATTACACAAAGCTTTAGCTCACAAGCTATCCAGCTCTCAGTACAATCCCTCATTGCTGCTCATAGACAATCAAAGGCTTCTCACAAACCTTCTCCTTTGCCCTCCAAGCCTTCTATTTCCTTGCGCAGTTTCTCCTAGGTCCTCTAGCTGCAACCTGTGTGATTCTCACCTCACACACAACATTGACCTCTGAAATAACTGCGTAATCCTGAAAGGAGATAATTCCTTCTGCATGGATGAGTTTCCTATATAGGAAAATTCCTCCAATTGATAGTACACTGTCCCTTCCTTTGATCTCAACTGGGTCTTTCACTGAACTGACATGCATGAGTTATTTATGAGAGAATATTTAGTTATCTGAAGTACACTAGTTACATGCATGCATGCATTAACTAACTGAACTCACAATCAATTCCACAAACTAGTGGAACTAATCTAATTGTACTTAACTCAGTTAACTGAGCTAACTAATTACAACTCAAAGTACAACTCATCATGATCTCCTTAATTAAGGGATAACTTCCTCAATCAAAGGGATAACTATTGCATGTCTTCACATAGACTTCATGTTTGATTTTCTCCAACTAGTTAACTCAAGATGAGTTAATTAATTATTTTTCAAACAGCTGCTAAGATCAAATTCGAATTTTAATTCTCAATTTTAGTTCAGGGACTAGCTAAAATTGGAATGTATCTCGAAGTGCTATTTACAACATTTCTATTTTATCATTCCTTGTTGCTATGTCCAACACTAGTACTTGAAATGCTATTTATAGCATTTCTATTTTAGCATTTCTTGTTGCTATTTTCAACACTCCCTCTCAACAAGAAAGGCATTCAACTCGAACTCGATCCTGAACCTTTGGAATGTTCTGCATGCAACACTTCTCCCTAGTGTTGTTGCTCCAACAACTCTAGAAACAAAAAAATATCCAACCTGAATCAGAATGATGCCTCTGTCATCAAAGTCTCTGACTGCTATTGCCTCTGTTGACTGAAAAACTCTGCACCTCTGTGCTCTTCAGTATCTGACTGCTCTAGCCTCTGTCACTTTGATCTTTGACTGCATCAATCACACTGATTCCTCCTACTGCATCCGTGTTGCTGCTAGTCCTGTCTCCCAGCACTGCATCTGCACTGCACCTCCTCTCATCATGTTGCATCGTGCTACCCACTGCTGCACTGCAACTCAGTTACTAAGAAGTAAGTAACTGATCTCACAACTGACCTCCCTGTCGGGCTAGAAATACCCTATGATGCTGAAGCTTCCTCTACCGCTCCATCCGCATCTGTCTCTACCCACTCAGCCAGTCCTGCTACTCCTCATCGGGGCTCCCGTAGCAAGGTTTAATCAAAGAGGCTAGGTACCTCAAGGATACTACCCCTATTTCAGCCTTCTTGGGACTATCACTCCACATCGCCCCACCTCCTACCTGGAGGTATGGATGCATGTGATACCTCTGCCCACTTGGCTCGAAATTTCCCCCTACTGGAGGTCTCTGCATGAGTGGATGCCTCCACTCGGTCTCCTCTCGGCTTCTCCAGTTATGGCCGCTCCACAACCTCCTGAAGCTACTTCACTAATTGTGACTCCTCCAAAATTGTCTGAGACTTCTTCTGGTGCTGCATGTTGAGAGGTAATGTACTCTCCCTCTCAACCACCAAGTCTCCAACAGTTGCCTTGCTCCTCAATGCTCTGCATGCATCTTGAACTTCAAGAGCATACATGTTCTTGACTCGTGAACCGATCTGCTTCACCTGTCTCGTGGTGATGTGTCTAAGGAAAACCTTTCCCTTACTGAAGACTACATCATAGCCTTTGTCCTCCAGCATTGCGATTGATACCAAGTTCTTCTTCAGTCCTGGCACATACTTCACATTTGTCAAGGTAATGCGAGCTCCATGCTTCCTCTGAAAAGAAACCGTGCCCACTCCTGAAACACTATACTTTTCATCATTACCCATCTCTATGAGTATCTTGAGGTCTTTCTCCTCCAAGGTACTGAACAAACTCTTATCGCCAATCATGTGGAATGAGGCTCCACTGTCAAGAAACCAACCACAACCCATCATTGATGAAACCATGCATGTGATGAGGGTAAAATCCAATTCGAACTGAGAGGCCAATGCCTCACCTTCAGATCCTTCCTTGGATCCCTTCTTGGATTTCTTCAATGGACAATTAGTTGCATAATGGCCCACCTCATGACAATTAAAGCATCACACTTTAGATTTGTCAATCTTCTTCCCACCATGAGAAGAACTTGATTTGGGATGAGAATCCTTCTCCTTCCCTTTCTTTGCCTTACTCGCTAAGGCACAATTTTCTTCATCCTCCTTGGATGAAGAACCATCTTTGGTGCTTCTCTTGATCTCCTCTTGGATCAGATCCGACCAAAGTCGTTCCCAATCTGGCAGTTTCTCTCTTGCATTCACTGAGTCTTGGTAGCTATGCCAACTCTTAGGAAGACCGAGGAGAGAAAGACTCACCATGTCATCATTGACTGTCATGATTCCTACACTTCCAAGCTCATCCCTACAGGTGGTGAGCTTGTTCAGATATGTAGAGATCATGTCGCCCTTTTCACAATTGATTTTTTGAAGCTTGTCTTTCAGCGTCAGCTTCCTCTGATTGCTGCTATTATGATATAGATCCTTCAATGTTTTCCACATTGAAAATGGTGTCTCCTTCCCATGGAGACTTAAGACAATGTGGTCTCGAACTCCCTCCAAAAGAATCTTCCTCGCTCTAGCCACACATTTCTTCCATTTCGCCAATTCTTGGGCATTAGCAGCTGCTGGCTTGGGGACTTCTTGATCAATGAAGTCCTTCAAACCGTTGTCCTCTAATACCGCTTCCATGCGATCCTTCCAAGCTATATAATTCGAGCTGCCATCCAGGGCATACTCGAGTCTCAAACCGTTGAACGCCATTGGTGAAATTTGAGATGTGATAAGAATTCGATTTCTATAATCAAGAACTTCAAACTTCGAACTTCTCCCTTCTTTGTATACTGTTCTCCGCTTTGATCACCTTTGCTCCGATACCATGTAGAAATTTCTCTATAGATCAGCTAGCTCTGATACCATGTAGAATTTCTCACTGTAGATCACCTGATAATGCAATATACTAAAGCAAAATACTTGATCTACTTCTACAAACAAACTTGCGGAAGCTTAATCGATTTTGAGTAAGATCAAATAGAACACATATAACAAATGAAAAAGAAACAATCACACATGAACATAGAAGAATACTCTGGGGAAAGCCTCAGCTAAAAACCCTGATCTCTGTATTATCATACAAGTGGAAATATTTCTGGATTACACAAAGCTTTAGCTCACAAGCTATCTAGCTCTCAGTACAATCCCTCACTGCTGCTCATAGACAGTCAAAGGCTTCTCACAAACCTTCTCCTCTACCCTCCAAGCCTCCTATTTCCTTGCACAGTTTCTCCTAGGTCCTCCAGCTGCAACCTGTGTGATTCTCACCTCACACACAACACTGACCTCTGAAATAACTGCGCAATATTGAAGGAGATAATTCCTTCTGCATGGATGAGTTTCCTATATAGGAAAATTCCTCCAACTGATAGTACACTGTCCTTTCCTCTGATCTCAACTGGGTCTCTAACTGAATTGACATGCATGAGTTATTTATGAGAGAATATTCAGTTATCTGAAGTACACTAGTTACATGCATGTATGCATTAACTAACTGAACTCACAATCAGTACCACAAACTGTTGGAACTAATCTAACTAGACTTAACTCAGTTAACTGAGCTAACAAATTACAACTCAAAGTACAACCCATCTTGATCTCCTTTGTTGAGGGATAACTTCCTCAATCAAAGGGATAACTGTTGCATGTCTTCACATAGACTTCATGTTTGATTTTCTCCAACTAATTAACTCAAGATGAATTAATTAATTATTTTTCAAACAGCTGCTAAGATAAAATTCGAATTTTGATTCTAAATTTAAGTTCAGGGACTAACTAAAATTGGAATGTATCCCGAAATGCTATTTATAACAATGTTATTTTTAGCATTTCTATTTTATCATTCATTTTTTCTATTTCCAACACAGGTACCTGAAATGCTATTTATAGCATTTCTATTTTTAGCATTTCTTGTTGCTATTTTCAACATAGGTTTCCAATAAGATTGTCATCAAATTGTTCATTGACATTTTATTGTGTTTGGCTACAATGTTTGGATGCTCCATCATAAGTAAGAAATATTACCTCAAGTCATATGGTGCAATGAATAAATCCCAATGATCCTAATGATCATATCAAATAGTTCGTTCATTCCAATATCTCTTCTTTCATCCTTGGAATCCTTTTAATAATTTGATAATATTTTCACAGCCTCTCATATTAGGTGGCCCTTGATGTATGAGGTTGAGCCAACCAAAAATTCTTGATTAAGATTGTATCTTTAGTAACATAGCTTTAAATGGTAATTGAAACTATGGATTTTAGATAAATTGAGGACATGCCCTTCTCAATTGGCACCCTTTTTCTATAATTACTGATAGCATGTCACCATATCTCATTGCACAAAATGTCGACACTTCCTTGATAAAGAAAGAGGAGTGTCTCTATTATTATTAATATTGAAAAATGTTAGGATATAGCTTTGGTGTTAATGACCCATCATAATCAATTCCATTTTTCTCTATTTTCATTTTATAAAAAAGAGAAATGTCTCTATTAGTATTATTGAAAAATGTTGTAAAATAATTTTGGTGTTGATGAGCCATAATAGCGAATTCCATTTTTCCGTATTTCCATTTGCTTGAATGAAATCATTATAATAATTTCAACTCTATTCATAATCCACTTTTATTTCTTAAAATTTGAGGCTCATGAAATTCTAATAATACTTAGGTTTTTACAGTTATGTGAGAATGTAAAAACACTTCTCAAACCCTCTACTCTCTATTCCATAACATTATTTGTTTCTCTATTTTACTATTTAAATCTCTCGCACATAGAATAGCATACTCCTCGTTCATAATAAAAACATCTCATATTTACATACATTTCTCATATATACAAACATCTCATATTTACATACATTTCTCATATATACATGCATACATTAGAGTGTATATTTTAATTTTGAATATATTATATATATATATAAAATACATATTTTTTATTCAAAATAAAAACTTCCAATATATACATGAATTAGAATGCATGTTTGGATTGTCGGCATATTAGTGAAAACTCTTCCTATTAATTCATTTGGCCGCAATTGGAGGTGAATAGATGTTGATATGCAAGCAGAACAGATGACTTCATAAGAATTTATGCTTCTAAGTTTATGTTAGAATTTATGTTAATATGGTAGGCAGTAGAAAACATAAAAGTGCTTCTTGTTATGATGGTTTATATCATATTAACAATTTAAGAGTGGTTGGTGTGGCAAGTGTAAACCGGTATATTATTTTTATTTTTAACAATTATAAGAAAGTTTGTAAATTTTAAATTTTGTTTAAATATAGTTATAATAATATATCAAATTTTATATGTTATTTTAAAAAAATTTAAAGTGAATTATTTTTTTTAAATTATAATTTTTTTATAATATTAGAAAATTAATAAAAAGAGGAAGAATTGTTTAGAAGATTAATTTATAAAAATATTAACTAATAAAGAGTTATAACAATGTTGTTCTAGAATTAAAAAAAATGAAAAATTAAATTTATTTTTTTACAATAAAATGGATATTTATATTTTTTTGGTAAGTTTGGTAGGAATATATTTTCAACATGTCTAATATATCACAAGGATAGGGGTATAGAATTGAACCAATAATTTCACATCAAAGTGTACCTTAATAGAATACCCGATCACCATATATCCAAAACCCCATAAATAAAATAAATAAACCTCATAAACAAAATAAATATTTATATTAATTAAATTAAAATTGAGATTTATAATTTTTACATTAATTTAAAAATTAATTTTTAATAAAATGTTTAAGAATTTGTGATAAGATATTTTGTTTAAATACTTTATATTGAAAAATCTAAATACAATATTTAGATAATTTTGACCACTTAAATTAATCCCATAAATTTATAATTAAATTAAAAAACAAATTTTAACCATTTAAATTAATCTTACCATTTTATAATAAATTTAAAAACAAAAACACTTTTTATAAATAATAATGATAAGATATTTTTATTTTTATTTTTATATTTCTACCCATTACCAAGTATTTTTATTTTTATTTTTCTACCCATTACCAAGCAGCTAGAAACAGTAGACAGTAGCCAATTACATCAAGCCAATTACATCAAGAAAGAAAAGTGTTAGAAATTTCGCTCATGTGAACCTGTACAGATGAAACATTTTTACAACTCTGTACATGCCAGCTTGACCAGGGAAGTTACAGACAAGAGCTTTTCTTTCCCAAACGGGGCATTTTATAACTCTGCAGATTCAGCATGACCAGGGAATTTACAGACAAGATTGGAGGCATGCTATGTTTAGCCCCTCGAAAACAAAACGTGCAAGAGACTTAATCGGCCACCTTCCTGTATCGCCACTTAGCCCGAACGCCTGCCAATATGGCATTGAGCAAGAAAGCAGAGGTGTACACCAGAATTCCACCCTCGCTCCCCCAGTTCCGTCTGGAATTATTATATTCTATTGAATACTCACCAAGAAGATAACTACCCAATCCCCACTTCACCCAAACCATGCCCTGCATAACACTGTATATCCATTTCCCAAAAGCTTTCATACCCAGAGCTCCTCCAAGTGCACCGCCCAATCCAATACACAGTATATCCAAAACTATCGCTGCCCATAACATAGGAAGCTTTCTGGGACTAATTCTCCACCTAAATCCATCACCAAGTTTCTGTAACATCAAATCCAAGCAACCCATGACCAAAGCAATAAGAATGGCTGCCATTATCACAGCAACTCTAGCTTCAGAGGGCTGCATGGAGTTATCATACCATTCAACAGTATCTCCTTCAAATACAAGAAGCAGAGCCCAAACAATAGTGCAAATCAAATTTGCAGAACCAACCATAAACGATAAGGTTCTGATGCCCAGAAAATTACCTCTGAATGTCAGCACCTGGCAAACATCTGTGTTATTGGAATTTGACTTCACCATGGCTTTGGTTAGAAATGCATTGGCAGCGAACCCACTTCCTTTACTATCCACAACATAGTCCCGAATTGCCCTTCGGGCTACAAGTGAACTAGAGAAGCCATCCACTCTGAACCATCCAGTCAGTATAAAGTTAACCACTATTTCTGTCAATCTGGGCACAATTAAAGAGGTAGTGTTGTATTCTTCTAGTTCCAAGAACGGTGCTCCTCCACTCTGAGCCATGTAATTTTCTAGGGCATCGGCCGCCATGACTGTGACTCCTCTCTCTTCTTTATCTTTAGACTTCAAAGATCTGATGAGTACCTTTGTCCAGTCATCACGGCGATGCATTGGAATGCAGATGCAAATGCGGTCTTCTTGCAAAGATCTCCAGAGAATATGATTCAGAGTTTCACAAACTGCAGCAGCACGGAATTCCACATGTATCAAGTCCTCAGGCAATCTCTCCTCTGGCTCCCACCCAAACAACAAGTCCACTCCCTGGTTGTAGCCATGGCAGCCTTTTGCCATGCAGTTTAGACATGGCAGTAGGCACTGGGAATCAGGCAGTCGTTTTAGGGTTCTGGGCATCCTAAGAGCAAGCAGGTTTGTGACCTCTGTCGTTGTGAAGAATACAATGCATCTGCAGAGGTCCAGGCATCCACATTTCTCTGCAGGGACTGATCTGAAAGGAAGGCATTTTAGCAGTACGGATTCCACATGATAGGCATTGGACATATACTTCATAAATTGCTTAATAGAAGAATTGGGTGTATGGGTTGATAGCATCACAACAGAAGTTTTTTCAATTTCTCCTTCCCTACATGTGCTTCCCTACATGTGGTGAGCCCAAACCCCTCTATGTCGTTGAGCTTGGGACCTGTCATGGTGGCCAGAACATCTCTGGCACCTAACTCCAGATCAAGCCTTCCTCTTAATAAGCTTGTGATAAAAACTGCTGCATTGCCTATGCAGGTTATTCCTAAATCAGGAAAACTAGCAGAACCCGTTACCGATTCACTTATTTCACCCTGTGAATATGCAGTATTACGCAGCCATCCAAACAAGAAAACCAAATTCATAAAGAGCCACCGCATGATATAACTGAAAACACCCATTTCAAAATACTTGATGCAAACTGGGGATTTTAAAGTACAATCAAACAGGAAGTTTTCCAAAACAAATGCTCGTATTCCAACACTCTATCGATCCATATTGCGCTGCTCTGCAAAATTTTATAGCAATGTTGTTAAAATCAAGATTGCTTGCGTACTCAGGAAGAAAGTTTAATATTAGAATCTAATTCCATGGCCGTGATACCAGCAATGCAATTCCAGTATTTAGACATATCTCATTCCTTCACCCTTAGCCTTTACCAGAAAAGAGAGGCGATCCCAATGCTTTATTTTATTTTACACATAAAAGCATGGGATTCCCTAACTTTATCTTTTTATCGTTCAAAACCACAAACACGTTTACACTTCCACTTGATTCCGCTGGGCAGCTCGTGACATATTTTCTTTGCCATCAATGAGGTAGGGCTTCTTACTTTTTGCGATGGAAATCAATATCCGCCTTGTTAAGTAGTATTCAATGCTTTGTGAAAGTGAGTAAGTGGTATAAAATGCTTTGCGAAAGTGAGTAAGCGGTATAAAATGCTTATTGGATTATTACCACACCATATTTAATGTTGCTTAATGGAATTCATGTTGAAATCCCTCATCTTAATTTTATTTAGGTTCTCTTATATGTGGGTTAAATCGCACCAAAAGTTAAAGAAATATTTTGAGTTTCAAAGATTCATCTAAAAAATTGTTTAAAAGTAAATTTAATATCATAATTTTTTTGTAGAGAATATGCCCCTTCACTTAGTTAGATTCCATATATGTATCTAGATATCTTCCAAGATATTTGCTAGTGTCTCACATTTTTTAAAAGAGTTTACAAACAACAAGTGGTCGACCTTACAATGTTTGGAATGTGATCTTTGTTTTGCCAAGCCACTGGTGATGATGTGCAATGAAAGACTATGCGTATTTCCTTTTCATCCATTATCTCACACCCATGAAGATTGTGAATTTTGTATAGGGGTACTCCATGGGCTTGATGTTCTTGTGCCAAAATATCAATGTCCACTATGCTTCTGTTGATGCTAAATGTATTCTAACAATCTATGAGCCATTTGGGTTGGAGGCGTCAAAGAAAGGTAAAAATTGAACCAAACTTGAGTAAGGTGAAATTGGTCTTGTTCTAATTTTCTTTCCATATGAAATTCCACAACAATTGTTTGTACTATCTATAATAATATTCAGTACCTGGAAATTTAAAGCATGAATCCTTTCTAGCCAAAGAAGATGTGATTTTGGGCAGTTGATGTTGTAGTACTAATGCTTTAGTCCCTTTCTCTGACTCACTTGTTGCTAGATTAAATTAACATCATGAAAAATGTATGTAAGATTGTGGCTTGCTTGGAAAGCTTTTCTCAGGGATGTTTCATAGGCAATATCAAGAACAACCATAATGGATATCATTCATGTTCATATTTTTGGTACTTATTTGATAAGTGCAGAGGATGGTCAAAGGTTAGTGTCAAGGACTTGTGTACTACATAGTTGCCAACAAGTTTTCCAATTTTCCTGATATTATTGCCAGCTTATTTTATCTGGAATCTCCCTTGTTTGTTCTTGATAATCTTTCTATTCAGTGACACTAATCATACACTAGTGAGATTCCCTTTTGGTCATGCTTGTCTAACTACATTTGCTTGTTTGGCCACACTCACTTGCTTACAAGTGCTCTCTACTAAAAAAATCAAGAACATTATTGTTGATACCTTTAATATGTTCTATGCCAAAGTCAAAGTTTGAAAATAAAGTTTTCCATCTGACAAACCTAGCTACACTGGCTTTCCTAACTTCTTTGTGAAGAATTTTATTCATGGCTGCTATATTTGTCCTCAATAGAAATTTCTTATTGATTAAAAATATTTCAAATTTGTTTATAACATTTAGAACAATTTTGATTTCTTTATCTATAGTAACATAATTATTTTATGCTTCTAACCAAGTACTAGAAGCAAGTTGGATTATCTCTTCACTTGATCCTTGCCCTTCTTTCTTTACTTGCTTCAAAACTGCCCCCCATTCGATATTACTGGCATTTGTTTCAACAATGTTTGGCAAAACATCGTCAACAAAATATAGGATAGGAATTTTTTTTAACCTTTGATTTGATTTTATGAACTTCTTTTGTATGTTTTGAAGATCGGGGGGTGGATCTTTCTTTAGATTCTCATTTAAAATCTTTCAGTCTTTGGCACAATCTTTGTAGAAGCGACTGACATACTTGAGGCTTCCCAAAACAACTAATTCTGCATCTTTAACCACTTGTAGGAATTTTCTTAGGTGTTTGAAATGCTAATCTATGGAGTCAGAAAAATAGAGTATGTCATCAATATAAACAATTAATCAATCAAAGTATGGGTTGAGAACATTATCCATTACCCTTTGCAATTTTGTTGGGGCAGTTTTAAGTCCAAAATGCATGACATTCCATTCATAATGTCATGTTGGTACGCTGAAGGCTATCTTGAATTTGTCTTCTTCTTTTACTACGGCTTGCCAAAATCTAGGCTTGAGATTAAATTTAGAAAATATATTTTCCCCCACGATTCGGTTTACCGGACTAGATTTATGAGGAATAGGATATGTATCATCAATAATTACCTGATTCATAGGCCTATAATTGATGGCTAGTTTGAAAACTCCTTTGATTTGTTCAAAATGTTTCTTGACATAGAAAGGTATATATAATTTTTACGATATGCAAATAATTTGCTTGTAGCTAGCATATATAGGGCAGTACATTTCTTTATTTTAATTAAAATTTAAAAACTATTATGTTTGGCTTTGATTGACCTTTCATTCATGGCATTCATGTTACCAATTTTTGTAATGTAGATTGTTGTAAGATTACCCATAAGGTGAAAACTAGTTGATTTGTGGGGCTTAGTTTCCATTAGGTCTTAGGTTCAAATCTCATGGGAGGGGTTTAAGGTGGTAGCTAATTGCATGGGTTACCCTATTGCAAGGGATGTACAAACTCAACCGAATCTTGTAGAATCATAGTGACAACGTTCCATTGTTGAGTAGATTGTTTTCCCATCCAACATTAGGGATGTCCTTGGCCTAGGCACAACCTAGATTGGAAAGGAAATGTTGTTGTGGCCTTCGTCCTTTGGTAGTCTCATATTATTGGTGAATGACACCTTCCAAGTTTGTTATGTGCATGTGGGCTTGATCTTGGTACTTTGCAACACATTTTGTGTAGTGGAATTAAAACTTTTCTAATGGTGCTATATTAGTTGGTGGGTTTCTTCATTCTTATCATATTTAATCCCGGTCTCTTCTTTCATAGTTATTGTGAACAATTGGGTTAGGTACTTTTAAAGCAAGGTGGTAGATAATATAACGTTTTAGTTGATTATACCACATATCTAGTGTTGGAAGTGTTGGTTACTTTGCTTTCTGTTATATGTCATCCTTGTATTGCCCTTAGTGTTCTCTATAAAGGACATGTTTTGGGTTTCTTTATGTGGTTTTGGGATTGAGCTTAGTTCTCTACAAAAAATTCACCCTCCATAGAATAGAGGTGTTTTTCATGATGCATTATTAATTGGGGGTGTGATGCCCTTTATATTTCATCATCCTAATCTCTATGTGTCAACAAACAACTCAATTTATTAGGGGATTCTAGTGCATGGTGATGGAAAATAGTTTGGAGGGAACATTGGTTTGATATTCATAGTGAAAATCATGTTCACCAAGACTAGTAATGTGGTATTATTTTTTTGGGATTTTCATTAAGGTCCATCTCTAAGAAACATCTTGTATAAGAAGGCATTGTGGATGCTTTCTGACAGAGGTGGAGAGGGGGGGGGGTGGGTGGTTGTGTTGTTGAGATGCAATTATTCTCTAACGCTAAAGGAGTGGTTTTATTTTTACACCTATATTTATAATTATATCTTTATGCATTTTTTGAGAAGAAGGTAAAGTGGATTTCTCATAAATTAAAAATGATTTGTTACTTTTGTAGTTTATTTCACAATTTGTAGTTGGTTGGTGACCTTTAGTTATGCTTTGAAATTATTTGATGCATGGGCTTGTTGTAAGTTGGTACTTTGAAATGGGTGTTAGAATGGTGGTTTTCCTTGATGCATTTGTTGTTCCATCTCTCACCTTCATCCATGGCCTTTATAAAGCTTAGAAATATAAATTACACATTGAGAGTGTAACAACCCTGGGTTAAAAATCCATGTAATGAAGTTAATAAAGGCGAAATGAGACCAAGGTGATGGGACATGTATTCCAAGCTGAATGTTGGGCAAAACATCCTAGCGGGTGCTCACTTGGTTTATTATGGCTAAGGGGAAATTACTAAAGGCGATGACAAAGGCTTTGGAAAGGCAAGAGACATTAATTGGCATTTTATTGATGGAAATAATGGAAATTAAGAGAAAATGAAGGTGAAAAGTCATTGGTTGAATGCGAGGAGGAAAATGAAGGAAAAATAATGGAGATTGAAGAAAATAAAGGTCTCATTAATAAAAAGGCTTCGGAGGATCAGTTCACAACCTTTTGTCAGTTTTGGCTTGGATCTCTCTCTCTATTCTCTCATACTCTTGCACACTTAGAGAATTCTTGGAGCACTCTAGCATTGGAGAAAGGAAAGAAAAGGAAGGACCAAGAAGCCAAAGAAAAGTAAAGATCAAGTAAGGAAGAGTTGGATCAAGCAACTACAGTGGGATTACTTGAAGGTATCGAGTTGCACGTAAATTTTCCTTGCTAGTTTTGGCATGCATGGTACATGCATGTGTGTATTTGGTTCTCTGGATGTCATTGGCATGAGTTTTTCCAGTTATGATAGTGGTTTTCAGCCTTTCCTTTCCATTTTCGAATAACCATGGTGTGATGGGGTTTCTCTTACTTTGTTGAGCTAGATTGCAGGATGGTTTGGAAATTGAGTGAGGTGGTCTTAGGAAAAATCATAAGGCCCAATAATCCCTAGATCGACAAAAGGTGGGATTTCAATAAAGCCTCGTTGTGTATACCCTCGTTGGGCCTAGGAATCCTTGAACGGTAAATGGAAGGATATATGGTAAAGCCTAGAGTGTGGAGACAGAAAAATTCCTCACGGTTTAGGTGGAGAGATCCAAAGGTATCCATGCTTATATAAGATTAGTGATCCTTGGACTGATGTGTGGTGAGATTGCAATAAAGCCTGTGAGTATATGTTTCTTGTTTGGGCCTAGGAATCCCTTGGCGGGATACATGATAAATCCTGGTTGTATTGGTGCTTGCTTAAGGCATAGAAATCCTTGACTAGTTTGGTGGGATATGCGGTAAAGCCTGAGAAGCCTGGTCAATTTTGTTGCGAGTCCCACATTCATGCTTGGAATATGGCACGGGGGTGATTGGCTGAAAGAAAGATTTGGTTTAGAACAATCTATGGTCGGGTGGTACGTGGAAATCCCTAACTTGGTTGGATTTTGCATATCAATAATAAGAATATTTTCCTCTTGAGTTTTATGAGTAAGTGTGCTTGTTATTATGTGATTTTAATGGATGTTCTATATGTTATCACATTTTAGTTTGAGTTTCAGCGAAAACAATTTATAATAAACAGGAAAATGTCGATAATATGGTTATCAACGTTTATCAAATTCAGAAAAACAATTAATGAGAATACACTAACAATGGGAGTGTCAATGTTATCGGGTATTTGCTGATAACTAGACTATCAACATTTTTGTGTTTTCAGTAAATTTAAAAATGCGTTGACAAAGGAAGTGTCAGCATTATCATGTGTTTGAAAATAAAAAAAGAAAAATGCACTGACAACAGGAGTAGCAACACATTTTTGTAAAAATGGTCAATTAAAACTCTATTTTTTCTTGTACAACACAGTAATTTCGGGCACTCTTTTCAAACAAATGAGAACAAATGTTTCACAATTGAAAGAGGTTTTTGTCCACAACGGACTCATTTAAAAAAGCCTCTCTCGGTTTTCTAACATCTATCACAATTTTGTATTTTCAAAGGGATCACTCGAACCTATTTTTTAGGATTTTGTGAGGGAAAAGCTCATGTACAGTTGTTGACTTGGATGCCACCTCACCAAATTCGATTTGCTGATCCTTATCTCCATCCATGACTCCAACAACCACATGATATTTAGATGCATATAGGCTTGGAAAGTTTCATATGAATGTACCTATGATATTTATATTGCTATTATTGGATTATTGTAATTAATTTTTAGCTACAAGCCCGTCTCAGTTATTGTATTGTCTATATAAACGAATACAATAAAGGAAGTAAGGGTTGGATTTTATTTGAGATATATCATCCTATGTATTTTTTATCTTATTTCAATGAAAACAGTCTTCATGAGCAGGTTACAGAAATTCTTGTGTAATAATTCCATGTCTGTCTTTTCTTCGTTTTATACTTCCTCATGTCTGACAAAAAGAGTATGAAATCAGGATTCATGTTTTATGCTCCTTTTTCTTTGTTTATCAGGAATTAATAAATGTTGTTCACTTGACTATTGCACTGATCTCCTTCATTTTCTTTCCAAATTCCTTAAAGTGTCAAAGGAATTGTCACTACCCTAATTTTGTGTTTTGCTCATTGAAGTTGTGTTTTTATGTACTTGATTGGGTTAGACTCCATGCCCAATGGTAGTATTTTTCACGTATCCCAACCAAATTTTATTTTTTGATAAATATGGCCACAAAACTAGATTACAAAACCTACTACTACAGTGACCTAGGGTAGCTGAGTTTTAGGGAGAGATCTCTCTTTAGGTTAAAGGGCCAGCTTTCAACCTCAAAGAGGTTCGAGGTTACCTTAGAGGTTTTTCTATAGTTGGGTTTCCTCTAAGAGATAACACTATCGTTGTTAATCTGTGGGTTATATGTTGGTTATAAGCATGGTTTTATGACAAATTTGAGATATGGATCTCATCATGTTTTGTTTATTGAATGAAATGTTAATGAATGAATGACTTAATATATGATAATGAAAGTATTGCGAGAGGGCATCAGACCTTCTTGACGAATCTTAGATAAGTATGAGGTCCCTATGTTTAGATGTGTTTTTATGACCTATACATTACATGTTCATGATGTGTTTGAAGAAATGCCTGTCATGGTTAGGATGAGTCAGGTCAAGTCCTTGTTCAGGTTTTTCTTTAGAGGCCTTGTCTTCTTGTTATTTATCATTTCTAAGAATTTCATCAAGTTCTGGGTAGAGGTCTGAGTCCTAGTCCTAAAAAAGTGGTTCAGATTTCGGGGTCGCTGGCATAGAACTTCCTGAAAAATGCTGCAGTCGCATGGAGGCCTTATTGTGGGAGCGACTGGAGAGCTTCAGTCGCATGGAGGCCTTGTCATGGGAGCGAATGGGGGTCTAGTTTAGTTAAAAAGAAATTTAACTCAGGGGTTGGGAACCTGGAGTGGTTGGTTAGCCTCTGGGGGTCCTGTAGCTCCTGAGGAAGGTCAATTTGGTTTATGGTGTGTCGATTCCTCTTCCTTAACTACACATGGGGAGTTGAATCATATCATAGTAAATATTTGTCACATGTTTACCTCGATGGACCGATTAACTTGGGTAAATGTGGGAGGAGGGTGTTACAGAGTGGTATTAGAGCGGCTTCCATTCTCTTTGGGTGATGTCTGGTTTCTATTTTCTTTGGGTGATATCTGTTACCATAGAGTGGTATCAGGGCATGGTTCACCCCTTAGACTGGATGGGAAGAATGTGTGTGTTATGTGTACATGTAGGTTGTATATGTGCTTGATGTGTATGCATGGTGATGGTCATTATTACAGTTGTGTGTTCATGTAGAGTTGAAGGTGGTGTTGTTAGGATGTGTTTGTCATGAATGCATGTCATTGTATATGCATTTGTTATGCATGTCAGTGTTTATATGTTGTTATGCATGCATCGTATCCAGTTGGTGTTATAGTTTGTGACATCATGCATGGTAACTAGATGATGATTGAGATGATGTCTATATACTATTATGACTATGATTATACATGTATTTGTGATAATCTGGTTGATCTTGCAAATAAGATATCCTCCCCTAAACTACACTGAGGTATGTTGATTATGTTTATATTTTGGTTCAACTAACATTGTATGCTTGTAGGAAGAAGAAGAAGATAAAAAATGACTAGCAAGATGGTGGATTATAGTTCACGAGATTCTCCCTATAAATCAGATGAGCAACCTGATGATGGGTACTCTCCTGACATAGTAGACACATTGAGAAGTTTGAAGGCAGAAATAAGAAGTTGCAAAGCAGATAATGATAGGATCGTTCAGGCGTAGGAGAAACAAGCAAAGGCTAATCTAGTTATCCTTCATACTTTGTCAGACTTGTAGAGACAGGGACCACTTAGGATCAGTCATGGACATGAGGACAAGACTATTGGGGCATATGGCAGTGGGTCTCATGGTAGGAATAGGTTGGACAGGGATGACATGATCAAATATGGTAGGTTCTTGGATATGTTAGATATGAGAGGTGATGGACACATATTCGATTCTAGTTCTGGTTCATATAGGTATCTTGGTCATCATCGTTATTATCCTTATAGGAGGAGTGATAGGGGATATTTTCTAGATGAGTTCAAGAAAGCCAGGACACCTACCTTTTATGGATATTTGAAGCAGCCGAAAGATGCAGAGGCATGGTTACTTGGGATGAAGAAGTTATTTGAGCTGCATGATTACAAAGAGAATATTAAGGCCATAATAACTATCTTCAGCATCAAAGGGAAAGCAAACATTTGGTGGGAAGATGTGAAGCGGGTTAGAGACATTAGGACAAAGGAGTTGAGTTAGCATGAATTCAAGAGACTTTTCAAGAAGAAGTACTTGTCAAAAAGGTAATATGACAGTAAATCCAAGGAATTCTATGAGCTAAAGATGGGATCGATGATAGATGAGGAGTATATGACCAAGTTCCTGGAGTTGTTGAGGTATGTACCGTATCTTAAGGATGAGAAAGCCAAAGTTCAGAGATTTGTCAATGGATTTCCATTAGAATTTTGAGATTTGATTGAGTATGATGAGCCTCAGTCACTTCAAGAAGTCATCGAAAAGTTGAAACACTGGTAGGAGCAATCAAGGCGTAAGATAAAAACTCAACAAGGTTGGAAAGGGAAATACAAGACTAAAGGTAAATGGAGGCCAAAAAGAACAAGACTTGAGGATGCAGGTGAAAAAGAGAATGTTGTACCTTATAAGAAGTTTAATGGACCTCAGTCTAGAGAACAACAAAACATAGGTGATGGTAGGAGACAATTGTAGTGTTGGACATGTGGTAAGGAGCATCTTAAGAGAGATTGTCCACAAAATTTGGTTGGTAGACCTCATATTTACAGTGCACAGGAGGAAAAGACAATTGAGGAAGTTGGGCAAAGAATTTCTCGGATCTATGCAACATTCGATAACAGGCATGCAGACCACTAGGTATATATTATCGAGATGGACGATAAGATTTGTGATCAAGTTATTTCTATTTTGATTGACCTTGGATCTAATTATAGTTATGTTAATCCTGACCTAGTGGACAAGTGCGGTTTAAATAAAAAAGTGCATTTAGAGTCTTGGTTACGGTAGTTGGATACAGGTACAAAGAAAAGAGTTCACCATTGGGTAAGAGCTTGTGCATTTGAGTTGAATGGTATGTTTACATCAGCACATATGAATGTACTTCCATTGGTTTTGTACAATATGCTATTGGGTATGGATTGGTTGTACGTCCATAGGACTAAGGTGGACTGTTATGATAAGGCTAGTGAGTGCTTGGATGACAATGGGGAACATTGAATCTTGCAGGGTAAGAAAAATGAAACATCAGTCAGAATGGTCACAACTATGTAGGGAAAGCGCAGTTGTAGGAAAGGGTGTGTGTTATTTGTAGTACATATTTCTAGTGAAAAAGGTAAAGATGTTGAGGATACAAAAGTCTTGAACAGGTACTCGGTTTTACAATAGTCATAGGATGTTCATGCAAATATTTCATATTTTCTGCCTCACAGGTAAGTTGACTTCTCTATTGAGTTGGTACCAAGGGTAGCACCATCATCTAAATCACCTTATAGTATGAGCACTCCAAAGTTAGTGGAATTGAAGTTGCAGTTGAAGGAAATGCTTGACAAAGGATACATTCGACCAAGTGTATCGCCGTGGGGTGCACATATATTGTTTGTGAAGAAGAAGGATGGTACTCTCAGGTTGTGTGTTGACTATAGGACGTTAAACAAAGTGACGATTAAGAACAAGTATCCGTTGGCAAGAATTGATGATTTGTTTGACCAGTTGAAGGGAGCAAAAATGTTCCTGAAGATTGATTTGAGATCAAGATACCATTAGGTATACATTAAAGAAGAGGACATCTACAAGGCTTATTTCTGGACCAGGTATGGGAATTATGAGCTTTTAGTAGTTCCTTTTGGTTTGAATAATGCTCCAAATACTTTTATGTGTTTAATGAATAGTGTATTGCATCCTTATCTGGAAAAGTTTGTTATTGTATTCATTGATGATATGTTGATATATTCTAAGAATGAGGAAGATCATGTCGAAAAATTAACAACATTATTGAGATTTCTAAGTGAGCATCAGCTGTATGCCTATCTTAGAAAATGTATCTTCTTTCAGACATGGGTACATTACTTTGGACATGTTGTTTCCAAGGAAGGCATAACAATGGATCTAGAAAAGATAAGGGCTATCATGGAATGCGCAACTCCTAGGAATGTGGATGAGGGAAGGTCATTTATGGGGTTAGCAGGTTACTACCATAGGTTCATTAGGAACTTCTCTCGGATTTCATATCATATCACGTCATTGCAGCGAAAAGTGAAGAAATTTGAATGGATAGAGGAATGTGCAACAAGTTTTGAGCAATTGAAACAATTGTTGACAAATACTCCAGTTCTAAATATTGCAGATCCAGAGAAAGAGTTTGTGGTGTGTACAAATGCTTGTAAGAGAGGACTTGATGGAGTCCTGATGCAGGAAGGATAGGTGTCAGGTAATCTAATTGATGTTTAAATTAATTCATTAATTGTCAACCAAGGTTCATGTACTTATGAAGTGCATGTGCACAATATATGCTAGAGTTGTATTTCAGAGATGAAATTTAATTTGAATATGAATAGATGTTAGATTATATAATAGTGTTACCATGCACATGTTCTTTCCATTAAAACTACTTCAAAACAAAATGAAATCTAATTGCTGAATTGAATTGAAATTTAAGCTACGAATTTAAAATCACAACTTATTCTAATTGCAGAATGGAAATTCTAATTCTAATTTGAATAAAGGAAATTTTAATGCTACTTGCATAAAGGAAATTTTAATGCTACTTGCAGTAAGGAAATTATACTTATAGAAAGGAAATAAATCAAAACTATACTTCTTCAACAAAATATTGATTCAACTTGTAACTTCAAAGGATTACTAGTGTGCATGACTAAACTTCGAAATTCATCTATTCATCATCCACGAAATTACTTGGCGAATTATCTAAGCTTTGAAATGCAACTTCTGAGAGAAATGAATTATGAAAAGTAAATCTTTTTGTGTTTTATGAACAATTGTTTGTTATAAACAATGAGAAACTAACCTGGAAATTGATGAATAAAATGCATTGCCAGATTATAATGAAAGAGAACTATCTAGTAATCAAATCGTAGTAAACATGAATAGAAACTAATCTAGTCTTACAACTCTCCAGGGGGGCCTCCTATTGAGTGAAAGTTCACCACCAAATTAATTCACTTAACCATGCATTTGTTCAGAAACATAATATTATATTAATCATAGAAGTCTTCAACAAAGATTCCAAATAATTAACAATAATAACTACTGTCTTTTGGTCTTGCCTCAAGAATTTTTATACACTTCTTATTAACATTGTTCTAAGATTCCTATGCCGAGAGGAAACTTAGCTAATCTTGAAACTAAGAAATAAAATTAATATAAATATATATCTCCTCATGATTTGTTATTGAAATAGCAAATTATGAGGGTTTCTGATCGAACACATCAGTTTCTAAATCATTTCCATGCTCGCCTGATCTTGCCACGAATTGTATTTGAAATATGCCTATTCGTTGGAACATAGTTGACTTCTGGCTTGACTTATATATCTCTTGATCTATATGGCTTTCCAGATCACGAGGATAGGTGGATTTTCATATGTGGATCATTTTCCATCTACTAGTACCTTTGATTCGTTCTCTGGTTCATTGAAACCTATCTAACAATGGGGATAGCTGAAAAATTCTTCATTAGTTGCGAAATGAGAAAAATTTTGTAGCTGTAGAAATGTTTCAATTATATTTCATAAAGAAGTAATAGATTATAAAATATGAATGATCAATACCTTTTGGATGCTTGAGCATATCTATGATGACCTTGTTTGGACTGAAACTGCAACAAAATTGTCATAAAAAGGATAAAGGAGAGGAATAAGGATTGTAAAAAAGAGAACAATTTCAGAATTCAACATTCCCCCACAATGAAGGTTTTGCATGTCCTCATGCATCAAAATTTAAAAATTTGTTCCTTCTTTCCTTTAGTGTACTATCTCCGAGGCCCGTGCGAGAACATTTAGACTAGTGCTCTTGTTTCTCTTCTTGATACCAAACATTTCCCTTGGTTTGTTCATTAAGATGTTGCTCTGTAACCCTCTAATTTTATTCTTGAGGAATCTATTATTTGCTTTGTTTTTCTTGTTCTTTTTGTACCAATGGAACAAATGCAAAGGTATGTTGTCATTCTGAGTCCTCAATATCTCACTTTGTACCTTTACTGCTTCTTGTTCCCATTTTAGATGTTTATTGAGAATTTCCAACTCATATACATCTTTCTTTAAAAAACCCTTGATTATGTATTCTTTTTCAAGAATGTTATCTGACATAGGAGTTTCTTCATTGAATATATTTCCTTGATTTTGAGAAGAAGAACCTACCTTTTGTTGTGCTCTTTGCTCTAAAGATTCCACATAATCATAGATTTCTTGTTGTACTGGATCAATATCTGGTGTCTTCCTTGTTGGACTCAAGGCTTGAGGTGGTTTCCCATAGTTTTCTTCTTTAAGATCAACAACTTCAGGAGATTGCAGATTTGAAAATTTAGAAATCTTCTTGCTTCTTCTCAACTTTGTCCTCGACTCTTCAATGTTTTGGATGTTTTTCCTTTTGTTGGTTTTTCCCTGTTTCTTATCCTCTGGTTCTTCATTTTTTTCTTCAAGTAGCTTGACACTTGAGTTGGATTTATTTCTTCTAACATTTTCTTTTTCATTTTTTTGTTTAAACTTTTCCAAAAATTAAGAGAGAGGAGTGTCATCTTCAAATGGGTCTTCTAATGCCTCTGTTTCATTAAGAGTTGAACCCTCCTTTTCACTTTCTTCTTCAGGGTTAGGGTTTGAGAGTGACCTACGTTGACTTCTTTTAACCTTTATACTTGTTTCCTCTTCTTGGGCTTCTACAAAGTGATTACAAACTTTTTTTTTTTTCCAATTATCTCCTTTGGCTTCTAGGTGTGCTTCTATGAGGATTTTAATGAGTCCATGATGATAGAGGGCATATCGAGGGTTTTTTATTCTTGCTGCACACTAGAGGCCATCTTCCTAAGGATACAAAGTAAGAAATATGGAAAATTTATCTCATTCCCATCAATAAAATGCATCATAAGTCGAGCATGATAAAAGAACATGGTTCCAAACCTTCCTTCATAGGTTAAGAATTTCTGAATAACTAACAATAAATTCCTCCATTTTCCTTTCAATGTTGTGACTGGAATTCCATTTTTAAAAATATAAATGTCCATACTTGGCTCTCCGAGGAAGGTTATCTATTCTTTCTCCTTGATTTTCCTATTTTAAAACTAGTTCTCTCCATTTCAAGGTAATTTTGTAGCTTCTGCCACTATGGATTCAATCAGTATAAGTTTGATGTCACCAATTTCTATCTCTACCTAGTCAAAATACCAAGCAAAAGATTTGGTAACCTTTGTCTCATGCACATCAAAATTTTCAAAGAAATTAAGCCAACCCACTTGCTGCCACTATTCTCTGACTTGTGGATATGCCTGAAGGAACTTGGCTCCATTAGGTTCTGATCGAACAATGATACCCATGGTGGAGAGAAGTCTCAGTCCTGGACTGCTTCTTTTTGACAAAGGTGATGGAAGCTTTGTAAGAGGAAGGTTGCAGAGCTGGATGGCGGTGGTATGAAATGGAGGTTGAATGATGATGAAATAAGGTGCTTGCGGGGTATTCAACTCATAATAGGACTAGACTATTTCACATAATTCCCACGATTCCAAGATCTGATTCCATAGGATCGTTAAATCTTAGGCAATTTTGAATGGATTTGATGTGACAGGTTGAGGTATGATGATAGGATAGGGTTATAACGGTTATGATATAGAGATATAATAGTAAGCAAAGTCGTGAGGTCTTTTAATTTCTCGAGCCTTGTAGTGCAATCATCCAATGAATTAAAATCTAATGTCCCCTATATGAAAATAATTTAACATTTTACATACCTCATTTTAATTATGATGTTCCTTTGCTACAAGTTCTTTGAATGTATACTGTTAGACAGTTCTGGCTATAGAATTTGAAATCGATTGTGAAATTGAAGATTAGTTATTGAATGACACTGATTCCATGGTTGTTTATTTTTCTGAGAATCGCTGCTTAATCAGAAGAGAATTCTTTATTCTTGCTTCTTCCATTGGTGAAAATTGAAGAAGGTAGTCTTAAGAAGTCATGCTTTGCAACCTGTAGAATTATTAGAGAAAAGGGGGATAAAAAGAATTTGGAAAAAGATAGGGAAATTGTCAAAATATAAACTGCCAAGATTTCTTGGTTTTCAATTAAGATTTTATGTATAAGCATGCCAATAGTCTTGGTTTTCATGCTTATATATATATATATATTGTTTAGTTGTTGAGAAAAATTATAAAAGAGTTGGGAGAATGAGGAGAAATATCTCCTTTCTTAACCAACTTGAATTCATAATTTTCTTGCAAATATTTCACGAATTCCTCTCTAGTTAATGGTTTATGATATAATCTTAGTCTATGACCATTAACAATAAAAGTAACTTGTTCATCATCATTCGTTTTGATCTTGATTGCTCCGTTATGAAAGACAATATCTATCTCATAAGGATCAAGCCAGTGCGTTTGAAATTTCCTTGAAAATATTTGAACTTGGAATAAAAAAGAAGAGCCTAGTCACATGGCAGAAACTTTTTAGCTCTAATAAATTTATCATGCCATCTCAACCTTTGCTGATGAACTATGTTGGTTCTTTCGATAACATTTAGTCGAATCTCATCTAGTTCATTCAATTGTGCTAGTCTTTGGTTTTGAGCTTTTGATAAATCAAGACCCAATTTTGCTGTTGTTATGAAAGTCTCCACTTGGAACTCAATTGGAAGAAAAATTGCCTCCCATAGACAAGCTCATAAGGAGTATGTCCAGTTGTGTTTCTCCATGTGTATGGTGCCTCCGGAAGCTTTTCTGCCCAATCTCTCCTATGCAAATGCACAATCTTGGTTAGAATTACTTCAAGTACCTTATTGGTGGATTCCACTTGTCCATTGGCTTGTGGATGATATGGGTTATAATTTATATGCTTGATCTTATATTGCTCCATGATATTTTACACCAACTTGGATGTGAAGTGAGTACCTTGATCTGTTACTATTTCTCTTGGAACACCAAAACGAATAAAAATATCCTCAAAAAAAAAAATGTAACTACAACATTTTTAGTTGCAAATGAAAGAGGTTTAGCTTCCACCCATTTTGTAACATAGTTTGTACAAACAAGTATATATCTTTTTTGTTTAGATGAAGCATTTATTGGCCCAACAAAATCTAGAGCCCATTTTTCAAAAGGCTCTACAAGTAGCTGTCGTTGTAGAGGAATTTCATCTGATGGATTAGGCTTCCCCATCCTTTGACAACTATCACATCTTTTGACATATTCCTTGGCATCCTTAAAAAGAGAAGACCAATAATATCCCAAAATAAGGATCTTGTAAGAATTTCTTCTATCAGGAAAATTTATTCTACAAGGCTTATCATGACAATATTTCAAGATATTTAGTACTTCATCTTCTCAAACACATCTTCGAATGATTATATTAGGTCTGGTTTTGTATGGTTCTCCATCTATCCAAGAATAAGGTGCATTGGATTTGATAACTTTTTGTTTCTCCTTGGCTGATAATTGTGGAGGTAATTTACCTATAGCCAAATAAATAGAAATATCTCTAAACCAAGGTGTTTTAGTAGATACTGCAAAAAGGTATTCATTAGGAAAAATATCCTTTATGGAAAGATCATTATTATTATTCTGCATTATAGAAAGAAAATCATCATTATTATTATTCTGCATTATAGAAAGAAAATCAACAACTGTATTTTCTTTTCCTGGTCTATCCAAGATAGTCATGTTGAATTCCTGCAATAATAATAACCATATTGTAATTCTACCATTAGTAATGGGTTTTTTCATTAGATATCTAATATTAGAATGGTTTATATGAATGAAAGTTTCATAACCAGTGATATAATGATGAAACTTGTTTATGGCTTGCACAAGAACTAAAAACTCCTTTTCTGTTGCAGGGTAATTTAACTCTATTGGAGTCAAATTTTTTCTTGTGTAATAAATAACATAAGGAGTTAGATCTTTCTATCCCAACACAACTTCTAGAGCTGTATTTGAATTATCAGTAGAAATGTGAAAAGGGAGAGACCAATTAGGTCCTCTTAAAATTGGTGCTTCAATGATCTTTTCCTTCAATGTCTTGAATGCTTTCTGACAATTAAAATTCCAAACAAATTCACAATCTATTGTAAGAAGTTTGAAAAGTGGAGAGGCTATTTTTTTGAATTTTTCTATGAATATTCTATAATAATCAATTAACCCAAGAAAAATTCTAACATATCTTTGACAAGCATGAATTAAAACTTTAGAAATTACTTCTACTTCAGATGTATCCACTTTAATTCCATCACTTGAAATATGGTGGCCTGAAACAATTCCTTTATTAAACATCAGAATACACTTCTCATGAATTAATGAAAGATTTGCTTCTTTAAATTTAATGAGAACTTTTTCTATTTTTTCAAGAGCTTCTTCAAAAGTGTTTCCATATACAATAAAGTCATTCATATAAACTTCCACACAATCATGAATTAGATTAGAAAAGATACCCAAAACTGCTCTATGAAATGTTGCAAATGCATTAAATAATCTAAAGGGAAGTACCCTATAGATATATGTTCCCCATGGACAGGTAAAAGTAGTTTTTATCTTGATCTTCTGGTGTGATATGGATTTGATTATATCCACCAAAACCATTAAGAAATGAAAAATATTTCTTCCCTACTAAGATATCTAATACTTGTTCTCTAAAAGGTAGTGGAAAATGATCTTTCAAAGTAGATTTGTTCAATTCCCTATAATCAATACACACTCTCCATTTTGCATTCATATTTGGAACAATTACCAAAGGTGACACCCATTGACTATCTGATATCAGATAGATGAAATTCAAATTAAGTATCTTTTGCAATTCCTCCCTAATGACTTCTCTCAGATTAGGATTCATCCTTCTATGAGACTGTCTAACTAGTTTGGCATTTTCCTTGATATAAATATGATGCATACAAGTTTTAGGATCAATCCATTTCATATTAGTATACTCCCATGCATAAGAAGAGGAATGCTTTGATAACATCTTTATCAATTTCCTTTTTTGAAATTCTTCCAATTTATTATTAATGTTTAATGTTTTTCCCGGAAAGATTTATACTAAAGAATTGCCAAAATTTTCCATAGAATGTAAAACCATTTGATGAGATGATAGATATTCAATATTACATTGTTCCCATAAACTTTTATCTTGCTCATATTATGAAGAAGAATCATTATTATTCATTAAGTTTATTAATTTATCTTCTTCATCTATTTGTGAAAGAGTAAACACTGGTTGAATATCATCAAAGTCTTCATCATCATCTATCCAAACTTCACTTTCTACTTTAGTTATTGTTTTTGTAGGTGGATACAATGTGAATTTCTTAGTGGAGTTTCCATCAGAAATATACATATCACCAGATCTACAACTTATGAATGCATCAACTGTAGCTAGCCAAGGTCTACCAAGGATCAATGGATGACCTCCTAGATTATTCTTGGGAGTTAAAATCATAAAATCAACAGGATATTCCCAATAATCTAAAGAAACATATACATATTCTAATATACCATCACGTTTTATAACAAATCTATCTGCTAATTGCAACAATGTAGGGGTATATTGAAGATTATGAAGATTTAATTGATCCATAGTTTGTTTGCTCATGATATTGATGACTGCTCCTAAATCAATCAAAGTGTTTGGAATCTCAATACCGTTGATGTTAATTTTTACAATAGGGATACCTAGATCTAGATATTTTTGAAATATTGGTTTCCCCATCATAATATCAACAATTTTTCCTACTAGTTTGATTTTCTTGACATCTTTTCTTTTCCTTCGTGGTTTTCTAATGCATAACTCCTTAATAGTTTTTGCAAATATTGGTATTTCCAAAGGAATTTTGATGCAAACATTATTAAGTTCATCTAGCATGTCATAATCTAGTAAAACAATTTACCTTTCTATTCCTTTATCAATTTTAAGCCTTTCAGGAAAAGGTGGATCTTTTAGGGAAATAGAAGGTTGTTTTACTAGAGGTACTGTAGGAGCTTGATTTATTTGGTCATCCTTCAAATGTATAGGAACATATTCCTTTGAAGGAGTCTTTTCTTGATCAAGAATTGTATCTTTTTCAAGAACTTCATCCTCTTTAGATTTTTGGATGACAACTGTTGGTGAATTCTTTTGCAAAACCCTACCAGATCTATGTTGAACATCATTTAGACCTAATGGGGCTATCATACAAGATTGAAAGTTTTGACCTTCTATATTGTAGATAACTTGTTGATTTTTATTATTTGGATTTGGGAGTGGTTGAGCAAGTAGTTGATTGGATTTTTGAGGAAATGGAGTGGATGGTAATAAAAGTTGTTGATTTGGTGGTTGACCTTGGAACTAAAGGGGATGATTTTGTTGAGGAGGATAATATTGTGGTGGAAAAGGGGAATAAGATTGTTGGAATTGAGGATATTGTGGATTTCCACCAACATAGTTTGCCAATATTATGTCTAGGATGAATTTTGAGGTTAAGGGGGCCAAGGTTTCCAAAGCATAGGTGTAGTCCAATTATTTTGTGGTTGTGCATACGATTAATATTAAGTATTGAAACCTTGATTCGTCTTGTCTTGTTCCAGCCTCATCTTCAAAAAAAGCTTTAAGACAAGTTATTGAGGGACAATCCCTTGGATCATGATTTTCAACACATATGACACAAATTTATATACTATCAAGGGGACATTCTCTCAAGGCATTTTTCTTTCTAAACCCAAGGTAGAATATAGATAATGAGACATTCTCAACTTTTTCCTTGTTTTGTATCTTAAGAGTATCTAGTTGCTCACTAAGATTCCAAAGGATATATGTTTTGAAGTTGTCAAGCAAATTTCCCAGTTCTTCTCTACTTATCATTCCAGTTACAAATTTACTAATTCTTGACATGGCAAGATCTCTTGGATTCTTACCATATCTAGCCTCATCCCTTGAGATGTGTTTGCACAAATCACAGATGTCACCAAATGAAAGTTGAGAAACATCTCCTTTGCCCATTAAGTTGAGAAGACCAATCCACTCATCTCTTATAGATTTTAACCAAAGAGATTTTAATGTCTCTTCATATATTTCATGCATCTTAGCCCTTTTTTTTTTCCGAAGAAAAAGTGAACTTTTTATTAAGAAAAATAAAAAGTTACATTGCATATGCTGAGCATTGCCAGAAGCATAAAAGCATTCCGTAAGCTGCCACAAGGGCTCGAGTGCTTTCACACCCCACGCATCGTTAGAGGACTAACGTGCACAAAGAATAAGAAAAATAGAAAGAGAGGAGGGAGGGGGGAGGGCATTTCCGGCAGTGAGTAAAAAAACTCACGCTTCAGGCTTTTCTCCCCTTTTTCTTTTCAACCTTGCGCCACTCTCCCATAGTGGGCTCGGTCGAAGCTATGACTAACTGTGATGTTACATTTGGATGCCCTGTTTCTTTGTCTGAATCTGAAGTATCTGAGTGATGATGCCGTTTGATGCCTCCCATGCCTTGATCCACGCTTGTCATCTCTGCCTGATTTTGCTGGGTCTCTGCCTGATTTGAGTGTGACTGTGAATCCTTGTTGACTGCTATATTTTCCTTCTGGTTCTCTATTTCAGCCTCCTCAATGGTGGTATCATCCTCCTCTGCTTCTGTTTCTTCGTCTTCTGATACTGAGTGGGCTTTCTTTCCCGCGGTTCTCTTCTTCATGACAGAATCTATGTTCTGCCATCCTTTGTGCTTCCTTTGTTGTGGCTTGCTCTTGTTTAGACTTTTGCATGCATTGAACAGATGACCTGTTTGTTGACATCCCCTACATCTGAATGCTGTATTCTCATAGTCCAGAGATTGTTTCCACTGTGTATTGTTGAAATTTAGGATGATGCTTTCCGGTAACCCTTGGCTGAGATCTACCTCGACACATATTCTAGCAAAGGTAAAAATTCCTTTTAAGTGTCTATCTGTATCGATCTTTAACATTTTTCCAAGAGTATTCCCTATAACTGATAAGGTCTTGAAGTGCCAGAAATGTATCGGAAGGTTATGCAACCTTACCCATACCGGCATCCTTGATACCACCATGGTATTTGGATCAAATTCCGGGAACCAAGGGGTAACAAATAATCCCGCACTGCCCCAGAACCATGGTCCTTCAGTGAGTACTTTTTCCCTTTCTTCTTCAGCGCGAAAAATTACTATGAAGAAACCCTTCGAGCATAGGTGGATCTGGCAGTTTGTTGTCCAGGCCGTATGGATCCATTGATACAAAGTATCTGTTCTAGGCCAGAAGCCGTTAAATCTACAAATAACGGCTTTTTTTTGTAGATCTGAGAATATGCACTTTACCTCTGGGATATCCAGCGGAATGGAGGGGCTCTCTGGTACTTCATCCACGATATACTGCCCTGGAGGTATATTAACAGCTGCATGTTCTTTCCCCTTTGTAGGTTCTTTCCCTTTTGCTGCGTCGCGGTAGGATCCTGTAGGTTTTGATGTGGATCCCTTCGATCCACCTCGCAATCGATGAGTGAGGATAATTGTTGAATCCTTTGCAACCTTGTAATGCTGGAGTGTGTATTGTTCCTGCAAGCATACCCCAGAAAGTATTAGGATTTGGAGTGCCACTAGAATTCCCACTCTGTCCTGGATCTCATTTTTTAGCTCCCAAATGCTCATCCGTTCCCAGATCTGCACGCAAATGTGTCTGCCTTCTGTAGTTTTGATGAAGATTTGTTTCAGATCTGCTGTGTCTGCCTTGCTCAAATCCCGTTTTTCAGTTTTGTAATCTGGATCTGACGAGATATCTTTTTGTTTCTGCCTATCTCTGTCCAGATCTGGTAGATCCATCCCTAACCTACCATGTGGAGCCCTGATCTGCTCTGCAGAGGGCGGATGAAACTCAAAACCCTGGGGGGCCAGGTCCATATTCCCTACCCATACTTGATCTGAGATCGGCCCTAGATCGGCAGCTCGGATCCATGTTAAAGGCGTCAACAGTGTGGTAGATCGGATCCGCATTATACCAAAAATAGACATATGAATACGCAGCCGGATCTGTTTCCCATTAACGCAGACAGAGCAATCTATCCAGGGAACATCGCTCACGTGGGAGGCCGATTCAACCTCAGACGCAGTGAGGGTCGAAAGATTTTTAACGTAAAACCCCGAGCAGTGGAGAGGGGTGCCCAGCGGCGCCCTCATGAAAACGCACCGTGCCAAGAAAGGGGTTAAGAGGCCCAATACCTGTTTGTTTTGTTTCGTGGGCCAAGTCCTGTGGCCATCCTTGGACGCTGTTGATGCTGCGTCCCGACTCCAAGCCGTTCCTGCATCAAGCGAAACTGTGGGGGCGGCGACGACGACAATCTGTCCTGCTGAAACCCTACACTTGCATACACCAGCCATCGCTCCGTTGATCCTGAAGGTTCCAATGAAGCCTTTGTTTTATTTTTTCTTCTGTAACCGCATCTTAGCCCTTTTAACATTATAGGAAAATATTTTGACTAAGTCTTCAAGGCTTTCATCCTATTTTTGCATTATCTTAAAGACTTCATCCTTAAGGTTATGGGGCATACAATAATCCTTATATTCCTATAAAAGCACACTTTTCATTTCTTCCCATGTTCTAATAGTATGTGTTCCTAGTCCCATGAACCATTTAAGTGCTCCATCTTTAAGAGTGGATGGAAATAATTTCAATTTTTGAGTATCAAGTAAGTAGTCATAAGATATACATAATACTTCAAACTCAAAAAGAAATGTTTCTAGATCCTCAATTCTTAATCCATGAAACTTAGGAAGAACAAAGGGTGAGATGTTCTTCATTGTGGCTATGGTATTTTCATCAAAGATAGGAAATCCATAAGAATCTGGTTCTCCCTACCTCCTTTACCACCTCGTCCTATATTTCCTCCTCTACCTCTTCTACCTCCAAACCTAGGTTCACCATTTGCATTGTGTACTTCTCCTTCTCCTGCCCCTTCCATTGTAGATTATTTAGAGCTGATATAAGGTTCAATGATAAGATTATCTAGCTCTTCTTTTGGTTCCTCTTGTTAGTGCCTAGATCTACCTCAGGCTGAAGAAAGGCAGGTCTAGGGTAACATCAAACCACGCTTAACTTGGTAGCTAGCCCTACCAGGTCGGGAGAGGGCTCTCTCCTTGTCAATCTCAATTAGAATATGGCAACTAGGGCTTGAGATGATTGAAAATAAATGTTGATTTTAGGCTAGGTATATTAGATCAGAGGATTTTGTTTGATTTTGATGGTTGGTTGCTGGATCAAATGAAGAAGGCAGCTTTGGGTCCGAGAAATCAACTCAAATTTGCAGGAGGTTCTGTGGGGCGAGGTAGGTAGGTGTTTTGGCACTTTGAATTGGGTGTGATGGTAAGTCTAAGACCAGTGAGGAGTTGGAGAGGGAATGCAAGGTTCATGAGTCCTCTTCAAACAATAGAAAACATTAAAAACTAAATGTATCCTCAAGGCAGAGCACTGAATATCAATGGATTCCACCTATTTATCTTGATTCATTTAGTTATGAAGAAAGAAATAGATGCTAGCACATATACACATAAGAGAAACTAAATAACAAAGGAAGAAATAATGCCAAGACACATTACCACAAGAATCCCACAAAATGCTGCAAAACCCTGGTTCATTTCCTTGCCAAACTGCAGAAGTGATTTACAATAAAGCTCAAAGCATCCACAAGAGTCCAACCTTTACAAATGACTAAGAAAGTACATAATATAGGCATCAAACCACCTATGCTAGCTATTAGGGGTCGAATCGATGAGTCAAGGAGCTGTTTCAACAACATCTAAACTAGGAACTAGAAATTAGGCAGTGGAATAGCTTGCCTCTAAAACTATGGAAACTGATTCATTCAACCTCAAACCACCTCTAACTGATGTATCTACCCCCTCAATTCATTTTTCATCATATTTACATCATATTACATCATTTACCATCACAAATTTACCAAGGAGAAGAGAAAAGGTCAATTGATAGTCAAATTGGGCGAAATTCTGGGTTTTTAGGCAAACTTGGCAAAAATTTGCCTGATGCGCAACGCCCTGAGCCTGATGTATAGCGCCACTTCAAGGCTGATTTTGGAGGCCTTCCACTGCACCAAATCAGGCCCAAGATATCTTGTTGGAAATATTTTCCTATCTAGTTTCCACCTCAAAAGTGGATTCTCCCAAGACTGGTTCCTGTGTGTCCAAAAAGTGGCAGAGAGGGCATTTTTTGGGTGTTTTTTGCCCTTTTGTTAGCCCAGATCTTCTCCAAAATTGATGAAACTTTCTAGGTTTGCTTATTTTTTGATGCTGAATCCAAATCTATAAGCCATTTGTCAAGAGGATGCACCAATTCAATGCGCAGTGCCAGTGGCGCTGTGCATCTGCCGAAATTTCTTGTGTTTCTATTTTCAAAATTCGGAAAATGACAAAATTGTCTCAAAATTTGCCCAATTTTGGCTCAAAGCTGCATCATGGGTTACTTTGTTGGGCTAAAGTAACATCAACTAAAATGTTGATCTTTTCATCATTCTTTTCACCTTTTGTTCCATTTTTCCCCTACATCCAGAATTCCTGTGGCCTCTGCAATGATAGTGGGTGAAAGAGTGAAGTTTATCCCAACAAGATGTACCATATTGTTATCCATGTTTATCACAAACTGCCTTGCTAACTCATGGTGAAATTTGACCCTCTAAACCGTCTCACAAAACTCAAAATAGGACTGATATCTGAAACAAGTGGTGGCTAGAGGGCAGGTAAGAAGTTCACTCATGCTGATAGGTTCCTCCTTGATGATTTTGCCACCTTTATGAGGTTCCCTCCACTGCACATTTCTTTCCCTTGAGCTATCACTAAGTGTTTCTTCTTCAAAACTTGATTCACTGCTTCTTTCCATGATGCTTGTCTTAGGGATGTGATATGATGCACAATGACAATGGGTGAGAACAAAGAAGATGAGTATGAAGAGATTTTGAAATGTGAAGTGGAGTAGGGGAATGAAGGGACATGTTTAGGAAATTAGGGTTTTGACTTATGAGGGACTTAGGGTTTGATGAAGGGAATTAGTTTCTTAGGGGAATAGGGAGAGGGGAAATGGAATTAATGGGTAGATTTAAGGGCAATGAAGTGTGGAAAAGGGGAAAAAGATACTAGTTTTGTAATGTAGTGAAAATTTTGCAATGAGATGAAAATGTATGAAGGCAAGCTAGGGTTTTTATTTTAAGAAGCAAAACTCATGAAGAAAACATGAAGAAGACTAATTTTAGCTCAAGATTGATGAAAACTTACTTGAAGGAGTGAAATGCAACGTTTGGGAGAGTTTAGGATGAATTTGAGTGGTTTTGGAACCTCCCTGGCCAATGTGCAGTGCACTGGGCCCAATGTGCAATGCCTCCCTGATGTGCAAAACTAGTGTAAATTAACACAAGAGAAAACTGCCTGATGCGCAGCGCCAACCTCCTGATACGTAGCGCCTCCCTGATGTGCAACATCTTTTTGCAGATGACTTTTGAAGGCCTTCTCGATGTCCAAATTAGGCATGTGATAGCGTTTTGGAAATCTTGTCGAGTCTAATTTCCAGAACATTTAAAATTTTTCAATTTGGAGTTCATTTGCCCTGTCAAAAGTCAAATCTCCCAAGACTGGTCAAAATGAGGCTGCCTAAATGCAAAGTGTTGTTGCAGTCAACTTTTGAAGGTCTTCCTCAACTCCAAATTGAGCTCATGATAGCTCATTGGAAAGATCTCGTTGTCTAGATATCATTTGACTTATCAAGAAATTAATTTGTACATCACAAATAGATGAAATCTTGATTTTCCCAAGGTCACTCCAGAAGTGCATCAATCCTCTTGAGGCCAATGATGTTTTCGACATTTCTCCCAATCCATGGAACCTGTGTAAAAAATAAAATAGATTTTTATTCTTGGGTCAATTATGGACAAAAAATTCTCTCACTTTTGTCAAATTCATCTTTTCTTGCTCAGAAACATAGTTTGAATAAAACCTATCCTGATGTGTGGAACAGGGGATTTGTGGAAATGAAGGGAGATGAGGGACTTCTAAATTATTGAGAAAATTATGGGAAGTAGGGAGGGATGTTAGGAAGTAGGGGAAAGTGAAATTTCAAATATTGAGTGAGGGGAAGGGGTCCAAAAGGGAAAAACACAGGCCTAGCCTAGAAAATTGTCAAATTGTAGCAATAAATTAGGGTTTGTGGGAAAATAATGAATTTGAGGGATATGAGTTATGGGAAGCATTTAAGAAGGTATATTAAGGATAGGGGAAGGTGTATGAGCATCAGGATACAATTTTGGTTGATTATTTGACCATCCAAGAGAAATTACCTTCAAAACCCTAGGAGAGGGAAATGAGCCTTACTGAGTACAACTGAAACACGAACAAGGTGTAAAATGACCCATTGGAACCTGAAATGATGATGAAAACTCTCTGAATGATGGTACACTCAGCTGAATGGTGACATGGACCGACACTTGGAAAACTTTGGAAAGAGTGAAAACAAACCCTAGACCTAATACCTAGTGACCAAATTTTACTTGAAGACTCACTGAAATGACAAAATTTGACTTTGACACCCTAAGACCACTTTGTAAGAGCATATTTGATCACTGGTGGAAGGTTTCAAAGACTGACACTAACATTGGCTCCAATGGGGATGGTAGCTCCTTGGAGATGCCAAGAACACCGTAGACCAAGTAGCCTTATCCCTTGGGCAAGGAGTCAAAAACACAAACTAAAATGGATGACTGAAAACTGACGACTCAAAGACACAAACTGACTTGAAACTGAATCAATACTAAAACACAACTGAAAAACTAGAAAATATGCTCAAAATGGAGCTTATTCAATAAAACCTACTCTAACTGTTCCATTCATCACTTGATCATGTGAAATGAAACAACCAATGCAACCAAGTAAGCATTCTAGCTATTGTTTGAATTCTCCACAAGTGCTTTCTTATGAACAACAAGAGAGAACTACTGAAAGACAACTTCCTTGAAAACTTGTAAACAGATCCAAATTTTCCCAAATTGAATAATATGGATGCTCTATCCAACTCCAAAAGTACTGCATAAGGATCTTGAAATTCATGTGCACTGGGACTTAGCTCATCCGATGGATTAATTTTCTCCTCGTCATACCATGAATGCAAACTTTCGTCTAAGCTTTGTGATGAGATTCTTGCTGAAAATGACAAAGAAACTGGCCACCAGATCAAGTTTGTATCAATACTTGTTTCAATCTCATAGTTAGCTAGTGGAGAAGGACTTTGACTGTAGACATCATCCAACACATCAGCTATTGGATCGTGAAAAACTTGAAAAGACTGCTGCAACCCATTTTTTATTGGTTCCAATGAGATTACATGATTTCCTGCAGGCTTCTCATTTGAAGATATACTATGCAATTTTCCCTTCAAAAACTAAAATGATTCAAAACAAAATGGTATGGAATCATCTTGCATCATTGATCATATTTGCAAGCTTCCAAGTCTTCATTTGCAACCTGACATTCAATGGCATTTGGGTGCTACAAATCTGGATATGACAAGTCTTGAACAAGGATTTCATTGCCCTCAAGATCGAAACTTATCGACAATTGATTTCTAATAGCATGAAAGTTGTCTCTGATGAACTGAAATGAAGCAAACCAAAAAGGCAAAGATCCTTCACTTACTTCAAAATTTGCTGCAATTTCCTCCTCACTTCTATAGCTGATATGCAACGGCTGATCATTGTATTCAAACTGCTGAAAGTGAACTTCCTCCTTCCAAAAACCAGCTACTGATTTGTCTGCAAGATTAGCTTCTGTTTGGAGAACATAATCATCATCATACTGATCAAACTCAGGCAAATCATCAGTATAAAACACATCATCAAGCATACATGTCATATCAATAGATCTCTCTTCTCCAAGATGATCTATAAAACAATCATTATCAGATCTATGACAATCGGGATAAGAAAGAAAATATTTTGGATCAGCCACTTGTTCTTCTTCAATCAATGAGCCATGGTCTTGAACGTCATACTCATTTCTTGTGGTGATATTTTGCATCATCTATTCCACTGCACTTACCAAAATGTCAAGCTTTACCTCTAAAGATGTCAATTCCTCTGGATCTATGTTCTTCATCTCTTCTTCCTTCAACTTTTCCCTTTTGATCAACAAATTAGCCTCTACATCTACTGCACTGTTCTACATCTCTTCAAATGTTTCCAGGTTCCTTTCCCTTAGTTGAAACTCCATTTCCAGATCAAAGGCATTCGGGTAGTGCAAGAGAGCGGATCTAGGAGGAGGTCTTATATTAACCGGCATCGAAAATAGACTTAGTTAAATCTGGCAGACAACTATTGTATTGTCTCCCCTGGCAATCTTTTTGGTTGGTTATACTCTTCTATAATCAAGAAAGGGTTCTGTCTGATCACCCACCTGTTGAGGAAAACTTTGACGAATTGCTGGAAATCTGAGATGCTCACATCAGGCAGGGTTTCGAACCAACTCTTGACTTTGCCTTGCAACTAAAGAGCAAAAAGCCTAATACTGACATCCTCTTCATCAACTTCAAAAAGGTCAAGAAAAGACTCAAAATTCAGTACATGTCTCTCAACAGTGATGTTGTTACAGTCACCATCAAATCTTGGTAGATATATGTCATGATTTTTAGGGAAAGCATGGGATATGGGAGGTAAAATCATAGGCTTGTATCTATGTGGAATTTTACAAGGTGTAGGAGTATGTACAGAAGGTGTAGAATTAGTCTTGGTCTCTTGAGGCTCATCAGTTTGAAGACAATCATCATAAAATTCAGAAGAAGGGTCTTGATCAAGATCAAAGGCATGTGCATATTTTGTATCCATAATCTTCAAAGGGAAAGAATCAAATGCAGATCTAGGATCTTTCCTCGAATACAGTATACTTTGTAAAGCCTTCTTGGCATTCTCAGGAAAAGAGAAGAAATAATTTATAATAAAGAACATAATGTCTTGGATGAAATTCCAACTTGAATACCTGATCTTTCCACATTGTCCTTTCAGGTTTCTGCTGGTCAAGTTCATCCTCTAGTGGAGTCCTTGGATCTGATCTCGAAACTGATTTGAAGTCGCCAGGTGAATGATTTCAACCTTCCAATGTCTAATCATTGTCCACCATCAACAATCAGATTTGAACTTGATACAATTGTTGAGGAACATAAAACTACGTTCCCCAGTATGGTCGCCACAATGTTAGTGCCTAAATCTACCTCAGGCTGAAGAAAGGCAGGTCTAGGGTAACATCAAACCACGCTTAACTTGGTAGCTAGCCCTACCAGGTCGGGAGAGGGCTCTCTCCTTGTCAATCTCAATTAGAATATGGAAACTAGGGCTTGAGATGACTAAAAATAAATGCTGATTTTAGGCTAGGTATATTAGGTCAGAGGATTTTGTTTGATTTTGATGGTTGGTTGCTAGATCAAATGAAGAAGGCAGCTTTGGGTCTGGGAAATCAACTTAGATTTGCAGGAGGTTCTGTGGGGCGAGGTAGGCAGGTGTTTTGGCACTTTGAATTGGGTGTGATGGTAAGTCTAAGACCAGTGAGGAGTTGGAGAGGGCATGCAAGGTTCATGAGTCCTCTTCAAACAATAGAAAACATTAAAAACTAAATGTATCCTCAAGGCAGAGCACTGAATATCAATGGATTCCACCTATTTATCTTGATTCATTTAGTTATGAAGAAAGAAATAGATGTTGGCACATATACACATAAGAGAAACTAAATAACAAAGGAAGAAACAATGCCAAGACACATTACCACAAGAATCCCACAAAATGTTGCAAAACCCTGGTTCATTTCCTTGCCAAACTGCAGAAGTGATTTACAATAAAGCTCAAAGCATCCACAAGAGTCCAACCTTTACAAATGACTAAGAAAGTACATAATATAGGCATCAAACCACCTATGCTAGCCATCAGGGGTCGAATCCATGAGTCAAGGAGCTGTTTCAACAACATCTAAACTAGGAAGTAGAAATCAGGCAGTGGAACAACTTGCCTCTAAAATGATGGAAACTGATTCATTCAACCTCAAACCATCTCTAACTGATGTATCTACCCCCTCAAGTCATTTTTCATCATATTTACATCATATTACATCATTTACCATCAAAAATTTACCAAGGAGAAGAGAAAAAGTCAACTGATAGTCAAACTGGGTGAAATTCTGAGTTTTTAGGCAAAATTGGCAAAAATTTCCCTGATGCGCAACGCCCTGAGCCTGATGCGTAGTGCCACTTCAATGCTGATTTTCGAGGCCTTCCACTTCACCAAATCAGGCCCAAGATAGCTTTTTGGAAATCTCCGCCTATCTAGTTTCTAGAACACTTTGAATTTTCTGATTTGGAGGTCATTTGCCCCCTCAAAAGTGGATTCTCCCAAGACTGGTTCCTGTGTGTCCAAAAAGTGGCAGAGAGGGCATTTTTTGGGTGTTTTTTGCCCTTTTGGTGGCCCAAATCTTCTCCAAAATTGATGAAAATTTCTGGGTTTGCTTATTTTTTATATGCTAAATCCAAATCTATAAGCCATTTGTTAAGAGGATGCACCAATTCAATGCATAGCACCAGTGGCGTTGCGCATCAGCCGGAATTCCCTGTGTTTCTATTTTCAAAATTTCGAAAATGACAAAATTGTCTCAAAATTTGCCCAATTTTGGCTCAAAGCTGCATCATGGGTTACTTTGTTGGGCTAAAGTAACATCAACCAAAATGTTGAGCTTTTCATCCTTCTTTACGCCTTTTGTTCCATTTTTCTCCTACATCCATAATTCCTGTGGCCTCTGCAATGATAGTGGGTGAAAGAGTGAAGTTTATCCCAGCAAGATGTACCATATTGTTATCCATGTTTATCACAAACTACCTTGCTAACTCATGGTGAAATTTGACCCTCTGAACCATCTCACAAAACTCAAAACAAGACTGATATCTGAAACATGTGCTGGCTAAAGGGCAGGCAAGAAGTTCACTCATGCTGATAGGTTCCTCCCTGCTGATACAGCCACCTTTATGAGGTTTCCTTGGCTTCACATTTCTTTCCCTTGAGCTATCACTAAGCGTTTCTTCTTCAAAACTTGATTCACTGCTTCTTTCCATGATGCTTGTCTTAGGGATGTGATGTGATGATGGTATGATGCACAATGACAATGGGTGAGAACAAAGAAGATGAGTATGAAGAGATTTTGCAAATGTGAAGTGGAGTAGGGGAATGAAGGGATAGGTTTAGGAAATTAGGGTTTTGACTTATGAGGGACTTAGGGTTTGATGAAGGGAATTAGTTTCTTAGGGGAATAGGGAAAGGGAAAATTGAATTAATGGGTAGATTTAAGGGCAATGAAGTGTGGAAAAGGAGAAAAAGATACTAGTTTTGTAATGTAGTGAAAATTTTGCAATGAGATGAAAATGTATGAAGGCAAGCTAGGGTTTTTATTTTAAGAAGCAAAACTCATGAAGAAAACATGAAGAAGACTAATTTTAGCTCAAGGTTGATGAAAACTTACTTGAAGGAGTGAAATGCAGTATTTGGGAGAGTTTAGGATGTATTTGAGTGGTTTTGGAACCTCCCTGGCCAATGCGCAGTGCACTGGGCCCAATGCGTAGCGCCTCCCTGATGTGCAGCGCCCCTCTGATGCGCAGTGCCAACCTCCCGATGCGTAGCGCCTCCCTGATGCGCAATTTCTTTTTGAAGATGACTTTTGAAGGCCTTCCCAGTGTCCAAATTGGGTGTATGATAGCTCGTTGGAAAACTTGTTGAGTCTAATTTATAGAACATTTTGAATTTTTCAATTTGGAGTTTATTTTCCCTGTCAAAAGTCAAATCTCCCAAGACTGGTCAAAATGTGCAAAATGAGGCTGCCTAAATGCAGAGTGCTGTTGTAGTCAACTTTTGAAGGTCTTCCTCAACTATAAATTGAGCTTGTGATAGCTCATTGGAAAGCTCTCTCTGTCTAAATATCATTTGACATATCAATAAAGTCATTTGAATATCCCAACTAGGTGAAATCTTGATTTTTCCAAGGTCACTACAGAAGTGCATCAATTCTCCTGAGGCCAATGATTTTTTTGACATTTCTCCCAAAAAATGAAACCTGTGTAAAAACTGAAAGAGGTTTTTCTTCTTGGGTCAATCATGGACAAAAATTTCTCTCACTTTTGTCAAATTCATCTTTTCTTGCTCAGAAACATAGTTTGAAGAAAACCTATCCCGATGTGTGGAACAGGGGATTTGTGGAAATGAAGGGAAATGAAGGGGATGAGGGGCTTCTAAATTATTGAGAAAATTTTTGGATGTAGGGAGGGATGTTAGGAAGTAGGGGAAAGTGAAATTTTAAATATTGATTAAGGGGAAGGGGTCCAAAAGGGAAAAACACAAAACTAGCCTAGAAAATTGTCAAATTCTAGCAATAAACTAGGGTTTATGTGAAAATGATGAATTTGAGGGATATGAGTGATGGGAAGTATTTAAGAAGGTATATTAAGGATAGGGGAAGATGTATGAGCATCAGGATACAAGTTTTGTTGATAATTTGACCATCCAAGAGAAATTACCTTCAAAACCCTAGGAGAGGGAAATGAGCCTTACCCAATACAACTGAAACACGAACAAGGTGTAAAATGACCTATTGGAACCTGAAATGATGATGGAAACTCTCTGAATGATGTTACAATCGGCTGAATAGTGACATGGACCGACACTTGGAAAACTTTGGAAAGAGTGAAAACAAACCCTAGACCTAATACCTAGTGACCAAATTTTACTTGAAGACTCACTGAAATAACAAAATTTGACTTTGACACCCTAAGACCACTTTGTAAGAGCATATTTGATCACTGGTGGAAGGTTTCAAAGACTGAAACTAACATTGGCTCCAATGGGGATGGTAGCTCCTTGGAGGCGCCAAGAACACCGTAGACCAAGTAGCCTTATCCATTGGGCAAGGAGTCAAAAACACAAACTAAAATGGATGACTGAAAATTGACGACTCAAAGACACAAATTGACTTGAAACTGACTCAATACTAAAACACAACTGAAAAACTAGAAAATATTCTCAAAATGGAGCTTATTCAATAAAACCTACTCTAACTGTTCCATTCATCACCTGATCATGTGAAATGAAACAACCAATGCAACCAAGTAAGCATTCTAGCTGTTGTTTGAATTCTCCACAAGCACTTTCTTATGAACAACAAGAGAGAACTACTGAAAGGAAACTTCCTTGAAAACTTGTAAATAGATCCAAATTTTCTCAAATTGAATAATATGGATGCTCTATCCGACTCCAAAAGTACTGCATAAGGATCTTGAAATTCATGTGCACTGGGACTTAGGTCATCCGATGGATTAATTTTCTCCTCGTCACACCATGAATGCAAACTTTCGTGTAAGCTTTGTGATGAGATTCCTACTGAAAATGACAAAGAAACTGGCCACCGGATCAAGTTTGTATCAATACTTGTTTCAATCTCATAGTTAGCTAGTGGAGAAGGACTTTGACTATAGACATCATCCAACACATCAGCTATTGGATCGTAAAAAACTTGAAAAGACTGCTGCAACCCATTTTCTATTGGTTCCGATGAGATTACATGATTTCCTACAGGCTGCTCATTTGAAGATATACTATGCAATTTTCCCTTCAAAAACTGAAATGATTCAAAACAAAATGGTACGAAATCATCTTGCATCATTTGATCATATGTGCCAGCTTCCAAGTCTTGATTTGCAACCTGACATTCAATGGCATTCGGGGGCTGCAAATATGGATATGACAAGTCTTGAACAAGGATTTCATTGCCCTCTAGATGGTCAAGATCGAAACTTATCGACAGTTTATTTCCGATAGCATGAAAATTGTCTTTGATGAACTGAAATGAAGCAAACAAAAAGGCAAAGATGCTTCACTTACTTCAAAATTTGTTTCACTTTCCTCCTCACTTCCATAGCTGATATGCAAAGGCTGATCACTATATTTGAACTGCTGAAAGTGAACTTCCTCCTTCCATAAACCAGCTGCTGATTTGTTTGCAAGATTAGCTTCTGTTTCGAGAACATAATCATCATCATACTGATCAAACTGAGGCAAATCATCAGTATAAAACACATCATCAAGCATACATGTCATATCAATAGATCTCTCTTCTCCAAGATGATCTATAAAACAATCATTATCAGATCTATGACAACTGGGATAAGAAAGAAAATGTTTTGGATCAGCCACTTGTTCTTCTTCAATCTATAAGCCATGGTCTTGAACGTCATACTCATTCCTTGTGGTGATCTTTTGCATCATCTCTTCCACTGCACTTACCAAAATGTCAAGCTTTACCTCTAAATATGTCAATTCCTCTGGATCTATGTTCTTCATCTCTTCTTCCTTCAACTTTTCCCTTCTGATCAACAAATTAGCCTCTACATCTACTGCACTATTCTACATCTCTTCAAGTGTTGCAAGGTTCCTTTCCCTCAGCTGAAACTCCATTTTCAGATCAAAGGCATCTGGGTAGTGCAAGAGAGTGGATCCAGGAGGAGGTCTTATATTAAACGTCATCGAAAAATAGACTTGGTTAAATCTGACAGAAAACTGTTGTACTGTCTCCCCTGGCAATCTTTTCAGTTGGTTATACTCTTCTATAATCAAGAAAGGGTTCTATCTGATCACCCACCTGTCGAGGAAAACTTTGACGAACTGCTGGAAATCTGAGATGCTCATATTAGGCAGGGTTTTGAACCAACTGTTGACTTTTCCTTGCAAAGAAAGAGCAAAAAGCCTAATACTGACATCCTCTTCATCAACTTCAAAAAGGTTAAGAAAAGACTCAAAATTCAGTACATGTCTCTCAACAGTGATGTTGTTACAGTCACCATCAAATCTTGGTAGATATAGGTCATGATTTTTAGGGAAAGCATGGGATATGGGAGGTAAAATTAGAGGCTTGTATCTATCTGGAATATTACAAGGTGTAGGAGTATGTATAGAAGGTGTAGAATTAGTCTTGGTCTCTTGAGGCTCATCAGTTTGAAGACGATCATCATAAAATTTAGAAGAAGGGTCTTGATCAAGATCAAAGGCATGCGCATATTTTGTATCCACAATCTTCAAAGGGAAAGAATCAAATGCAGATCTAGGATGTTTCCTCGAATACAATATACTTTGTAAAGCCTTCTTGGCATTCTAGGGAAAATAGAAGAAATAATTTATAATAAAGAACATAATGTCTTGGATGAAATTTCAACTTGAATACCTAATCTTTCCATATTGTCCTTTCATGTTTATGCTGGTCAGGTTCATCCTCTAGTGGAGTCCTTGGTTCTGATCTCGAAACTGATTTGGAGTTGCCAGGTGAATGATTTCAACCTTCCAATGTCTGATTGTTGTCCACCATCAACAATCAGATTTGAACTTGATGCAATTGATGAAGAACATAAAACTACGTTCCCCAGTATGGTTGCCACTATGTTAGTGCCTAAATCTACTTCAGGTTGAAGAAAGGCAGGTCTAGGGTAACATTAAACCATGCTTACCTTGGTAGCTAGCCCTATCAGGTCGGGAGAGGGCTCTCTCCTTATCAATCTCAATTAGAATATGGCAACTAGGGCTTGAGATGACTGAAAATAAATGCTGATTTTAGGCTAGGTATATTAGATCAGAGGATTTTGTTTGATTTTGATGGTTGGTTGCTGGATCAAATGAAGAAGGTAGCTTTGGGTCTGAGAAATCAACTCAGATTTGTAGGAGGTTCTGTGGGGTGAGGTAGGTAGGTGTTTTGGCACTTTGAATTGGGTGTGATGGTAAGTCTAAGACTAGTGAGGAGTTGGAGAGGGCATGCAAGGTTCATGAGTCCTCTTCAAACAACAGAAAACACTAAAAACTAAATGTGTCCTCAAGGCAGAGCACTGAATATCAATGGATTCCACCTATTTATCTTGATTCATTTAGTTATGAAGAAATAAATAGATGCTGGCACATATACACATAAGAGAAACTAAATAACAAAGGAAGAAACAATGCCAAGACACATTACCACAAGAATCCCACAAAATGCTGCAAAACCCTAGTTCAATTCCTTTCCAAATTGCAGAAGTGATTTACAATAAAGCTCAAAGCATCCACAAGAATCCAACATTTACAAATGACTAAGAAAGTACATAATATAGGAATCAAACCACCTATGCTAGCCATCAGGGGTTGAATCCATGAGTCAAGGAGCTGTTTCAACAACATCTAAACTAGGAACTAGAAAATAGGCAGTGGAACAACTTGCCTCTAAAACTATGGAAACTGATTCATTCAACCTCAAACCACCTCTAACTGATGTATCTACCCCCTCAAGTCATTTTTCATCATATTTACATCATATTACATCATTTACCATCACAAATTTACCAAGGAGAAGAGAAAAAGTCAACTGATAGTCAAACTAGGCGAAATTCTGAGTTTTTAGTCAAAATTGGCAAAAATTTGCCTGATCCGCAGCGTCGTGAGCCTGATGCGCAATGCCACTTCAAGGCTGCTTTTGGAGGTCTTTCACTTCACCAAATTAGGCCCAAGATAGCTTTTTTTAAAGCACTGTCTGTCTTGTTTGTAGAACACTTTGAATTTTTTGATTTGGAGGTCATTTGCCCCCTCAAAGGTGGATTCTCCTAAGACTAGTTCTTGTGTGTCCAAAAAGTGGCAGAGAGGGCATTTTTTGGGTGTTTTTTGCCCTTTTGGTGGCCCAGATCTTCTCCAAAATTGATGAAACTTTCTAGGTTTGCTTATTTTTTGATGCTGAATCCAAATCTATAAGCCATTTGTCAATTGGATGCACCTTTTCAGCATCAACTGGAATTTCCCGTGTTTCTATTTTCAAAATTTGGAAAATGACAAAATTGTCTCAAAATTTTCCCAATTTTGGCTCAAAGCTGCATCATGGGTTACTTTGTTGGCTAAAGTAACATCAACCAAAATGTTGAGCTTTTCATCCTTCTTTTCACCTTTTGTGCCATTTTTCCCCTACATCCAGAATTCCTATGGCCTCTTCAATGATAGTGGGTGAAAGAGTGAAGTTTATCCCAACAAGATGTACCATATTGTTATCCATGTTTATCACAAACTACCTTGCTAACTCATGGTGAAATTTGACCCTCTGAACCATCTCACAAAACTCAAAACAGGACTGATATTTGAAACATGTGGTGGCTAGAGGGAAGGCAAGAAGTTCACTCATGCTAATAGGTTCCTCCCTGATGATTTTTCCACCTTTATGAGGTTTCCTTGGCTGCACATTTCTTTCCCTTGAGCTATCACTAAGTGTTTCTTCTTCAAAACTTGATTCACTGCTTCTTTCCATGATGCTTGTCTTAGGGATGTGATGTGATGATTGTATGATGCACAATGACAATGGGTGAGAGCAAAGAAGATGAGTATGAAGAGATTTTGCAAATGTGAAGTGGAGTAGGGGAATGAAAGGACATGTTTAGGAAATTAGGGTTTTGACTTGTGAGGGACTTAGGGTTTGATGAAGGGAATTAGTTTCTTAGGGGAAAAGGGAAAGGGAAAATGGAATTAATGGGTAGATTTAAGGGCAATGAAGTGTGGAAAAGGGGAAATAGATACTAGTTTTGTAATGCAGTGAAAATTTTGCAATGAGATGAAAATGTATGAAGGCAAGCTAGGGTTTTGATTTTAAGAAGCAAAACTCATGAAGAAAACATGAAGAAGACTAATTTTAGCTCAAGGTTGATAAAAAATTACTTGAAGGAGTGAAATGCAGTGTTTGGGAGAGTTTAGGATGAATTTGAGTGGTTTTGGAACCTCCCTGGCCAATGCGCAGCGCACTGGGCCCAATGCATAGCACCAACCTCCTGATGCACAGCGCATCCCTGATGCACAACATCTTTTTGCAGATGACTTTTGATGGCCTTCCTGGTGTCCAAATTTATTGTGTGATAGCTCGTTGGAAATCTTGTCGAATCTACTTTCTAGAAATTTTTAAATTTTTCAATTTGGAGTTCATTTTCTCTGTCAAAAGTCAATTCTCCCAAGACTGGTAAAAATGTGCAAAATGAGGCTGCCTAAATGAAAAGTGTTGTTGCAGTCAACTTTTGAAGGTCTTCCTCAACTTAAAATTGAGATAATGATAGCTCATTGGAAATATCTCTCTGTTTAGATATCATTTGACTTATCAAGAAAGTCATTTGAACATCCTAGCTAGGTGAAATCTTGATTTTCCCAAGGTCACTCCGAAAGTGCATCAATCCTCGTGAGGCCAATGATGTTTTCGACATTTCTCCCAATCCATGAAACCTGTGTAAAAAATGAAAGAGTTTTTTCTTCTTGGGTCAATTATGGACAAAAATCTCTCTCACTTTTGTCAAATTCATCTTTTCTTGCTCAGAAACATAGTTTGAAGAAAACCTATCCCGATGTGTGGAACAGGGGATTTGTGGAAATGAAAGGAAATGAAGGGGATGAGAGGCTTCTAAATTATTGAGAAAATTTTGGGAAGTATGGAGGGATGTTAGGAAGTAGGGGAAAGTGAAATTTCAATTATTGAGTGAGGGGAAGGGGTCCAAAAGGGAAAAACACAGGCCTAAACTAGAAAATTGTCAAATTGTAGCAATAAACTAGGGTTTGTGGGAAAATGATGAATTTGAGGGATATGAGTGATGGGAAGTGTTTAAGAAGGTATATTAACGATAGGGGAAGGTGTATGAGCATCAGGATACAAGTTTTTTTGATAATTTGACCATCCAAGAGAAATTACCTTCAAAACCCTAGGAGAGGGAAATGAGCCTTACCTAGTACAACTGAAACACGAACAAGGTGTAAAATGACCCATTGGAACTTGAAATGATGATGAAAACTCTCTGAATGATGGTACGCTCAACTGAATGGTGACATGGACCGGCACCTGGAAAACTTTGGAAAGAGTGAAAACAAACCCTAGACCTAATACCTAGTGACCAAATTTTACTTGAAGGCTCACTGAAATGACAAAATTTGACTTTGACACTCTAAGACCACTTTGTAAGAGCATATTTGATCACTGGTGGAAGGTTTCAAAGACTAACACTAACACCTCTACTAATGGTATATCAGAATAAATGTCGTCTTATTCATTAGGAACCTTTAGCTCTTGTCCTAAGAGTTGTTCTTCTATCGAAGGGACAAATATTATTCCTTCTGTTGGGGATGTAGGTTCTTCAACTACAACTTCAGTATAAGAAGTTGGTGAATCTCTAGGTTGGATTTCAGATCTATGCACCTCAGGAAGTCTATGTTTACATGCTATGGATGGATGCGAGTCTCAATGGATGGTGTAGCACTAAGAGGTATAGTAGGGGTGAGTGGTGATGTAGGAATTGAACTTTATCCTCTACATCTACTTACAAATGTACCCCTAGAATCCCTTTCTCTATTCACGCATTCTAAATGATTTATTATGTTGTAACCATGCATATATGAAATTAAATGCATCTAAACTGATATGCAAATCAAAGAAAATGGAACCCTGTATACCATTTCTAGACAACGAAGCCAAAATGTTGGGTAATTTAATTAATGTTTAAATTACTTCATTAATTGTCAACCAAGGTTCATGTACTTATGAAGTGCATGTGCACAATGTATGTTAGAGTTCTATTTCAGAGATGAAATTTAATCTGAATATTAATGAGTGTTAGATTAACTCAAAGTGTTACCACACACATGTTCTTTCCATTAAAACTACTTCAAAACAAAATGAAATCTAATTGCAGAACTGAATTGAAATTTAAGCTATGAATTTAAAATCACAACTTATTCTAATTTCAGAATGGAAATCCTAATTCGAATTTGCATAAAGGAAATTTTAATGCTACTCGCAGAAAGGAAATTCTACTTATATTAAGGAAATAAATCAAAACTAGACTTATTCAACAAAATATTGATTCAACTTGTAACTTCAAAGGATTACTACTGTGTTAAAATTTGAAATTCATCTATTCATCATCCACAAAATTACTTGGCAAATTAATTGAGCTATGAAATGAAACTTCTGAAACAAATGAATTATGAAAAGTAAATATTTTTGTGTTTTATGAACGCTCTATTTGTTATAAACAACAAGCAATTAACCTAGAAATTTCTAAATAAAATGGATTGACAAATTATAATGAAAGAGAACTATCTAGTAATCAAATCACAGTAAACATGAATATAAACTAATCTACTCTTACAACTCTCTAGGGGGCCCTCCTGTGAGTGCAAGTTTGCCACCAAATTAATTTTTTACTTAACCACACATTTGTTCAGAAAAAAAGTATTATATTAATCGTAGAAGTCTTCAACAAAGATTGCAAATAATTAACAATAATAACTGTTGTCTTTTGGTCCCACCTCAAGGCTTTTTATACACTTCTTATTAAAACTATTTGAAGAGTCCTATGCCAAGAGGAAATTTAGCTAATCTGAAAACTAAGAAGTAAAATTATTATTAAAGTCTATCTCCTCATGATTTGCAAATAAAAGAGAAAATTATGAGGGATTCTGATTGAACACATCATCCTCTAAATTGTTTCCAGGCTTCCTTGATCTTGCCATGAATTGTCTTCGAAATCTTCCTGTTTGCTAGAACAAAGTTGACTTCTGGTTTGACTTATATATCTCTCGATCTGTGTGACTTTTCAAATCATGAGGAAATGTGGATTTTCATATGTGAATCATTTTCCATTTGCTAGTACCTTTCATTTGTTCTCTGGTGCACTAAAATCTATCTAACCATGGAGATAGCTGCAAAATTATTCATTAGCTACAGAATGAGCAAAATTCTATAACTGTAGAAATGTTTCAATTATATTTCATAAAGAAGTAGTAGATTATAAAAATGGATGATCAATACCTTTTGGATGCTTGAACATATCTATTATTACCTTGTTTGGATTGAAAATACAACAAAATTGTCCTAAAAAGGGTAAAGGAGAAGAAAAATGATTGTAAAAAAGAGAACACTTTCGGACTTCAACAATAGGTAGTTTGCTATGAGTCAAGGAAATTGAATGAGCATGAGTAGAATTATGTTACAAATGATCTTGATTTGGCAGATCATCCATGCTTTGAAGATGTGGAGACACTATATTTTGCATCTGTTCACTCGCCTCAAGGAATTGCCACAAAACATCACTTTGGAATTTAAAGGGTAAAGGAGAAGAAAAATGATTGTAAAAAGAGCACAATTTCGGACTTCAACAACAGGTAGTTTGCTATGAGTCAAGGAAATTGGATGAGCATGAGTAGAATTATGTTACACATGATCTTGAGTTGGCAGATCATCCATGCTTTGAAGATGTGGAGACACTATATTTTGCATCTATTCACCCGCCTCAAGGAATTGCCACAAAACATTACTTTGGAATTTTCAAGGCATATACCACTATTCTCTCGTATGGGGTAACCTTGTCACTTATGTAATTGCTTCTTCTGTTGCATGCACCACTATCCTTGCTACTTCAAATCTTCCCTGTAATGCATGGAAAATTATAGAGCTATGCCTTCATCATACCCCTGCAGTCTACGAATATACTCCATCCACTTGACCTGTTCAAACAATTGTCTAATGTGTTGAAATTCGTGTAGAAATTATTCATCAGGTTCTCTTTGAGTTCTTGGGTCTCCCATATTTAGTCAAAGTTTTGAGTGGCTATGGTTGTGTTTGGAAAGTGCACAAATTTGAGTGTGGGAGAAAGGTAAGCAATGGAAGAGTAGGGGCTAACGAATGTCGTTATCATGCAAGTTAATAATGTAATCATGTGGCATATCTTAATGTGGCTGCCATTTGGCATCAACCATTCCTTGTTGCCATTCTCACGAGAGATTTCCATTGTACGTAGTCAGAAGTTGCTGCCACAAAAATCATTCGAATGGTAGGGCGACTACTCCATTGGGAATTGTCGCAACCGATGCAATTGATTTTCCGATCTGATTTTCCATCATAATAATTTAAAGTTTGTGTACATGCAAATTTTTGGGCCCATGCACCATTACTCTCACTCCTTGAATTATGACCCTTAAAAGGTATTGGTTACAATTTATTAATTATCCTTGAATGCATATTAAAATTTTGCAGGCTTATCATGTTAGCTTCATTGATTTGCAAGATATTTATATTATTTCACTGTTTTGCAAGCTTATTTGTTTTTGTTGTCATGTATGTCAGAAATTGCTTCAATTCAATTCATTTAATCAAGCATGGCCTTATTTACTGATCTTGTGGCTAAATAAGTTGATAATGGAGAAATTAACAACAATTGAATGGTTTGTTTGGTTCTCTCCCTTAAATGAAGCTGGATATATCAATAGGAAAAATTCAATATATTGGAATTGCATTTTGCATATCACCATCTATAAAGGACAAATTAAACAATAATGATTTATCTATAAGCTATCTTGGTTGGCTTGTAACCAAGGGTTCAAACAATTGTAGGAAGCGATGAAGGCATTGTTAGGCATTGCATATTGGTATGCCTCACTGTCTGACACATTCATTTGAGTGTTTAGAGCGAAGAAGCCTCCGCATGTTCTGCCAAATTTTGCTTTGGACGTGCTTGTCATGCAGGAGGTAGCATATCATATCTTAGGAGGATTGACAGCTAGGCTGTAGCAGAAGAAGAAGGCACCTTGGCTCGCTCTTTCGTTGTGGGTTGGGTTATACGAGATCCAGAGCATCAAGCAAGAAGATGTCAAAGATGAAATAGTGAAGAAGTACCCGTTCAACCTTCGAAGTTTCAACCCATATGACCCACGCTACATTGTGAAGGATAATTGCTTGAGAGTTCAGTTCAACTGGATCCATGGGGCATTTCATTGGGCCGAGGAAGAATTATGGAGGTACTACTACAATTCCTCTACACCCAATGAATAGGTCAGTTTTGCCGTTGAGTGGTTAGCACAACAGCATGAAGCACCATCATGAAGACCACCAGCAGTAGTAGCAAAAATAGAGGCAGTAGAGCTGAGCATACCTATGTGTGACAAAGGGAAGAGGAAGATTGTCGACCGTATGGAGAAGGAACAAAGCTGCAACTTTCAAGCATATCCACTTGTAGAACAAGCAGCTAAGGCTATTCATGCAAAGAGGCAGCAGCACGACAAGTGTATCGTGTGAAGGCAAAGGGAGAATAAGAGAATGGAAGAAAAAAAGAAGTACTTGCATGAGATGAGGGAACAACTCTGAAGAGAACAAGAACCACGCCAACAGGAGAGTGAAGCACAACAACAACAGGCACATCGGGGGGCTCATCATGTGCAAACAGACGAAGCAACAATCGTACAGGTAGTTTATTCTCTTGAACAACTGGCATCAGGCGAACAGGGTGAGCTCTCGTAGGGGCAAGACTTTGCTCATGAGATAGAACATGCTTTTGAACAGTTGGATGCAAACATGAAGCAACAGGAGTTGTAACAAGATACCAACCTCATGCCTCACCACAGAGAGGTCGACTCGCCTGCTTCAATGCATCTAGATGATGAGCAAGTCTCGAATGACCAAGGAGGCACTGAGATCCTTGGTGGTCAGCCGGAAGCAGAGATGTGCAATAACTCCTTTGATGAATCTCAACATAGAGTTGCATAGCCTCACATAGTACCAACTCCGGAGGACCAAACATCCCTTATGCAAGTTTAAGAACAAGTGATCATCACTGATGTGCACAAGGACCCAGCTGCTTTGGCCAATGCAACTAGAGTGTATGTCGAAGCCACTAGCTCCAGTGTTCACTTCCTCATAGTCGCGAATGAGCGAATGGCAAAGGAACTACAGGTGGCCAAGCAAGGAGGAGACTTGGTGACAATGTCCGCTCGAGCTGAACTAAAGAAGGAAATACTAGATGAAGTATTGTCCTTGGACACAGTAATGCGAGCATTGTACTCCATGTTTGGTACTGTGCACCAAATAGTCATTCATATTCACGTATGGCAACATTGATGTGTGAGAAGAGCTCACATCTTGAAGAACATAATGTTTCCATTGACAACATGCAAGCATGGACGATGAAGTAAAAGGGAGCCCCACTTCATTTGCCAAATATGATGAGGTCCAATGCGGTTGAGCTGCAAGCACATATTCGAAGTCAGATCTGGAACTATGAGGACCTACCGCAACTCATCACTAGCATACAGGCTTCCCATGCATGAGTATTCAAGAGCATGGAGGTTGTGGTGCACACACATGCGATTCCATCACTTGGGACTCTCACCCAAGTGAAGACCAAGAAGCAGGTCCAATAGGAGCTTGACTCGTACTTCGACGAGTTGATGCGCGTCACCACCAGTCCAGACTTGCCTATCAGTGCATACATCATGCACAAGTATGTTTTTGGTCTAACCACATTGAGGATAATGATGCACATGCTTTCAGATGAGTTGGATAGAGGAGCCCAAGAAGTGTACCCAGATGCCATGGAGGCAAGGTTTAGGTTCCAGATGGATGTCATAGCAGAACACACAGACGCTATCAGAGACTACTAATCTTGGCATCAATATGTTACTGTTGATCAACATGAGGATGTCGAGCACTTGGACTTCTATAGTTGTCTAAGTCAGAGTGGTGTCTAGTTTGGCTTGTTCAAGCCATTGTTCACATGGGTACACATTGTGCATTGTAATGTTGAGTCATGTTAAGTGTAAATCAAGTGTCAAGAATGAATGTAACAGTCATATAGTAGGTGAAGAGTCATGAGGGTAGTTGAACGGTCACAAAGGGGAATGTCAAGGGTCACCCCACCATTTGCTATAAATAGTCCCTCATAACTCATTGTAGAGGCTTTTGGTCAGCCAAGCTTCTACTAAGACTATATTGAAGAAGGATTGGATAGTATTGTAATGCGCCTTAGCTTCTCCACTGCACAGAGCTAGTACATCTCTTTGGAGGAGCAGGCAGATGTGGCTGTAACGTTCCACTATTGGGGCTAGCAGGTTTACATGTTGTATTGTATGTTTGTGACTTATACTTCTTTATATAATAAGAGCCAACACATTTTCATGCATATTTTGTTATTATAATTGGACTACTATGGTTTCCTTAATGATATATGTTATTTAGCTTACGTACTTGTGTATGAACTGATTTGTATGCAATTATATGAATCTTTTTGTTAATGTGTTGCATATGTTGTTAATGTTGTCACCGTCCGTGTCGACTGCTTTGTTGGACATTAGACAGACCTTTCACATGAAACTTGCTATATCAACCAAGCAGTGCAAGATGGATAGAGATTGGACAAGTGAGGAAGCTGTATCCTTGATTGATGCTTAAAAACCAACTTTTGGTGGTCCAAAAGCCTTTTTCAGTGGGAAGGCGTGATCCAAATGGATCCTAGAAAACCCTCTAAGTTTTTAAAATCTTCTAAACATTCAAAACTGTCGCCTAAGAAAAACCTTTAAAGAAGGCGAATAACACTATTGGAAGGTAAAAACATAGAGAAAACATTGAAAAACATGCTTATCAGTGGTCAAAGCAACTTCAAATCGGAGCCGTCGGATTTGGCCGATCAAGGGTCCAGATCTGATCGGCGAATCGCAATTGGCGGTGGCAAAGGGAGGCTATCGGCGGAGACCACAAGGAATATGTGACTGCGATCAACAAGGTCAACGAGGATCATCGATCAAGCACGTAGATCGACGGCCCAAGTTGAATCGCGATATCATAATCAGCGATTACAAAGGATTACGGCCGATATAAACATAACTCGTGATAGCTAGACTCGATAACATTATAAATGAGATTTGATATAATTTCAAGTCCGGTAAAAGGACTTTTTCAATGTAAATCGTGATTTTCGTTAAATAAACGAAATACAAAGGATAAAGCGCCGATGCGATGAACCAGACCCGAAAGGGTTTCTTAATGCTATTGTATGTTATTTCAAGTCTGATATAAGTGGGATTTTCATATTTTAATGTATTTTCCAATATAAAGGGAAATCACAAAACAGGTAGGATTTCGGGAGAGCCAAAGGCGGTAAATGGTTTGGGCTGGGCTCCGCCCGATCCCACACACTGGCTACCACGTGTCTAGGCTAAGGAGAGAGAAAACCACCCTTATTAGGCGGCTAACCCCCATACGAAAGAGCCGCCCGAAATGAACCATAGCCGTTGGATCTGGATCTCCTAGATCAACGGTGGAGATGCGATGTCGGTATACAGGCGGACCCGATAGGAGTATAAGGTGGATTTATGGATATTTGAAGTCTGATAAACAGTGTTTGGTGGACTTTTCCTATGTTTGAACGTATTTCTCTGTGTAAACAGAGAACAACGATTTCGAAGGATTTCAAAGGCCCGATGACCCATTCTGTTACAAAATAGGTGGCAACCATCCCTGAAAGCGTTTAGCAATGATTGCTAAAGCTCAGAGGGGGATCTGAGTGGATAGAGGTTGAGAAGCCAGAGAGCCTGAGAAGGTGAAATGAATAGACAGTGCTGATTGGCTTTAAAACCACAGACAGAGAGCAAACAGGGATAAGCAGTGCTGAGACAGAGCAACAGAGAGAGAGAGAGTCAGTGAGGAGAGTCTATGTACTCAGAAGAGACTTGGGGGATCCAAGTAAAGCCTTATTATTTTGTATCTTTTGTGTGAGGCTCAAATTGAGCTCACTGTTGTAAAACTCTATTTTGAAGACATAATAGAGAGGTCATCACTGAAGGCTGGATTAGGAGATGTTGCCCAGGAGTGTTGGGTGAACTCCTTATTAAACTTGCTGTGTTTATGTGTGTTGTCTATTATGTTTCTTTTACTGCTTCATTGTCTATGTATTTCAAAATCTTATCGATCCATTGCACAAAGTAACATAGGAAAATCCATGCACATGAGTCTGTAATACCTTAATAATTGTCTAAGATCTCATTATCAGAGAAAGAGGGAAAGGGGGGATAATGGGGAAGGGAGAGATAAAGAGGAATATATTCATTAGATAGTGATGGGATAATAGAGAGAAAAAGAGGGAGGGGGGGAGAGAGTTAGAGAGAGTAAAGAGAGGGAGTAGGTAAAAGGGAGGGAAGAGAAAAAGAGGGGGGAAGGAGAGAAGGGAAAATGGAGAGAGAGAGGAAGTGGGGGGGGGGAGGGAGGGAGGGAGTGGGAGCAAGGGTGGGAGAGACATAACTAGTGCATCATTATGAAGGAGGGATTAAGGGAGGGAGGGACAAAGGGGAAGAACTAATGGGTCATTATGAAGGATGGATTTAGGGAGGGAGGGATAAATAGAGAAAGAGAGGGTGGGAGAGGGAGGGAGGTGGACAAGGGGGTGGGGGAGAGAGGTGTTGAATATATATGCTTTAACCATTTATAGTTATTTTCTACAAACACATTCTCAATCAAAACAAGGAAAGATAAAATGACACACACATACATAAAACATGGAGATTTTACCTTGTAAACCCAAAAGTGAGAAAAACATAATTTTTTTTCAATATATATCATTATATTTATAATTTTACAATATAATATGTATATTCCATGAAATCCATAAATCCAAAGACATTAACTTTTAATTAGAATGTAACCATTGTTCCTTAACTAAAATTACAAAACCATGCGATGAACCACCATGCACCTCAAAACTGCTAAAAGTAAAAATCATATGTCGAAAATAGTTAGAAAAGGATAGAAAAATTCCCTTTAGAAAGTAGGTTTTATCCCACCCCCACCCAAGCTACTCCAGGTGTGATATAAAATTAAAATTAAAGTTTTCATGTAAAGTTTGAAGGTTTTTTTATGTCTTATGGGCAATGGATCGATATTAAAAAAACACACAAAATAAGTTAAATTTTGCAGATTTTAATAGTGAAAAATAGATCACAAACAACATCAAAAAACAACAATTTGATGTCGGAGTTCACCCCTCCTAGGCTATGTCTCCTGGTAAAGCTTTTAATGTTGGCCCTTTAAATTATATTCTCAAATGTGTAATTACATCAATATTCAATGCTCAAATTGCAAAAATAACACTACCATTGTGTCTAGAACACCCAAAAACCCCTATGTAGGCTCTTAATGGGGTCAAAAAGACTGAAAAATGGCCAAGTTAGGCCTCCTTCTTGATTTCCCTACTAATTGTTATGCAAATTCATCCCCCTGTCAAAACTAGCAACAAAATTGAGGTCTGGCGATATTGCAAGGTGAAAAATTCATAAAAATAGGTGGCGGGATTGACCACGAAGCCTGCTGATTTTGGTGCAATTTGTCGAATTGTTAGGCGGACACTGTGTCCCTAATCTTCGCCCCTGGGGGTGGTCATGTTGTAGTTAGGTGACCATAGGGCATGGGCCAGAGGGCATGCACCCGCCGATCCCCACTCCTAGTCACATGATGTGTAAAGAAACCATGGATTGAGCGTGGGCAGGGTGCCACATAGCTACCCCTTCCAAGCCTTCCACAGACAGTTACATTAATAACAAAGGAACCCTAGGTTGGGGCCACGCGCCCTGCCCCTCCCTCATTGGCGCATGGTCACATTGCAATTAATATGAATTGGGTTGGGTCGCTCAAATATGATCACCAACCCTACCCTTCCCCCAGTGTCAGAAACAATATCGTTTAAATAAAAGTGACCCACTCTATATTAATAAGAAACAACATAGCGCAGTGGTAGAGCAGGTTGTTTGATGGTGATACATCGGGAGTTTAATCCTTGCAGAATCTCATCCGATCCTTTACCAAATTTTGGCCTCATTTGGAGTATCACATGACACTCTCTCATTGGGCCATGCGTCACTTCGTGATTGGCCCAATCCATAACATTATCAACCAATCAAATCACACCATTTGCTAGTGTACAACCATGCCATGTGTCATATCTTGATTGCTCAGTACTGCACAGTCACCCTGTTGACATCAACACCATGTCAATGACGAAATGCCACATGGAATCCATACACTACCCACTCAACTCTGTAAGTTGACTTTTTTTACTATTTTCCAAAAACTTCAAGACACGATCAATTCCTCATACGGTGTTAGATTGAGGTTATTCAAGCTTCATAGGAATCATAACGACAAGATCTACGATTTAGCACTAGTTTTAGGAGATTTTTAGTACTTTTATTTTTTAGCGCATTTTTGATCCCATAGATCATTCCTCCCCACTAGAAGCTTTTGGACCACCAAAAGTATGTTTTTAATCAACAAGTAAGTGATGGTAAAAATACATGACTTTCTTGATCTCAATCCACCTTTCTTTACTTGGATTAGTACCTTTGAACCCCACTCGAAGATACTCCACATTGCCTTTACGCGAAGTCCTTATCTTCCTTTCAAGAATTGAGTCTTCCTGCAATGCATTTAGATTTTTAGGAGCAAACTATTCTATAGATGGAATCTAAACATTCTCTTCTTGATCATCAACCATTGGAGGCTCATACAATCTCAAGTTTTCCACATTTACAATAGAATAAATCTGCATGTAAGGTGGCAAATCTAATTGAAAAGAATTGCTACCCATTTTCTCCAATATTTTGAAAGGAACATATCTGATTGGCTTGATATTTTTACCTCCACCTTGTAGTATTTCTTTGCTGATGTACAACCAAACTTGATCTCCCACTTGGAAATCATGATCAACCTGATGCTTGTCACATCTTGCTTTGTTCTTGGCTTTGCTTTTCTCTAGCTATTCCTATATCGTTTGATGCACTAGATGAATTTGTTCAATGAAATGCTTTCTTTATCCACATCACTATGTCCATCTACTGCAATATCTTTACCAAAGTTGAAATCCATAGGAGACTTTGACACGTAAACCAAACAAGCTTCAAATGGAGATGCTTGTGTAGATGAATGCTTGGCATGATTGTAGGCATGATGGATGTAATAAAAATGCTCGTATCAAAGTTTAGGATTCTCACCAAAATATCCTCGAAGGAGATGCACTACTGTTCTGTTCACTACTTTTGTCTAGCCATCGGTTTGTGGATGAAATGTGGCACTCTTCTTCAACTTTGTGTCCATGAGTTCCCATACACTTGATTAGAACTTCCCGGCAAATTGAGAATCTCGATCAGAAATAATAGAAGTGGGTAACCCAAAGTGAACCCATACATTTGGGAAGAACATATTTGCGGTTTTTTCAACTGTAACTTTTTTCTTACATGGAATCAACACACACATTTTTCTGAAACAATCCACATAAACATATAGATAATCATGACTTTTCCTAGACATTGGTAGTCCTCCAACAAAATCCATAGAAATAATTTCCCAAGGACAAGAAGGAATAAGAAGTGGAGTGTACAAACCCAATTTCCTATTGCTTGACTTGCTAGTAGCACACATGGAACATCCTTTTACATATTTTGAAAGAATTTCATTCATGTGAGGCCAATAACAATACTTCTAAATTTGAGCAGCTATTTTGCCTACACCAAAGTGTTCAACAATAAGAGAAGTGTGGGATTCCCTTATGACATTGACTCTTTCATCCCGTGGAACATAACTTGCCATGATGATACAATTTTTTTTTGTGAACATGATAATCCAACTCTTCAACACGATTTCCTTGACTCAAAGTTGTATAAACATCTTTAAAATCTTCGTCTTCAGCATCTTGTTCAATATGAATTTCATGCATGATTCATTTATGCTTAATAATAACAAATGCATTAAGAATAGGTGTTGATAACATATTTGGAAATTTGTGGTATATACCTTTCTTATACCTGATTACCAAATGAAATTGTTGTAGGAATCCCATCCACCTGAAATGTCTAGTTTGTTGTAGCTTGGTTTGTGATTGTAAATAGTGCAAAGGTTGATGTTCATTGTGAATAATTTTTCTTTACCCATCAAATACTTCTTCCATTTCTTCACACTTTGTACCAAATCATACAACTCTTTATCATAAGTTGGATAGTTATTTACTACATTGGTAAAGGTTTCAGAATGATAACATATTGGCATACCATGTTGCATAAAAAATGATCCCATAGCATAATCACTTACATCGGTTTGAATTTCAAATGATTGCTTAAGATCTAGAAGTGCTAGAACTGGGGTTGTACTAATATTCTATTTCTAAGTGTCGAAGGCTTTATGCTGCTTCCCTCCCACTGAAAGACCCATTTCACACTTGTCAAAGCATGTAATGGTGTTGCAATGAGTGAGAAGTTAGCGATAAATTTTCTCCAATATTGGGTTGCTCCCAGAAAGCTCTTAACTTCTGATAGATTGTTGGGTTTAGGCCAATTCACAATGACATCAAATTTTGAAGGATCAATCTTCAATTCACCCCATCCAACAATATTCCCTAGATAAACCGAAGAGGTTTTCCCAAATTCACATTTAGACATCTTCAAATACAACTTTTCCTTTTTCAAGAAATCTATAATTTGTTTCACATGCTTGACATGCTCTTCACAAGTCTTACTAAAAATAAAAATATCATCTAAGTAGACTATGACAAAATTATCAAGGAATGGTCGCAACACATCATTCATAACTCTCATGAATGTTGCAGGTGCATTGCAAAGTGGAAACAACATAACTAACCATTCAAACAAACCTTGTTTTGTCTTGAAAGCAATGTTCAAAATATCATATTCAGCAATCCTTAACTGATGATAACCACTTCTCAAATCTAACTTAGTAAAGTAAACAACTTCCTTTAACTGATCTAACAAATAATCAATGCAAGGAAGAGGATAATGATTCTTTAGCGTGATCTTGTTCAAAGCTCAAAAATCCACACACATGCACCATGTACCATATTTATTTAGAACCAAGACAATAGGATATCCACAAGGAGATGTGCTAGGCCTGATGACCCCTTTTTCAAGCAACTCTTGAATTTCTTTCTTGATATTTGAATTCTCCAAAAGTGGCATTCTATACATGCAATTATTTGGTAGTGGTGCATCCTACTGCAAGTGAATATCATGTTGGATTACTCTTTTGGGAGGAAACCATTTAGGTTCCTGAAACATCTTGTCATAAGTGTTAACAAATTCAAACAATTCATGTTTGAGTTTAGAATCACATCCTGTGAAAGATTCAGATTCAACAATATCTTTAGCTTTAATCATCAACAACACAAAATTCTTACTAGAATGTACATGCTTTTTCATCTGACTAGCACTAACAAGAGATAAGTTCATCTTATTGTGATGTGCTCTAACAATATACTCAACTCCATCTTTAAAAATATGATATTTTTTCTCATGACAATAGAATAATCGGTCATACAAGTATGGATGCCATAAAGCAATCCTGCAAATATCAAGTGGTACAACATCAAGCTCTACCTCATCTATAAACTTAATAGTGATGGAGAATTTGAGTTTACATTTTCTTGTCACTTATAATTTTGCATCATCATGTACTAAACCCAAAGGGTAAGGTTTAACATGAGGTGTAGTTTCTAGATTAAGTTTCTTGACAATCTTTAGAGTTAAGATTGACCTGGGATCCACAATCAAATAATGTATCAACTTTTGTATGTTTTGTAATGGCCCTAATATGAAAAATCTCACTTGTTGATTTATCATTTCGAGATTCAATAGGCTTACTAGAAGAACTAGTACTTGCATTAGAAGCTATACCTTTCATTCCCATAACTGTGATTTTGGTTTCGTCACTTGAATAAGATCCTAGATCTTGTTGAGTTGTAGTAGAAATATTTTGTTTCCCCTTGTTATTGAACTTCTTTGGTCTCATTTCTAGATGTGATTTCCAATAGTGGTCTTCATCACGACCTTCTTTTGAAAAATGTTTACAGGTAAGTTTCTCTCCCTCTTTCTTGATGGTAGCATTCTTTATTCCTTTGCCTTTAAACTCCCCCTTTCCTTTGTCTCTAGATTTGGAAGGTTTCTTGCTAGTATCTTGACGAACATTCTTGCCTCTTGATTCTGAATGAGTCGCATGAACACATACTTCATCTAGATTGTTGGGATTAAACATAAGTATAGTATGTCTCAAATAACTATGTAATCCACCTATGTATTTAAGGAGAATATCTTGTGAAGGCCAATCAACACCCAATATTAAAGCTCTTCTTATAAATTCTTGTGTGTAACTTTGGACACTTCGACCTTTAGCTTGTCTAAACTTTTTCCATTCCATAATTTATTTTTTTCATGTAAGCTGACAGATAAAATTTCCTTCTTAATGCAACGATAAAATCATTCCAAGAAGAGATAATTTTACCACTTTTATTGAAATCTTCTTGAGTTGTGGCCTCCCACTAGATGATAGCTACACTTTCCAAGTGAAGAGAAGCAACCTAGATCTTTGTAACATCATCATCAATCTTAGAATCCTGCAATAGACTTCAATTTGATGAACCCAATTATCCAAAATTTCAGCTTTCACTTCCCCATTGTACATATGCAATTCAAACTTGACATCAAGCTTAATTATAGGAGAATTAACATTTCCTTTCGAAGATGGGGGAGGAGTAGGCCTATGCGATGAAGGAGGTGAAGAAGGAAGTGAGGATGGAGGTGTAGATGGAGGTGGAGGTGGAGGCTTGCTCCCATTACCACCATCATCTTTTGGTTGATTATAACTTTCCCCTTGCAACCTTGTTGTCCTCTCATTGTACAATGCTTTCACCATCTCACACATATCATAGAAAGCCTTTCTAAAATATTTCTCATCCTCAGACATCAACTCCTGTCCTTCTTCATGTGCCATGACTGGTGGAGTTTGTGACCTCCTTGAACCAATTTGAGGGTTTGGTTCTTCAAGAACTCCTTCTCCTCTTCTCAATTTAGACCTTGTAATCATTCAAGAAAACACTTGCAAAAAATGTCAAACCTTCACAACAACCTTTCTCTAATACCAAAACTGAACTGAAATTAAAATTGAAGGTTTCATGTAAAGTTTGCAAGTTAGTTTATGTCTTATGGGAAATGGATCGATATTGAAAAAACACACAAACTAAGTTAAATTTGTATAATTTAATAATGAAAATTAGATCACAAACAACATCAAAAAACAACAATTTGATGACGGAGTTCACCCCTCCTGGGTTACGTCTCTGGGTCCAACTTCCAACGGTGTCCCTTTAAATTATATGCTCAAATGTGTAATTAAATCAACATACAATGCTCAAATTTAAAATATAACACTACCATTATGTCTAGAACACCCAAAAACCCCTATGTAGGCTCTTCTTGGGCACGAAAAAGCTGGAAAATGGCCAAGTGGGGCCTCCTTCTTCATTTATCCATTAATTGTTCTATTAATTTATCCCCCTATCAAAACTAGCAATAAAATTCATCTTTGGCAAAATTGCAAGGCAAAAATTTCACAAAAAATAGTGGCGGGATCGACCACAAAACCCACTGATTTTGTTGCAATTTATCGAACCGTTAGGCATACATCGTGCCCCTAATTCTTTGCCCGTGATTCAATCATATGGCAGTTAGGTGAGCATGGGGCATGGGCCAGAGGCCATGTGTCCATCGACCCCTGCTCCTGTTTGCATGAGGTGTAACGAAACCACAGGATGGGTGCAAGCAGGGTGCCTCACACCTGCCCCTCCCAAGCCTTTCACCGACGGTTACGTTAATAACAATGGAACTCGGGGCTAGGGCCTCACATCCTGCCCGTCCTACCTTGGTGCATGGTCATGTTGCAATTCATATGACTTGGGTTGGGCTGGTCATGCGAGCTGGTCAGATCGATCCTTCCCTCAATGACGAAAACGATATTGTTTAAATAAAAGTGGCCCACTCTATATTAATAATAAAAAACATAGCACAATGGTAGAGTGGATGATTAGTTGGTGATAGGTCGCAAGTTTGATCCCTGAGGAGGATTATCCAATCCTTAACCAAATTTTGGCCTCATTTGGAGTGCCACGTGGCACCCTATGATTGGGCCACGTGTCACTCCATGATTGACCTTATCCATAAAACTATCAACCAACCAAATCACACCATTTTCCAGTGTATGAGCATGCCACATGTCCTGTCCTGATTGGCTATGTACTGCATAGTTACCCTGCTGATGTCAACACCATGTCAATGTACAGACTACCACATGGCATCCCTACAGTACCCAATCAACCCTGCAAGTTGACTTTTTTTACTGTTTGCCAAAAACTTCAGGACATGATAACTTCCTCACACGGTGTTGGATTGAGGCGATTCAAGCATCATTGGAATCAAAATGATGATATCTATGATTTGGTACTGATTTTGGGAGATTTTGAGCACTTTTATTTATGACCATATTTTTGATCCCTTGGATCAAGGTGGGATATGAATCACATGTAGGGATAATCGTGCAAATAATATAACACGTGCCCAACACTCTCCCATGCTTTTTTTTCTTTCATAAAGGATATGACAAGAGTGCACGATCAATAATCCAACACAATAATTCCCATTGATTTTCTATAGCAAGAGAACTTCTTAATGCTCATATATTTTGTTAATGAATTTGTAACATTTCTCAAAATTTCCACCTATACCCAATATAAGCTTCTTGTATTTAATCTTATCTCTCATGGAGTTATACTGAACATCAAATTACATTGTCTTAGAATGATAATATGGGTTCTTTATTTGGAATATTCCACTTTTACTATCGTAATATATCCTTATAGCTTGCTGTACCAACCCAATACCTCAAAATAATCTATATAACCATACCTGCTTCCTTGTTTGCATGAGTGATTATGATGTATTCAAGTTGTTTAGTAACTGATAGTGCCACTATATACTATCTCTTTCTCATATACATAATTGGTCTTCCAAATTAGTTAAACACATACCCACTTGTAGATCTTCTATGATCCAGATCTCCATCACAATTTGAATCCACAAATACATTTATTTCCAATACTCTTTCCAATTCTAGTCTTCCTTGGTATTAAAATACATAATCATTATTGTCATGTGAAATTACCTAAAAAGAAGTTTTGTTGTTGTCTAATGCTCCTTCACTGATTTGACATATACCTACTTGATACTCCCCATATATGTGTAATTTATGGTATAGTACAGGCCATTACATACATCAAACTGCCAAGTGCACTAGCGTATTGTCCTCTTCATCTTCTTGTGCCTTGGGCCACTAATCTACAAACAAATTTATACCTACGTGAATATGGACCTTTATTGGTTTGCATTCCTGCATATTAATCCTTTACGATATATTCTCAATGGACTTCCTTGATTTAAATAGGGTTTCTTGTACTTTATATTTTTCATTTCCATGCCCAAATTGAAATTCCAACCACTACGATCCTTCATGTTAAATTTAGAGGACAACCTATTATTCATATCTTGGATGATTTCCTTAACATTTCCAATTAAAAACATAACATTCCCATACAAGTCCAAATAAATACCATCATCATTGACTAATTTGAAATATACACAATGATCCACTTTTCTCCTTGAGAAGCCAAGTCCCAATTGTAAGTGTCAAATTTTGTATGCCACGTCATTGATTATTGAGTTAATACATACAAGAATAATTTCAACTTGCATACCAACTCTTTCTTTCCCTTCATTATAAATCCTTCTAGCCACTTCATGTTGATCTCTTATTCTAGATCCCCATTTAGGAATGTTTAGTTCACATTGATTTGTCTTACTTTGAAATAAAAAAAAGTCTAAATATATAAAAGAAATCTAATAGAATATGACTTAACAATGGGAGAAATATATCACCAAATTCAATTACCTCTACCTAGGAATTACTTTTTGATAGTAATTGAGCTTTGTCTTTTCTTGAATTTTCCCTCTACATTCAACTTCTTAAACACCGTTTTCCTGCTAATGGGATTTATTTTATTCGAAAACTCTACTAGATACCAAGCCTCATTCTTCCCCAAGGTTTTCATTCATCAACCATGTCCTTTTTCTAGAGTTTTCCATTGTCTGAATCCAATTCCTCCCAAACAATTATAAACAAGGAAAAAAATAGAATGGAAATTAGGTGGAGTATACCTTTCTATATGCCTTCTTTCCCAAATAGATCTCCTCCATACTAGAGTAAAAGGTTCTTCTATTTATGATTCATGTTCTTTCATACAATAAAATTCATCATCCTCCAAAATAAACACTATTTTTTTCTAGTTATTTCTATATAACTTCTTGTTTAACAATATCTTTGACTTCTCTAAGTACCACATCTTAACTATACACAACCTTTTGAGTTTATGGGTTCCAAAGCTTATAATTATTTAATTAATCTTTGCATCCAATAAAGATATACTTTTTCATATTTCTTATCTACCATACTTCTATTTTTCTTTGGAACATGTACACAAGTATCATAGCCTAAGAAATACCTTGATATGTTTAAGAAATGGTTTTTTACCAACCCAAACCTCATGTCGAGTCTTATGATCCAAAATTGATGAGGGTGATCGATTAACCAGGTAACATGCAATATCTATTTCCTTTACCTAGAATTCTTGTCCTAACTCAATACCATTGAGCATGCTCACTTTTTTCCTTGATGGCTTGTTCATGGATTTCTACAATGTCATTCTACTAAGGTGTGTATGGAGTAGTCTTCTTCCTTGATATATCACATTTTTTATAGAATTCTTCGATCTCATTCCCATAAAGGTCACCACCATTATTTTTCCTCAACACCTTGATTTTCTTCCTAGTCTGATTTTCCACAAGATCCTTAAATTACTTAAATTTGTCAAAGACTTCAAATTTCTTCCTGAAGAAATATATTCATGTATTCCTTAAGAAGTCATATATAAATGAATCACTTTAAATAAACTCACCTAGTGATGAAACCAACATAAGTCTAAACACATCATTATGCACCACTTTTAATATTCCCTCAACTCTTATTTAACACCGGAGTAGAATCTCACCCGATTCTACTTTCATATATGCAATGTTCACAAAAATAAAAATCTAGAGAGAAATTAGACATGTCTTATCCATGCTTTTATGATGTACTACTTGATGGGCCTTCTCTTTGATATGTCCCAATATTTTATGTCAAAATATAGTCTTTTCTCTAGAGACCATATAAATTTTTTCTTCTTCAACTCCACTCTTAAGAAAAATGGAAATGTTGCACTAGCCACTACTTATGCTTCCTAGTAGCTTATATGTATTTTTGAACAGAAATCCCTTTAGAAATACCATTTCTCCTCAAAAGTTCCTCCATGTTTCTTTTTCAAACATTGTTCTTACAACTACAACACTAATATTTCTTATAGAAATCAATTTTTTTTCCCAGTCGTGGGATGCATAGAATATTATGGAGTGTCCTAATCCTTCCATCCTTGAGCTTCAATTTTACTTTCCCTTGTCTAATGATTTTTTCTATTGAGTCATCTCCGACGAAAACACGACCACCATCATTCCTTTCACACTCGCAAAACTATTCCATGTGAGGAGTCATATGAAAAAATGCACTTGAGTTGACCAACCATGCCTCATGGTCTACATGTCTTCTTAAAGAAGCCAAGTATACATCCCTTCCTTTGTTTAAGGAAGTTTTTCTTCTATAGAAGGAGCATCATCAAATCCATTCCCTTTATCAACATTTTTATATCTACAATGTCTCTTGCAACGATCTTATTTTCTACATCTCCAACATACATTCATAAATTTTCTTACAGATCTAAATCCTCCTCTCGATATATATATCTGCCACTTAAGGAATTATTTTTATTTCTATCCTAGGAGAATCCTCTTACAAGTAAATAATCTATATTTTGAATTTCCATGTTTTCCATCTCATATTCTCCAACAACAAGGATGAGACTATTTAACCAAAACTTAGAGTAGTTGCATTCTACCTATTGAAACAACCAGACTATCCCATGAGTTTCGTAAAGAACACAACCAACTGATACATGCACTTTCATCTAAAATACTAATATCAATATATATTAGATAAATTATCATAGTATTGAAGGCGTTTAGATTCTCTATCACTAAATCTTCATCCTTCATCCTTAGGTTATTTAAATTTTTCCATAGGAACAATTTTTTCAACTTAGATTGATATAAAGCCCCTAACTTGTTCCACAATCCCCTCATTGTAACTTCTACTAATGCATTCAATGATATTTAATTTGAGAGACACAAATGCATTGTACTCTTTTCCTTCTCATCCAACTTGGTCTATCTTTTATTGACATCCCCATCGATGCAGTACACAGATACACAATGATCCATTGATCTTTTTCCACCATAAATATTCTATTTTGAGCTTCTAAAGATTAAAACTTTGTCAGTTGAATTTCTTGATCTCTATCATTGAACTGCTCACCATTCCTTTCACCACAAGAATTGATGCCATAGATCTCCCATTATAACAAGGTTTTCCACAGGATCAAGCCAAAACACTTAGCTACAAAGGCATCCCCTTGAAGCCAAACTACTATGATACCAAATGTATGTTTTAACCATGTAAATTTAATTGCTGCAAACATATTATTGATAAAAAAACAGAAAATATACAATGGCACACATTTGTGCACACACACATTTAACACAAACATTTTACCTTAGAAACCCAAAACTAGGAAATTAAAAAATAATTTCGATATATTATTATATTTACAATGTTATGATAAAATATGTATATGCCATAATATCCATAAACCCCGAATTCATTAAACATGGATTAGAATACAATCGTAGTTCCTTAATTAGAACTAAAAAACCATGGCTTGAACCACCATGCACCCCAAAACCACTAAAAGTGAAAACCATGTGGATAAAACTTCCAAAAAAGAATGAAAAAATCCACTCAAAATTATTTTTTTAGGGGTATAACAATTGGACTTCGATATCTACAACAACTAAGACATGCATGATGAAAACTGAGTTTCAATTGATGACTTAGAAAATTATTTAAACACTAATTTTGGAAATCTAAAAGAGATTCAAGTATGTTGCATTCTTTTAGATATTGGGATATACAAGAAACTGAATGTTCAAGATTGACCCATATCTAGATGTAGCCATAAGTAAAAAAATCATTAAGGATCTAGGTCTTTGGAATATTAAGTGATGCACTCTCATAATTCTTCCCAAATCTGGATATAATTGATACTTGAAGCAATATAGTATCCAGGCATCAGGCCTTTCAATAATGCATTACCACATACCAAGTCATAGATCCATATATAATTAAGAAATGAGGTAATCCATCATTGGCCAATGAACCATTATATGCTAAGTCCTAGATCTGGATGTGATAATTTAATATCTAATGAATTAGGCATTTGGATATTTGCACATTAAGAATATGTTTGAATAAAACATTCCCTAGATTTTTGATATGATACAATCATTGACATTATTGTTTCTTGGAGATAACCTCTGGCTGCAAGAGGTCAATGCCCATGACATTTAAATAAACCGATGAAAACTTTTAAAACATACGTCCGAAGGGATGAATAATGAGAGCAACAATTAATTATCTAATTCAAAACCCTATCTGTCAAAAATAGAATGGCTAGAAACATTGAGGGTTGCAGGGTCTTTGGACTAAAGAAATGGTTTAGAAGAAAGTTCAAGAAAACAAAGTTTAAGCCCAGACAATTGAGAATCTGAATTCAAACTTCTGTGAAAAGAATGATGAAAGACTAAGAATATGTGTATGAGTTTTTGGATGTGGAGCGCTTCATTAAGGGTTTCAATTTTAAACAAAATGAGTACCAATAAGTAAATCCATGAAGAGATAAACTGAAATAACCAACTACATCTTACACTATTCCAAGAGAGGAAAAAACATAAATGAAATAACGAATAGAGAAAATAAAACAAGATATGCAACTGCACCTACTGCTGGAATCAAAACTGATTTCTATTACTAAGTTATTAAGAGATTCCTCTGTTACATAGTCTCATGATTTTTCAGACTCTGAAACCCCAAACCCTTTCAAATTCACTATTTTTGACTTTTATTTCCCTACCCCCTTGACTAACTGTTACAATTAGTTTCAAAACTGATTTTAAAACAATTATAAAACAACTTTTTCTTTTGTGGAGTTTTAAAATAAAATTACATTAGTGTTTAATTAATACTATATATAATATTAAATAAAATGCTTTATCACTTTAGAAAATAAGACCCCACTCCTTTATATTACTTACAAAAAGTCTCTAGGCTTTTGAGCCTCTCTTGAAAACACACAAAACTTTATTTAACACAAAGTAAATGATGGTACGAGGCTAAGCTATCATTATGAACCCATGTCAACAACCTGTGAGTGGTATGGTGGAAGCCACAAACCACATCTCAGGGGCTCTCTTTGGTGGTTTTTGGAAATGAGGAGGGTGCACCCACGATAAATTATGGTCATCGATTTGGAGATAAGTGGTTTGGCCAAAGTGTTTCCTGGGGGATGTCTACCATTTAAACGTCGATTTCATCATTCTCCAGGAATCTCGTTGATTTGGATCAAGTGTACCATCGATTGTTGATTGCTGTGGGAAATACAAGGTGCCTTAACTGAGTGCAGAGTACGTTTTTGACCATTGCTTGAATCATACCTCTTTTCATGAATTAACACAGAAAAAATACTTGCAAAAGTTTCTAGCCTCATATTTATTTCCTCATGCAGCTATTAAACTTATGTAAAGACACAAGTTTTTTGTACAAAGTCTATGCGACTGTGGCTAATTCAGAAAGACCCTACTTGGAATTTTTTTATCATCAAGAAGTATCTTCAAGGGAGACTGCAATGAATGTCTTATTGTATGATGTTAATGATGGTAATGGTGCTAACCGTGTCTCCTTCAATAGGGCTTCTGTTAGATATTTGGAGTCTTGAAGCTACAAAGAAAACTTGTATAAGTAGTATCTATTTCTGTGAATGATAAGTCATTGGTGTTGCCACAACTATTGTAGCTCGTTCTATATACCTTAATGTAGTAGCAGTAACATCTATGGTTGCCAAAAAACTTGGGCACCCAATTTTGTTTTCCAATTAAGGCCATTGTGACACTCCACAACATCCACATCACTGGATATAAGCTCACTCGCATCTGAAGATTGGTCTTCATCTAAGTTTCATTGACCCTAGACTAGTTTGATCTTCAACACAACAAAAATCGGTTTCTGTTGGGCTTCAAACTTAGATGAAGAGACTTGATAAGATCTTCCTTTGATAAGGGAAGTGCATTTTTTATATTATGAAGAGATTTGGCATGGTGGACTGTAAGCCCATGGCTACACTTGTAGTGGACAATATAAAGAATTTGAGTGATTCCACTTCATATTTAGATTTGGTGGATGCCATGATGTACAAAAAGTTGATTAGACGCTTAATGTACCTAGTTAACATTGGGATAGATATTTTCTTTGCAATGAACACCCTGAGCTAATATATAGTCAAGTTGAGGAAAATACTTTTGGTTGCAGTAAAGCATGTGTTGAGGTACCTACGTGGTACAATTCAATATGGTTTAGATATGTATCGAGTGGTGAAGTGAGGCTGTAGGGATATACTAGTTCAAAATGGGTCGATAGTGCAGAGGATAGAAAGAGCACCTCAGGGTGCTGCTACAACTTGAGATCGGTTATGATATCTTGGTTTAGCAGAAATCAAACTTCTATTGCACTTCATACAACAGAGGTAGATTATATCGCAACAAGTGTCACAAGTCAAGAAGTAGTGTGGATTTAGAAGCTGTAACACCTCCTCCCACATTTACCCAATTTAACCGGTCCGCTGGGGTAAACATGTGACGAGAGGCTATTATGATATGATTTAGTTACCCATGTAAAGTTAAGGAAGTGGAACCAAAAAAACACAATCAATCTAACCTTCTACACAAGTTATAAAACCTTCAGGGGACAACCAACCCTTCCAGGTGACCAACCCCTGAGGTAACTTGACATTTTACTGACCTAGAGCCTCAGTCGCTCCCATGACATGGGCATGCATGTGACTGGGACCCTCCAGTTTCTCCCACAGCAAGGACCTGCGAGCGACTGAGGACTTTTTCAACTAGTTCTTAGCCAACGACCCCAGATTTTGTGCCACTTTTTCAGGTCCAAGACTCAGGCCACTACCCATAACTTAATGAAACCTTTAGGAATGATGAAGAACACAAAAATAAAGGAACTAATGCAAAAATTTGATCAATGACTTGAATGGACCCCTGCTAGCCATGACATGCATTTTGTCAACATGTCACAGATATGCATTCTATAGGTCATAACAAAAGATCTGAGTGTAGGGGTCTCATACTTATCTTAGAATCACTAAGAAGCATTGATGCCTTATCACATTAGCTGCATTATCATGTATTAGGTCATATATTCATTATATTTTCAATTACTAATCAAAACATGAAGAGAGCCATACATCAAGTTTTTCATAAAACATATTCATAACCAGAATATAATCAATAAAAATAACAAGGATATAACAACCATATAATCCACATATAAGCTAGTACAACTACACATGAAATACTAAGGATAAGAAACTATTATTAATGAATGCAAAATCCAACCAGGTTTGGGACTTCCACGAACCACTTGACCATAGATTGGCTAAACCAAATCTTTCTTTCAGCCAATCACCCCTGTGCCATATTCCAAGCATGAATTCGGGACTCATAACCAAAATCAACCAGGGCTCCTTGAGGTTACACCACCTCATCCTCATCAATAGAAACAGGTTTTACACAACCCCCACTGGATCACTAGGCCCTAAACAGGCATGGATGTCATTGGATTTCTCCAGCTACACCATGAGGAATTTACCTGTCTCATAATCTCTAGGCTTTACCATACATCTCGACATACAACAGTCAAGGATCCCTAGTCCTACTAAAGACTCCACCCTCTAGGATTTACTGTATATCCTTCCATTCACCGGGTAAGGAATCCCAAGTCTGATCGAGGGAACCCACCTATAGGCTTTATCGTATATCCCAACATTCATCGGACGAGGATTCCTAGGCCCACCGAGGTAACAAAAAATTTGGCTTTACCACAACCCATAATCTTGTTTAGGGGTTACTAGGCCAATTTATTACCACAATCCACAGTTCGATCATGTGTTCTTCATTTCAAAGACCACCTCACTGAGTTTCAAATCCATTCGAGCATCCAACTCAACCAAAACATGAGAACCCCATCACACCATGACTATTCAGAAATGGTAAGGCAAGGCTGAAGAACACTGTCACACCTGGAAAAACCCATGCCAATGACAATAAGAGGACCAAACACACACATGCATGTACCATGCATGCCAAATCTAACAAGGAAATCACACATGCAAATCGATATCAGCAAATATTCCCACTGTAGTTGCTTGATCCTGCTCTTCCTTGCTTGATATTTTGCTTTCCTTTACCTTCTTGGTCCTTCCTTTGCTTTCCTTGATCCAATGCTAGAGTGCTTCAAGAATGCTCTAAGTGTCCAAGAGTATGGGAAAGAGAGAATAGAGAGAGAGCTCCAAAACTGAACTAACAAAAGGTGCCAACTGATTCTGATAAGACTTTTTATTAATGAGGCCTCTATTTTCTTCAATTTTCCATTGTTTTCCTTCAATTTCCTCCTCACATGAAACCTATGACCTTTCACCCTCCTTTTCTTCTAATTTCCATTATTTTCATAAATAAAATGCCAATGAATGCTTCATGCATTTCCAAAGCCTTTTCCATTGCCTTTGCCAATTTCCTTTAGCCATAATAACTGAAATGGACACCCACTAGGATGTTTTTCCCAACATTCATTTTGGAATATGTGTCCCATGACCTTGGTATTATAACGAAGCATATTGACATCAAATATCACTTCATTCAAGACATGGTGCAAAAGGGAGCAGTGAAGCTCTCCATCCACACAACGAACATTCTGAGCTTTGCCTCTTCCATTATCCAAGCTAATTGTGCCTTTTCCCATGATTTTTATTGGAGCATCATTACCAAAGGTAACACTCCCTGTCATACCCTCTTTTATTTCCAAGAATTTACTCTTATCACCCATCATATTCTCAGAGCATCTGTTGTCCACATACCAATGGTTTCCTTGATTATGAGCATACAATACAATGCCACACTCTTATTTCTTTCTAGCCTTCTGTTCTGTGTTCTCTTGCTTACTTGGTCTTAGGGATTGATTTGAATTTTCTTGATATACATTTAGTTTCCTTATGCCACAAATTGTGACACTTATAACATTCACAATGATCTAATAAAGGAGGAAAAAAATTGTTGCTTCTTGAAATATTCCTATGAATATTTGTAGATCTATTGTCCCTATTCTTTGAGAACTGATAAGATTCATTTCTAAAATAACTATCTTTGAGATAAGCTCTACAATGGACAACCTTACGACAAAAATTTGTGCATGAATAACAATACCCATAAAATAGATTTTGATACCTGGAATTAGATGGCCATTGAGGGAAATATTTTATGATTCTTTGTTGATTTTTTGGATGATGCCTTTGTTGATTTTTGAAGTCACTTTCATAGTTGTTCAAATTGTTGTAGGTTTCCCCTTTTGCTACCACTAATTTTTACTAATGTTGTCTTCAATTTCCTTGTTTCCATTTTCTGTTCTTTGCTATTGTTGTAGTTGATTTTTTTCATTTTCATGGTTGTTACATGCTTTGAGTGCTTCAAGATAATTGTTAGGTTCTTTTCCTTCAACTCTCTTGGTGCTTATCTCTTCTCCGTCACAAAGACCAATTTGAATGAGGGGAGACTATAAACACTCGAGATCTCATCCAATTTCACAGATCCTTTAACAAATCTTAGATTCTGGTTGAGCCGAGATTGGGTCTTTTATAATACTTCTCTGATAGAGACAACTTCTTCCTCTAGCTTCTCACATTCCTTCCCTTTCTCTTTCAACTATTCTAAAATAGTTTCTTTAATCTTCTTGGCTTCCTCTAGCTCCACCTTCAGAGGAAGAAAAGATGAGTCTCCAGTTTCATCCCTTTCTTTTTCATATTTCATCAACAACTCTTTTTGCTTCTTCTTTTTCTTCCTGAGCATATGTATTTATTCTATGGCGCTAACTAGTTCTCCTTATGGATATGCTACAACTTTTTCTTCATCTAATTCATAATCATCTTTCCCTTCATCTTTGGTTTCTATAGTTATGAGCATGAAATCATTTGTTCTCTCTTTATCAGAAGGCTACTCATCGTCATCCTCTGAGGAGTTGTTGTCCTCTTGGGTATAAAATTTCTTCTTCTCTAAGTTTTTTTCCTTCTTGATTCTCCTATACTTATCCCTTTCATTAATGTCAAATTCATTATTTTCTTTCTTATGTGGGTATTTAGATGCACGGTGACCAACTTTTCCACAATTGGAACATTTGAAAGGCAACTTACCTTTGTATTTGTCAGACCCTCTCTTCAATATTCTGACAAATTTGTCTTCTCTTCATCAAATCCATAGCTTGAGTCTTCTTGATCTTCTTTTCTCTTCTTATCAACTTTGAAGGTTTCTTCCCTTGATGTAAATATGCCTTTTGTGGTTCTCATTTCATAGGCAGTTAATGTTCCATGTAGTTGATCCATTGTTATTTAGTGTTAAGATCTTGCATCTCCTCAGTAGTTGATACTTTGGAATTAAATCTAGTAGGAAGAGATCTTGACACCTTTTGAACTACTTGGGAATCATTCACAATTTCATCAATACCTCAAAGAAATTTCGATATATCCTCGTCCTCATTCATCTTCAATGATTCAAATTACATTCCATAAACTTGGAGTTTAACCTTCTTTACCTTGTTGGTGCCTTCATAGTAATTCTTCAACCTATAACAATGTTACCAACTTAACAAGAACTTTACCGAGTTATCTTTTTTTTGGGGGTTGCATCAAATCATTATTTTCATGCTTGATGCAACATCATCCTTTGGGCATTTTTTTGACACTTTAAATCTTCTAATCTATGAAGTATTGACATTTTTTTTTTTCAAATGTTGATTTTTGAAGCATTTTTTTAAAATTTGTTTATTTTATTTATTTAAATGTTGGTTTTTTAAGTATTTTTCAAAATTGTTTACCAATTTATTTGCAAATGTTGTTTTTTTAAGCATTTTTTTTTAAAGTTTGTCCACCTCCTCTTTTTTTTTCTTCTTTTTTTATAACATTGGAACAAGCGTACATTTTTAAAATGTTTTTTCTAGTTTGTCTACATTTTATTTATCTATTTTACAAAATATTATTTTGTAAGCATTTTTCAAGTTTGTACGACTTTTATTTTATTTTTGGGGTTAAAATTATGAATTAATAGACAATATGGCCTCGATGTTTAGTACCCTTGAAATCCAAAAACATAAAATTAAATCTAAGTCTAAAAATGGTATTACATGATTTTTTTCATTAATTGATATTTAAATAATTAGCATTAAAAAAAAAATGACGAAAAGGCATAAACATTTTTTGGGGGGATGAGATTCAATTAATAAAAATAAACAATTTTTTTTACCTTTTTGTCCAAAAATATATAAAAGTAAATTACATTTTTTTCATGGAGTGAATTCTATCAACTTCAAAAATAGGAGATTACATCAAAGATTATCATAAGTCATATCGATCTCTCATAGGGGAGACTGAACCATAACCAAAATTGTACCCTTCCAAGGGATGGGAGAAAGAATTAGAAATAAATAGAACTAACATCAAACAAACCTACCATAGGATATTGGCTTATCTAGCCATATATAGAGTCAATTGCAAAAAAAAAAAAAGAACATAAACTCGATCCATCTCATAGTCAAGGAAGTGGTTCAAAATCAAAGTTTGCTACTAGTATAGGGGCTATTGGATTTGTCAAGTATCTAACAGTTGTCATAGGGATGTTGAGATGTTGTTCCATCCTTTCTAGCATGTGATTTATCTTTTCCAAATTACAATCATAATATTTCAGGTTCCCATGCATGTGATCTAGGGATTGTAATAGGTCTATCTGAGACTCATGTCGATCCAACATAGTGCCTCCAAAGAGGGAATTCATCTGAAAGTACAAATTTACTATCTGCATGTACTGATTAAATCTACCTCGTGTATGTCTTGTATCAGGGATCCATCTTGTCCACTCCACAAACACTTCATAATCTAAAAGGGAATTTCTTTGGGAGGAGGCTTCCCCTTCAGGCCGAATCAATTCTTTTTGCATGTGCATAAGAATTTTCTCCCTATATAATATAGCTACAAAAAATGTTACTCTGTGATATGGATGAAAATTTCCTTTGCGAGCCCGCTTCTCATAATAAACAATTTCTCTCCTCACTCATGCTCTATGCCTAGGCATGGTGAAGACAACGCTTGGTGCTTAGGCTATAAGGTATGAAATGTGTTGGACAGACAAAGCTTCTCCCCTCGAATCCACCTCACCTTTGAATTTTCAGAAACTACTCGATACATGGTTTATAAATTTGCTAGTGGCACAACCTTTCCAACAAGGTGAACACTAGGTGATGTAGCTTCTAAGCTTTGCCCTCTACTAACCTCCAGACTCCATTTAAACACAGATTCACATAGTTTCCAACTACGCCAACTTGGAATCATACCAAGGACTAGAGAAAGTAGGTAAAGCCACTACCTAGCCCACGCAAAGTGTAAGTTTTAACCCTGTACATAAATTACCTGCAAACGAATTCTTAAAAAATAGAAAAATATACAATGGCGAGAGCATAAAATTAAACAAAGATATTTTCTCTTGGAGTCCAAAATCAGGAAAATCAGATTGAGTTTTCATTATGTTCCTTTCAATGTTATATTACACACACACACACACACACATATATATATATATATCTATATATACATGTTGAAGCATTCATAAACCCCAATCCATTAACCCTAGATTACAACATAACCAAAGTTCTCTTAATCGGATCTACAAACAATACCATGGGCAAAAAACCATCATGCCCAAAACCATCCACAAAAAAACCATGAGAAAAACCATGAGTAGGTATGCCCACCATCCTTGGGTCCGCCCAACACAAAGACTAGAGAACAAAGACACAACCTCCACCCAACCCACACAAAAGGTTGAGAGCTAATGTACTGACCAAAGACAAGGGAGTCCCAAAATAACATGAACCACCTACCACCTAGAAAGCTCACAGACCATACATGGTGACCCTAAATCTTGGTTAGGTTATTTGCATCAACACCTAAGAAAAACATAAACCCAAGAAACTACTAGACATAAATAACAGAGGTCATAACCTATCCAAATACTCCCCACTGAAGAATCATTCCCTTCAATCTCTACACCTTGCTCCATTACCAACCCAATAGAAGATAAACAATAAAATTAAAACTACTAGTTACCCCCAAAAACTAGGCGAGAGGGAAGGAGGTCCCTTGAATTGATTTGAAAAGGCACTCATGATAGCAAACCGAACAAAAAGGAAGGTTCCATACACTAGAATAGTTGTTACCTGAAACAGAAGAAAGGAGACTTTGCCTTAATTGCCTAAGATGCATAATAACATGCCATTTTGATTCTAGATTCCTCATTCGAGAGCGAGATAATCTAAATTCCAGGTGTACACCAAGGTGACTATCGAAATCAATCTGTCTTATGGAATTATAATTAACCAAATTCAAACCCCCCCACCGACGACATAATCATTCTTCCTTGGTTCAATATACTTAGGTGAGGAGTGTCACTACACTCTGCAATTTTTTTAGGGTCTGCTTGCTGCCCTCTCCCTTATACCCCCATAACTAGCCTCAGTCTGGACTGCAAATCACACTATCTCCATTTCACTCTAGGCTACAAAATCCTGCAAGTGAATTAACACATGCATGCTAAGCATTATTGCCACCCACGACACATGCACGATGCCACCTTCATTATAATCTCTACATCCTTTCATTTGGCCCTATGCTGAGAGAGTTAATAGCGTATAAATCATTGTTACATTTTCCAAGGGCATGTTGCCATGTCCCTTGGCATATTGGTCAAATGGGGTGGTAGCAACACATCGCCCACCCCCTCTTCGCCCGCCCCTTGCCCCTTGCTTGCTTCATTACTCACCCCATAAGAAGAAATTAAAGTACATTTATCTATTTATTTTTAAAAAGGAAAAGAATATATATATATATATATATATATATATATATATATATATATAAAACTTTTTTTTCAATAAATTTTTTGGAAAAAAAACTAACTTAAATTTTCTTTTACAAACACAAAAAATAAATAAATTTAAATTTTAAAACAATAAATACAATAAAACAATATAAAAATAAGTAATAAAAAAAATTAGAAAAAATATATAATTTAAAAAGAAAGTTAAAATATTTTTTTGAAACTTTATTAAAAATTTTATAAAATAAATAAATATATATATATATATATATATATATATAAACAAAAAAAACATAAAAAAAGGCTTAAAACTCAATAAAATAAAAATAAAAATAAAAACAAACATAAAAAACTAAACCAACTTGAAAAGTGAAAGAGTTAAAATGATTAAAAAATAAAAACAAAACACTTAAAAATAAATTTAAAAACTAAATCTTAAAAGTAAAAAATGAGTGGGGTCATGGGTGATGTTTGACATCTGCGTCACAATGGGGGTGGTGTTGGGCATCACCCTGATGTAACACAACTTTCAGAATGAGGCAATGATTTGCATCACTCCAATGTGGCACATCTGTCACAATAAGGCAAGGTGGGGCATCTCCTCAATGTCACACATTTGTCACAATGAGGCAATGTTGGGAATCACCCTTGATCTCGTTGTAACTTGATTTTTTTTCATATACATATTTGATTTGTTATATATATATATGTGTGTGTGTGTGTTTTTTTAACTTAGATTTTTGTGTAGTTAATTTTTTTAATTATTTATTATTATTATTTTAGATATATATTTAAAAAAAATAACTTTTTTTTATTTGCAAGGTAATGTGAGTCTTGAGATAACTGATACATCTAATATGTGGTTTGAGTAGCCACGAACCATGGGCATCTAAACTGTTAAAATCACTCGAGGATCATGCTCGGCTCAAACCACACCAACCCTTAGCATGGTTAGATTTTTGCACATGGAGTGCCTTAACAGAACAACCAGTTACCGTATGCTCTACACCCCATGGGATAAAATTTAATAACGATATGCTTTGAAATTTTTGTTTTGATTTTTTTTTCTTGGATAAATTTATGAATTTTTATTTATTTATTATTTTAAGACTTTTTGTTTTGTTTGTGCTTTTCACTCCAATTACTATTTTTTTTTTAGTTTGTTAGTTATTATATATATATATTAGTAACCCAGAGGACCTCTAATCTATGGTTTGAGTAGCCACAACCCAGGGGCATCTAAGCCGTCAAAATCGCCCGAGGATCACGCTCGGCTCAGACCACACCAACCCTTAGCATGGTTAGATTTTTGCACACAGAGTGCCTTAACAGAACAACCTATTACCGTATTCTCTACACCCCATGGGATAAAATTTAATAATGATATATATTAAGATTTTTGTTTTGATTGTGTGTTTTCACTCCAATTACTTTTAATCTATTTTGTTAAAAGTAATTGGACCTAGTAGCTCGCCTGGCACGTAACTACTAGTAAACTTTTGGGGGGCCTATGATCTGTCTAACTCCCCATAAGCCCGGGCTTTCTCCTTGGGGATTGCACAATATTTGAACCCAAGACTTCCGGTTCAGTGAGACTTCATTTTCACGGCCATTTCCAATTGAACTACCCCCAACAAACAATTATAATATATATTTTTAATATAAATTTGTAATTATTATTTTTCCCTATTTGTTTTTTTTTTTTTTAATTATTTACTTCTCTTAATTTTAATACATTTTTTTGTTGTCAATTTTTATTTTAAATTATGTTTATATTTTTGGTTGTTCTAGGTTCATTTGTTCCCTTTTAAAAAAATGTTTAAAAAATTCATTTTTGTTTTTCAAAAAAAAAAAAAAAAAAAATTATGTCTTTTTTTTTTAAAAATACATTTTAAAAAAATTTCAATAAAAAATGATTTTTTATTCTTTTTTTTTTTATAAATCAAAGATTTTTCTATTACTTCAGAGGATTACATATGTGGAATCTTTTATCAAAAAATATGTTGGCCTCACTCTTACTAGATTTGCTGGCCAACAGGGGCATACCTAAGTACAAAATAAACTACCAAAGAGACAATGATTTGCTTACACTACCCAATACCCATTTCCAAAAAACAAACAGTACATGAAAAAAACCACAATACATCAATTTTCTTATGAATTTACTGCAACTGGGTGATCTGGGGTTGAACATGGAGGAGGTGGGATTTAAAATCACAATGGACATGACCCTCCATATGAGCAATTTAGGTTTCCAGCTGGTCCAATTAGTCCTGGAATTGCCTTTGTCCTCTCCACAATCCAACCAATCTATCATGAGTTTTCCACAGATTCCACTGCAGGTGTTCCATGAAGTCTAGGATATCATTGTGATCATCTTGGCAAACCTACTCCAGTTGGACACTAGAAGTATGCAACTGACGAGGAATGAGGACCAAGTCATCAGGATATGGAGGGTTGTTGTCATGAAGGAGAGAGGAAGGAAATGGAGGATCTAGAGTCTCTCCAAGACCTTGCTCTTAAGCCATTTGGTGACGTTGGACATGGCACATATTCATCCCTCCCATCATCTTGAACAAATAACAATTCCCACTATCTTGACCACCAAGGTCTATGTGGTTCTTCGTGGACTCTTCCTTAATGTAATTGGTGTCCAAATAAGATGGACCAAGACTAGAGTTAGAACCAAAACTTGGGTGATATTCCGTCATTATCCACCTCTATCCAGGGAGACAAACTAGGATTCGATACACCATTGTTTGGGAGTCATGGTCAGATTTTAGATGTGTGACTAAAAAAATTGAGTCTCTTTTGGCTTTGCCACATAGAAACCTTTGATGAACCCCACAAGAGAGAAGAGAGGGGACCGAGTAGACGAGTCCTTAAGTCCGCTGAAAGGGGCACGTTCATGCTACAAGAACAGGTCGAAGACCATCCTTTGCTTCACACGACCACTACACTGCCTTGGCGCCCATAACAACAACACACAACACCACTCCACAACAAGACTATGATATAAAACCCCACATTATTTTGACTAGGAAAACCACAAATACCAAGTATTTGAAAAGGGAATGAAACAAAATTTAGACAGTTTAAGGCGAGTGAAAATTACCCATAATACCACCACAAACAACGCTCACGCACTAGTGTTACCACTGTCTCTTGCCACCCTACGGAAACCGCCGTGCTGCTTCTTAGATGTGCCAATGAACTCACCACCTAAAACCAAGGAGGCTCTCTACTCAATATTCCTGCTTATTTTGGAGCTCTGCAACAAGGGGAGAATTTTTGAGAGGAAATCCAAAATACTCCAAGCTACCATCAAAGCACTTAAATTTCGCCTAGTACCCAGTCGTCATCACTTAGGATTCCACACAAAGTTTCCTATATGCAACTGTTAAGAATGTTTTTAATGCCAACGAACCACAATACATTTTGGAATGATGTCTTGAGGACTCTTGCATGTAGGCCACTTGCCAAGAGTCGTTTGTCTCATATCATGTTGGGGTTATGTGGTGGATATCTCTCCCCACACTTCCTAATGCCACCTGATTCGACACCCTTATGCACCATTTTAATACCTTGTTGAGAATGGGTTCCACTTGTATTAGGCTAAGATTTCATAGGTAGAACATCTGTCTAATTTGGGTTTTGATTTTTAAGGTTTTTGATAGTCCCAATATCCGATTTTTAATGCCATGGTTAAAAATATTGAAATTTTAAGCTTATTCATATGATGATATTTGTTTTTTAATTCAATGATTGAAAAATGTTGGAATTTAACATTTTTAGAATCATGATTTTGGTTTTGGGTTCCATGGTTGAAAAGTTTTAGAAATTTAACCCTAGAAAAAGGGTTGACGCAATATCACCAATTTTTTTTTTTAGGGGTGTTTTCTTGTGTTTTTTATGCCAAAATATGAGTTTTTTGGGCTAGAGTTCTTGTTTTGTGGTCACAATTCTCATTATGTTGGCAATATTGTTTATCCCGTATCTCCTTGGCTGTGTCATAATGCATGACTTTGACAAGTTCAAATTCAGATAATCCACTTATGGTTGCACTCGTTGCTTTAACATTATAGGAAAAATCAAGCTTGTCATATTTGTTAATCAATGGAGATGGTTTTTCATAGCCATCCAACACGACATCCCAAACATCTGCACCAAGTGACATTAGGTAAGTCCTCATTCTTACCTTCCAAAATGCATAATTTGTTCTAGTGAACATAGGAGCTCTATTAGTGAAATTTCAATCCTAGTTAGCCATGTTTATGATCTAGATCTACCTTCTAGTCGTTAGATTGTTATTGAAGGAACTTGGCTATGATACCAATTGTTGGAAACCAAAGAAATACTGAGAGGGTAGTGAATCAATATTTTATAAATTTTAACTAATATTTAGCCAATTAAACACATTCAATAATATAATAGTGCATCAATCACATAAATCTTGAACGTAAGATATTTACATGGAAACCCATATAGGAGAAAACAACAAATATTATTTTGATTGTAATGTAAATGAAAGCACCAACTTCAATTTACATCAAAACTTTTAGGCACCAACTTACAGGAGGCCCCAATGCCCTTTTCTTTGCAAGCCCCCACTTGTTGGAAGCACCAATTCCCATTTTTTGCAGGAACCAACCTATTGTAGCCACTCAAAGGCCTCTTTCATTCATTTTTAAACTCATATCCATAACTCCATAATTAGACATTACTCTTACAACAATTTTATTTTCAGACAACAATTCAAATTTGCACTATTTGTTTAAATAATGACTTCAGGTTTTCAACCAATCCGATATATCAATCTTTGCACAACTCTAATTACAGACTTGGGACTTAGATTTGTACCAAGTGGCACATAAATTCTCGACCACTCCTTCAGCACACTGCTCTATGTTTTCTTAATTTGAATAGACGTGTATGTACATGTGCTTCGAGCTCCTGCTCGTTGATTTGCATTTATAGTTTTTGACCCAGGTAGATATTGTTGGCCACCCACCAATTCCACTTGGACCCCCACCACTTTTTCTTTTAGTTTCCTTAGTTGTAGCATAGTTTACTGTTTTTCAGGTCCTGAACATCCGAAGCCATTTTGAGGCCCTCAACAATGTTTTTTTGGAAAATGGGAAAACAAAAATTTTGCGGCATGGGTTTGCAGTTGAAAGTTGTAGTACTTGGATAAATATTTCTAAATAGGTATCGTACACATCAAACAAAGATCGTATGCCAAAGTTACGACCCTAGGAAGTTGATGTACCAAATTACCCTAAAGGGGCCCACAAAATTTTGGCTCTTCACCTCCTAGGGTTAGGTTTTTGGATGTTTTAGGGTTTTAATTGTTCTCAATAATAAATAGGCCTTCGAGCCTCATTATAACACAATTCATAAGGCATGTAGCTGCCACATCTCTTCTTAGAGATAAACTACCATCATCCGAACTAGTTTATTTCCATTATGCATGTAACAATTATCAATACTTTGTTATTAATGAATTAAAGTTCTATTTTTTCTATAGCTATATGTTTCTATTATGTCCATATTTCATTTATTTCCTACATAAATCTGGATCAGTGGTATCAAAGTGATCTTCTCTTACTCTGTTTTTTGGTGCATGTTCCCAATGTGGTCGGGGTATAAGGAGTTAGGACTTGAATTGGTTGAACCCTTGCAAGAAAGTCCCCGCCGAAACTGACGACCGCCCATGGGGGAAGAAAAGAAATATGAGGGAGCAAGATATCCTATCAAAATGTTGCTTGAAGAACCCCTCAACAACAAAGGAACGAGTTGATGGACAACTTTTCCTAGATCCTTCGGCGCATGCCAACATACGACATATCTTAATCCAACAGTCATTTCAGAGGTGCCACCCCCTTCAAGGTACAAGTTAACTATGACATCCCTATATTTGAAGGTCAAATAGACACAAATGACATAAATAAATGTTTAAATTTGCTGGAAGGATATTTTTCAATTCATGATTTCTCTGATAGGGAAAATATTTCTTTTATGCTCCTCAAAGCTGCCCCCCATGTCAAGGATTGGTGGGAATCCTACTACGAGTAGAAGGATGAGAGGGAACCTTCACTATTTTCAGCTACACCCACTTGGAATTCCTCCCGAGATGCCGTCAAGGAACAATATTACCCTATCGGGAGCTATGAAGATAACTACATAAAATGGACCACACTATGGTAAGGAAGGGACCAAGATGTGTCAGAGTTTCACAAATATATTTCACACCCTTCACACGAAGTTGGGTATCAAGGATTCTTAGCAGCATTTGATACTCAAGTACTGCGGCTGTTTACATGAATACATCCAGGATGAGATGGAGTTACTGGAAATTTTCTCGCTTGGCACTGCATACCAATACACTACCAAGATTGAGCAAAAATTTAAACAGAATAAGTGAGACTTTGGATATGTCAATATCAAGCAAGGAAAAGACAACCATAAACCATAGAACAAAGGACAAAGCCAAGGTGGGGTAACCCAGGAAAACCCATCAAATTCCCAAGAAAAGAATAACACCACAAAGATGAAGAAGGATAGAGGGAAGTCGTGTGAGTTCCACAAGAGTCCCACTCACAACACAAGTGAATGTCGTGCCAAGAAGTCACTAGTGGCTGAGCTAAAGGCTTCAGATTCATATGCATGTTTCGTCTCTGAGCTAGACACCAACAAGGGAATGAAAAAGGGAAGAAAATTATTGATGCAGATCCCAACACCACCTTTTCCACCACCAAGGTCTAGAAGATTGAGCTCGAAGACCCAAAGGAAGTGGAACGTCTCTTCCACTCACATATGTGGGTGAATGGGTTACCATTGTAGTTCATTTTTTATAGCGGGAGCTAAAAGAACCTCATATCAACATAAGTCGTTAAGAAGTTGGACCAGTCGACCACACCACACTTGCCACCATACAACATCGCGGGGCTCTATTAAGGACGAGATCTTTGTGTCACCCAAAAGTGTCACCTTCCCTACAACATCAAACCCTTCATGGATGAGGTACTGTGTGACATTGCTCCTCTTGAAGTTTGTGATATATTATTAGGCCAACCATACTTGTGGAAGAAACATGTTGTGTATGAGTCTAGGCCTCACACTATTATTATTACTTTGGGCAATAAGTTATACAGGATACCAGAGGTAGCCCCACCTACTGCAATCTCTTTAATCGCTGTTAAGAAATGCACTAAGATCATCTCCCATACCAGGAAATTTGTTTTCATTCTGATTCAATCTCTAAGTAAGGGGAAGATTGTGGCCACATCCATGGCCCCCGAGAAGGGTTCCTCCATGCAACATAAATAGTTGGATAAGGTCGTGGAAGAATACAAGGGCATATTATCCTCACCCACAAAGGTACCCTTGCACTGCCATGTCAAGCATTCAATTGATTTGACTCCCGGAGCACCTCTACCAAATGGGCTGATATACCACTAATCTATTCTGGAAAATTAAGAGATCAAGTTACAGATTCAGGATTTGCAAAAAAAAGGGCATATCTGACCAAGTTCCTCACCTTGTGGGAGCTTGATTGTGCTTGTATAGAAGGATGGGACCTAGAGGATCTGCATTGATTATCGGGCACTAAACAAAGTTATTGTCAGGAATAGGTATCTAATCCCATAGATTAATGGCCTTCTAGACTAACTCAAGGGGACCAAGTATTTCAACAAGATTGATTTGAAGTTTGGCTATCATCATGTTCCAATAGAGCCCATAGATATATGGAAGAGCGCCTTCAAATCCAAGGAAGTTATTTTTGAATGGTTAGTCATTCCTTTCGAGTTGAAAAATGCCCTTGCAACTTTTATGAGGCTGATGGATGACATAGTGTGGCCCTTCACCAAAGCATTCATGGTTGTTTATCTGGGCAACATCCTTATCTTCAACAAGAGTTGGGAAGAGAAATTGTAACACATTCAACAGGTCCTTCAAACCCCGCGACAGTATAAAATATGTGCCAACTTGGAGAAACACACCTTTGGAATCAGTTAGGTCCAATATCTAGGTTACATAATAGATGAGAAAGGCGTACATGTGGATCCGACTAAGATCTAAGTCATTTGGGTTTGGCCAGCCCTGACCACTCTAACAGAACTTCGCAACTTTTTGGGCCTTGCCAATTTTTATCGAAGGTTTGTTTTGGGATTATCCCATATCACCTAGCCTTTGTGTTAGGTTACCAAGGGCATAGCGAAAGAAAAGTTTTCCTAAACTAAGTTCCAATAGAAGGAATTCATTGAACTGAAGCACCACCTCCACTTTTCCCATGTACTCACATTTCTAGACCTACAACAACCATTTGAAATTGAGACAGATGCTCCAGACTATGCTATTGGTGTAGTGCTCACCCAACAAGGGCATCTGATGGCCTATCATAGTGAGACACTTTCTGGTACATAGATTAAGACCACTTTCCAATAGAATATCCAACTATATCGGGTTTTCAAAGTTATCCAACTCCTATACTAAGGCAAGTGGCGCACTAGGGACCAAGCTTAGTAGAAGTTTCCCCATTTCATGGAGGCACTCTATGCAATGGGGACCATTACTTCCTAAGGGGGGAGGACCAATCCAGGTGGATATTGGTGGTCACTCGCCTATTCCACTTGGACCCCCACCACTATTTCTTTTAGTTTCCTTAATTGTAGCACAATTTACTATTTTTGGTAGTTTTTTGGGTCATGAACTTCGGGAGCCGTTTTGAGGCCCTAAATGATGGTTTTTTGGAAAATGGGAAAATGAATTTGGTAGGGTTTGTAGTCAAAATTTGTATTCCTTAGAAAGATATTTCTAACAAGGTATCGTACGCGTCAAATGAAGATCATATTCCAAAGTTATGCCCTTGGGAAGTTGATGTACTAATTTACCCAAACAGGGCCTACAAACTTTTGGCGCTTCACCTCCTAGGATTAGGTTTTTGGATGTTTAGGGTTTTCCATTGTTCTAAATAATAAATAGGCCTCTGAGCCTCATTGTAACATAGTTCAGAAGGCATGTAGACACCACATATTTTCTTAGAGATAAGCTATCGTTGCCCAAACTAGTTGATTTCCATTCCGCATATAACAATTTTTAGTACTTTTTTTTTTTTTTTTTAACATGGTTACTTTTTATATATTGCAAAAAAGAGGGAAAGGAAGCTAGTTCCTTGTACAATCAGAGGAGGGCAGGTTCAAAAGTAGTGCGTAAATGGGAGCGCAGTCCCCACAACTACTTTTGCCGCCCAGAATCCATAAACTTCAAAACTAAAGAGCTGGTATCGTGGTTCTGAGATGTGGGTTAACTTTCCAAAAAATGACTTGAACTCCAAAAGCCTCGCGCGGAGACCAAACCCGCACTTAACTTTTGAAAAGGCGGATAAAGTCAAAAACCATTATCCTTGAAAAGTCGGCATATACACAATACACGGTAAATAACGATTTCTGCTTTTCCGAAGCCTTGGCGCGATCTTCAAAGCTTACCTTTATAAGACTCGATCTCCACCGTAGAAAATCCTCCGTCAGATCTGACCGGTCAAACAACTTGCACGTCACACTACCTCCATCGATCCACACATGATAGATCCAACGTCTGGGAAGTATTTTGGGCGGGAAAATCACGCGGAGAGTACCCGCCCGAAAAGGTGGTATTCTCACACCGCCCTCATGATACATGTCCATCAGTGAGTGGAATCAGGTGGTTCCCTCCTGAAACCACTTACCACTGAAACTTTGCCCGAAATACCATTCCGGTTTAAAATCCCGCCTTTTCTTTTTGTCTAACTCTCGTGTAAGAAAGTGCTCGATGGTCGTTGATCTGCCACCATTGGCGGCTGCAACGACATTTCTGAGATCCTCTTCCACTGCAACTGAAGTCAATCCTCGGCCATTGATCTCCAGAATCCCATGGTACTTGTGCAATGATTCTTCATCTGTCTCCTCACTCCTACTTTGCGGCATTTCTTCATTGATTTGTGGTTTTTGGTCCTGAATTATTGGTCTCTGTTGTGAAGAAACCTGCTGCTGTTGATTGCCAAACTGTCTCAGGTCACCTGGGAGCCTGCACAGATACATGTGGATCATGGTATACATTCTCGTTCTTCATACTGGGTGAGGGGGTCAAGGGATACTTTCTTCATAAACTTCATTGTTCTCTTTGACTATGTCAATTGGTCTGTTAATTGCTTTGTTGGCATGGATATCAACATCCTTATTTTGGTTTCTCAGGACGTGCTTTAAGGTTATATTTTCCAGACTTTCAAAACTTGCTCTGATCCTTTGATAGATTTTATTGATGGCTATGCTTTTGAAGTCCCTATTGGCATCCAGAGTGGCTATTATGATAGCAGAGTCCCATATTATTATAGGGTTCTTGAATGCGTTTTTGTTTAAAAGCCTTGTTCCTAGGAGAAGGCTGTATGCTTCGGCCCATTCATAGGTTATTATTTTTTGTCCATTTGGGTCTAGTATAACTCCTCCTGCCCCTGCTTTTCCTGGGTTATTTTTTGCAGCTCCGTCAAAAAAGAGAATGTGTCTCTTCTGTTCTTTTATCCATTCTGCAAATTCTTTGTCCTCCAATCTTAATTTCCAATTCTTGTTTGTGTGGAATTCTTTATTATTTGTTGTAACTACTGCTTTTGCTTTGTTTTCTAACATTGCTTTACTGTACCAGTCTTTCTCTTCTTGTTGTAAATTATTCTGGTCCATTTTTGAGATTCCATTTGTACTGATTATCTCTGCAACTTGGCTCCAAGTTTTTGCTAAAATCTTGCCTAGATTTGGCTTTTGTTCTTTGAAAATGCATTTGTTTCGGGCTAACCAAATTTGCCAACATAGGATTGAAGGGAGACATTTCCATATCCTTTTTATTGTTGCCTTTTTTTTCTTTGTATATGGGTAGCTTTTATCCCAGTTTTTATGAAGAATTGTCAATTGGATTGTTGGATTTATGTTTATTTCCAAAGGACTTGTTGCCTGTTTCCAGCACTCTCTCGCCACCATATAGTTAACGAAGAGGTGTTGGATAGTTTCTTCCTCCTTTTGACACATGACACATTTTGAGGGCCCTTGTATTCCTTTTTTTTTTTTTTTAAAATTTTTAGAGGTAAGAATTTTACCTTTGAGAAGGGTCCAGGTGAAGAATTTAATTTTGGGCAGACTCTCTGAATTCCAAGCTGCCTTCCAAAGACTCCAGTCATTTTGATTGTGAGGTTTTTGGAGGAGGTTGTACCCCAATTTCACTGTGTAATCCCCTCCATTTGGGTCCCAAACAAAGTCATCCTGCTCTTCTATGTTGATGGGCGTGGCCCCAGCCAAATGGACTTTTAAAATTTCCCACTGACTTTTTAGTCTTGGTGGAGTAGCCAACTTTTTCCATCTAACCCAGTTATTCTGATCCCAATCTGAAATAGAATAAAGTGTGTTAAAACTTTGCTCTTCCATCCATCTTTGAAGGCCCCTTAAATTTTGTTGCTGATTTAAGGGGTTTTTCCCCATTATTCTATCCTCCTAGATAGAAATTGTTTTGCCATTCCCTAGATTTTTGGATATTTGATCTCTAATAAGAGGAATTATCCTTTTAACCAATTTCCAGATTTGGGTGCATGGCCTGTCTGGAATAGTATCAGTGAGCAGCTTTGTTCTATGACCATTCAAGTATTTCATTGTTAGTACTTTTTCCCACCAGTGGCCATTCCCATTTATCATTCTCCAAATAATTTTTATCCCTAAGGCAATGTTCATTAGTCTTGGTAGTCTTATTGCTATACCACCTTTTTCATAGGGAAGAGTAACTTGCTCCCATTTAACAAGGCTAAATTTTTTATTATCTTGTTTTCCTCCTTGCCAGAGGAAGCTTCTAATTATTAGTTCCATTTTCTTGTGGGTGCTTTCCGGAGCCATAATGATTGCATACTGATATATAGGCAAGGCCGAGAGAAGTGCTTTAATCAGTGTCACTCTTCCTGCTAGGTTGAGCCACATCACTCCCCAATTTTGAATTTTTCCCCTCATTCTCTCCACTTGCCTATTCCAGACTTCTGATTTTACCACTTCCTTTGCTAAGGGCAGCCCAAGATAAGTGAAGTGGCTCCAATTTATTTGTAGGGGTATTTCCAGAATTTGTGAGATACGCTGCATTGTTGTTGTTGGGGTATTCCAACAATAAATTCTGCATTTGAAGTTGTTTAAAGTTCCTCCTAAGGCTAGGAGAAATTCATCCAAGACTTTTTTGAATCATTTTGCAATAATGCAGGATGCCCCACCTATGGGAAGGGTTTCATCTGCAAAGAGAGATTGGTTTATATCTTTGAATCCTCTCGATATTTGGATCCCTGCTATTTTTTTCTCTTTTCTCTGATTTTCTAGCATAACACTCAGCGATTCAGCCATGATGATGTACAAGAATGGAGAAAGCGGAAAACCTTGCCTCAGCCCTCGTGTTCTTTGGAAAAATTTACTGGGTCAACCGTTGATTAAAGGAGCTATCCAAGGATTTGATATACATGCTTGGATAATCTCTATGAAATTTGTTGAAAAGCCAAACCTTTTGAGAGTTGCTGCAAGAAAGTTATGGTTAACTCTATCAAAAGCATTAGCCATATCTAACTTAACAATCATTCCTCTCTCCTTTCTTTGGATACTGCTGTGGATAACCTCCTGCACAATTATCACATTGTCTATGATTTGCCTCTTGGGGATAAATCCTCGTTGGTTCTCTGAAATTATTTCCGGAAGTAATTTTTTCATTTTGTTTGCTAGGATTTTGGTAAGTATCTTATAAGATGAGTTGCAGAGGGAGATTGGCCTATATCTGTTAAAATTTGTAGGATTGGGTTCTTTGGGAATGAGGGCTAGGAAGGAGGATTTAGTATTTCCTCCAAACTTTTTTTCATATATATATATATATATATATATATTTATTTATTTATTTTATCTGGAAAGCATTTTTGAGCATTCTCAGTAGGTCTTTTTTGATAATTTCCCAATGTTTTATATAAAAGGCCATTGTAAACCCATCTGGACCTGGTGCCTTGTCAGGGTGGAGATTCCACACAGCTTCTCTGACTTCTTCCTCAGTAATTTCTTTGTTTAATTCCCTATTTTGCTGGTCGCTTATTTTTTTTGTTATATGCTACAAAATTTCTTCATTAGCTGCCTGCTGGTCACTTATTGAGAGGAGTTATTTAAAGTGTTTATGGGCTGCGTTTTTTACTGCTTCAACTCCTTTTATTTCTTGACCATTTACTTGAATTTTTTCAATCTGATTTTTTTACCTCCTTATTTTCATTGTATTATGAAAGAAGGATGTATTTTTGTCTCTAGATTTTAGCCAGAGGCATCCTGATTTCAGTCTACTTTCCTCTTCTTCTTGCCTATTTTGCTTATATAGTTCTAGATATATTTCCTTTTCTTGTATATGATCTTGCTTACTTTCTTCCTTGTTCTCTTTTTCCTTGCAAAGGTTATCCATTTTTTTTTGCAATTCGATTTTCCTGGCTTTGTCTCGGAGATCATTTTCTCCTGCCCAATTTTTTAGGTGTATCCTTAGGTTCTTTAGCTTAGTTTACCAAACATACTGGGGAGATCTTGTGACACTTTATTTCCAGCTGTCCTTTATTTGTTTGTCAAAATCTTCCTTACTGTGACAAATTGAATTATATTTGAAGGGAAGGGGTCCTTGATTTTCTAGTTTCCCCAAGGTTAGCACCACCGGCTTGTGATCTGAAGCTGAGTTGTGAACAATTTTACTTTTCACAAGAGTGTAAGTAGCTGTTATGCTTTCATGAATAAGAATTCTGTCCAACCTTTCTTTTATGTTGTTTTTTCCAATTCTTTTGTTGTTCCAAGTGTATTTTCCATTGCTTGGCAGAATGTCTATTAATTTGTGTTCTTCTATTATTCCTTCAAGAGCTTCTCTTGACGGATCGTTGTGGAAGATTCTGCCAAATTTTTCTTCTGTATTCCTTATCAGATTTAAGTCTCCTCCCAGGATTAAGTGCCCACTTTGTCTCTATGCTATTTCTTCTTTAACTGATTTCCAACATTGTTCTTTCTCTCTATAGTGATTTGGAGAATACACATTTAAAATGCTATACTGTTCTTTTGTTTTGAGATTCCTCAACTCTATTCTAATCTAGTGTCTGCTAATTTTTTGGGTCATTAGTTCCCATTTTCTTTTATCCCAAATAGTGCTGATCCCTCCTGATGCTCCTGTGGCTTCTAACGCTACTTCTTCATAATTTTTTAGTTTTTGAATCATTTTTTAATTTTCTTGCTTGTTTAGTTTGGCCTCTTGGATCATATATATGTCTGGTTGTTTCATGGCTAAAATGTTTCTAGCTGCATTGACTTTGAAGGAGGTGCCAAGGCCGCGACAATTCCAAGAGACCACTATCATTATTTACTGTTGTGTTGGTGTGATCGTCCCTTTCCTCTTTGATGAGTTTTTTCATGACTTCCTCTTTGTTTCCCAAGGAATGAATCCATTGGTTGTTGCATTCATAGGGCCATTTACTTAGCTGCTGCCTCATCTCTAATTTCTTTATTGGATTTCCTTCCCACTTTTTTTTGCTGATCCCAGGCTTGGGTGATTTATTTGGCTTTGGTTCTAGTTAGAATGCGGTCCACTAAGGGAGGAGGTGGGGAGGATATAAGGTTGGGGGTGGATATGAGAGCTAAAGAGGTGGGGTTTGAGGGAGGGGATTTGGGAGAGGGTGGATCAAAGGAGTCTTCTAATGGCTCAAAAGGATTCAGAGTTGTGTGATCAGGAGGAGTAACCTTCGCTGGAGGCTGAGAGGTTGTTTCATTTGCTTCTTGGGACTGATACATATTTGATGTTGTCTGCTTATTGGTAGGTTTTTTCCTTTTCACTTGTTCCCATGTAGGTTCTTGCTCTTCTACATTTTCATGCTCTACTTTTTTAAGACACCTATTTGGAAAATGACCATACTCGTGACATACCTTGCATTTAAATGGCATTTTCTTATAGTCCAGTTGTTGAATGTGTGTCCACTAGTCGACCTTGATCATTATTGCTTCTGGGAGGCCTTTCGGAGATCTACTTCCACACATATTCTTGCGCACGCGTGCATGTTTTCTTTTGGCTCACATCTGTCAATATTTTTGCCCACTACATTTCCTATAGCCTTCATAGATTCGTCTTCGCAGCAGTGAAGACGAAGATGCAGGAGCCTAACCCACACAGGCACAATGTTTGAGACATCCATCTCCGGATCAAAGTCTGGCGCCCATCTGTTCAAGCATAAACCTCTGGAGTCCATGAAGTAAGGTCCGTTTCTAAATATCAGATCTCTTTCCTCCTTTGTTTCAAAGAGAAAGGTGTAGTATCCCCTTCCACAGAATTGTATTTCTATCTTCCCCTGTGTGGTTGCGTTCCAGTTTCTTTCCACCCATTTTTGCACTGATTTGGGTGAAGGCCATAGCCTTGTGAACTCTCTAACAAGTCCACGTTCTGCCAGAGAGATGGCTTCTCTTCTTGGAATTGCTGGAGGGAGAGAAATCTCTGGGAGACTTTCGAGTTTATTTACAAATTTATTGACTCATGGCCTGTTCCTTGGAGCTCCATTCTCTGCGATCAGAGATGCGAATGCTTCTGCGTTTTCTTCAATCCCTAGCTGCGTGGAAGAGTGGGGATCTCCCTCCTCAGAGGGTTGCATGGTCTGGTTGGCCTCAGCAGTAGGAGGCTGCCGAGGGAAGGATCTGTAGGGAAAACGACGACTAGGTTAGCAGGGGCAGCGGCGGCTAGGGTAGCAACAACTTTTTTAATTTGTAGTACTTTGTTATTAATGAATTAAATTTGTGTTTTCAATGTATCTCTATGTTCATGTTTATGTATGTATTTCATGTCGCTCCTCCATAAATTCGGATCAATTTTACTGCATTTATTACCATGGGTATCAATCCATGGTTTTTACCCATGGTATTATAGCTTGGGTTCATCACACATTGGTTAGTTTCACTTGGTTGCAGCTTCACTCTATTTAATTTCTACAACACAACCCTTTCTCATTTTTCTTCATGAACTACAACACATCAACTGGTTCACAACAATCTTCATTTTACATTCAAAGGACAATAATACCTCTACTTATCCATTGAAGCTCCCTCTCGTCGATGTGCATGAGACTACTACCCTTCATGTTGTTTTATTTCCTTTTATAGATGTAGAAGTCCAAATCTCAACATGTTTCATCCTAAATTTGTTTTGATAATTTTGGCACCTAAAACACTAGCCACGACTAACTTGAGTGCGTTAACGTCTGGTAGCATGTGAACTGGGGTGAGAGCCATAGTTGTAATGACTCTTATTGGATCTCAAGTATTGGGGATGCCACTTCTCTTTGCACTATGATGTGGCCCGATGGTTAATGGACCAACAGGCCTAGTCTTTAGGATCTTAACTTCCAACACCTTGTGACCTATCATCGTAACTATACCTTCCACATGGAAGATATAAAATATTGAAGTTTGGCGAGATTCAACATTGATGCACCAGAGTCCAAAACTAAAGTTCCAAGATGATAAGATCTTGGGTGCTTGATGCTTGGCCCTATGTGACCTTAGTGGTGATCATGGTGAAAATGGATTTAACGGTACTCACTACCCATAGATTGTCACTCACCGCTCAATTTCTCAATGGTTACAATTTTCTCCAAATAGGAACTTTGATGAACATAATTGTCACTTTCCTATTTGTTGTGGATGATGGAAAATTATTTGTCTTCTAACCATAGCTCACTAGCTACACAACTACTTGTTACAACATCCTCAAACTGAGTCATTTAGTGAGGCCCACGAGCCATCTCATTTGCTACTCATGCATACATGTCACTTGTTGCGGCTAGTGAGAACTTGCCAGATGTCTAGTTGGACATGTGTGCTTGCCACACATCACTTTCCAACTATACATTTGGCCACCAAGAAGTGTTGAATTCACCTACCATGTGTCACCTACCCAAGATTCCACATCACCTACATTAACACCTGGTATCCGTGTCATTTGTGCCACCTTTCCCGCCATGCGTGTCTAGTTCTTGGGTTGTTGGGTTGTCAAAAAGTTAGAATTTGTTTTGAAATAGGGTCTATGGCCCAATGTCCAATGGGTTTATAGGCCCGATAGGCTCTTAGTCCACGGGCGCTAGCCTACTAGCCCCTCTATGACCATTTGTGCCACCTTCGATGCTTGGCATTATTGGCTTCTCAACCTTTTGACGTTTTCCTCCATTTTTTACTTCGATTTTATCATCCCAATGTTCTCCCAACCATCTCGGCCTAATACACATAATTGTTAACTAACAATGGTGATATATGTTAGCTAACATGTAAAATTTACCGACGTGCCTTGTAAGAGTCTCAAGGTGGGGTAAAAGGTGGTTTCCAAAAACCACTAGCCTCCCCCCCCCCATAATTCCTAAACTAATGCCACATGTATTGGAAGTTTATTGCCTGGGTGGTATCGTAGACCCCCCCTCTTGATTAAATGACAAGCATGTTGAGACCCCATAGTGGACATGAACCATTGATCTCATTCCTAATTTGTTAAACTTCAAAATTGAATTTCTCTTCATTCCTTGGGGGTTAGACCAAATGGCATACACAAAGGGCTACCTAATTGGACACGTTTCATGCTCTTTTGAACAAAGCAACAAGAGGAAAAATGTTTGTAAATATAAACTACCCAAACTGATTTCATCCATGGCAACAAGTAGTGAGAATGGATACTCAAAGAAATAATGACATCAATGACATCATGAAAAATTAATATTCTCCTCCTAAACCTGATATTGTCAACACACTCAACAAATATATATATATATATATATATATATATATATATATATATATATATATATATATATATATATATATATATATGTATATATTAGGCATAGTCTATTATATTATTCCAGCAGATGGTAAAGTTCTACTATTACTTCTGATCATGCATGTCATTACCAAATCATTACAAACCTAACCCATTAGATTTAATGCAAGGTGTTGTTTATGAAAAAAATTGAAAAGAATATGAGAAAAATTTCGAGTAACTAGCCCTTACACAAACAAGGATTGGTTGTGTAATGATAAGATATATCCTTAAGACATATCATTGTTTAAATATTCATTTTTACTTAAAGGTGCTTGTAAATAAAAGGTCCTACACCCAATCTGTGCAAAGAAACTATCGTCTGGATAAGGGAACCAAATCTACACCAATTATAAAACTAACTCTCTTTTACAAAGGTATTGAAAGGGGATTGCATGGGTTTTCCAAGGAATAGAAAAGGGATTGAAAGGGGCATTCCAACATGTCATGTACTATTCTTACAACCTACATGTTGTCTTAGATGAGCACCAAATAAAGGAATTTATTATGAAACATAATAGGAGAGGAGGAAAAGGAACAAGTAGAAGGAATTATTTTTATTAGCAACTCAACATGGTGATTAATTGAAATTCATAAAGGATCTCTAAAAGCATGGAGAAACAACCTGGATCCATGTTAATGGTGTTAAATGGATAGGTTCTCCAAACAAGTAATTCACTTAGAAGAATTGAATCGTTTCATGATCTCCATGGGAATTGAAGTATTTAGCACAAGGATGTTAAACCCCCCGTAGGATAAAAGCTAAACCAAAAACTGCCATTATTTTCTAGGAAACATTGTTTCAAGTCCTTTATTGTGAACACTATTTTTCCATAGAAATGTACATGTGTGGGTAATAGTGTGGCATCCTAAGCATCGATAAATATGAAATGAATCCTAGACATATTGCAAGGATTTGTGTAATCAAGTGTCATAGATAGGATATTTTAAAATTGTAGAAGCTATTCCAAGATGCCCCATTTAGTGGATGCCTTCATCTTCAAATATGAAATATAATTTGCAGCAAAGGTTAGTACTTGTCTATAAAATGAAATAATGACATAGTATTAAAGCCTACATATGCCCAAAACGTATTAATGGAACTAATAGTTCTTGAATTCTATTTTATTGTGGTTATTAACTGTTATGACCTCAAATAAAACCCCTTCAATTATATGCTGACGGGAACTACATGATTTATGCCTCTTTTTGCACAACCTCCCTTTCAATTTTTCTTTTTTTGTTTTCCCCTCTTTCTCTTACAACAATTTGATTTCTTAGTCCATAAAGATGTACATATCGAAAACAATGTTTTCCCTATTTTGATATACTTTTGACTCTTGAGGATCTTTCATCCCAAACTCTAGGATAGGCTCCATGGGACCAATGAGAAGAGGGATTTTAGGAGGGTCCATTGCTAGAGATAGACTACCTCAACTCATCCATGCTCTAGTAAATTTTCTTCCATTATGTCTACATTTCTATGAAATTCCATGCAAGATGATCTTAGTCAATAGTTGCAACATTAGTTTGCCTCCTACACAAAATCCATAATATGCATTTGGGGTTGTGGAATAGTTTTTTTTAAACACAAGCATGTGAGAGTGTTGGTTTCTTTGAAGTATTTAAGACCCGTCTGTTGCTTTTCATGGACATCTCTGTTAGAGTAATACATTGGTCTATTTATTCTCATTATCCTTGAGTGGTAATTTTGGAACTTATTCATAATCATTCTACCTTATTTTTTATACTTGGATTTGGGTCTTTTTCTTCCTCCAAAAATTTCAAAATGATACTCTTCCATCAATATTAAAATTGAAAACTTTAAAGCAACCAAATGCCATTATTTATTGTGTCCCTTCCCTATTTCCCCTCACCCCTCCACACATCCCTCAAACTTGTTGAAAAGTTTACATTCATAGATGTTTTTCTTATTTGGTAGGTGAACATGTGCATGACTATTTTAACTTGCGTTCAGTTAGATTTGCATCACATGATAGGCTTGTAGATAGCCATTTAAGGTGTTATATGATAAGTATAAGTCCCTTATATTTCCCTCTCTATTACAGTATATGCCAGGTTCCCTTTTACATTGATCTTGTTTGACAGATTTGTCATTCATTTCTTAGAGAGAGTTGATTGGATCCCTGATAAGACCATGATTAGTCATGAGTTGGATGTGATGTATCTTTTCATATTTCAGTTATTGCACATAAATATTTTTTATAGGTGCAATAAAATGAGACATTTATTTTGAACAAATTTTGCAGCATATGTGCATATAGAGGACATAGAAGTATATAGTCTATATCAAGATTAGTTTTACACACATTATCTAGATTCCAGACAATCAATTTTATAATCGCCACAAAGGCCCAATGTAAAAAAAATAAAGTATAAAGAAGAAGCTTTTCATTGAAGGAAACCCCACCTTTTGTGTGTTATAAAAGTTATACAAGACACCATTTCTTGGATTATCCTTAAAAAAACACTTAAAACAACAACCAAAGCAATATTACTATTGTTACCATGAGATTCAATTCCTCTGATCATTTCTTTTGCATGGAATTCATCCCCTAAAGTATGCTTCATTTACAACCTATAGCTTCCTAAGACATTCGGCCAACACAAATTAGAAAACATGCATATCTATAGTCTTCAATTCAAGATATATTCAAAAATATATAAACAACATGATCTAATTACCATAACTTCATTAATAATGCTCATATTATAGGATGAACATGACAATCTCAAACCTTTTATATCCTTCTAGATCTACGAGACATTGTCTAGAAAGTAGGATTATTATTTAACAATTTGCACTGTACTCTTTGTATTTTTACTGAGAAAATAATAGCTAAAGAATTATTCCCTTTGACTCAAATCTCCAATGAATTATGCTTTGACTTGATGGGATGCCCAAATTCTTACATCTTTGGTATTATTAATTAACGTTTCTATCCACTAGTCTTCCTGTTAGTGGATATTTTACTACTATTTTCTTTCATCCTTCATTTCTCTTGACTTGTCTATTGTCATATAGAGTTGACTACATCTGAATCCATAGATGCAAAATGAGTTAATTTTGATGATGACTCTATTTGGTTGGTAGAATTACTTAGATATGTTATTGATGCTTGAAATGCTTTATATTGATAAGAACGTCAATGCGTTTTCATGGATTCTATTTGTGATTAAAAGTACTCAGAAAAGCTCACATAAACTCATAAGATGAAACACTCTTTAAAAAATAAAATAAAAATTAAAAGGAATTTGAAATATTTGTAATGTTGCCTCAAATTGACAGACATGTTGCTTAATCTACATAAATTCTACATAATGATTGATGTAGATGGGACTACTTACCATGAGCATACACTACGATGTAGGGCTTCATGGTTTTGAGTACTTGTCATACCATCAAAAACATGATCTGGACTATTATCTTCATTTATTACTAGTAATGTAGGTTGTTGAATGTTGAAAGTTTATTCCTACATGCTTATTTTCTGATAGAATATTATTTTCTTATTTTTCAACTTCTCTAAGATAAAGAATGGTGCAAAAGTGGACATTATGCATTCAAGTGTCTTTCTATCCAAACCTAGGTTAAGAAATTATTACATGCATCCTTCATAATTGGGCACTAAATCATGTTCTCCAAAGTAAGAGAGAAGTGCCAGGAATGACAACGAATAATGAAGCATACTATATTGCCCTTATTCAAGGGCTATGAGTAGTAAAAAATATTGTGTCAATGATATTATGGTCTTCACCAACTTAGAATTGATATGTAACTAGATGAAATGGATTTATCGAGTTTGAAAAGACAACCTAAAACCTCTTTATAGAGAAGCAAAAATCACTGCTTCTCAATTTCAATCATTTACCATAAATTATCTTGCGAGAATTTAAAGGATTTCCAATGATCTAGTGTCTAGAGTAGATTCATCTATAGGTGGAGGTGTCAAAGATTACTTAGTATCACCATCTATTCCAACAATAGTCATTGATAGACATCAATCTAGGTCTCCAATATTCCAATACCTTCTTCTTATGATCGTTGCTGGGTCTCTAATGGTATGGTTGTATCATTAAAGAAGAACCCATTAATCTACTATATTTTCCCCAACCTGTAGTGACTGGGGTATTTTGTATGGGTAACAAGTATACAAACAAATATAATTTATTTCACGAATATGGACAATTCTAATACCTATATGGTTCGTGCATAAATAAATGAATGTTTTTGAGGTTCTAAATATTTTGTTATGTATTATGGAATATATTATGACATATAATTAGCAACTAACATATGGATTTTGGGTTAAAATGTTCAACCACATTTGACTCAAAACTAGAAAATGACCCAGTGTTAAAATGTTTTGTTAAGAGGATTACTTGTTGGTTTGTAAGTCACACAAGTTTATTCTACAACACTCCATTGTGACAAACAAAGTGTACTCAAATTGGCAAAGAATTTCATATTCCATGATCATACCAAACATGTGGAAGTACATTGCCTTGACATCTAAATATTGGAGGAGAACAAGCAAAGTGAGATATAATATCATGCAACTTAGGAGTAGATTGTATACATACCTATATAATGTTTTTACCTATTGGCCTTGGTGTTATCTCCAAGGTACTGTTCTTTTTGATCTGGTCTAATTCCTTATTCATTACACCTATCTAGTGTTTGTCTTTCCTTGCATATGAGAAGCTCTTTGGTTCAATCTGTGACAACATTGCTATTTGAGCCTGATCTGTTGTCTCTGCAAGTATCGTTCTTATTTGTACACCTATATTTTTATCATCAATAATTTGATTGCCAAGATGTTTCTTCTACACATACATTGAGGGATCCTTTGAATGAGTCTTTGTTTCTTCTAAACCTTCAACCTGTTCTCCTTCTTCTTCATTTTCATGCTGACATGGAGGATTGATAAAACATGTATTCTTGTTCTTGCTATGCAACTCTTCATCAAACTTCATGCCTATACAATCCACAATCCTATGTTGTCATTCATTATAACACCTGTATCCTTTACTTTTTGTTGAATATCCCAAAAATATTCCTTCATCTGACCTCGAATCAAACTTTCCCAACTTTTCATCATTGTGTTTGATATAACACTTGCTACTAAATACCTTAAAATGATTGATGGACATTGGTTTACCATGCCACAATTCATAAGTTGTCTTATCACAATTTGGTCTAAGATGTGTCTTATTCAAAATATTAAATGTTGTGTGAATTTTTTCTGCCCAATAAGTCTAAGGAATGTTTCTCTCTTGCATCATGGCTTTGACCATTTATTGTACAAACATGTTATGTTTCTCTGCAACTCGATTTTTCTGAGGAGTGTTTGCAATAGTATACTGCCTTTTCATACCAATTTCATCACAGATGTCTGTAAATTCATCTAGATTAAATTCACCTTCTCTGCTGATCTTATACACTTTGTCTTGCATCATGTCTGATTTTCTGATAATGCCTCAAAGATATTAAATTTTTCAAGTTCTTATGATTTGTTCTGAAGAAAGCTACCCAAGTCATTTTAGAGTAATCGTCAATTACCATCATGAAATATCTCTCACCATCAGATTCTTCTATTCTGGAAGGCCCACATAAATCCATATGTACTAATTGCAGAGGCTTACTACTTGAAAACTTATCTTTGATATTGAATGAAGTTCGAGCCTATTTTCCCATTTGGCATGATTTGCAAATAAGTTTTTGCTAGATCCCTAACTACTCCTTTTTTTACTAAGCCTGATGATGTGATAAAAAAATTGAGATGCCCCAATATCCTTTACCATAGCCAAGAATCATCTTCTTTTCTCACGTATCACTCTTCATTGTCTTCCTTTAAATTATACACATTATTTTATGTTCAAACTTCTTTTTTTAGAGTCTTCCCCATGGTAATTGATCTTATCTCACAATCCTAAGCTCTGAAGGCAACATCACAACCTATGTCACAAATCTCATTTAAACTCAACAAATTATGTTTTAGTTCATCAATGAATAATACAATTTGAGCTTTACCTTTTCCATTGTTTAAACTGACTATACCCTTTCCTTTGTTTTTTCCTGCTGCATTATTTATAAAAGTGACATCTCCTATTTTATTTTCATCTAATGGTATAAATTTTCTTTTATCTATAGTCATGTGTTTGAAGCAGCCATTGTCCACATACCATTTACTATTCTGATTTTGAGCATATAGATATAGATTGCATTTATCCATTTTCTTTTCTTCCTTATTCTTTCTCCACTGAATAGGTTCTTTTATCTTCAAATTATTCTAAATCTATGGCTGGAAATCCTTGAGCTTGCATTCATAAGACTTGTGTCCAAAATTGTGACAATAATGAAAATGAATGTCATTTGAAAGTGGAGCAAATGGGTTATTGTTCTGACTCATGTCTATTTCTACATTTGCAAGCTAGTTTCTTTCTTTATTTTTCTTAGACTCCTCATTTCATTCTTTCTCACATATGCTCTGTAGCTTATAGCTTTGTGCCCACTATATTTACATAAGTAACAATATTCATAGAAAAAGATCACGTACCTAGGAAAGAATGGTACTTGTAAATAGGGTCTCCTCGGCATTTGAAAATCTTATCTTCTGAAGTATTAAGGCCCCTGGTAGCTCATTGACTGCAGGTTCAATCTTCTTGTTTGTGGTTATCTATAAGGATTGGTCTTCTGATGTTGCTAAATAAGATGAATATTATGTTTCTCCTTAGGTGTATTGTCACTTTGTTGTTGTTTCGATGTGTTGTTAATACTCTTGTTTTCCGACTATTGTAAATGGTCATTGTCTCCTTTGATTGTTTTGACAAACTTGGTAATTTTTTTATCTTCTTTCTTAGTCTCACTGAATTCTCCTTCATAGCCCAATATATTTTTCATAACTGGGGATCTCAGAGAATTTAGAATCATGTCCAATTTTTCAGATCCTTTTATGTGTTGAAGATTCATGTTCAATTCAGTCTAATCTTTGCCTAGAATTTTACTTAAAGTGATTACATCTTCTTCCAAATTTTCACACTCCTTTCCTTTTTGTTTTAATTGTTGTAGCAATTTTTTTTTCACCTTCTTGGCTTCTTCTAACTTCACTTTTAATTAAATGATTTCCTCATACTTTGGTTCATCTCTTAACATATTTCAACAAAATTTCCTTTTGTTTCTTATTCTTTTTCTTTAGTCTATCAATTTATTCTAGGGTGTTGATTAGCTCTCCCTCAAGGTCTACCTCACCTTCTTCTTTGCACTCAGCTCCCAATCCTTAAGTTCATTAAATTCAAACTCTAAGGCCATAAGAAAAAATTCACTAGTCCCTTCATCATCATCTGAAGATTCATTTGTACAATTTGAGGAACTGTTGTCTTCTTGTGTGTTAAAGCTCTTTCTTTTAAAAATTTTCTCAGTCTTTAATATGTTATTTTCCTTCCCTTTAAACTTACTTGCTTACTTCTTAAAATGATGTTTTGAAGAATAATGCCCCACTCTACCATAGTTAAAGCATTTAAATGGAATTTTTCCCTTATACTTACATGTTCCTTTCTTCAACCTTCTCACAAAATTTCCTTCTTTTTTGTCTAAGTTAGAACATGATTCCTCTTGGTCTTCAGTAGGTTTCAAGCCAACTTTGAATGCTGCATCACGTGTGGGTGTATTTCCTTTTTCTATCATCATTTCATATGTTTCCAAGAAGTCAGGTAATTGATCCCTTGTTAGTGTCTCAAAGTTGGTTGTTTCTTCAATTGTTGATGCCTTTGGATTAAATTTGGTAGGTAGAGATCTCAATATCTTTTGAAACACTGTAGCCTCTTTGATCTTCTCACCTAGTCCCACCATGACATTAACTATTGCATCTACTTTGAGGGATAACTTGCATATGTATTTTTCATCATTCATTTTTAAGGATTCATACTGCATTTTATACAGTTGTAATTTAGCCACATTTACTTTGCTATCTCCTTCATACATGTTTTACAATTTTTCCCACGTTTCTTTTGTTGTCTTACAATGCATTACTTTAATAAACTTTGATTCAGCTAGTCCATTTAGAGTTGCATTCATAGCTTTGGCATTAAATGTAAATTCAAGTTTGTGATTCTTTTAAACTATTGCAGGTGGCTCTTTATATACATTCTCCACTACAACCCAAACATCTACACCAAGTGACATTAGGTGTGTCTTCATCCTTATTTTCCATAAATCATAATTTGTACCACTGAACAAGGGGGCTTTATTTGTTGAACATCCTTCTTGACTTGCCATTTTCATGCACTAGATCTCCATTTTAGTGATTAAGTTGGTACAAAAGGAACCTTTCTTTGATACTCATTGATGAATACTTGAAAATTACTTGGGGGCGTGAATCAACAATTGTGTCTTTTAAATGACCAAATTGTAAATAATTGTTGCAATTTGTTATCTTTTCTTTTGCAATTAATAATTATATATGTATTTAGCTTTTAATATTTTCTTTTGCAGTTAGCAGAAGTGTATATGTATTCGACATATTACAATGAATTCAGAAGCATTCATATAAGCAAGACAATCAACATTCAACATATGAAGACACCAGATATAGGTGGAAACCCTTAAAGGGAAAAAACCATGAATTTTGGTTGAAGTGATGTGAAGACAAGATCCTAGTCCCCTGATTACATCAAGTTTTCTACATGCTTCTACCCATAGGAGGCTACTAGCTCAATTTTTTTTGCAAGCTACAACTTGCTCTTTTCCAGGCTACTACCTGAAAGAATACTACAATCTCATATTCAAATTACAAACAAATCTTGTTGGTTACTTGACCTTTATCTTTGTACAAAACTCTTTTTTTGTCCCCATTTTGGATACTTGCCTTCTCTGCTTCTTGTTCTTAGTTATGTTCTTCTTCTGCTCCTCTTTCTCTTATACTCTTTGTCAAGCTATTTATCAACTTTCTCTCTTTCTCAAAATTCAATTCTCTAACTTAGCTTTCATTCAAAATTGTATCTTTTATAGACAAGGCTTGCTGGTTGTTTGTATTCCATGCAGGAATTTGAAGTGAAAGGTTGCCTCTTCGAATTCCAAGGCTCTTTGTGGTCTATCTCTTCATTTCTGAACTTGAAGATCAAGTCAAGACAAAATGGTGTTTTTGTAATATTGGAAAAATAATATAACGTGAGCCAACAATAATGATTGCACTATATGATTTAAAATTGTAACAACAACCCATATTATTGCACATATTAGTTCCTTCTTGTAAGTGTAACCTCAACATGTATACCATTGTTACTATTCAATGAAAATATCAAGTTATCAAGCCTTATTCCTACTGCAAATATTGTATATTGATGTTAATGTATACTGCAAATACAAAGTTCTCCAGACACGCTTTCATTCAACATTATAAAGCACCCTTTGTTCCAACAACCTATGTTATAATGCGAGTCCCTTGTTATGTAGACCACATTATTGTAGGCATAACACATCGTCTAATAGTGCTTTGATAAAAAACCTTGTATTTCACCATTTGACCCCTATAATTTTTCACTATATGACCTTAATCACTACATCAATCTTGAGTCTTCATCACCGAAATTTTCCTTGAGCCTTGCCTTGATTTTTTCCTTCATCTTCATTACCATCATTGTATCAATCTTCTTCAATTTCAATCAACATCACTTGAATTAGCCTTCATAGCCACATCAACATTTGACATCAATGCAAAGCCACATCAAAATTTGACATCAATGCCAATATCTCCGACACTCAAGACTATTTTTAACATTTAAAAGAATGGGAGGGAGGGGTTCAAATATTCATTTCTAGGCTCAAAGCGAAAGTAGTAGAGTTGAAAGTAGTAATAAACATCTTGGAAAAGCTAGTGGCGCACTTGACAAAATTTGTTAATCTTCAAGTTTAAATATTGATCTCCTTGCCTCAAGCTATTTCTATACCTTTGGATGATGTTGTAACAAAATCAACTTCTACAACCCACATGGAACCTGGAGTTAGTATCCAAGATGGGCATTAGTCTTTGTTTGAAATAAAATTAATCTATTTTCATTATTTGCTACTTTTATGATAGTATATCATAGTATATTAGTAGATGTTGGAAGATAAGATTGGTAGGCCCAAACATTGATTTGGCACAATTTTTTGTTTGTTTATGTTTTCATAGCCCATCTCGTTTTTGTATTATGTGGGAAATGGGTCCTGCCCCACCACTTTTCGAATCAATTCAAATTAACCATTTCAATTAAAAATTAAATACAACCATTAAGTAAAAATGATGATACCATTATTAGTTGAAAAAAACAAAATCAAGAAATAAATGATGAAAAAAATTGAATCTACTAAAAACAAAATGGAATGATTACACCAAGTTTTAAAAAATTGAAGATATGCCCTAGGAAAATGATGATGATACTAGTACCATAATTATTAAATAGCAGCCAAAAACCACATTTAAAAAAAACCCTATGAAACATTATTACATTGACATTTAAAAGTTAAAAAACATCTAGGAAAAATTGATGATACCAATAACATCACTTTTTGATTTAGGAACATATTTGAAGAAATTTTGACCAAATAAATAATTTTGGGCCTACAATTCCCTCCTTGGGGTTATAGGTATGTTCAAGTATGTTATCATGTTTGTTTGAACAAGCAATCCTATAACCTTTGGAAAATACATTTTCAAGGTTCTTCCCTATTAGAGTTTTCATAAAATTTTGAAATCCCTCTACATAAAATTTGAAATTCCTCTAAAATAAGCCAAATCATGGTTATGTAATTTTCAAATAGTTTTCCAGTAAGATTTTAATCAAATTGTTTGTTGACATTTTATTGTGTTTGGCTACAATGTTTCGATGCTCCATCAAGTGATATTGTGCAATGAATAAATCCCAATGATCCTAGTGATCATATCAAATAGTTCGTTCATTCCAATCTCTTCTTTCGTCCTTGGAATCCTTTTAATAATTTGATAATATTTTCATAGCCTCTCATATTAGGCGGCCCTTGATGCATGAGGTTGAGCCAACCAAAAATTCTTGATTAAGATTGTATCTTTAGGAACATAGCTTTAAATGGTAATTGAAACTATGGATTTTAGATAAATTGACGACATGCCCTTCTCAATTGGCACCCTTCTTCTACAATTACTGATAGCATGTCACCATATCTCATTGCACAGTATGTCGACTCTTCCTTGATAAAGAAAGGTGAGTGTCTCTATTATTATTATTATTGAAAAATGTTGTGATATAGCCGCGTTCTTCCGTCTACAGCTGCGGTTCTCAAATCTGCGTTATTTTTTATAATCTGCGAAAATAGATTTGTGAGCAAGTCTTCCTTTACGTGGCCACCTCCGGATCAAGTGGTTCATGAAGCGAAAGTTGGTGATTTATTTTTTCCTACTGGGTTGTAGATCTAATCTTCTGCCTTATTTCTCTGCAATTGGGTCTCGACTTTCTACTGGCAAATATGGCTCCTAGCTTCGCGAAAATAGCTACTGGCTCAGTTCCGTCCACTTCTAGAGGGAAAGCTCCTGCCCATATCGTTAGTGAAGCCCCAGCTCCCACGGTCCAAATGGTCCAGGCCTCACTTGATGAGGCTTTGAAGTTTTCCGAAAGTGCCCTAATCTGCCGGTTCAATTACTTTTGGCCGCGGTTGATAACTCTCCACAATTGGATCTCAGAGGTATGGAAGCCTGTCATTTCTGATGAAATTAATATGTACCCCTGTGCTAGGGGTTTCTTTATAGTAGATTTTGAAAATCCTAAAAGCAGACAATGTATTCTAGATTCTGGCCCTTGGTTTGGGGAAAACTTAGGCCTATTCATGAAGCCATGGAACCCATCATTCGATCCCTCAATAGCAGTCATAACCTCAGCACCAGTTTGGGTGAGATTTCCAAGCCTACCCTTGCATTTCTGGAACTAAAAGCCATTGGAAATGCAATTGGGAAATTTTACTGCAGGTGCCCAGAAACAGAGGAATATGCCAGAACCACCTATGCACGCATCTGCGTGGAAATGGACTTCAGCGCTAGATTCCCAGCTTAAATAAACCTAACAAGTAATGACTATGTGTGGAACCAAAAACTCGATTATGAAAGTGCCCTCTTTAGATGTCGATCTTGCTTTGAGACGGGCCATCTAGCCAAAAATTGCCCAAAAGCCTCCCAGAAAAATTCTGCTAGAAAAAACCACCACAGATCTACATGGTGGGAAGGAGCACAAAAAGAACACTACACTGTCATCAAAGAAGAATACTCTAGAGAAAACTTTGAATCACAAGAAAGAAACAACTCTCAAGACAAGCAGGGAGAAAGCCCCGCCCAGCAACAAAAAAGTGAACTCGACAACCCCTCAAGCATCAACAGTTATGAGGATTCGGATACTGCACAAAATAAATCTTCATTTAACAGCAAAGCAGATCTCCTAGACCAAACTTCTTCTCCATCTATCTTCAAGAGGATGAACACAATAGATCGCGAAGCTAAGACACCAATGTCCCAAGAACTAGAAGAGATGAAGGAGATGCAAGATACAGGAAGTTGGAAGACCGTAGAGAAAAAAAAGAAAGCTACAGCATCAATCTCGCCAAGAAAGACGAGGAGCCAGACAATTAAAAACTAAGAAAATTATAGGTTCGATAGGCCAATTTAGTCTCAGTAGATGTTAACCACTATCATCATCATCATAATCAATTCCATTTTTCTCTATTTCCATTTTATAAAGAAAGAAAAGTGTCTCTGTTAGTATTATTGAAAAATGTTGTAAAATAATTTTGGTGTTAATAAGCCATAATAGTGAATTCCATTTTTCCCTATTTCCATTTGCTTTGATGAAATCATTATAATAATTTCAACTGTGTTCCTAATCCGTTTTATTTCTTAAAATTTGAAGCTCATGAAATTGTCTTGCATGCAACTTTCCTTCTAATAATACTTAGGTTTTTACAATTAAGTGAGAATGTAAAAACACTTCTCAAACCCTTTACTCTCTATTCCATAACACACTTTGTTTCTCTATTTTAATATTTAAATCTCTCGCACATAGAATAGCGTACTTCTCGTTCATAATAAAAACATCTCATATAGACATACATGTCTCATATATACATGCATACATTAGAGTGTATATTTTAATTTTGAATATAGACATGTATGCATTAAAGTGTATATTTCAATTTTAAATATATTAATTAATTAATTTTATTATATATATTAATTCATTTATTTATCACATACAAATATATATATATATATAAAATACACATTTTTTATTCAAATTAAAAACTTCCAATATGTACATGAATTAGAATGCATGTTTGGATTTTCGGCATATTAATTTAATTGGCCGCAATTGGAGGTGAATAGATGTTGATATGCAAGCATAACAGATGACTTCATAAGAATTTATGTTAATATGGTAGGCAGTAGAAAACATAAAAGTGCTTCTTGTTATGATCGTTTATATCATATTAACAATTTAAGAGTGGTTGGTGTGGCAAGTGTAAATCGGTATATTATTTTTATTTTTATTTTTAATAAGTGTTTGAGTTATTATTATAAGATAGTTCGTAATTTTTAAATTTAGTTTAAATAGAGCTATGATAATATATCAAATTTTATATATTATTTTTAAAAATTTAAAGTGAATTATTATTTTAAATTATAATTTCTTTTATAATATTAGAAAATTAATAAAAAGAGGAAGAATTGTTTAGAAGATTAATTTATAAAAATATTAACTAATAAAGAGTTATAACAATGTTGTTCTGGAATAAAAAAATGAAAATTAAATTTATTTATTTTTACAATAAAATGGATATTTATATTTTTTTGGTAAATTTGGTAGAAATATATTTTCAACATGTCTAATATATCCTCTATATCACGAGGATAGGGGCAGGGAATTGAACCAATAACTTTACATAAAAAAATATCTTAATAGAATACCCAATCATCATATATCTAAAACCCCATAAATAAAATAAATAAACCTCACAAACGAAATAAATATTTATATTAATTAAACTAAAATTGAGATTTATAACTTTTACGTTAATTTAAAAATTAATTTTTAATAAAATGTATAAGAATTTGTGATAAAATATTTTGTTTAAATACTTTATATTGAAAAATTTAAATACAATATTTAGATAATTTTGACCACTTAAATTAATCTCATACATTTATAGTTAAATTAAAAAACAACTTTTAACCATTTAAATTAATCTTACCATTTTATAATAAATTTAAAAACAAAAACACTTTTTATAACTAATAATGATAAAATATTTTTATTTTTATTTTTCTGCCCATTACCAAGCAGATAGAAACAGTAGACAGTAGCCAATTACATCAAGAAAGAAAAGTGTTAGAAATTTCGGTCATGTGAACCTTCCCTCTACAGATGAAACATTTTTAGAACTCTGTACATGCCAGCTTGACCAGGAAAGTTACAGACAAGAGCTTTTCTTTCCCAAACGGGGCATTTTTATAACTCTGCAGATTCAGCATGACCAGGGAATTTACAGACAAGATTGGAGGCATGCTATGCCCCTCGAAAACAAAACGTGCAAGAGACTTAATCAGCTACGGCCTTCCTGTATCGCCACTTAGGCGAAACGTGCAAGAGACTTAATTGGCCACGGCCTTCCTATATCGCCACTTAGCCCGAACGTCTGCCAATATGGCATTGAGCAAGAAAGCAGAGGTGTACACCAGAATTCGACCCTCGCTCCCCCAGTTCCGTCTGGAATTATTATATTCTATTGAATACTCACCAAGAAGATAACTACCCAATCCCCAGTTCACCCAAACCATGCCCTGCATAATACTGTATATCCATTTCCTAAAAGCTTTCATACCCAGAGCTCCTCCAAGTGCACCGCCCAATCCAATACACAGTATATCCAAAACTATCGCTGCCCATAACATAGGAAGCTTTCTGGGACTAATTCTCCACCTAAATCCATCACCAAATTTTTGTAACATCAAATCCAAGCAACCCATTGATAATTTAACTGAAATCAACAACGAATCTGTATGCGGAAAAACTAAATGAATCGTTGAAACTTAATGCCCAGAAATATAAATTACCTCCAGCCATTGGTGATGTTCTTGATGCAAACCACAGTCCAGTTGCTTCTTTACTGAAAACAATGCTCCAGCTTCAATCCAAGCAAAAGAAAAAAAATACAGAAAATCTGAAGGCACTTCCAAGCTCTGCTCTCTCAGCTAGATGGTGTAAAAACTGAAGGGGATTGAGATACAAGCTTGGGGACCAAACAGATAAATTTATAGCCAAGCTTCCATCAAGCTTCTGATGGCTATGTGTCAGGTGTTCCACAGATCAAGGTAGAGAACTCCAGATGGAGTAATGGACCACTTCAGTAGCTCCCAACAATAAATTTATTAACTGCAGTTGATTTCCTTAATTTAAGGAAATTACTGCAGTTGGTTTCCAGAAATTAAGGAAAAACAGCAGTTGGCTTCCATAATTGTAGGCAGCAGTTGTTAAAAAAATTAATGGAGCTTAACATTCTCCCACTTGGTCCATACTTCCTAACTTAATGTCTCAACTTAAAACTCATTGATAATCTGTATTAAATAATAGATACATGAATCATGGCGATAAGTCCTCTAATGACGAGTATTATCTTCCATGTATTACTATGTATTTATTCTTATTATAATTTATGTGGCAACAATTTCTTAATGAATAAACCTTATGTTTATTCTTGGTCCTTTTTAAATGAATTTTCTCAAATCAACTTAAAGTGCACATAAATATGAGAAAAACATCACAATAATTAAGAATTTCATTAAAATAACATTGTCCATACAATGAGAAACTACATAATGGAACCAAGTCCCATATTCATTACATGATCCTTGAATTTAAACGGTGGCATGCCCTTAGTCAAAGGATCAGAAATCATTAACTCAGTGCTGACGTGCTCAATGACCACTTTCTTTTCTTTAACACGTTCCCTTATAGCTAAATACTTAATGTCGATGTGTTTATTTCGACTCCCACTTTTGTTGTTTTTAGCCATAAAAACATCAGCTGAATTATCACAATATATTCTCAATGGCTTAGAGATAGAATCCATAATTCTAAGCCCAGAAATGAAACTCTTAAGCCATACACCATGTAAAGTAGCCTCAAAACAGGAGACGAACTCGGCTTCCATAGTGGAAGTGGCAATCAAGGTTTGCATGGCACTCCTCCATGATACAGCTCCACCGGCCATCATAAAAATGTAACCTGATGTTGATTTGCGTGAATCAACACATCCAACAAAGTCAGAATCTGAGTAGCCAATTACTTCCAAGTTGTCTGTCCGTCTATACATAAGCATGTAGTCTTTGGTTCCTTGAAGGTACCTCATTACTTTCTTTGCAGCTCTCCAGTGGTCTAAACCTGGATCACTCTGATATCATCCCAACATCTCCACAACAAATGCAATGTCAGGTCTTGTGTAGACTTGAATATACATTAGGCTTCCGACAGCAGAAGCATATGGAATGTTCTTCATTTTTTCCCTTTCAAAGTCGTTCTTCGGGCATTGGTTCAAATTGAACCTATCACCCTTCACAATGGGAGCTACACTTGGTGAACAATCCTTCATCCGAAATCTCTCTAAAATTTTATTAATATAGGTTTCCTGTGACAAACCCAAGATGCCTCGAAATTTGTCTCTATGGATCTTAATGCCAATGACATAAGATGCCTCACCCATATCCTTCATATCAAAATTTTTAGAGAGGAAATGTTTCACCTCATGTAGCAAACCCTTATCATTGGTTGCTAGCAAAATGTCATCCACATATAAAACAAGAAAACAAATTTTACTCCCACTAACTTTCAGGTATATACATTGATCCATAATGTTTTCTACAAAACCAAAAGAAGAAATTACATTATGGAATTTCAAATACCATTGGCGGGATGCTTATTTTAAACCATATAATGACTTCTTGAGCTTGCAAACCAATTACTCATCATCATTAGAGGGGAATCCTTCAGGTTGTTTCATATAAACCTCCTCCTCTAGATCTCCATTAAGAAAAGCCGTTTTCACATCCATTTGTTGCAACTCCAAGTCAAAATGGGCTACTAATGCCATAATAACGCGCAAGGAATCTTTCTTAGATACAGAAAAAAAGTCTCCGTGTAGTCGATTCCTTCTTTCTGAGTGAATCCCTTAGCAACAAGTCTTGCCTTGTATCTCTCAATGTTGCCCAATGAGTCTTTCTTTGTCTTAAAGACCCATTTACATCCAATGGCTTTTGCACCATTAGGCAACTCAACAAGATCCCAGACTTCGTTACTCTTTATGGAATTCATCTCTTCCTTCATGGCATTGTACCATAGTTTTGATTCTTTGCAACTCATGGCTTGTGAAAATGACTCGGGATCATTTTCGGCTCCAATGTTGTAGTCAGATTCTTGTAGATACACAACATAATCATTAGGAATTGCTGATCTCTTTGGTCTAGTAGATCTTCTTAATGTTGTACCATCATCTTCCTGAGAAGTATGTGGTTCAACTTGTTGTTCAAAAGTTCTTGGAAACTCTTGAACTCCTTGATCTACTGGAATATCGTCAGCAACTTGTGGAACTTCAACAATTGGTTGTTCAACACCAGTTTGTACTTGAGGGGTGCTATGAACAATAACCAATCTATCACTTGAAGTGGAAGGTTGAGATTCTGAATGATCCTTCTCAGAAACTATGTTTCTGGTTTGATCGCTCCCACTGATCAAGTCATTTTCAAGAAACTTTGCATTTCTTGATTCCACAATCCTAGTGCTGTGAGATGGACAATAAAATCTGTAACCTTTAGACTTTTCAGCATATCCAATGAAATACCCACTAATGGTCCTTGGGTCCAGTTTCTTCTCTTGTGGATTATAAATTCTCACTTCAGACGGGCATCCCCAAATGCGCATATGTCGCAAACTCGACTTCCAACCTTTCCATAATTCAAATGGCGTTTTAGGAACCGCCTTGGTTGGAACTCGGTTTAATATATACACTGCCGTCTTAAGTGCTTCATTCCACAAGGATTTAGGAAGATTGGAGCTGCTAAGCATACTCCGCACCATGTCCAATAATGTTCGAATTCTTCTTTCTGCTACACCATTCTGGTCGGGTGAACCACGCATGGTGTATTGGGCAACAATCCCATGCTCTTGAAGAAATTTAGCAAATGGCCCAGGTGCTTGTCCATCTTCTGTGTATCTACCATAATATTCTCCACCTCTATCTGATCTCACGATCTTAATTTGCTTGCCGCATTGTTTCTCTACTTCAGCCTTAAAGATATTAAAGGCATCTAATGCTTCGCTCTTTTTATGAAGCATGTAGAGATACATATATCGTGAGTAATCATCTATAAAGGAGATGAAGTATCTTTGACCATGTGAGTCCATGTCTGGACTACATATATCAGTATGTATGATCTCTAATATGTCCGAACTCCTATTGGCACCTTTCTTTGACTTGTTGGTCTGCTTTCCCTTTATGCAGTCCACACAAGTCTCAAAATCAGTAAAATCCAGAGTATTAAGTACCCCTTCATTTACCAATCTTTTAATTCTTTCTATGGAGATATGACCTAGTCTCCGGTGCCATAATTTAGAGGAATCTTCATTAATAACACATCTTTTAGTGCCAGTGTGAATATGCATTGAATCATAAGTGACATTGTTTTGTAAATTAATGCAGTAAAGACCATTAGACAAAATACCATTCCCAACATAATCAGATTTATAGAATAGACTGAAAGATTTTTCTGAAAAGTTTAAGGAATATCCAAAAGGTACAAGCCTTGAAACTGAAATAAAGTTTCTAGAAAAACTTGGAATTCTAAAACAAAGCCACTACTTAAAGTTAAATAACATGTTCCTATAGCTTCCACATGCGAGGCCATCTTGTTTCCTGATAAGATGCTTTGCTCACTTCCCACTGGCTTCCTTAGGTTTTGCAAACCCTGCAAGGAATTCAAAATGTGAATTTTTGATCCAGAATCAATCCACCATGTGTTAATATTAACGTTAACCATATTAGATTCATAACAAACAAATGAGATTAAATTACCTTTGCCTGCAAGCCATTTCTGAAATTTGGCGCATTCCTTTTTCATGTGTCCCTTCTTTTTACAGAAAAAACACTTGGAATCCTTCTTGATATCGGCTTGGGGAGGTACTTTACCTTTCCCTTGCCGATTGGCTTGAGATTTGCCCTTTCCATGCATTGCCAGCATTGCACTCTCTCCCAGTTCCATCACCAGTCTCTCTTCCTCTTGAACACACATGGTCATGAGTTCATTAATTGACCATTTATCCTTATGTGTGTTGTATGAGATTTTGAAAGGTCCATATTGGTGTGGAAGGGTGTTCAGGATGTAGTGCACTAGGAAGGACTCCGATATATCAACCTCGAGTTTCTTCAATTGAGCCACAGTGTCCCTCATCTGCATGATGTGCTCGCGCACACCTTTCACACTGGTGAGCCTTAGGAATGAGAACTTCATGATTAGGGTGCTTGCTAGTGCCTTGTCTGAAGTGATGAATTGATCATCAATGACCTTCAACAAGTCTCGGACCTTTTCATGCTGATCAACGGAACCACGAATACCAGCTGAAATTTTAGTCTTAATGAACATCATGCTTAGACGATTGGATCGCTCCCATCGTTCATAAAGCGTGATGTCCGCTGCAGTGCTGGTATTAGTGAGTGCCGATGGTTCATCTTTCCTAATAGCATAATCTATGTCCATCCACCCTAAATGAAGGAGAATCCTCTCCTTCCAAATCTTATAGTTATCTCCCTTAAGTTCGGGAATGTCACAACGAATTTCAGAGAAATTTGCAGGTTGTACTACTGCATCAAAATTAAAAATCACATGCTTATGTTAAAATTGAGGCTTAATAAACTTTCATGTTTTACCAATGTAAATCATGCTCAAAATTGAATCTAATGACATAAAAATTGCCTGTGGGCTAAATTTTCAATTCAAACAGATTCAATAAAACTTTATGATAAAACTTATTAATTCATAACTCCTGTGGGTAGGTTATGAAATTTTATCCTAATTAATTACATAAATATAATAAAAATTCCTGTGGGATAAAATTTATTATATTTAGTCTAATTAATTACAATTTAATGTCTAAATAATCTTTATGTGATCGAACCAATATATAATTTTATTTAATTAAAGATGCTGTGGCTATTCTCTAATTAATTAAAATTATATGGATCACTAGACATTATTTTTGTTGCATAAACAAAGCTTAACCAGAGAGAAAAAATAATGTTTACTGAAAGGAGTAAGTCAAAATGATATTTTAAATAAACTCCATATAACTGTAATAATTCTTCACAAAATCAAAATTAAGGTTAAAGTAGTTAGCATTACCGTAAATGACTGCAAATTGATTGTTCAATTTATAAAAAAAACAAAAAACAAAAAAATAGACCAGCAAACAAGCTATTTTGCTCACAAGATAAATAAAATTAAAATTAAATTTAAATTAAATTTCAACAATGCTAAATCTAAACTTCATGCGGAATAAACATGGAATCAAAAACTGATTGCCCGAATGAGAAATAAAGACTCGGTATGGCATACAAGCAGAATTTCAATCTCTCAAAATCCCGCATACATAGAATAGCAAAAACCAGAATACCAATATAACCAACGTGGCCCACGTGGAAAGGACATTTGGGTCAATACATATGAAACAAAATCATGAATACTGCAGCAAATTTTTCAGTTCCTGAATAAAATTAAAATCTAAGTGAACTGGTAATCAAATCTATATTAGCATAGATCCTTGTTCTATTTTCTGAATAAAAATCCAAGTGCACTGGTAATAGAAGCTTCCAGATTTATTAAACACTAACAGGGACCAAAAAGCTTCAGATGCAACAGTGCTTAATTTTCTTGTTGGGTTATATTAAAAACTCCATAACTAACATTCGCGTGGAAAGGTTAATGTTAGAAACAAATCAACACATATGCCATGTGTTACATAACCACCGTTGGAGAGTTTAAAGCCGCAGCAAGTGAAGTTTTAATGTTTATTCGATTTTTATTAAAATCAACATTGGAATAAAGCCATATAGTTAAGCCCTTAATTGCTATTTCTGTACATTCAGTCAATTGATAGCTTGTAAATGATAAGGGGATATGGGTCCATTAAACAACCGACCAATCTGGCAGTTCCCCGTGCCTTAGAGGCCAAGACGGAAAAGCATTATCATTATGGGCCAACCAGTTGGTGAGGTGTTCGCGTGTTGGTGAGGTGGGCACGTGTATGACAAACTTTTTGAAGTAATAAACAGAAACCACAGACTTAAGTAAATCAAACCAAAAAACCAAAAAATTCCACTGTGAATTTTTTATACTTGAAAATTAAGGCGGTGGGTCAGCCTAAGTAATTTTAATTTTAACAGTATTATATTCCAAAACTAAAGCTGAGCAAGCCTCACATAAATAAAGCACATAAGTAATTATATTAATTTAAAATAAAACATCATTAAATTTCCAAAATGTCCATATTTCACCAAAAACATCATTATGGTGAAACATAAAAATGAAACTAGAGTAGATTGCGTTGCAGACTTGATTATTTTCAAAATAAAAGGCAGTATGTACAAATCGAAAGAGGTGCACAGAAGGACAAAAGGGCGGCGAGAGAACACCAAGGCAGAGATAAACTGCTCTGATACCATATGATAATTTAACTGAAATCAACAGCGAATCTGTATGCGGAAAAGCTAAATGAATCGTTGAAACTTAATGCCCAGAAATATAAATTACCTCCAGCCATTGGTGATGTTCTTGATGCAAACCACAGTCCAGTTGCTTCTTTACTGAAAACAATGCTCCAGCTTCAATCCAAGCAAAAGAAAAAAAATACAGAAAATCTGAAGGCACTTCCAAGCTCTGCTCTCTCAGCTAGATGGTGTAAAAACTGAAGGGGATTGAGATAAAAGCTTGGGGGCCAAATAGATAAATTTATAGCCAAGCTTCCATCAAGCTTCTGATGGCTATGTGTCAGGTGTTCCACAGATCAAGATAGAGAACTCCAGATGGAGTAATGGACCACTTCAGTAGCTCCCAACAATAAATTTATTAATTTCAGTTGATTTCCTTAATTTAAGGAAATTACTGCAGTTGGTTTCCAGAAATTAAGGAAAAACTGCAGTTGGCTTCCATAATTGTAGGCAGCAGTTGTTAAAAAAATTAATGGAGCTTAACATTCATGACCAAAGCAATAAGAATGGTTGCCATTATCACAGCAACTCTAGCTTCAGAGGGCTGCATGGAGTTATCATACCATTCAATAGTACCTCCTTCAAATACAAGAAGCAGAGCCCAAACAATAGTACAAATCAAATTTGCAGAACCAACCATAAACGATAAGGTTTTGATGCCCAGAAAATTACCTCTGAATGTCAGCACTTGGCAAACATCTGTGTTATTGGAATTTGACTTCACCATTGCTTTCGTTAGAAATGCATTGGCAGCTAACCCACTTCCTTTACTATCCACAACATGGTCCCGAATTGCCCTTCTGGCTACAAGTGAACTAGAGAAGGCATCCACTCTGAACCATCCTGTTAGTATAAAGTTAACCACTATTTCTGTCAATCTGGGCACAATTACGGAGGTAGTGTTGTATTCTTCTAGTTCCAAGAACGGTGCTCCTCCACTCTGAGCCATGTAATTTTCTAGGGCATGGGCCGCCATGAGTCTGACTCCTCTCTCTTCTTTATCTTTAGATTTCAAAGATCTGATGAGTACCTTTGTCCAGTCATCACGGCGATGCATTGGAATGCAGATGCAAATTCGGTCTTCTTGCATGGATCTCCAAAGAATATGATTCAGAGTTTCACAAACTGCAGCAGCACAAAATTCCACATGTATCACGTCCTCAGGCAATCTCTCCTCTGGCTCCCACCCAAACAACAAGTCCACTTCCTGGTTGTAGCCATGGCAGCCTTTTGCCATGCAGTTTAGACATGGCGGTAGGCACTAGGAATCAGGCAGTCGTTTTAGGGTTCTGGGCATCCTAAGAGAAAGCAGGTTTGTGACCTCTGTCGTTGTGAAGAATACAGTGCATCTGTAGAGGTCCAGGCATCCACATTCCTCTGGAGGGACTGATCTAAAGGAAGGCATTTTAGCAGTACAGATTCAACATGATAGGCATTGGACATATACTTCATAAATTGCTCAATTTCTCCTTCCCTACATGTGGTGAGCCCAAACCCCTCTATGTCGTTGAGCTTGGGACTTGTCATGGTGGCCAGAACATCTCTGGCACCTAACTCCAGAACGAGCCTTCCTCTTAATAAGCTTGTGATAAAAACTGCAGCATTGCCTATGCAGGTTATTCCTAAATCAGGAAAACTAGCAGAACCCGTTACCGATTCACTTATTTCACCCTGTGAATATGCAGTATTACGTAGCCATCCAAAGCAGAAAACCAAATTCATAAAGAGCCACCGCATGATATAACTGAAAACATCCATTTCAAAATACCTGATGCAAACTGGGGATTTTAAAGTACAATCAAACAGCAAGTTTTTCCAAAACAAATGCTCATATTCCAACACTCTATCGATCCATATTGTGCTGCTCTGCAAAATTTTATAGCAATGTTGTTCAAATCAAGATTGCTTGCGTACTCAGGAAGAAAGTTTAATATTAGAATCTAATTCCATGGCCGCGATACAAGCAATGCAATTCCGCTATTTAGACATATCTCATTCCTTCACCCTCAGCTTTTGCCAGAAAAGAGAGGCGATTCCAATGCTTTATTTTATTTTACACATAAAAGCGTTCGATTCCGTAACTTTATCTTTTTATTGTTCAAAACCACAAACACGTTTACACTTCCACTTGATTCCGCTCGGCAACATGTTTTCTTTGCCATCCATGAGGTAGGGCTTCTTACTTCTTGCGAAGGAAATCAATATCCGCCCTCTTAAGTAGTATTCAATGCTTTGTGAAAGTAAGTGGTATAAAATGCTTTGCGAAAGCGAGTAAGCGGTATAAAATGCTTATTGGATTATTTCCACACATTCAAGGGCACACCATATTTAATATTGTTTGATAGAATTCATGTTGAAATCCCTCATCTTAATTTTATTTAGGTTCTCTCATATGTGGGTTAAATCGCACCAAAATTTAAAGAAGTATTTTGAATTTCAAAGATTCATCTAAAAAACTGTTTAAAAGTAAATTTAATATCATATTTTTTTTTAGAGAATATGTCCTTCACTTAGTCAGATTCCATATATGTATTTGGATATCTTCCGAGATATTTGCTAGTGTCTCAGGTTTTTTTAAAAGAGTTTACAAACAACAAGTGGCCGACCTTACAACGTTTGGAACGTGATCTTTGTTTTGCCAAGCCACTGGTGATGATGTGCAATGAAAGCTATGCGTATTTCCTTTTCATCCATTATCTCACACCCATGAAGATGGTGAATTTTGTATAGGGGTACTCAATGGGCTTGATGTTCTTGTGCCAAAATATCAGTGTCCACTACGCTTTTGTTGATGCTAAATGTATTCTAACAGTCTATGAGCCATCTGGGTTGGAGGCATCAAAAAAAGGTAAAAATTGAACCAAACTTGAGTAAGGTGAAATTGGTCTTGTTTTGATTTTCTTTCCATATGAAATTCCACAACAGTTGTTTGTACTATCTATAATCATAGTTAGTACCTGGAAATTTAAAGCGTGAATCCTTTCTAGCCAAAGAAGATGTGATTTTGGGCAGTTGATGTTGTAGTACTAATGCTTTAGTCCCTTTCTCTGACTCACTTGTTGCTAGATTAAATTAACATCATGAAAAATGTATGTAAGATCATGGCTTGCTTGGCAAGCTTTTCTCAGGGATGTTTCATAGACAATATCAAGAACAACCATAATGGATATCGTTCATGTTCATATCTCTAGTACTTATTTGATAAGTGCAGAGGATGGTCAGAGATTAGTGTCAAGGACTTGTGTACTACGTAGTTGCCAACAGGTTTTCCAATTTTCCTGATATTATTGCCAACTCATTTTATCTGGAATCTCCCTTATTTGTTCTTGATAATCTTTCCATTCAGTGACACTAATCATACACTAGTGAGATTCCCTTTTGGTCATGCTTGTCTAACTACGTTTGCTTGTTTGGTCACACTCACTTGCTTACAAGTGCTCTCTACTAAAGAAATCAAGAACATTATTGTTGATACCTTTAATATGTTCTATGCCAAAGTCAAAGTTTGAAAATAAAGTTTTCCATCTGACAAACTTAGCTACACTGGCTTTCCTAACTTCTTTGTGAAGGATTTTATTCATGGTTGCTATATTTGTCCTGAATAGAAATTTCTTATTGATTAAAAATATTTCAAATTTGTTTATAACATTTAGAACAACTTTGATTTCTTTATCTATAGTAGCATAATTATCTTATGCTTCTAACCAAGTACTAGAAGCAAGTTGGATTATCTCTTCGCTTGATCTTTGCCCTTCTTTCTTTACTTGCTTCAAAACTGCCCCCCCATCCAATATTACTGGCATTTGTTTCAACAATGTTTGGCAAAACATCGTCAACAAAATATAGGATAGGAATTTTTTTACCTTGATTTGATTTTATGAACTTCTTTTGTATGTTTTGAAGATCGGGGGGTGGATCTTTCTTTAGCCTCTCATTCAAAATCTTTCAGTCTTTGGCACAATCTTTGTAGAAGCGACTGACATACTTGAGGCTTCCCAAAAACCTTTGGAGTTGAGTCCTATTAGTGGTCTTATCGGGAAAGTTGTTGGAAAACTCAACATTATAATTTTGTTAAGTTATTTGGGGTTTGAAATGGTATGGCCAAGGAAATTAATGTTGGTCTTTAGCAATTCCATTTTCTTTTTAGAAACAACTAATTCTGCATCTTTAACCACTTGTAGGAATTTTCTTAGGTGTTTGAAATGCTAATCTATGGAGTCAGAAAAATAGAGTATGTCATCAATATAAACAATTAATCAATCAAAGTATGGGTTGAGAATATTATCCATTACCCTTTGCAATTTTGTTGGGGCAGTTTTAAGTCCAAAATGCATGACATTCCATTCATAATGTCATGTTGGTACACTGAAGGCTATCTTGAATTTGTCTTCTTCTTTTACTACGACTTGCCAAAATCTAGACTTGAGATCAAATTTAGAAAATATATTTCCCCCACGATTCGGTTTACCAGACTGGATTTATGAGGAATAGGACATGTATCATCAATAATTACCTGATTCATAGGCCTATAATTGATGACTAGTTTGAAAACTCCTTTGATTTGTTCAAAATGTTTGTTGACATAGAAAGGTATATATAATTTTTACCATATGCAAATAATTTGCTTGTAGCTAGCATATATAGGGCAATACATTTCTTTATTTTAATTAAAATTTAAAAACTATTATGTTTGACTTTGATTGACCTTTCATTCATGGCATTCATGTTACCAATTTTTGTAATGTAGATTGTCGTAAGATTACCCATAAGGTGAAGACTAGTTGATTTGTGGGGCTTAGTTTCCATTAGGTCTTAGGTTCAAATCTCATGGGAGGGGTTTAAGGTGGTAGCTAATTGCATGGGTTACCCTATTGCAAGGGATGTACAAACTCAACCAAATCTTGTAGAATCTTAGTGAAAACGTTCCATTGTTGAGTAGATTGTTTTCCCATCCAACATTAGGGATGTCCTTGGCCTAGGCACAACCTAGATTGGAAAGGAAATGTTGTTGTGGCCTTCGTCCTTTGGTAGTCTCATATTATTGGTGAATGACACCTTCCAAGGTTGTTATGTGCATGTGGGATTGATATTGGTACTTTGCAACACATTTTGTGTAGTGGAATTAAAACTTTTCTAATGGTGCTATATTAGTTGGTGGGTTTCTCCATTCTTATCATATTTAATCCTGGTCTCTTCTTTCGTAGTTATTGTGAACAATTGGGTTAGCTACTTTTAGAGCAAGGTGGTAGATAATATAACGTTTTAGTTGATTATACCACATATCTAGTGTTGGAAGTGTTCGTTACTTTGCTTTATGTTATATGTCATCCTTGTATTGCCCTTAGCATTCTCTATAAAGGACATGTTTTGGGTTTCATTATGTGGTTTTGGGATTGAGCTTAGTTCTCTACAACAAATTCACCCTCCATAGAATAGAGGTGTTTTTCATGATGCATTATTAATTGGGGGTGTGATGCCCTTTATATTTCATCATCCTAATCTCTATGTGTCAACAAACAACTCAATTTATTAGGGGATTCTAGAGCATGGTGATGGAAAATAGTTTGGAGGGAACATTGGTTTGATATTCATAGTGAAAATCATGTTCACCAAGACTAGTAATGTGGTATTATTTTTTTGGGATTTTCACTAAGGTCCATCTCTAAGAAACATCTTGTATAAGAAGGCATTGTGGATGCTTTCTGACGGAGGTGGAGAGGGGGAGGGGTGTGTTGTTGAGATGCAATTATTCTCTAACGCTAAAGGAGTGGTTTTATTTTTACACCTATATTTATAATTATATCTTTATGCATTTTTTGAGAAGAAGGTAAAGTGGATTTCTCATAAATTAAAAATGATTTGTTACTTTTGTAGATTATTTCACAATTTGTAGTTGGTTGGTGACCTTTAGTTACGCTTTGAAATTATTTGATGCATGGGCTTGTTGTAAGTTGGTACTTTGAAATGGGTGTTAGAATGGTGGTTTTCCTTGATGCATTTGTTGTTCCATCTCTCACCTTCATCCATGGCCTTTCTAAAGCTTAGAAATATAAATTACACATTGAGAGTGTAACAACCCTCGGTTAAAAATCCATGTAATGAAGTTAATAAAGGCAAAATGAGACCAAGGTGATGGGATATGTATTCCAAGCTGAATGTTGGGCAAAACATCCTAGCGGGTGCTCATTTGGTTTATTATGGCTAAGGAGAAATTGATAAAGGCAATGACAAAGGCTTTGGAAAGGCAAGAGACATTAATTGGCATTTTATTGATGGAAATAATGGAAATTAAGAGAAAATGAAGGTGAAAATTCATTGGTTGAATGCGAGGAGGAAAATGAAGGAAAAATAATGGAGATTGAAGAAAATAAAGGTCTCATTAATAAAAAGGCTTTTGAGGACCAGTTCACAACTTTTTGTCAGTTTTGGCTTGGATCTCTCTCTCTATTCTCTCATACTCTTGCACACTTAGAGAATTCTTGCGGCACTCTAGCATTGGAGAAAGGAAAGCAAAGGAAGGACCAAGAAGGCAAAGAAAAGTAAAGATCAAGTAAGGAAGAGTTGGATCAAGCAACTACAGTGGGATTACTTGGAGGTATCGAGTTGCACGTAAATTTTCCTTGCTAGTTTTGGAATGCATGGTACATGCATGTGTGTATTTGGTTCTCTGGATGTCATTGGCATGAGTTTTTCCAGGTGTGATAGTGGTTTTCAGCCTTGCCTTTCCATTTCCGAATAACCATGGTGTGATGGGGTTTCTCTTACTTTGTTGACCTAGATTGCAGGATGGTTTGGAAATTGAGTGAGGTGGTCTTAGGAAAAATCACAAGGTCCAATAATCCCTAGACCGATAAAGGTGGGGTTTCAATAAAGCCTGGTTGTGTATACTCTCGTTGGGCCTAGGAATCCTTGAACGGTAAATGACAGGATATACGGTAAAGCCTAGAGTGTGGAGACAGAAAAATTCCTCACGGTTTAGGTGGAGAGATCCAAAGGTATCCATGCTTGTATAAGATTAGTGAGCCTTGGACTGATGTGTGGTGAGATTACGGTAAAGCCTGTGAGTATATGTTTCTTGTTTGGGCCTAGGAATCCCTTGGCGGGATACATGATAAATCCTGGTTGTATTGGTGCTTGCTTAAGGCATAGAAATCCTTGACTGGTTTGGTGGGATATGCGGTAAAGCCTGAGAAGCCTGGTCAATTTTGTTGTTAGTCCCACATTCATGCTTGGAATATGGCACGGGGGTGATTGGCTGAAAGAAAGATTTGGTTCAGAACAATCTATGGCTGAGTGGTACGTGGAAAGCCCTAACTTGGTTGGATTTTGCATATGAATAATAAGAATATTTTCCTCTTGAAATTTTTGAGTAAGTGTGCTTGTTATTATGTGATTTTAATGGATGTTCTATATGTTATCACATTTTAGTTTGAGTTTGAAAGTTTTTCTGTAAACGCTGACAATTTAATTGTCAGTGAAAACAATTTATAATAAACAGGAAAATGTCGATAATATGGTTATCAACATTTATCAAATTCAAAAAAACAATTAATGAGAATACACTAATAATGGGAGTGTTCGGGTATTTGCTGATAACTAGACTATCAACGTTTTTGTGTTTTCAGTAAATTTAAAAATGCGCCGACAACAGAAGTGTCAACATTATCATGTGTTTGAAAATAAAAAAGGAAAAATGTGCTCACAATGGGAGTAGCAACACATTTTTGTAAAAATGGTCAATTAAAACTCTATTTTTTCCTGTACAACACAATAATTTCGGGCACTCTTTTCAAACAAATGAGAACAAATGTTTCACAATTGAAAGAGGTTTTTGTCCACAACAGACCCATTTAAAAATGCTTCTCTCGGTTTTCTAACATCTATCACAATTTTGTATTTTCAAAGGGATCACTCGACCCTATTTTTCAGGATTTTGTGAGGAAAAAGCTCACGTATAGTTGTTGACTTCGATGCCACCTCACCAAATTCGATTTGATGATCCTTATCTCCATCCATGACTCCAACAACCACATGATATTTAGATGCATATAGGTTTGGAAAGTTTCATATGAATGTACCTATGATATTTATATTGCTATTATTGGATTATTGTAATTAATTTTTAGCTACAAGCCCGTCTCAGTTATTGTATTGTCTATATATATGAATACAATAGAGGAAGTAAGGGTTGGATTTTATTTGAGATATATCATCCTATGTATTTTTTATCTTATTTTAATGAAAACAGTCTTCGCGAGCAGGTTACAGAAATTCTCGTGTAATAATTCCATGTCTGTCTTTTCTTCGTTTTATACTTCCTCATGTCTGACAAAAAGAGTATGAAATCATGATTCATGTTTTATGCTCCTTTTTCTTTGTTTACCAGGAATTAATAAATGTTGTTCACTTGACTATTGCACTGATCTCCTTTATTTTCTTTCCAAATTCCTTAAAAGTGTCAAAGGAATTGTCACTACCCTACTTTTGTGTTTTGCTCATTGAAGTTGTGTTTTTATGTACTTGATTGGGTTAGACTCCATGCCCAATGGTAGTATTTTTCATGTATCCCAACCAAATTTCATTTTTTGATAAATATGGCCACAAAACTAAATTACAAAACCTACTACTACAGTGACCTAGAGTAGCTGAGTTTTAGGGAGAGATCTCTCTCTAGGTTAAAGGGCTAGCTTTCAACCTCAAAGAGGTTAGAGGTTACCTTAGATGTTTTTTCTGTAGTTGGGTTTCCTCTAAGAGATAACACTATCATTGTTAATCTGTGGGTTATATGTTGGTTATAAGCATGGTTTTATGACAAAATTGAGATATGGATCTCATCATGTTTTGTTTATTGAATGAAATGTTAATGAATGAAAGACTTAATATATGATAATGAAACTATTGCGAGAGGGCATCAGATCTTCTTGACGAATCTTAGATAAGTATGAGGTCCCTATGTTCATATGTGTTTTTATGACCTATACATTACATGTTCATGATGTGTTTGACGAAATTCCTGTCATGGTTAGGATGAGTCAGGTCAAGTCCTTGTTCAAGTTTTTCATTAGAGGCCTTGTATTCTTGTTATTTATCATTTCTAATAATTTCATCAAGTTCTGGGTAGAGGTCTGAGTCTTAGTCCTGAAAAAGTGGTTCAGATTTCAGGGTCACTAGCACAGAACTTCCTAAAAAATGTTGCAGTCGCATGGAGGTCTTACTATGGGAGCGACTGGAGGGTTTCAGTTGCATGGAGGGCTTGTCATGGGAGCGAATGGGGGTCTAGTTTAGTTAAAAAGAAAGTTAACTCAGGGGTTGGGAACCTGGAGTGGTTGGTTAGCCTTTGGGGGTCCTGTAGCTCCTGAGGAAGGTTAGTTTGGTTTATGGTGTGTCGATTCCTCTTCCTTAACTACACATGGGGATTTGAATCATATCATAGTAAATATTTGTCACATGTTTACCTCGATGGACCAATTAACTTGGGTAAATGTGGGAGGAGGGTGTTACAGAGTAGTATCGGAGCAGCTTCCATTCTCTTTGGGCGATGTTTGGTTTCTATTTTCCTTGGGTGTTATCTGTTACCACAGAGTGGTATTAGGGCATGGTTCACCCCTTAGACTAGATGGGAAGAATGTGTGTGTTATGTGTACATGTAGGTTGTATATGTGCTTGATGTGTATGCATGGTGATGGTCATTATTGCAGTTGTGTGTTCATTTAGAGTTGAAGGTGGTGTTGTTAGGATGTCTCTGTCATGAATTCATGTCATTGTATATGCATTTGTTATGCATGTCAGTGTTTATATTTTGTTATGCATTGCATCATATCCAGTTGGTGTTATAGTTTGTGACATCATGCATGGTAACTAGATGATGATTGAGATGATGTCTATATACTATTATGACTATGATTATACATTTATTTGTGATAATTTGGTTGATCTTGCAAATAAGATATCCTCCCCTAAACTACACTGAGGTATGTTGATTATGTTTTTATTTTGGTTCAACTAACATTGTATGCTTGTAGGAAGAAGAAGAAGATAAAAAATGACTAGCAAGATGGTGGATTATAGTTCACAAGATTCTCCCTATAAATCAGATGAGCAACCTGATGATGGGTACTCTCCTGACATAGTAGACACATTGAGAAGTTTGAAGGCAGAAATAAGAAGTTGCAAAGCAGATAATGATAGGATCATTCAGGCGGAGGAGAAACAAGCAAAGGCTAATGTAGTTATCCTTCATATTTTTTCAGACTTGTAGAGATAGGTACCACTTAGGATCAGTCATGGACATGAGGACAAGACTATTGGGGCATATGGCAGTGGGTCTCATGGTAGGAATAGGTTGGACGGGGATGACATGATCAAAGATGGTAGGTTCTTGGATATGTTAGATATGAGAGGTGATGAACACATATTCGATTCTAGTTCTGGTTCGTATAGGTATCTTGGTCTTCATCGTTATTATCCTTATAGGAGGACTAACAGGGGATATTTTCTAGATGAGTTCAAGAAAGCCAAGCCACCTACCTTTGATGGATATTTGAAGAAGCCGAAAGATGTAGAGGCATGGTTACTTGGGATGAAGAAGTTATTTGAGCTGCATGATTACATAGAGAATATTAAGGCCATAATAACAACTTCAGCATCAAAGGGAAAGCAAACATCTGGTGGGAAGATGTGAAGTGGGTTAGAGACACCGGGACAAAGGAATTGAGTTAGTTTGAATTCAAGAGACTTTTCAGGAAGAAGTACTTGTCAGAAAGGTAATATGAAAGTAAATCAAGGGAATTCTGTGAGCTAAAGATGGGATCAATGATAGATGAGGAGTATATGACCAAGTTCCTGGAGTTGTCGAGGTATGTACCATATCTTAAGGATGAGAAAGCCAAAGTCCAGAGATTTGTCAATGGATTTCCATTAGAATTTAGAGATTTGATTGAGTATGATGAGCCTCAGTCACTTCAAGAAGTCATCGAAAAGTGGAAACAATGTTAGGAGCAATCAAGGTGTAAGACAAAAAATCAACAAGTTTGGAAAGGGAAATACAAAACTAAGGTAAATGGAGGCCAAAAAGAACAAGACTTGAGGATGCAGGTGAAAAAGAGAATGTTGTACCTTATAAGAATTTTAATGGACCTCAGTCTTGAGAACAACAAAACATAGGTGATGGTAGGAGACAATTGTAGTGTTGGACATGTGGTAAGGAGCATCTTAAGAGAGATTGTCCACAAAATTTGGTTTGTAGACCTCATATTTATAGTGCATAGGAGGAAAAGACAATTGAGGAAGTTGGGCAAAGCATTTCTTGGATCTATGCAACATTGGATAACAGGCAGGCAGACCACCAGGTATTTATTATCGAGATGGACGATAAGATTTGTGATCAAGTTGTTTCTATTTTGATTGACCTTGGATCTAATTATAGTTATGTTAATCTTGACCTGGTGGACAAGTGTGGTTTAAATAAAAAAGTGCATTTAGAGTCTTGGTTACTGTAGTTGGATACAGGTACAAAGAAAAGAGTTCACCATTGGGTAAGAGCTCGTGCATTTGAGTTGAATGGTATGTTTACATCAGCACATATGAATGTACTTCCGTTGGTTTCGTACAATATGCTATTGGGTATGGATTGGTTGTACGCCCATAGGACTAAGGTGGACTGTTATGATAAGGCTAGTGAGTGCTTGGATGACAATGGGGAGCATTGAATCTTGCAGGGTAAGAAAAATGAAACATCTGTCAAAATGGTCACAACTATGCAGGGAAAGCACAATTGTAGGAAAGGGTGTGTTTTATTTGTAGTACATATTTCTAGTGAAAAAGGTAAAGATGTTGAGGATACAAAAGTCTTGAACAGGTACTCGGTTTTACAACAGTTATAGGATGTTCATGCAAATATTTCATATTTTCTTCCTCACAGGTAAGTTGACTTCTCTATTGAGTTGGTACCAGGGGTAGCACCATCATCTAAATCACCTTATAGTATGAGCACTCCAAAGTTAGTGGAATTGAAGTTGTAGTTGAAGGAAATGCTTGACAAAGGATACATTCGACCAAGTGTATCACCGTGAGGTGCACATATATTGTTTGTGAAGAAGAAGGATGGTGCTCTTAGGTTGTGTGTTGACTATAGGAAGTTAAACAAGGTGACGATTAAGAACAGGTATCCATTGGCAAGAATTGATGATTTGTTTGACCAGTTGAAGGGAGCAACAATGTTCTCGAAGATTGATTTGAGATCAGGATAGCATCAAGTATGCATTAAAGAAGAGGACATCTGCAAGGCTTATTTCTGGACCAGGTATGGGCATTATGAGTTTGTTGTAGTTCCTTTTCTTTTGAATAATGCTCCAACTACTTTTATGTGTTTAATGAATAGTGTATTGCGCCCTTACCTGGAAAAGTTTGTTATTGTATTCATTGATGATATATTGATATATTCTAAGAATGAGGAAGATCATGTCGAAAAATTAACAACATTATTGAGATTTCTAAGAGAGCATTAGTTGTATGCCTATCTTAGAAAATGTATCTTCTTTAGACATGGGTACATTACTTGGGACATGTTGTTTCCAAGGAAGGCATAAAAATGGATCTAGAAAAGATAAGGGATATCATGGAATGCGCAGCTCCTAGGAATGTGGATGAGGTAAGGTCATTTGTGGGGTTGGCAGGTTACCACCATAGGTTCATTAGGAACTTCTCTCGGATTTCATATCATATCACATCATTGCAGCGAAAAGTGAAGAAATTTGAATGGATAGAGGAATGTGCAACAAGTTTTGAGCAATTGAAACAATTGTTGACAAATGCTCCATTTCTAAATATTAGAGATCCAGAGAAAGAGTTTGTGGTGTGTACAAATGCTTGCAAGAGAGGACTTGATGGAGTCCTGATGCAGGAAGGATAGGTGTCAGGTAATCTAATTGATGTTTAAATTAATTCATTAATTGTCAACCAAGGTTCCTGTACTTATGAAGTGCATGTGCACAATATATGCTAGAGTTGTATTTCAGAGATGAAATTTAATTTGAATATAAATGGATGTTAGATTAAATAAAAGTGTTACCATGCACATGTTCTTTCCATTAAAACTACTTCAAAACAAAATGAAATCTAATTGCTGAATTGAATTGAAATTTAAGCTACAAATTTAAAATCACAACTTATTCTAATTGTAGAATGGAAATTCTAATTCTAATTTGAATAAAGGAAATTTTAATGCTACTTGCATAAAAGAAATTTTAATGCTACTTGCAGTAAGGAAATTATACTTATAGAAAGGAAATAAATCAAAACTAGACTTCTTCAACAAAATATCAATTCAACTTGTAACTTCAAAGGATTACTAGTGTGCATGACTAAACTTCGAAATTCATCTATTCATCATCCACAAAATTACTTGGCGAATTAACTAAGCTATGAAATGCAACTTCTGAGAGAAATGAATTATGAAAAGTAAATCTTTTTGTGTTTTATGAACAATTGTTTGTTATAAACAATGAGAAATTAACCTAGAAATTAAGGAATAAAATGCATTGCCAAATTATAATTAAAGAGAACTATCTAGTAATCAAATCGTAGTAAACATGAATAGAAACTAATCTAGTCTTACAACTCTCCAGGAGGGCCTCCTGTTGAGTGAAAGTTCACCACCAAATTAATTCACTTAACCATGCATTTGTTCAGAAACATAATATTATATTAATCATAGAAGTATTCAACAAAGATTCCAAATAATTAACAATAATAACTACTGTCTTTCGGTCTCGCCTCAAGAATTTTTATACACTTCTTATTAGAATTGTTCTAGGATTCCTATGGCGAGAGGAAACTTAGCTAATCTTGAAACTAAGAAATAAAATTAATATAAATATATATCTCCTCATGATTTGCTATTGAAATAGCAAATTATGAGGGTTTCTGATCGAACACATCAGTTTCTAAATCATTTCCATGCTCGCCCGATCTTGCCACGAATTGTATTCAAAATATGCCTATTCACTGGAACATAGTTGACTTCTGGCTTGAATTATATATCTCTTGATCTATATGGCTTTCCAGATCACGAGGATAGGTGGATTTTCATATGTGGATCATTTTCTATCTGCTAGTACCTTTGATTCGTTCTCTGGTTCATTGAAACCTATCTAACAATGGGGATAGCTGAAAAATTCTTCATTAGTTGCGAAATGAGAAAAATTTTGTAGCTGTAGAAATGTTTCAATTATATTTCATAAAGAAGTAATAGATTATAAAACATGAATGATCAATACCTTTTGGATGCTTGAGCATATCTATGATGACCTTGTTTGGACTGAAACTGCAACAAAATTGTCATAAAAAGGATAAAGGAGAGGAATAAGGATTGTAAAAAATAGAACAATTTCAGAATTCAACATTCCCCCACAATGAAGGTTTTGCATGTCCTCATGCATCAAAATTTAAAAATTTGTTCCTTCTTTCCTTTAGTGTACTATCTCTAAGGCCCGTGCGAGAACATTTAGACTAGTGCTCTTCTTTCTCTTCTTGATACCAAACATTTCCCTTGGTTTCTTCATTAAGATGTTGCTCTGTAACCCTCTGATTTTATTCTTGAGGAATCTATTATTTGCTTTGATTTTCTTGTTCTTTTTGTACCAATGGAACAAATGCAAAGGTATGTTGTCATTCTGAGTCCTCAATATCTCACTTTGTACCTTTACTACTTCTTGTTCCCATTTTAGGTGTTTATTGAGAAATTCCAACTCATATATATCTTTCTTTAAAAAATCCTCAATTATGTATTCTTTTTCAAGAATGTTATCTGACATAGGAGTTTCTTCATTTAATATATTTCCTTGATTTTGAGAAGAAGAACCTACCTTTTGTTGTGCTCTTTGCTATAAAGATTCCACATAATCATAGATTTCTTGTTGTATTGGATTAATATCTGGTGTCTTCCTTGTCGGATTGAAGGCTTGAGGTGGTTTCCCATAGTTTTCTTCTTCAAGATCAACAACTTCAGGAGATTGCATATTTGAAAATTTAAAAATCTTCTTGCTTTTTCTCAACTTTGTCCTCGACTCTTCAATGTTTTGGATGTTTTTCCTTTTGTTGGTTTTTCCCTGTTTCTTGTCCTCTGGTTCTTCATTTATTTTCTTCAGGTAGCTTGAAACTTGAGTTGGATTTATTTCTTCTAACATTTTATTTTTCATTTTTTCTGTTCAAACTTTTCCAAAAATTGAGAGAGAGGAGTGTCATCTTCAAATGGGTCTTCTAATGCCTCTGTTTCATTAAGAGATAAATCCTCCTTTTCACTTTCTTCTTCAGGGTTAGGGTTTGATAGTTACGTACGTTGACTTCTTTTAACCTTTATAATTGTTTCCTCTTCCTAGGCTTCTACAAAGTAATTACAAAATATTTTTTTTCCAATTATCTCCTTTGGCTTCTAAGTGTGCTTCTATGAGGATTTTAATGAGTCCACGATGATAGAGGGCATATCGAGGGTTTTTGATTCTTGCAGCACACTAGAGGCCATCTTCCTAAGGATACCAAGAAAGAAATATGGGAAATTTATCTCATTCCCATCAATAAAATGCATCATAAGTCAAGCATGATAAAATAACATGGTTCCAAACCTTCCTTCATAGGTTAAGAATTTATGAATAACTAACAATAAATTCCTGCATTTTCCTTTCAATGTTTGACTGGAATTCCTTTTTAAAAAATATAAATGTCCATACTTGGCTCTCTGAGGAAAGTTATCCATTCTTTCTCCTTGATTTTCCTATTTTAAAACTAGTTCTCTCCATTTCAGGGTAATTTTGTAGCTTTTGCCACTATGGATTCAATCAATATAAGTTTGATGTCACCAATTTCTATCTCTACCTAGTCAAAATACCAAGCAAAATATTTGATAACCTTTGTCTCATGCCCATCAAAATTTTCAAAGAAATTGAGCCAACCCACTTGCTGTAACTCTGACTTGTTGGATATGCTTGAAGGAACTTGGCTCCATTAGGTTTTGATCAAACAATGTTACCCATGGTGGAGAGAAGTCTCAGTCCCGGACTGCTTCTTTTTGGAAAAGGTGATGGAAGCTTTGTAAGAGGAAGGTTGTAGAGCTAGATGGCGGTGGTACGAAATGGAGGTTGAATGATGATGAAATAAGGTTCTTGCGGGGTATTCAACTCATAATAGGACTATACTATTTCACATAATTCCCACGATTCCAAGATCTGATTCCATAGTATCGTTAAATCTTAGGCGTTTTTGAATGGATTTGATGTGACAGGTTAATGTATGATGATAGGATAGGGTTATAACGGTTATGATATAGAGATATAATAATAAGCAAAGTCGTGAGGTCTTTTAATTTCTCGAGCCTTGTCGTGTAATCATCCAATGAATTAATATCTAATGTCCCCTATATGAAAATAATTTAACATTTTACATACCTCATTTTAATTATAATGTTCCTTTGCTACAAGTTCTTTGAATGTATACTGTTAGACTGTTCTGGCTATAGAATTTGAAATCGATTGTGAAATTGAAGATTAGCTATTGAATGACACTGATTCCATGGTTGTTTATTTTTCTGAGAATTGTTGCTTAATTAGAAGATAATTCTTTATTCTTGCCACTTCCATTGGTGAAAATTGAAGAAGGCTAGTCTTAAGAAGTGATGCTTTGCAACCTGTAGAATTATTAGAGAAAAGGGGGATAAAAAGAAATTGGAAAAAGATAGGGAAATTGTCAAAATATAAACTGCCAAGATTTCTTGGTTTTCATGCTTATATATATATATATATATATATATATATATATATGTATGTATGTATATCTATATATATATATATATATATATATATATATATATATATATATATATATATATATATGTATATATATATATATATATATATATATATATATATATATATATATATATATATAGATATATATATATATATATAGATATATATATTGCTTAGTTGTTGAGAAAAATTACAAAAGAGTTGGAGAATGAGGAGAAATATCTCCTTTCTTAACCAACTTGAATTCATAATTTTCTTGCAAATATTTCACAAATTCCTCTCTAGTTAATGGTTTATGATATAATCTTAGCCTATGACCATTAACAATAAAAGTAACTTGTTCATCATCATTCGTTTTGATCTTGACTGCTCCATTATGAAAGACAATATCTATCTCATAAGGATCAAGCCAGTGCGTTTGAAATTTCCTTGAAAATATTTGAACTTGGAATAAAAAAGAAGAGCCTAGTCACATGGCAGAAACTTTTTAGCTCTGATAAATTTATCATGCCATCTCAACCTTTGTTGATGAACTATGTTGTTTCTATGGATAACATTTAGTCGAATCTCATCTAGTTCATTCAATTGTGCTAGTCTTTGGTTTTGAGCTTCTGATAAATCAAGACCCAATTTTGTTGTTGTTATGAAAGTCTCCACTTGGAACTCAATTGGAAGAAAACTTGCTTCCCATAGACAAGCTCATAAGGAGTATGTCCAGTTGTGTTTCTCCATGTGTATGGTGCCTCTGGAAGCTTTTCTGCCCAATCTCTCCTATGGAAATGCACAGTCTTGGTTAGAATTGCTTCAAGTAGGACTCCACTTGTCCATTGGCTTGTGGATGATATGTGTTATAATTTCTATGCTTGATCTTATATTGCTCCATGATGTTTTACACCAACTTGGATGTGAAGTGAGTACCTTGATTTGTTACTATTTCTCTTGGAACATCAAAACGAATAAAAATATCCTAAAAAAAAATGTAACTACAACATCTTCAGTTGCAAATGAAAGAGGTTTAGCTTCTACCAATTTTGTAACATAGTTTGTACAAACAAGTATATATCTTTTTTGTTTAGATGAAGCATTTATTGGCCCAACAAAATCTAGAGCCCATTTTTCAAAAGGCTCTACAAGTAGCTGTCCTTGTAGAGGAATTTCATCTGATGGAATAGGCTTCCCCATCCTTTGACAACTATCACATCTTTTGACATATTCCTTAGCATCCTTAATAAGAGAAAAACAATAATATCCCAAAATAAGGATCTTGTAAGAAGTTCTTCTATCAGGAAAATTTACTCTACAAGGCTTATCATGACATTATTTCAAGATATCTAGTACTTCATCTTCTCAAACACATCTTCAAATGATTAGATCAGGTCCTGTTTTGTATGGTTCTCCATCTATCCAAGAATAAGGTGCACTGGATTTGATAACTTTTTGTTTTTCCTTGGCTGATAATTGTGGAGATAATTTACCTATAGATAAATAATTAGAAATATCTGCAAACCAAGGTGTTTTAGTAGATACTGCAAAAATGTATTCATCAGGAAAAATATCCTTTATAGAAAGATCATTATTATTATTCTGCATTATAGAAAGAAAATCATCATTATTATTCTGCATTATAGAAAGAAAATCAACAATTGTATTTTCTTTTCCTGGTCCATCCAAGATAGTCATGTTGAATTCCTACAATAATAATAACCATATTGTAATTCTACCATTAGTAATGGGTTTTTTCATTAGATATCTAATATCAGAATGGTCTATATGAATGAAAGTTTCATAACCAGTGATATAATGATGAAACTTGTTTATGGCTTGCACAAGAACTAAAAACTCCTTTTCTATTACTGAGTAATTTAACTCTATTGGAGTCAATATTTTTCTTGTTTAATAAATAACATAAGGAGTTAGATCTTTCTATCCCAACACAACTCCTAGAGCTGTATTTGAATTATCGATAGAAATGTGAAAAGGGAGAGACCAATTAGGTCCTCTTAAAATTGGTGCTTCAATGATCTTTTCCTTCAATGTTTCGAATGCTTTCTGACAATCAAAATTCCAAACAAATTCATAATCTATTGTAAGAAGTTTGAAAAGTGGAGAGGGTATTTTTTTGAATTTTTCTATGAATATTCTATAATAATCAGTTAAACCAAGAAAAATTCTAACATATCTTTGAAAAACATGAATTAAAACTTTAGAAATTACTTCTACTTTAGATGTATCCACTTTAATTCCATCACTTGAAATATGGTGACCTAAAACAATTCCTTTATTAAGCATCATAAAACACTTCTCATGACTTAATGAAAGATTTGCTTCTTTAAATTCAATGAGAACTTTTTCTATTTTTTCAAGAGCTTCTTCAAAAGTGTTTCCATATACAGTAAAGTCATTCATATAAACTTCCACACAATCATGAATTAGATTAGAAAAGATACCCAAAACTGCTCTATGAAATGTTGCAGATGCATTAAATAATCTAAAGGTAAGTACCCTATAGGCATATGTTCCCCATGGACATGTAAAAGCAGTTTTTATATTGATCTTCTAGTGCGATATGGATTTGATTATATCCACCAAAACCATTAAGAAATGAAAAATATTTCTTCCCTGCTAAGATATCTAATACTTGACCTATAAAAGGTAGTGGAAAATGATATTTCAAAGTAGATTTGTTTAATTCCCTATAATCAATACATACTCTCCATTTTGCCTTCATCTTTGGAACAATTACCAAAGGTGACACCCATTGACTATCTGATATCAGATAGATGAAATTCAGATTAAGTATCTTTTGCAATTCCTCCTTAATGATTTTTCTCAGATTAGGATTCATCCTTCTATGAGGCTGTCTAACTAGTTTGGCATTTTCCTTGAGATAAATATGATGCATACAAGTTTTAGGATCAATCCATTTCATATTAGTATACTCCCATGCATAAGAAGAGGAATGCTTTGGTAACATCTTTATCAATTTCCTTTTTTGAAATTCTTCCAAGTTATTATTAATGTTTAATGTTTTTCCCGGAAAGATTTCTACTAAAGAATTGCCAAACTTTTCCATAGAATGTAAAACCATTTGATGAGATGATAGATATTCAATATTACATTGTTCCCATAAACTTTTATCTTGCTCATATTATGAAGAAGAATCATTATTATTCATTAAGTTTATTAATTTATCTTCTTCATCTATTTGTGAAAGAGTAAACATTGGTTGAATATCATCAATGCCTTCATCATCATCTATCTGAACTTCACTTTCTACTTTAGTTATTGTTTTTGCAGGTGGATACAATGTGAATTTCTTAGTGGAGTTTCCATCAGAAATATACATATCACCAGATCTACAACTTATGAATGCATCAACTGTAGCTAGCCAAGGTCTACCAAGGATCAATTGATGACCTCCTAGATTATTCTTGGGAGTTAAAATCATAAAATCAACAGGATATTCCCAATAATCTAAAGAAACATATACATATTCTAATATACCATCACGTTTTATAACAAATCTATCTGCTAATTGCAACAATGTAGGGGTATATTGAAGATTATGAAGATTTAATTGATCCATATTTTGTTTGCTCATGATATTGATGACTGCTCCTAAATCAATCAAAGTGTTTGGAATCTCAATACTGTTGATGTGAATTTTTACAATAGGGATACCTAGATCTAGATATTTTTGAAATATTGGTTTCCCCATCATAATATCAACAATTTTTCCTACTAGTTTGATTTTCTTGACATCTTTTCTTTTCCTTCGTGGTTTTATAATGCATAACTCCCTAAAAGTTTTTGCAAATATTGGTATTTCCAAAGGAATTTTGATGCAAACATTCTTAAGTTCATCTAGCATGTCATAATCTGGTAAAACAATTTACCTTTCTATTCCTTTATCAATTTTAAGCCTTTCAGGAAAAGGTGGATCTTGTAGGGAAATAGAAGGTTGTTCTACTAGAGGTACTGTAGGAGCTTGATTTATTTGGTCATCCTTCAAATGTATAGGAACATATTCCTTTGGAGGAGTCTTTTCTTGATCAAGAATTGTATCTTTTTCAAGAACTTCATCCTCTTTAGATTTTTGGATGACAATTGTTGGTGAATTTTTTTGCAAAACTCTACTAAATCTAAGTTGAACATCATTTGGACCTAATGGGGCTATCATACAAGATTGAAAGTTTCGACCTTCTATATTGTAGATAACTTGTTGATTTTTATTATTTGGATTTGGGAGTGGTTGAGCAAGTAGTTGATTGGATTTTTGAGGAAATAGAGTGGATGGTAATAAAAGTTGTTGATTTGGTGGTTGACCTTGGAACTGAAGGGGATGATTTTGTTGAGGAGGATAATATTGTGGTGGAAAAGGGGAATAAGATTGTTGGAATTAAGGATATTGTGGATTTCTACCAGCATATTTTGCCAATATTATGTCTAGGATGGATTTTGAGGTTAAGGGGGCCAAGGTTTCCAAAATAGGTTCAGTCCAATTATTTTGTGGTTGTGCATACGATTAATATTAAGTATTGAAATCTTGATTCGTCCTGGCTTGTTCCAGCCTCGTCTTCAAAAAAAGCTTTAAGACAATTTATTGAGGGACAATCCCTTGGATCATGATTTTCAACACATATGACACAAATTTATATACTATCAAGGGGACATTATCTCAAGGCATGTTTCTTTCTAAACCCAAGGTAGAATATAGATAATGCGACATTCTCAAATTTTTGCTTGTTTTGTATCTTAAGAGTATCTAGTTGCTCACTAAGATTCCAAAGGATATATGTTTTGAAGTTGTCAAGCAAATTTCCTAGTTCTTCTCTACTTACCATTCCGGTTACAAATTTACTAATACTTGACATGGCAGGATCTCTCGGATTCTTTCCATATCTAGCCTTATCCCTTGAGATGTGTTTGCACAAATCACAGATGTCACCAAATGAAAGTTGAGAAACATCTCCTTTGCCCATTAAGTTGAGAAGACCTATCCACTCATCTCTTATAGATTTTAACCAAAGAGATTTTAATGTCTCTTCATATATTTCATGCATCCTAGCCCTTTTAACATTATAGGAAAATATTTTGACTAAGTCTTCAAGGCTTTCATCCTATTTTTGCATCATCTTAAAGACTTCATCCTTAAGGTTATGGGGCATACAATAATCCTTATATTTCTATAAAAACACACTTTTCATTTCTTCCCATGTTCTAATAGTATGTGTTCCTAGTCCCATGAACCATTTAAGTGCTCCATCTTTAAGAGTGGATGGAAATAATTTCAATTTTTGAGTATCAAGTAAGTAGTCATAAGATATACATAATACTTCAAACTCAAAAAGAAATGTTTCTAGATCCTCAGTTCTTAATCCATGAAACTTAGGAAGAAAAAAGGGTGAGATGTTCTTCATTGTGGCTATGGTATTTTCATCAAAGATAGGAAATCCATAAGGATCTGGTTCTCCCTACCTCCTTTACCACCTCATCTTATATTTCCTCCTCTACCTCTTCTACCTCCAATCCTAGGCTCACCATTTGCATTGTGTACTTCTCCTTTTCCTGCCCCTTCCATTGTAGATTATGTAGTGCTGATATAAGGTTCAATAATAGGATTATCTAGCTCTTATTTTGGTTCCTCTTGTTAGTGCCTTGATCTACCTCAGGTTGAAGAAAGGCAGGTCTAGGGTAACATCAAACCACGCTTAACCTGGTAGCTAGCCCTACTAGGTCGACAGAGGGCTCTCTCCTTGTCAATCTCAATTAGAATATGGCAACTAGGGCTTGAGATGATTGAAAATAAATGTTGATTCTAGGCTAGGTATATTAGATCAGACGATTTTGTTTAATTTTGATGGTTGGTTGCCGGATCAAATGAAGAAGGCAACTTTGGGTCTGGGAAATCAACTCAGATTTGCAGGAGGTTCTGTGGGGCGAGGTAGGCAGGTGTTTTGGCACTTTGAATTGGGTGTGATGGTAAGTCTAAGACCAGTGAGGAATTGGAGAGGACATGCAAGGTTCATGAGTCCTCTTCAAACAACAGAAAACATTAAAAACTAAATGTGTCGTCAAGGCAGAGCACTGAATATCAATGGATTCCACTTATTTATCTTGATTCATTTAGTTATGAAGAAAGAAATAGATGTTGGCACATATACACATATGAGAAACTAAATAAAAAAGGAAGAAACAATGCCAAGACATTACCACAAGAATCCCAGAAAATGCTGCAAAACCCTGGTTCAATTCCTTGCCAAACTCCAGAAGTGATTTACAATAAAGCTCAAAGCATCCACAAGAGTCCAACCTTTACAAATGACTAAGAAAGTAAATAATATAGGCAGAAAACCACCTATGCTAGCCATCAGGGGTCGAATCCATGAGTCAAGGAGCTGTTTAACCAACATCTAAACTAGGAACTAGAAAATAGGCAGTGGAACAACTTGCCTCTAAAATTATGGAAATTGATTCATTCAACCTCAAACCACATATAACTGATGTATCTACCCCCTCAAGTCATTTTTCATCATATTTACATCATATTACATCATTTACCATCACAAATTTACAAAATATAAAAGAAAAGGTCAACTGATAGTCAAACTGGGCGAAATTCTAAGTTTTTAGGCAAAATTTAGGCAAAATTGCCAAAAATTTGCCTGATGCATAGCACCACTTAAAGGCTACTTTTGGAGGCCTTCCACTTCACTAAATTAGGCCCAAGATAGCTTGTTGGAAAGCTCTGCCTGTCTAGTTTCTATAACACTATGAATTTTCTGATTTGGAGGTGATTTCCCCCCTCAAAAGTGGATTCTCCCAAGACTGGTTCCTATGTGTCCAAAAAGTGGCAGAGAGGGCATTTTTTGGGTGTCTTTTGCCCTTTTGGTGGCCCAGATCTTCTCCAAAATTGATGAAACTTTCTGCTATTTTTTGATGCTAAATCCAAATCTATAAGCCATTTGTCAAGAGGATGCACCAATTCAATGTGCAGCGCCACCGACCGAAATTTCCTGTGTTTCTATTTTCAAAATTTGGAAAATGACAAAATTGTCTCAAAATTTCCCCAATTTTGGCTCAAAGCTGCATCATGGATTACCTTGTTGGGCTAAAGTAACATCAACCAAAATGTTGAGCGTTTCATCCTTCTTTTTGCCTTTTGTTCCATTTTTCCCCTACATCCAGAATTCCTGTGGCCTCTGCAATGATAGTGGGTGAAAGAGTGAAGTTTATCCCTGCAAGATGTACCATATTGTTATCCATGTTTATCACAAACTACCTTGCTACTCATGGTGAAATTTGACCCTTTGAACCATCTCACAAAACTCAAAACAGAACTGATATCTGAAACATGTGGTGGCTAGAGGGCAGACAAGAAGTTCACTCATGCTCATAGGTTCTTCCCTGATGATTCTTCCACCTTTATGAGGTTTCCGTGGTTGCACATTTCTTTCCCTTGAGCTATCACTAAGTGTTTCTTCTTCAAAACTTGACTCACTGCTTCTTTCCATGATGCTTGTCTTAGGGATGTGATGTGATGATGGTATGATGCACAATGACAATGGGTGAGAACAAATAAGATGAGTATGAAGAGATTTTGCAAATGTGAAGGGGAGTGGGGGAATGAAGGGACATGTTTAGGAAATTAGGGTTTTGACTTATGAGGGACTTAGGGTTTGATGAAGGGAATTAGTTTCTTAGGGGAATAGGGAAAGGGAAAATGGAATTAATGGGTAGATTTAAGGGCAATGAAGTGTGGAAAAGGGGAAAATGATACTAGTTTTGTAATACAGTGAAAATTTTGCAATGAGATGAAAATGTATGAAGGCAAGCTAGGGTTTTGATTTTAAGAAGCAAAACTCATGAAGAAAACATGAAGAAGACTAATTTTAGCTCAAGATTGATGAAAACTTACTTGAAGGAGTGAAATGCAGCGTTTGGGAGAGTCTAGGATGAATTTGAGTGGTTTTGGAACCTCCCTGGCCAATGCGCAGTGCCTCCCTGATGTGCAACGCCCCTCTGATGCGTAGCGCCAACCTCCTGATGCGCAGCGCCTCCCTGATGAGCAGTGTCTTTTTGCAGATGACTTTTGAAAGTCTTCCCGGTGTCCAAATTGGCCGTGTGATAGCTCGTTGAAAAGCTTGTTGAGTCTAATTTCTATAACATTTTTAATTTTTCAATTTGGAGTTCATTTAACCTGTCAAAAGTCAAATCTCCCAAGACTGGTCAAAATGTGCGAAATGAGGTTGCCTAAATGCAGAGTGTTGTTGCAGTCAACTTTTGAAGGTCTTCCTTAACTCCAAATTGAGCTCATGATAGCTCATTCGAAAGCCCTCTCTGTCTAAATATCATTTGGCTTATCAAGAAAGTCATTTGAATATCCCAACTAGGTGAAATCTTGATTTTCCCAAGGTCACTCCAGAAGTGCATCAATCCTCCTAAGGCCAATGATGTTTTTGACATTTCTCCCAATCCATGAAACCTGTGTAAAAAATGAAAGAGGTTTTTATTCTTGGGTAAATTATGGACAAAAAACTCTCTCATTTTTGTCAAATTTATCTTTTCTTGCTCATAAACATAGTTTGAAGAAAACCTATCCTGATGTGTGGAACAGGGGATTTGTGGAAATGAAGGGAAATGAAGGGGATGAGGGGCTTCTAAATTATTGAGAAAATTTTTGGAAGTAGGGAGGGATGTTAGGAAGTAGGGGAAAGTGAAATTTCAAAGATTGAGTGAGGGGAAGGGGTCCAAAAGGGAAAAACACAGGCCTAGCCTAGAAAATTGTCAAATTGTAGCAATAAACTAGGGTTTGTGGGAAAATGATGAATTTGAGGGATATGAGTGATGGGAAGCATTTAAGAAGGTATATTAAGGATAGGGGAAGGTGTATGAGCATTAGAATACAATTTTTGTTGATTATTTGACCATCCAAGAGAAATTACTTTCAAAACCCTAGGAGAGGGAAATGAGCCTTACCCAGTACAACTAAAACACGAACAAGGTGTAAAATGACCCATTGGAACCTGAAATGATGATGAAAACTCTTTGAATGATGGTGAAATCAGCTAAATGGTGACATGTACCGACACTTGGAAAACTTTGGAAAGAGTGAAAACAAACCCTAGACCTAATACCTAGTGACCAAATTTTACTTGAAGACTCACTAAAATGACAAAATTTGACTTTGACACCCTAAGACCACTTCGTAAGAGCATATTTGATCACTGGTGGAAGGTTTCAAAGACTGACACTAACATTGGATCCAATGGGGATGGTAGCTTCTTGGAGGTGCCAAGAACACCGTAGACCAAGTAGCCTTATCCATTGGGCAAGGAGTCAAAAACACAAACTAAAATGGATGACTGAAAACTGACGACTCAAAGACACAAATTGACTTGAAACTGACTCAATACTAAAACACAACTGAAAAACTAGAAAATATCCTCAAAATGGAGCTTATTCAATAAAACCTACTCTAACTGTTCCATTCATCACCTGATCATGTGAAATGAAACAACCAATGCAACCAAGTAAGCATTCTAGTTGTTGTTTGAATTCTCCACAAGCGCTTTCTTATGAGCAAAAAGAGAGAACTATTGAAAGGCAACTTCCTTGAAAACTTGTAAACAGATCCAAATTTTCCCAAATTGAATAATATGGATGCTCTATTCGACTCCAAAGGTACTGCATAAGGATCTTGAAATTCATGTGCACTGGGACTTAGCTCATCCGATGGATTACTTTTCTCCTCCTCATACCATGAATGCAAACATTCGTCTAAGCTTTGTGATGAGATTCCTGCTGAAAATGACAAAGAAACCGTTTGCCGGATCAAGTTTGTATCAATACTTATTTCAATCTCATAGTTAGCTAGTGGAGAAGGAATTTGAGTATAGACATCATCCAACACATCAGCTATTGGATCGTGAAAAACTTGAAAAGATTGCTGCAACCCATTTTCTATTGGTTCCGACATGATTTCCTACAGGCTGCTCATTTGAAGATATACTATGCAATTTTCCCTTCAAAAACTGAAATGATTCAAAACAAAATTGTACGGAATCATCTTGCATCATTTGATCATATGTGCCAGCTTCCAAGCATTCATTTGCAACCTAACATTCAATGGCATTTGGGGGTTGCAAATCTGGATATGACAAGTCTTGAACAAGGATTTCATTGCCCTCTAGATGGTCAAGATCAGAACTTATCAACAATTGATTTCTGATAGCATGAAAGTTGTCTCCAATGAACTGAAATGAAGCAAAACAAAAAGGCAAAGATCCTTCACTTACTTCAAAATTTGCTGCACTTTCCTCCTCACTTCCATAGATGATATGCAACGGTTGATCACTGTATTCGAACTACTAAAAGTGAACTTCCTCCTTCCACAAACCAACTGCTGATTTGTCTGCAAGATTATCTTCTAGTTGGAGAACATAATCATCATCATACTGATCAAACTGAGGCAAATCATCAGTATAAAACACATCATCAAGCATACATGTCATATCAATAGATCTCTCTTCTCTAAGATGATTTATAAAACAATCATTATTAGATCTATGACAACTGGGATAAGAAAGAAAATGTTTTGGATCAGCCACTTGTTCTTCTTCAATCGACGAGCCATGGTCTTGAACGTCATACTCATTCCTTGTGGTGATCTTTTGCATCATATCTTCCACTACACTTACCAAAATGTCAAGCTTTACCTCTAAAGATGTCAATTCCTCTAGATCTATGTTCTTCATCTCTTCTTCCTTCAACTTTGCCCTTCTGATCAACAACTTAGCCTGTACATCTACTGCACTGTTCTACATCTCTTCAAGTGTTGCCAGGTTCCTTTCCCTCAGCTGAAACTCCATTTCTGGATCAAAGGCATCTGGGTAGTGCAAGAGAGCGGATCCAGGAGGAGATCTTATATTAACCGGCATTGAAAAATAGACTTGGTTAAATCTGGGAGAAAATTGTTGTACTGTCTCCCCTGGCAATCTTTTCAGCTGGTTATTCTCTTCTATAATCAAGAAAGGGTTCTGTCTAATCACCCACCTATCGAGGAAAACTTTGACGAACTGCTGGAAACCTGAGATGCTTGGATCGGGCAGGGTTTTGAACCAACTCTTGACTTTGCCTTGCAAAGAAAGAGCAAAAAGCCTAACACTGACATCCTCTTCATCAACTTCAAAAAGGTCAAGAAAAGACTCAAAATTCAGTACATGTCTCTGAACAGTGATGTTGTTGCAGTCACCATCAAATCTTGGTAGATATAGGTCATGATTTTTAGGGAAAGCATGGGATATGGGAGGTAAAGTCAGAGGCTTGTATCTATCTGGAATTTTACAAGGTGTAGGAGTATGTACAGAAGGTGTAGAATCAATGTTGGTCTCTTGAGGCTCATCAGTTTGAAGACGATAATCATAAAATTCAGAAGAAGGGTCTTGATCAAGATTAAAGGCATGCACATATTTTGTATCCACAATCTTCAAAGGGAAAGAATCAAATGTAGATCTAAGATCTTTCCTCGAATACAATATACTTTGTAAAGCCTTCTTGGAATTCTCGGGAAAAGAGAAGAAATAATTTATAATAAAGAACATAATGTCTTGGATGAAATTCCAACTTGAATACCTAATCTTTCCATATTGTCCTTTCATGTTTCTGCTGGTCAGGTTCATCCTCCAATGGAGTCCTTGGATCTGATCTCGAAACTGATTTGGAGTCACCAGGTGAATGATTTCAGCCTTCCGATGTATGACCGTTGTCCACCATCAACAATCAGATCTGAAATTGATATAATTGCCGAGGAACATAAAACTACGTTCTTCAGTATGGTTGCCACTATGTTAGCTCATGATAGCTCATTGGAAAGCCCTCTCTATCTAGATATTATTTGGCTTATCAAGAAAGTCATTTGAGTATCCCAGCTAGGTGAAATCTTGATTTTCCCAAGGTCACTCCAGAAGTGCATCAATCCTCCTAAGGCCAATGATGTTTTCAACATTTCTCCCAATCCATGAAACCTGTGTAAAAAATGAAAGAGGTTTTTATTCTTGGGTCAATTATGGACAAAAACCTCTCTCATTTTTGTCAAATTTATCTTTTCTTTCTCAGAAACATAGTTTGAAGAAAACCTATCTTGATGTGTGGAACAGGGGATTTGTGGAAACGAAGGGAAAAGAAGGTGATGAGGGACTTCTAAATTATTGAGAAAATTTTTGGAAGTAGGGAGAGATGCTAGGAAGTAGGGGAAAGTGAAATTTCAAATATCGAGTGAGGGGAAGGGGTCCAAAAGGGAAAAACACAGGCCTAGCCTAGAAAATTGTCAAATTGTAGCAATAAACTAGGATTTGTGGAAAAATGATGAATTTGAGGGATATGAGTAATGGGAAGCATTTAAGAAGGTATATTAAGGATAGGGGAAGGTGTATGAGCATCAGAATACAAGTTTTGTTGATTATTTGACCATTCAAGAGAAATTACTTTCAAAACCCTAGGAGAGGGAAATGAGCCTTACCCAGTACAATTGAAACACGAACAAGGTGTAAAATGACCCATTGGAACCTGAAATGATGATGAAAACTCTCTGAGTGATGGTACAATCAGCTGAATGGTGACATGGACCGACACTTTGAAAACTTTGGAAAGAGTGAAACAATCCCTAGACCTAATACCTAGTGACCAAATTTTACTTGAAGACTCACTGAAATGACAAAATTTGACTTTGACACCCGAAGACCACTTTGTAAGAGCATATTTGATCACTGGTGGAAGGTTTCAAAAACTGACACTAATATTGGCTCCAATGGAGATGGTAGCTTCTTGGAGGTGCCAAGAACACTGTAGACCAAGTAGCCTTATCCATTGGGCAAGGAGTCAAAAACACAAACTAAAATGGATGACTGAAAACTGACAACTCAAATACACAAACTGACTTGAAACTGACTCAATACTAAAACACAACTAAAAAACTAGAAAATATGCTCAAAATGGAGCTTATTCAATAAAACCTACTCTAACTGTTCCATTCATCACCTGATCATGTGAAATGAAACAACCAATGCAACCAAGTAAGCATTCTAGCTGTTGTTTGAATTCTCCACAAGCGCTTTCTTATGAACAACAAGAGAGAACTACTGAAAGGCAACTTCCTTGAAAACTTGTAAGCAGATCCAAATTTTCCCAAATTGAATAATATGGATGCTCTATCTGACTCCAAAGGTACTGCATAAGGATCTTGAAATTCATGTGCACTGAGACTTAGCTCATCCGATGGATTACTTTTCTCCTCCTCATACCATGAATGCAAACTTTCGTCTAAGCTTTGTGACGAGATTCCTGCTGAAAATGACAAAGAAATCGGTTGCCGGATCAAGTTTGTATCAATACTTGTTTCAATCTCATAGTTAGCTAGTGGAGAAGGACTTTGACTATAGACATCATCCAACACATTATCTATTGGATTGTGAAAAACTTGAAAAGACTGCTGCAACTCATTTTCTATTGGTTCCGACATGATTTCCTATAGGCTGCTCATTTGAAGATATACTATGCAATTTTCCCTTCAAAAACTGAAATGATTCAAAACAAAATGGTACAGAAACATCTTGCATCATTTGATCATATGTGCCAGCTTCCAAGCATTCATTTGCAACCTGACATTCAATGGAATTTGGGGGTTGCAAATCTAGATATGACAAGTCTTGAACAAGGATTTCATTGCCCTCTATATGGTCAGGATAAAAAATTATCAACAATTGATTTCTGATAGCATGAAAGTTGTCTCTAATGAATTGAAATGAAGCAAAACAAAAAGGCAAAGATCCTTCATTTACTTCAAAATTTGCTGCATTTTCCTCCTCACTTCCATAGCTGATATGCAACGGTTGATCACTGTATTCGAACTACTGAAAGTGAACTTCCTCCTTCCACAAACCAGCTGCTGATTTGTCTGCAAGATTAGCTTCTGTTTGGAGAACATAATCATCATCATACTGATCAAACTGAGGCAAATCGTTAGTATAAAACACGTCATCAAGCATACATGTCATATCAATAGATCTCTCTTCTCCAAGATGATTTATAAAACAATCATTATCAGATCTATGACAACTGGGATAAGAAAGAAAATGTTTTGGATCAACCACTTGTTCTTCTTCAATCAATGAGCCATGGTCTTGAACGTCATACTCATTCCTTGTGTTGATCTTTTGCATCATCTCTTCCACTACACTTACCAAAATGTCAAGCTTTACCTCTAAAGATGTCAATTCCTCTGGATCTATGTTCTTCATCTCTTTTTCCTTCAACTTTGCCCTTCTAATCAACAAATTAGCCTATACATCTACTGCACTATTTTGCATCTCTTCAAGTGTTTCCAGGTTCCTTTCCCTCAACTAAAACTCCATTTCCTGATCAAAGGCATTTGGGTAGTGCAAGAGAGCAGATCCAGGAGGAGATCTTATATTAACCGGCATCGAAAAATAGACTTGGGTAAATCTGGCAGAAAATTGTTGTACTATCTACCCTAGCAATCTTTTCAACTAGTTATACTCTTCTATAATCAAGAAATGGTTCTGTCCAATCACCCACCTGTCGAAGAAAACTTTGACGAACTGCTGGAAATCTGAGATGCTCGGATTAGGCAGAGTTTTGAACCAACTCTTGACTTTGCCTTGCAAAGAAAGAGCAAAAAGCCTAATACTGACATCCTCTTCATCAACTTCAAAAAGGTCAAGAAAAGACTCAAAATTCAGTACATGTCTCTCAACAGTGATGTTGTTACAGTCACCATCAAATCTTGGTAGATATAGGTCATGATTTTTAGGGAAAGCATGGGATATGGGAGGTAAAATCAGAGGCTTGTATCTATCTGGAATTTTACAAGGTGTAGGAGTATGTACAGAAGGTGTAGAATCAATGTTGGTCTCTTGAGGCTCATCAGTTTGAAGATGATAATCATAAAATTCAGAAGAAGGGTCTTGATCAAGATCAAAGGCATGCACATATTTTGTATCCACAATCTTCAAATGGAAAGTTTCAAATGCAGATCTAAGATCTTTCCTCAAATACAATATACTTTGTAAAGCCTTCTTGGCATTCTCGGGAAAAAAGAAGAAATAATTTATAATAAGGAACATAATGTCTTGGATGAAATTCCAACTTGAATACCTAATCTTTCCATATTGTCCTTTCATGTTTCTGCTGGTCAGGTTCATCCTCCAGTGGAGTCCTTGGATCTGATCTCGAAACTGATTTGGAGTCACTAGGTGAATGATTTCAGCCTTCCGATGTCTGATCATTGTCCACCATCAACAATCATATTTGAACTTGATACAATTGCCGAGGAACATAAAACTATGTTCTCCAGTATGGTCGCCACTATGTTAGTGCCTAAATCTACCTCAGGCTGAAGAAAGGTAGGTCTAGGTTAACATCAAACCACGCTTAACCTGGTAGCTAGCCCTACCAGGTCGGGAGAGGGCTTTCTCCTTGTCAATCTCAATTAAAATATGGCAACTAGGGCTTGAGATGACTGAAAATAAATGCTTATTTTAGGCTAGGTATATTAGATCAGTGGATTTTGTTTGATTTTGATGGTTGGTTGCTGGATCAAATGAAGAAGGCAACTTTGGGTCCAGGAAATCAACTCAAATTTGCAGGAGGTTCTGTGGGCGAGGTAGGCAGGTGTTTCGGCACTTTGAATTGTGTGTGATGGTAAGTCTAAGACCAGTGAGGAGTTGGAGAGGGCATGCAAGGTTCATGAGTCCTCTTCAAACAACAGAAAACATTAAAAACTAAATGTGTCCTCAAGGCAGAGCACTGAATATCAATGGATTCCACCTATTTATCTTGATTCATTTAGTTATGAAGAAAGAAATAGATGCTGACACATATACACATATGAGAAACTAAATAACAAAGGAAGAAACAATGCCAAGACACATTACCACAAGAATCCCACAAAATTCTGCAAAACCTTGGTTCAATTCCTTGCCAAACTGTAGAAGTGATTTACAATATAGCTCAAAGCATCCACAAGAGTCCAACCTTTACAAATGACTAAGAAAGTACATAATATAGGCATCAAACCACCTATGCTAGCCATCAGGGATCGAATCCATGAGTCAAGGAGTTGTTTCAACAACATCTAAACTAGGAACTAGAAAATAGGCAGTGGAACAACTTGCCTCTAAAACTATGGAAACTGATTCATTCAACTTCAAACCACCTCTAACTGATGTATCTACCCCCTCAAGTCATTTTTCATCATATTTACATCATATTACATCATTTACCATCACAAATTTACCAAAGAGAAGAGAAAAAGTCAACTGATAGTCAAACTGGGCGAAATTATGAGTTTTTAGGCAAAATTGGCAAAAATTTGCCTGATGCGTAGCACCACTTCAAGGCTGCTTTTGGAGGCCTTCCACTTCACCAAATTAGGCCCAAGATAGCTTTTTGGAAAGCTCTGCCTGTCTAGTTTCTATAAAACTTTAAATTTTCTGATTTGGAGGTGATTTTCCCCCTCAAAAGTGGATTCTCCCAAGACTGGTTCCTGTGTGTCCAAAAAGTGGCAGAGAGGGCATTTTTTGGGTATTTTTTGCCCTTTTGGTGGTCCAGATCTTCTCCAAAATTGATGAAACTTTCTAGGTTTGCTTTGTTTTGATGCTAAATCCAAATATATAAGCCATTTTTCGAGAGGATTCACCAATTCAATGCGCAGCGCTGGTGGCGCTGCGCATTAGCTGGAATTTCCTGTGTTTCTATTTTCAAAATTTGAAAAATGACAAAATTGTCTCAAAATTTCCCCAATTTTGGCTCAAAGCTGCATCATGGGTTACCTTGTTGGGCTAAAGTAACATCAACCAAAATGTTGAGAGTTTCATCCTTCTTTTTGCCTTTTGTTCCATTTTTCCCCTACATCCAGAATTCTTGTGGCCTCTGCAATGATAGTGGGTGAAAGAGTGAAGTTTATCCTAGCAAGATGTACCATATTGTTATCCATGTTTATCACAAACTACCTTGCTAATTCATGGTGAAATTTGACCCTCTGAACCATCTCACAAAACTCAAAACAAGACTGATATCTGAAACATGTGGTGGCTAGAGGGCAGGCAAGAAGTTCACTCATGCTCATAGGTTCTTCCCTGATGATTCTTCCACCTTTATGAGGTTTCCTTGGTTGCACATTTCTTTCCCTTGAGCTATCACTAAGTGTTTCTTCTTCAAAACTTGACTCACTGCTTCTTTCCATGATGCTTGTCTTAGGGATGTGATGTGATGATGGTATGATGCACAATGACAATGGGTGAGAACAAATAAGATGAGTATGAAGAGATTTTGCAAATTTGAAGTGGAATAGGGGAATGAAGGGACAGGTTTAGGAAATTAGGGTTTTGACTTATGAAGGACTTAGGGTTTGATGAAGGGAATTAGTTTCTTAGGGGAATAGGGAAAGGGAAAATGGAATTAATGGGTAGATTTAAGGGCAATGAAGTGTGGAAAAGGGGAAAAAGATACTAGTTTTGTAATACAGTGAAAATTTTGCAATGAGATGAAAATGTATGAAGGCAAGCTAGGGTTTTGATTTTAAGAAGCAAAACTCATGAAGAAAACATGAAGAAGACTAATTTTAGCTCAAGATTGATGAAAACTTTCTTAAAGGAGTGAAATGCAGCGTTTGGGAGAGTTTAGGATGAATTTGAGTGGTTTTGGAACCTCCCTGGCCAATGCGCAGTGCACTGGGCCCAATGCGTAGCGCCTCCCTGATGCGCAGCGCCCCTCTGATGCACAACGCCAACCTCCTGATGCGTAACGCCTCCCTGATGCACAGTGTATTTTTGCAGATGACTTTTGAAAGCATTATCGATGTCCAAATTGGACATGTGATAGCTCGTTCAAAAACATGTCGAGTCTAATTTCTAGAACATTTTTAATTTTTCAATTTGGAGTTCATTTGCCCTGTCAAAAATCAAATCTCCCAAGACTGGTCAAAATGTGCAAAATGAGGCTGCCTAAATGCAGAGTGCTGTTGCAGTCAACTTTGGAAGGTCTTCATTAACTCCAACTTGAGCTCATGATAGCTCATTGGAAAGCTCTCTCTGTCTAGATATTATTTGGCTTATCAAGAAAGTCATTTGAATATCTTAGCTAGGTTAAATATTGACTTTCCCAAGGTCACTCTAGAAGTGCATCAATCCTCCTGAGGCCAATGATGTTTTCGACATTTCTCCCAATCCATGAAATCTGTGTAAAAAATGAAAGAGGTTTTTATTCTTGGGTCAATTACGGACAAAATCCTCTCTCATTTTTGTCAAATTTATCTTTTCTTGCTCATAAACATAGTTTGAAGAAAACCTATCCTGATGTGTGGAACAGGGGATTTGTGGAAATGAAGGGAAATGAAGGGGATGAGGGGCTTCTAAATTATTGAGAAAATTTTTGGAAGTAGGGAGGGATGTTAGAAAGTAGGGAAAAGTGAAATTTCAAAGATTGAGTGAGGGGAAGGGGTCCAAAAGGGAAAAACATGGCCCTAGCCTAGAAATTTGTCAAATTGTAGCAATAAACTAGGGTTTGTGGGAAAATGATGAATTTGAGGGATATGAGTGATGGGAAGCATTTAAGAAAGTATATTAAGGATAGGGGAAGGTGTATGAATACAAGTTTTGTTGATTATTTGATCATCCAAAAGAAATTACTTTCAAAACCCTAGGAGAGGGAAATGAGCCTTACCCAGTACAATTGAAACACGAACAAGGTGTAAAATGACCCATTGGAACCTGAAATGATGATGACAACTCTCTGAGTGATGGTACAATCAGCTGAATGGTGACATGGACCGGCACTTTGAAAACTTTGGAAAGAGTGAAACAAACCCTAGACCTAATACCTAGTGACCAAATTTTACTTGAAGACTCACTAAAATGACAAAATTTGACTTTGACACCCTAAGACCACCTTTTAAGAGCATATTTGATCACTGGTGGAAGGTTTCAAAAACTAACACTAACATTGGCTCCAATGGGGATGGTAGCTTCTTGGAGGTGCCAAGAACACTGTAGACCAAGTAGCCTTATCCATTGGGCAAGGAGTCAAAAACACAAACTAAAATGGATGACTGAAAACTGACAACTCAAATACACAAACTGACTTGAAACTGACTCAATACTAAAACACAACTCAAAAACTAGAAAATATGCTCAAAATGGAGCTTATTCAATAAAACCTACTCTAACTGTTCCATTCATCACCTGATCATGTGAAATGAAACAACCAATGCAACCAAGTAAGCATTCTAGTTGTTGTTTGAATTCTCCACAAGTGCTTTCTTATGAACAACAAGAGAGAACTACTGAAAGGCAACTTCCTTGAAAACTTGTAAACAGATGCAAATTTTCCCAAATTGAATAATATGGATGCTCTATCTAACTCCAAAGGTACTGCATAAGGATCTTGAAATTCATGTGCACTGGGACTTAGCTCATCCAATGGATTACTTTTCTCCTCCTCGTACCATGAATGCAAACTTTTGTCTAAGCTTTGTGATGAGATTCTTGTTGAAAATGACAAAGAAACTGGTTGTCGGATCAAGTTTGTATCAATACTTGTTTCAATCTCATAGTTAGCTAGTGGAGAAGGACTTTGACTATAGACATCATCCAACACATCAGCTATTGGATTGTGAAAAACTTGAAAAGACTGCTGCAACCCATTTTCTATTGGTTCCGACATGATTTCCTACAGGCTGCACATTTGAAGATATACTATGTAATTTTCCCTTCAAAAACTGAAATGATTCAAAACAAAATGGTACAGAATCATCTTGCATCATTTGATCATATGTGCCAGCTTCCAAGCATTCATTTGCAACTTGACATTCAATGGCATTTGGGGGCTGCAAATTTGGATATGACAAGTCTTGAACAAGGATTTCATTGCCCTCTAGATGGTCAAGATGAAAACTTATCAACAGTTGATTTCTGATAGCATGAAAGTTGTCTCTAATGAACTGAAATGAAGCAAAACAAAAAGGCAAAGATCCTTCACTTACTTCAAAATTTGTCCCACTTTCCTCCTCACTTCCATAGCTGATATGCAACTGTTGATCACTATATTCAAACTATTGAAAGTGAACTTCCTCCTTCCACAAACCAACTGCTGATTTGTCTGCAAGATTAGCTTCTATTTGGAGAACATAATCATCATCATACTGATCAAACTGAGGCAAATCATCAGTATAAAACACATCATCAAGCATACATGTCATATCAATAGATCTCTCTTCTCCAAGATGATCTATAAAACAATCATTATCAGATCTATGACAACTGGGATAAGAAAGAAAATGTTTTGGATCAGCCACTTGTTCTTCTTCAATCAACGAGCCATGGTCTTGAACGTCATACTCATTCCTTGTGGTGATCTTTTGCATCATCTCTTCCACTGCACTTAGCAAAATGTCAAGCTTTACCTCTAAAGATATCAATTCCTCTGGATCTATGTTCTTCATCACTTCTTCCTTCAACTTTGCCCTTCTGATCAACAAATTAGCCTGTACATCTACTGCACTGTTCTGCATCTCTTGAAGTGTTGCCAGGTTCCTTTCCCTCAGTTGAAACTCCATTTCCGGATCAAAGGCATCTGGGTAGTGCAAGAGAGTGGATCCAGGAGGAGATCTTATATTAATCGGCATTGAAAAATAGACTTGGTTAAATTTGGCCAAAAGTTGTTGTATTGTCTCCCCTGGCAATCTTTTCAGCTGGTTATACTCTTCTATAATCAAGAAAGGGTTCTGTCTAATCACCCACCTGTCGAGGAAAACTTTGATGAACTGCTGGAAATATGAGATGCTCGAATAAGGCAGGGTTTTGAACCAACTCTTGACTTTGCCTTACAAAGAAAGAGCAAAAAGCCTAATACTGACATCCTCTTCATCAACTTCAAAAAGGTCAAGAAAAGACTCAAAATTCAGTACATGTCTCTCAGCAGTGATGTTTTTACAGTCACCATCAAATCTTGGTAGATATAGGTCATGATTTTTAGGGAAAGCATGGGATATGGGAGGTAAAATTAGAGGCTTGTATCTATTTGGAATTTTACAAGGTGTAGGAGTATGTACAGAAGGTGTAGAATTAGTCTTGGTCTCTTGAGGCTCATCAGTTTGAAGACGATAATCATAAAATTCAGAAGAAGGGTCTTGATCAAGATCAAAGGCATGCACATATTTTGTATCTACAATCTTCAAAGGGAAAGAATCAAATGCAGATCGAAGATCTTTCCTCGAATACAATATACTTTGTAAAGCCTTCTTGGCATTCTCTGGAAAAGAGAAGAAATAATTTATAATAAAGAACATAATGTCTTGGATGAAATTCCAACTTGAATACCTAATCTTTCCATATTGTCCTTTCATGTTTCTGTTGGTCAGGTTCATCCTATAGTGGAGTCCTTGGATCTGATCTCGAAACTGATTTGGAGTCACCAGGTGAATGATTTCATCCTTCCGATGTATGATCGTTGTCCACCATCAACAATCAGATCTGAACTTGATACAATTTCCGAGGAACATAAAACTATGTTCTCAGTATGGTCGCCACTATGTTAGTGCCTAAATCTACCTCAGGCTTAAGAAAGGCAGGTCTAGGTTAACATCAAACCACGCTTAACCTGGTAGCTAGCCCTACCAAGTTGGGAGAGGGCTCTCTCCTTGTCAATCTCAATTAAAATATGGCAACTAGGGCTTGAGATGACTAAAAATAAATGCTTATTTAGGCTAGGTATATTAGATCAGAGGATTTTGTTTGATTTTGATGGTTGGTTGCTGGATCAAATGAAGAAGGTTGCTTTGGGTCTAGGAAATCAACTCAGATTTGCAGGAGGTTCTATGGGGAGAGGTAGGCAGGTGTTTTGGCACTTTGAATTGTGTGTGATGGTAAGTCTAAGACCAGTGAGGAGTTGGAGAGGGCATGCAAGGTTCATGAGTCCTCTTCAAACAACAGAAAACATTAAAAACTAAATGTGTCCTCAAGGCAGAGCACTGAATATCAATGGATTCAACCTATTTATCTTGATTCATTTAATTATGAAGAAAGAAATAGACGCTGACACATATACACATATGAGAAACTAAATAACAAAGGAAGAAACAATGCCAAGACACATTACCACAAGATTCCCAAAAAATGCTGCAAAACCTTGGTTCAATTCCTTGCCAAACTGTAGAAGTGATTTAGAATAAAGCTCAAAGCATCCACAAGAGTCCAACCTTTACAAATGACTAAGAAAGTACATAATATAGGCATCAAACCACCTATATTAGCCATTAGGGATCGAATCCATGAGTCAAGGAGCTGTTTCAACAACATCTAAACTAGGAACTAGAAAATAGGTAGTGGAACAACTTGCCTCTAAAACTATGGAAACTGATTCATTCAACTTCAAACCACCTCTAAATGATGTATCTACCCCCTCAAGTCATTTTTCATCATATTTACATCATATTACATCATTTACCATCACAAATTTACCAAAGAGAAGAGAAAAAGTCAACTGATAGTCAAATTGGGCGAAATTATGAGTTTTTAGGCAAAATTGGCAAAAATTTGCCTGATGTGCAGCGCCTTGAGCCTGATGCGTAGCGCCACTTCAAGGCTACTTTTGGAGGCCTTCCACTTCACCAAATCAGGCCCAAGATAGCTTATTGGAAAGCTCTACCTGTCTAGTTTCTAGAACACTTTCAATTTTCTTATTTGGAGGTCATTTTCCCCCTCAAAAGTGGATTCTCCGAAGACTTGTTCCTGTGTGTCCAAAAAGTAGCAGAGAGAGAGCATTTTTTGTGTGTTTTTGCCCTTTTGGTGGCCAATGTCTTCTCCAAAATTGATGAAACTTTTTAGGTTTGCTTATTTTTTGATGTTGAATCGAAATCTATAAGTCATTTGTCAAGAGGATGCACCAATTCAATGCGCAACGCCGGTGGCGCTGCACATCAACCGGTGGCGCTGCACATCAGCCAGTGGCGCTGCGCATCAGCCAGAATTTCCTGTGTTTCTATTTTCAAAATTTGGAAAATGACAAAATTGTCTCAAAATTTGCCCAATTTTGGCTCAAAGCTGCATCATGGGTTACTTTGTTGGGCTAAAGTAACATCAACCAAAATGTTGAGCTTTTCATCCTTCTTTTCGCCTTTTGTTCCATTTTTCCCCTACATCCAGAATTCCTGTGGCCTCTGCAATGATAGTGGGTGAAAGAGTGAAGTTTATCCCAACAAGATGTACCATATTGTTATCCATGTTTATCACAAACTGCCTTGCTAACTCATGGTGAAATTTGACCCTCTGAACCATCTCACAAAACTCAAAATAGGACTGATATCTGAAACATGTGGTGGCTAGAGGGTAGGCAAGAAGTTCACTCATGCTGATAGGTTCCTCCTTGATGATTCTGCCACCTTTATGAGGTTTCCTTGGCTGCAAATTTCTTTCCCTTGAGCTATCACTAAGTGTTTCTTCTTCAAAACTTGATTCACTGCTTCTTTCCATGATGCTTGTCTTAGGGATGTGATGTGATGATGGTATGATGCACAATGACAATGGGAGAGAACAAAGAAGATGAGTATGAAGAGATTTTGCAAATGTGAAGTGGAGTAGGGGAATGAAGGGATAGGTTTAGGAAATTAGGGTTTTGACTTATGAGGGACTTAGGGTTTGATGAAGGGAATTAGTTTTTTAGGGGAATAGGGAAAGGGAAAATGGAATTAATGGGTAGATTTAAGGGCAATGAAGTGTGGAAAAGGGGAAAAAGATACTAGTTTTTTAATACAATGAAAATTTTGCAATGAGTTGAAAATGTATGAAGGCAAGCTAGGGTTTTGATTTTAAGAAGCAAAATTCATGAAGAAAACATGAAGAAGTCTAATTTTAGCTCAATATTGATGAAAAATTACTTGAAGGAGTGAAATGAAGCGTTTGGGAGAGTTTAGGATGAATTTGAGTGGTTTTGGAACCTCCCTGGCCAATGCGCAGCGCCAACCTCCTGATGCGCAACATCTTTTTGTAGATGATATTTTAAGGCTTTCTTGGTGTCCAAATTGGGTATGTGATAGCTCGTTGGAAATATTGTTGAATCTACTTTCCATAACATTGGAATTTTTCAATTTGGAGTTCATTTTCCCTGTTAAAAGTCAAATCTCCCAAGACTGGTCAAAATGTGCAAAATAAGTCTGCCTAAATGCAAAGCGCTGTTGCAGTCAACTTTTGAAGGTCTTCCTCAACTCCAAATTGAGCTCATGATAGCTCATTGGAAAGATATCTCCGTCTAGATATCATTTGACTTATAAATAAAGTCATTTGAACATCCCAACTAGGTGAAATCTTGATTTTCCCAAGGTCACTCCAGAAGTGGATCAATCCTCTTGAGGCCAATGATGTTTTCGACATTTCTCCCAATCCATGAAACATGTGTAAAACTGAAAGAGGTTTTTATTCTTGGGTAAATTGTGGACAACAACCTCTCTCACTTTTGTCAAATTCATCTTTTCTTGCTCAGAAACATAGTTTGAAGAAAACCTATCCCGATGTGTGGAATAGGGGATTTGTGGAAATGAAGGGAAATGAAGGGGATGAGGGGCTTCTAAATTATTGAGAAAATTTTTGGAAGTAGGGAGGGATGTTAGGAAGTATGGGAAAGTGAAATTTTAAATATTTAGTGAGGGGAAGGAGTCCAAAAGGGAGAAACACAGGCCTAGACTAGAAAATTGTCAAATTATAGCAATAAACTAGGGTTTGTGGGAAAATGATGAATTTGAGGGATATGAGTGATGGGAAGTGTTTAAGAAGGTATATTAAGGATAGGGGAAGTTGTATGAGCATCAGGATACAAGTTTTGTTGATAATTTTACCATCCAAGAGAAATTATCTTCAAAGCCCTAGGAGAGGGATATGAGCCTTACCCAGTACAACTGAAACACGAACAAGGTGTAAAATGACCCATTGGAACTTGAAATGATGATGTAAACTCTCTGAATGATGGTACACTCAGTTGAATGGTGACATGGGCTGGCGCTTGGAAAACTTTGGAAAGAGTGAAAACAAACCCTAGACCTAATACCTAGTGACCAAATTTTACTTGAAGACTCACTGAAATGACAAAATTTGACTTTGACACCCTAAGACCACTTTGTAAGAGCATATTTGATCATTGGTAGAAGGTTTCAAAGATTGGCACTAACACCTATACTAATGGTATATCAGAATAAATGTCCTCTTATTCATTAGGAACCTCTAGCTCTTGTCCTAAGAGTTGTTCTTCTATCAAAGGGACAAACATTACTCCTTCTGTTGGGGATGTAGGTTCTTCAACTACAACTTCAGTATAAGAAGTTTGTGAATCTCTAGGTTGGATTTCAGATCTATGCACCTCAAGAAGTCTATGTTTATGTGCTATGGATGGATGCGAGTCTCAATGGATGGTGTGGCACTAAGAGGTATAGCGGGGGTGAGTGGTGATGTAGGAATTGAACTTTATCCTCTACATCTACTTACAAATCTACCCTTAGAATCCTTTTCTCTATTCACGCATTCTAAATGATTTATTATGTTGTAACCATGCATTTATGAAATTAAATGCATCTAAACTGATATGCAAATCAAAGAAAATGGAACCCTGTATACAATTTCCAGACAACGAAGCCAAAATGTTGGGTAATTTAATTAATGTTTAAATTACTTCATTAATTGTCAACCAAGGTTCATTTACTTATGAAGTGCATGTGCACAATATATCTTAGAGTTCTATTTTAGAGATGAAATTTAATTTGAATATTAATGAGTGTTAGATTAACTCAAAGTGTTACCACACACATGTTCTTTCCATTAAAACTACTTCAAAACAAAATGAAATCTAATTACTGAACTGAATTGAAATTTAATCTATGAATTTAAAATCACAACTTATTCTAATTTCAGAATGGAAATACTAATTTGAATTTGTATAAAATAAATTTTAATGCTACTCGCAGAAATGAAATTCTACTTATGTTAAGGAAATAAATCAAAACTAGACTTCTTCAACAAAATATTGATTCAACTTGTAACTTCAAAGGATTACTACTGTGTTAAAATTCGAAATTCATCTATTCATCATCCACAAAATTACTTGGCAAATTAATTGAGCTATGAAATGAAACTTCTGAAACAAATGAATTATGAAAAGTAAATATTTTTGTGTTTTATGAATGCTCTATTTGTTATAAACAACGAGCAATTAACCTAGAAATTTCTAAATAAAATGGATTGACAAATTATAATGAAAGAGAACTATCTAGTAATCAAATCAAACTAAACATGAATATAAACTAATCTACTCTTACAACTCTTTAGGGGGCCCTCCTGTGAGTGCAAGTTCGCCACCAAATTAATTTTTTACTTAACCACACATTTGTTCAGAAACAAAGTATTATATTAGTCGTAGAAGTCTTCAACAAAGATTGCAAATAATTAACAATAATAACTACAGTCTTTTGGTCCCACCTCAAGGATTTTTATACACTTCTTATTAAAACTGTTTGAAGAGTCCTATGCCAAGAGGAAATTTAGCTAATCTGAAAACTAATAAGTAAAATTATTATAAAAGTCTATCTCCTCATGACTTGCAAATAAAAGAAAAAATTATGAGGGATTCTGATTGAACACATCATCCTCTAAATTGTTTCCAGGCTTCCCTGATCTTGCCATGAATTGTCTTCGAAATCTTCCTGTTCTCTAGAACAAAGTTGACTTCTGGTTTGACTTATATATCTCTCGATCTATGTGACTTTTTAGATCACGAGGACATGTGGATTTTCATATGTGGATCATTTTCCATTTGCTAGTACCTTTCATTTGTTCTCTGGTGCACTGAAATCTATCTAACCATGGAGACAGCAGCAAAATTATTCATTAGTTACAGAATGAGCAAAATTCTATAACTGTAGAAATGTTTCAATTATATTTCATAAAGAAGTAGTAGATTATAAAAATGGATGATCAATACCTTTTGGATGCTTGAACATATCTATTATTACCTTGTTTGAATCGAAAATACAACAAAATTGTCCTAAAAAGGGTAAAGGAGAAGAAAAATGATTGTAAAAAAGAGAACACTTTCTGACTTCAACAATAGGTAGTTTGCTATGAGTCAAGGAAATTGAATGAGCATGAGTAGAATTATGTTACACATGATCTTGATTTGACAGATCATCCATGCTTTGAAGATGTAGAGACACTATATTTTGCATCTATTCAGCCGCCTCAAGGAATTGCCACAAAACATCACTTTGGAATTTAAAGGGTAAAGGAGAAGAAAAATGATTGTAAAAAAGAGAACACTTTCGGACTTCAACAATAGGTAGTTTGCTATGAGTCAAGGAAATTAAATGAACATGAGTAGAATTTTGTTACACATGATCTTGAGTTGGCAGATCATCCATGCTTTGAAGATGTGGAGACACTATATTTTGCATCTGTTCACCTGCCTCAAGGAATTGCCACAAAACATCACTTTGGAATTTTCGAGGCATATACCACTATTCTTCCGTATGGGGTAACCTTGTCACTTATGCAATTGCTTCTTCTGTCGCATGCACCACTATCCTTGCTACTTCAAATCTTCCCTGTAATGCATGGAAAATTATAGAGCTATGCCTTCATCATACCCCTGCAGTCTACGAATATACTCCATCCACCTGACCTGTTCAAACAATTGTCTAATGCGTTGAAATTCGTGTAGAAATTATTCGTCAGGTTCTCTTCGAGTTCTTGGGTCTCCCATATTTAGTCAGAGTTTTGGGTGGCTATGGTTGTGTTTGGAAAGTGCACAAATTTGAGTGTGGGAGAAAGGCAAGGAATGGAAGAGTAGAGGCTAACAAATTTCGTTATCATGCAAGTTAATAATGTAATCATGTGGCATATCTTAATGTGGCTGCCATTCGGCATCAACCATTCCTTGTTGCCATTCTCACGAGAGATTTCCATTGTATGCAGTCAGAAGTTGCTGCCACAAAAATCATTCAAATGGGAGGGCGACTACTCCATTGGGAATTTTTGCAACCAATGCCATTGATTTGCGGATCTGATTTTCCATCATAATAATTTAAAGTTTGTGTACATGCAAATTTTTGGGCCTATGCACCATTACTCTCAATCCTTGAATTATGACCCTTAAAAAGTATTGGTTACAATTTATTAATTATCCTTGAATGCATATTATAATTTTGCAGGCTTATCATGTTAGCTACATTGATTTGCAGGATATTCATATTATTTTACTGTTTTGCAGGCTTACTTGTTTTTGTTGTCATGTATGTCAGAACTTGCTTCAATTCAATTCACTTAATCAAGCATGGCCTTATTTACTGATCTTGTGGCTAAATAAGTTTATAATGGAGAAATTAACAACAATTTAATGGTTTGTTTGGTTCTCTCCCTTAAATGAAGCTGGATATATCAATAGGAAAAATTCAATATATTGGAATTGCATTTTGCATATCACCATCTATAAAGGACAAATTAAATAATAATGATTTATCTATAAGCTATCTTGGTTGGCTTGTAACCAAACGTATCTCACATAATTTGTTATGTTAGGGGATTCTTTAACAATTCAAGCACATTAGACTTGTATTAGAGACTTATATAAAATTTGCATGAGCTACTCATGGATAATGAATGAATAAATGTTCCTAGAAGTTGTTTTGCATATTTCATCCTTGAAACTCCATTTATTCTTTCCAACTAAGTATAAATTCCTAGACTAGCTATTTCAAAAATACTAAGTACTGATGGTGCCATTACCGGAATGGATGAAGAAAACATGTGAAGAAACCTTAACATGAAAGATGGCCTAGCAAGACAATGTCATAAAGCATATATAAGAAGCACTAAATTTTCTAGGGTATGCCAGTATGATGGAAATACCGTATCTACAAGTTCAAAACCCTAGGTGCATTATTTATGAGAAAACCATAACTGAAAAACCCTACGTGCCTTGTCTAGGAGAAAACCCTAAGTGTAAACCCTTGCATTGTTAAAAATGATAACCTTGGTAATGAAACCCTAGCATTTCTAGTTGAGGATAAAAAGTGTAGGTTCATTAAAAATACCTAGGTAAAGCAAGCCCCAATACATGTTAATGAAACCCTAAAATGACCTAAGCAATGAATGTATGAGTGAAGCACTAAATGAATATGATAAGTACATGAAATACTAAGTATTAAAGATTCCCTTACCATAATGGATGAAGGGCACATGTGATAAATACAATGTTCATAGATGAAGAACACATAGCATGAAAGTTTCCTTGGCAAGACAATGTGAGAAAACATATATAATAAGCACTAAAATTGTCCAAGGCATGTCAATATGATGGAAAAACCCTAGATACAAGTTCAAAACCCTAGAAACAAGTTCAAAACCCTAAGTGCAAAACCTTAGGTGCATTATCAAGGAGAAAACCCTGAGTGCAAAACCCTAGGTCCAAACCCTTGCATTGTTAAAGACGATAACCCTAGAATTAGTCACATCTCGTGAACTAGAAAAGTTTGAGAGAGAAAGAGAGTAAAGGTTCTTGGTGGAATATTTCAGTGGTTATACTTCTGTTACAATGGCGACAACTCACTATTATAGTGGCGACAAATCATTGTTACAGTGGTGACAACTCACTGTTACAGTGGCTGCAACTCACTATTACAGTGGCAATAACTCACTGTTACAATGGCAGAAACTCCCTGTTACAGTGGCAACAACTCCCTATTGCAGTGGTGAAAAATCCATTTTACAATGGCGACAACTCCCTATTGCGGTGGCGACAACTCACTGCTACAATGGCCACAACTCAAGACGAAAATAGACATTTTGTTATGAAAATATAGAAAAGATGTTTTCATATTATCAATAAAATCATATATCAATGAACAAGAATTTTAAAAGGTTGCAACACATGTTAAATTTCTTAGTTTCCAAATTCATGGCATGTAAAGAGATAGGCATCCACATTGTCAAACAATACCATCACATTTTCAGATTTGAAATGCATATTGCAAAAAAAGATCATCGCCTTAAAACATTTTTTAATCACTATGTGCATGGCCTTTTGCATCAATCACAACAGTTGTGAGGGAAACATGGTTTATTAAGTTTACCTAAGTTTATTAGGTTTACCAAACTTACCTAATTTTACTAGGTTGACTTAGGTTGACCTAGGTTGACTTTGGTTTTCTAGGTTGAACTAGGTTGACTAGGTTGACATAGGATGACTTAGGTTGACTAGGTTGACATAGGATGACTTAGATTGACAAGCTTTAGTAATTTAACTAGGTTTACTAGATTTTCTAGGTTGACTTAGGTTTCCTAGGTTGACTTAGGTTTCCTAGGTTGACCTAGGTTTACTAGGTAGATCTACATTTACTACATTGACCTAGATTTATGTTATAGCGGCTACAAACATCCTCCAAAATTTTGCCTTAGCCTGTTTTGGAGCCTCCCTACCAACCTTACACAACACTTTGTCTTTCATCGTCAAGTACTCAAGCTTCAATGCTTTCCTCGCACAAAGGCATCCTGTCGATCACAATTGATCCATTCCCCTCACAGGCTGCTCACCTGGACTTGGTCCAGCTGCAGGCTGAGAAACTTCCCAGTGAAACTTCCACATTTCTGGAGGGTAACCAGCCTTCCCTCCAGGAATTGCCCAATCCTCTCTGATAGCTTATTGGGCTCCAGGCTTGCACAATCCTACCAGCCAACCCTCCTAGCAGGATTTGCATAAAATTTCCCAGTCGCAGGCTGTTCAGCACAGGATTTGTGCAAATCTAGGCAACAATCAGCTGCTGGGCCTAGAAATTGCGCAATCCCCTTGGGCAGTCAGGCCATCTCACAGTCAGGAATGCACATTTTTCCTAAGTAGTTGAGGAGCTACATGCATGAACAATCTGGTTGACTAGTTCCACCTGGGATCGAGGAAACTTGACTTGCATGCATGCATAACTTGATCTTCCCAGAATAGCAAGAGGCAACATGCAAAAGGCATCCCATGATTTAGGGAGCTATTTTTAGTAACCAGGGGTTACATGCAAAGTTATTTTAGAATTTTCCCTCCAAGTGTCGTTTTTTCCTAGATTTGTGGCATGCACGTCATAAGGCCAAACTTATTTATTTGAAACATCAAAACTCATTCATTCACATTGATCTTGGAGCTCCGAGATCCCACAACACATCCAGGACTCTTCGACACATCCGAATTAGCTATTCATGAGTAAGTGGCCTCAACTTGTCTTTTTCAACATTTCTATTTCTTTTTGTGTATTCGCTTGTGTGATTGCTGTTTGCTTGATTTCTTTGAATGCCTATTATCATTTACATGTATTCTAGCTTGTCCTAGCTCTATTTTAGTTTTGGTTGCTATCTCACTACTGTCGCACGCATGAAACTGTTTTGCATGGATGTTTTCCCAACCAGTGAACGACCTCACCCACATGCATGTTTATCTGTTTACTGAATCTTCCATTCATGTTTTGCATGACCTATTTATCACTTCTTTTGTCACTTAGTGTCACCATGCATTTCATTGACTTACTTGCTTTCAGTTGCCTGTTGGCGAGTCGGCCCAACCTTGGCCCAGGCTTTGCCCTCACCAAGACTACATTGCACAATCTAGGGAAGGAAGGCTCACCTTCCTCTCCAGATTTGCACATTTCTTGAGGTTAGTGGCTGCTTGGACCAACAATTTGCGCAAACCTGTCCCTGGGCAAACAGTCCTTCCTAGCTGGAATTTCACATTGTGCAATCCCAGTAGCCAGCTGCCCAACTGGATTGCACATTTCGTAGATCCAACAGCTAGTCCAGCCTCCTAGAAAGCCCAGACTTCCCTTTGCGTAGTTTTGGCAGCGAGTCACTCAGTCTCCCAATGAAATTTGTACAATCTTGCTCATTAGTTTCCCAGGTATGTGACGTGTCCTTCCCTAAATTTGCTTTATTTTCATTGACATATTTCTTGCCATGCATGCTGCTTGTTTCCAGATCTTTCAGGTGTTCGTCTGTCTCAAATGCTTCCAAGAGAGCAGGATCTCAGGACACTGATGGTGTTGTAGCTGGAGTGGCAGTTGAGCAGGTGTCCTCTAGTATGTCAATCTACGAAGCTGTATCTAGACAAGGACATCAAACTGAAGTGGCAAGAGGTGAATGAAACATTCAAAGGTACTTTTGGGGAAGACCTTGAAGACCGTCAGGTGTATGTGAACATCCATAAGTCCACCTTGTACCAGATTACATGCAGATACCCCACGTTCCCATGTGTGGATATGATTCACTAGATCATCTCTATACATACATATACCCCATGTTCCCATGTGTGGATATGATTCACTAGATCATCTCTCACACTGACCCTGAGACGATGACCTTGAGCAGTGTCAATGGGACGAAGATTGCAACCTTCTAGGCATGGGATTAAGATGAGATGTATCAAATGAACGAGCCCATGACTATCATGACTCCCCCATTCCGCTTGCCCAACGTCAGAGGTCACTCTAGAGATATTTTGAAGGAGTGGGTAAAGGAGAAAACTCGCTTTAGGATGACACCCAATCAGGTTTATAAGACAAATATATTGAGGAAGGCATACCAATACTGGTCATATTCGCATGTCGACTATGTGGCCAAGCAAGCATTGAGACCTTCCCTTAGAGTTGGGTGGTTGCACTGGACCAACTGGCTAGAGAAGGAAGACCATGCAACTGGTCTGACATACTGGCTCACCAGCTGAAGGAGAAAGCCACAAAGGCTTGACAGTCACTCGAAGGCATGCCTGCAGATATTTACATGTCTGCCTACATTCTAGATGCAGTTTGTTCCCAACATGAGTTCATGGGCTTAGAGTGGGCATGGTCACTGGCGGAAACTGTTGTGAACACGTATTTCAAGTTATGGTCTGAGTGTAGCTTTAGAGGAGTGATCATATGGCTGTCCGACCATTTTGTCACCCTAGTGTATAGGGTGATATTCGAACAGGATCCGCCATGCATGTCAGAGGAAGCAATGAAGGCATTGTTAGGCATTATAGATTGGTATGCCTCACCATCCGACACATTCATTTGAGTGTTCAGCGCGGAGAAGCCTCCACATGTTCTGCCAAATTTTGCTTTTGACGTGCTTGTCATGCAGGAGGTAGCGTATCATATCTTACGAGTATTGATAGCTAAGCTGCAGCGGAAGAAGAAGGCACTTTGGCTCGCTCTTTCGTTGCGGGTTGGGTTATATGAGATCTAGAGCATCAAGCAAGCAGATGTCAAATATGAATAGATGAAGAAGTACCCGTTCGACCTTCAAAGTTTCAACCCATATGACCCACGCTACATTGTGAAGGATCATTGCTTCAGAGTTCAGTTCAACTGGATCCATGGGGCATTTCATTGGGTCGAGGAAGAATCATGGAGGTACTGCTACAATTCCTCCAGACCCAATGAATAGGTCAGTTTTGTTGTTGAGTGGTTAGCACAACAACATGAAGCACCATCTTGAAGACCACCAGTAGTAGCAGCAAAAATAGAGGCAGTAGAGCCGTGCATACCTATGCGCGACAAAGGGAAGAGGAAGATTGTCGACCGCATGGAGAAGGAACAAAGCTGCAACTTTCGAGCATATCCACTTGTAGAACAAGCAGCTAAGGCTATTCATGCAAAGAGGCAGCAGCACGACAAGCATATCACGTGAAGGCAAAGGGAGAATAAGAGAATGGAAGAAGAAAAGTAGTTGCACGAGATTAGGGAGAAACTTCGAAGAGAACAAGAACCGTGCCAATAGGAGAGTGAAGCACAACAACAACAGGCACATCGGGGGGCTCATCATGTGCAGACAGATGAAGCAATGCCCGTATAGGTAGTTTATTCTCTTGAACAACTTGCATCAGGCGAATAGGGTGAGCTCTCATAGGGGCAAGACTTTGCTCATGAGATAGAACAGGCTTTTGAATAGTTGGATGCAGACATGGAGCAATAGGAGTTGTAACAAGATATCGACCTCATGCCTCATGACAGAGAGGTCGACTCGCCCACTTCAATGCACCCAGATGATAAGCAAGTCTCGAATGACCAAGGAGGCACTGAGATCCTTGGTGGTCAGTCGGAAGCAGAGATGTGCAACAACTCCTTTGATGAATCTCAACATAGAGTTGCGTAGCCTGACATAGTACCAACTTCGGAGGACCAAACATCCCTTGTGAAAGTTGAAGAACAAGTGATCGTCACTAATGTGCACAAGGACCCAACTGCTTTGGCCGATGCAACTAGAGTGTATGTCGAAGCCACTAGCTCCAGTGTTCACTTCCTCATAGTCGCGAATGAGAAAATGGCAAAAGAACTATAGGTGGCCAAGCAGGGAGGAGACTTGGTGACAATGTCTGATCGAGTTGAACTGAAGAAGGCAATACTAGATGAAATATTGTCCTTGGACACAATAATGTGAGCATTGTACTCAATGTTTGGTATCGTGCACCAAACAGTTGTTCATCTTCACAGATGGCAGCATTGATGTGTGAGACGAGCTCACATCTTGAAGAACATAATGTTACCATTGACAACATGCAAGCATGGATGATGAAGTAAAAGGGAGCCCCACTTCATTTTCCAAATATGATGAGGGCCAATGTGGTTGAGCTGCAAGCACGTATCCGGAGTCAGATCTAGAACTATGAAGACCTACCGCAACTCATCACTGGCATACAGGCTTCCCATGCACGAGTATTCAAGTGCATGGAGATTATGGTGCACTCACATGCGGTTCCATCACTTGGGACTCTCACCCAAGCGAAGACCAAGAAGTAGGTCCAATAGGAGCTTGACTCATACTTCGACGAGTTGATGCATGTCGCCACCAGTCTAGACTTGCCTATTAGTGCATACATCATGCACAAGTATGTTTTTGGTCCGACCACATCGAGGATAATGATGCGCATGCTTTCAGATGAGTTGGACATAGGAGCCCAAGAAGTGTACCCGGATGCCATGGAGGCAAGGTTTAGGTTCCAGATGGATGTCATAGCGGAACACATAGACGCTATCCGAGATTACCAATCTTGGCATCAATATGTTACTATTGATCAACATGAGGATGTCAAGCGCTTGGACTTCTATATTTGTCTAAGTCAGAGTGGTGTCTAGTTTGGCTTTTTCAAGCCATTGTTCACATGGGTACATGTGCATTGTAATGTTGAGTCATGTCAAGTGTAAGTCAAGTGTCAAGAATGAATGTAACAGTCATATAGTAGGTGAAGAGTCATGAGGGTAGTTGAACGGTCACAAAGGGGAATGTCAAGGGTCACCCCACCCTTTGCTAGAAATAGTCCCTCATAACTCATTGTAGAGGCTTTTGGTCAGCCAAGCTTCTACTAAGACTATCTTGAAGAAGGCTTGGATAGTATTGTAATGCGCCTTAGCTTCTCCACTGCATGGAGCTAGTACATCTCTTTGGAGGAGCAGGCGGATGTGGCTGTAACATTCCACTGTTGGGGCTAGCAGGTTTACATGTTGTATTGTATGTTTGTGACTTACACTTCTTTATATAATAAGAGCCAACACATTTTCATGCATATTTTGTTATTATAGTTGGACTGCTATGGTTTCCTTAATGATATATGTTATTTAACTTACGTACTTATGTATGAACTGATTTTTATGCAATTATATGAATCTTGTTGTTAATGTGTTGCATATGTTGTTAATGTTGTCACCATCCGTGTCCACTGCTTTGTCGGACATCAAACAGACCTTTCACATGAAACTTACTATATCAACCATCACACTCGTCTCAGAATGATCTGTGAGTGTTGTTCATGTTATATTGCCTTATATGATGTGATTGTCGCATTCGAGTGGATTGCTCTGTCGGAAGATGTGTATGTCCTTTGTGTTGTGTGTTCCTAGCCAAGTTGGGACTGATCCCTTTTAACTTGGAACTCACCTTCACCTTCTTCTCCCTTCAGAGTGTCAGAACCTCTCATACATCTTCCTTGACTCGCTGCATCAGTCACAACCTTGCTATTGACAGAGTTATCTTACTTGCCTCTATGCGACTTCGCGGTCAACGCAATACCTTACTACCACTACTGGGACTCCTACACCAAATGGTCTGAGGTCTAATTGGGACTTCTTACTGGGGAGATCCCCTTGACTTGTTGGCGGGTCCAACACCGTCAACAATTTACTATGTTGACTTAGTGTTACTAGGATGACCTATGTTTACTAAGTCAACCTAGTTTTATTAGGTTGACCTAGGTTTACTAGGTAGAACTATGTTTACTACATTAACCTAGATTTACTATGTTAACCTAGTGTTACTAGGTTGACCTACATTTACTAGGTTGACATAGGTTTAATAGGTTTACATGTTTAATAGGTTGCGTTAGGTTTACAAGGTTGACCTAGGTTTATTAGTTTTAATAGTTTGACTTACATTTAAGGTTGATATAGATTTACTAGGTTAATCTATGTTTAATATATTTTCTAGGTAAACCATAGTCAACCATGGTCAACTAGTCAACCATATGGAAGTATGGTCAACTATAGTCAACCATTGTCACAATGGTTGGTCACTTAAAACATGATCAAACATGAACAATAACTAACATTGTCCAAGGCATGTCAATATGATGGAAAAACACTAGCTACAAGTTTAGAACCCTAAGTGCAAAACCCTAGGTGCATTGTCTATGAGAAAAGCTTATGTGAAAAATAGGTGCATTGTCAAGGAGAAAACCCTTAGTTCAAAACCCTAGGTGGAAACACTGCATTGTTAAAGATGATAATCTTAGGTAATGAAACCCTAACATTGCTTGTTGAAGATGAAAACCCTTTGTGCATTGAAAATCCCTTGTTAAAGCAAGCCCTAATATTCATTGATGAAACCCTAAGATGACCTAAGTAATGAATGCATGAATGAATCCATGAATGAATATGATAAGTGCATGAAATCCTAAGCATTCGCTGTGCCCTTACCCTAATGGATGAACAACACATGTGGAGAAACCCTAGCACAAAAGCTGCCATAGCAATACAATGTGATAAAGAATATATAAGAAGCACTAACATTGTCCAAGTCATGTCAATATGATGGAAAAACACGAGCTACATGATTCCCATGATCCATGAAAGAAAACCCTAAACTAGGGCTATTATGGAAGACACTCATATGATGAAAAGAAAATTAAAATTTCCAACTATAGAGATCATTTCTTGGAAAATCTTTTAGACCAACATATAGATGGCATTATTCCCTTGAGAAGAATCCTCCTTAACATGAAAAATATCATGTCAATGTGTATGTCACTAAATATGAAAATGATTACTTGGTACAATAATGAAGTCTTACATAGTGGCCACTTCGTGTGAGGAAACCCACATACTAAGATCCACACAATTTCCTCACATACTAAGATCCACATAAGATCTGCACAAATATCATAACTTGAACTAATTTTCCTCTTACCCTGGTATTGCAAAAACTTTCTACCTCTCTACCTATCATGGAAGGAAGTTTTAAAATCACAAAGAATAATGAAAAAAGACAGAAGAAAACTTGAAACCTCTATTTGACATTCAACGAGAAAACATAACATTTCTGGATTCCTTTTCTCATCCAATTCTGACAACTTTTCAACATTTGTAGATTCCTTTTGTCATCCAATTTCGGAAAAAAGTTGCAATTTTGTACCTCTTTTATGAATATTGATTTGCAATTTCCTGAATCTTGTGTAAAAAATATCCAAATATATATGTAATTATATTTTTTAACAGTTGCATATTTGCAGTTTCCAAAGAAAAGTAAGTTATTTTTTTGGAGAGATGCATATCACAACCCTTAGGGAACAATCTCAACCAACACATAGGTCTAAATACTATTATAAAAAAAATTAAATCTAATTTTAGTTTCATCGAGGAATGCTAAAACACACAACATTTCAGCTTGGTTGTCCCAACATTTCAGTTCATTAAAACAATCATGAAACTATTCATAACAATAAGAATTCAAACTTTGATTTTCAGATCCGCAACATAAATTTGGGAAAGCAATAGTACACTTAATATATTACAAAATTTAAGATAAAATGTGATATATTAGCTCATCCCAAGCTAGTACAATAGGTCCCTACATCTCATCTCAAGCAAGGACTCCCTATTACTTCCAAAACCCTAGGTAGGTTATCCATAATTAACAATAAACCATAAACAACAATACACAAGCTTATCAAGGGTTTCCACCAAGCTATCTAGCCACACTCAATGATCCAAAACAAGATAGCATCAACAATAACAAGTTTACTCTTGGATCTCCCACTTGCATTCCATAAGCTATCAAGGAGATTCACCAAGTATGCATTTCCCAAACTCTACTTGCATCCAAGTGCTGCAAATCTTGCTCTAAGGATTCATTCCAGAAACCCTATATCTAGCTCACACTAAGACTTCAAGATGAGCACTAGCTCTTCGAGTCTTTTCTGGAGCTTACTTCACACATACCCTAATTCTACCAAGTCTTGTATCACACAAGTACACAGATTCTAAGATAAGTACATCAGGATCACAAGTACATACATGACTAGTGATTTATAGCATAGTAACTTTCATTTATATAATATAGGCGAGGAAGTCCAAAAATAAAAAGCTGGCTAGGACCATAATAACCTATTCCAAGTCGCTAGACTATGTGTTTAAGTAAAGTGCTCCCTTACTAAGAGAGTACACATGTCATGGGTGGTATGGAATCATCTTCCAACTGGAGTGCTCTCCAAGCTAAGGACTCTCCACATGTTAAGAGTTTCTCATTACTAGATTGTGTGCTCTCCAAGACAAACTCCTAAGCTTCAACACCCCTCCATGTGTTTGTACTAGGGTATACAAGCAACCTCTGGGGAGAATTGTGTAAGAAATATTCCCTCGAACCAAGTGCTCTACCTTCACTTGTTTCATGTGGTTCCAATCCTCCTATGGCAAAGCACCCTTCCTCTTAGTGCTTAACACTTGTCCTTATAGAAAACAAAACATTTGTATTAATGCATAATTCTTCAATTAATCCAACCCTACGGAAAACAAAATATGAAACATCTAGATTAACAATAATGTGCACTTCTTATTTTTCCAATTATGTAGATTCTAATTCTACAATAATTTGAATAAAAATCTGAATGGAAGAACGGTCTATGAAAATTTTAATGAAAGAATAATCTATCCAATAAAATGTTGCTGTTACAATTCAATATAAATTTACATTTAAATTTGTATTCGTACAGGTATATACATACATATTCAGCTATATACATATTTCTGTATACTATTGTTCTTATTGAAGTTATTTTCTTTGGCTTCTTGAAGTTCTTTTCTTTGGTTAGAGAACCCTTGTATAATTTTAATAACAGTTCAATCGTTAAATGTTTTACTTTTTGGTCGAAATTTGGTGATGAGATTATTTGTGAGATTATGGAAAATGTATTTTCAATTGCATAAATAAATGTAGCATCCTCAAAAATATTTTTTAGAACACTCTTACAGATTACAACATTGAAACTTACCATTCCAAAATATTCTCCACCAAATAAGAATATCACTATGAAAAATCGAAAACATCTAATGATTATTGAAGTGATGTACATACATGCTCCAATTTACAACATACCTATTGGTGCAGTTGCGCGAGTAAAAAAAATGCTTGCAACATCAGAATCATACAACTACCAGTTAAGATTTCTAGGAAGCAGATTCAAAAGTAAGAACAACTTTAGTGAGTCCAAAAAATATGTTTGCAATGTCAGAATAATCCAACTTCCAGTTAACATTTCTAGGAATCAGATTAAAAATGCATTATCATGCATTGCATTGAGTCCCTAACACGAGAAAGATAAATAACTATTTTTTTTTTTTTTAACATGGCACTTTCTCTTCTCAATCATTTAACCCTTGCATTTATATAGGAAAACTTGTTTTATTACTTAATAGAGATAGAGTTGGGATACCTTGGAAGACATGTTCATCTTTTCATCAGAAGACCTGATCTCTGCAAAAAAAAATTCAAGCTATGAACCCCTATTGATGAAGAATATTTGTGAATTATTTTGTAGTTTGTTTTGGATAGTTAGCTCTTAAAAACAACTTACTTTTCTTTTTAGGTTGACCAAGGGGAATATTATCCTTCTAGAAAACAAAAATAAGAGACGAATGAATATTTCTACATTTGATTGGAAATGAGAGAAAAGGCTTACCATTTGATAAGGCTTTAGTATTCAATCAGGTTTTACACATTGTTGCATAAACTACTAATTTGTTTAAGTAAAAATATTACACTTTGCGCCGAGTTGCTCAATATATTGAAATATAGTTGCCAAAACATTCAAAGAAATATGAAATTTTTAAAGGAGTAGTAAGGAAAAATTACATTAATCAAAGAGAGACATCTGAACTGTAATCACAATGCAATTTTATTGACTGAACTATAATCACAATATAATTCCAATAATAGCTTTGACTGAAAAATTACATTCCTTACATACACATTGTGTTGAGATATCAAAAAGCTACCAAAAAATAAAGTGAGCTCGTATATAAAAAACAAAGCTTGTATAAGTACATAAAAAATGATGGACATAATGATTGTTTATGCTGCTACAATAACATCATGAGAAAAATAAAACTCCATAATAACTGCGATAGCAACCAAAAGAACAATGCCTTCATTAACAAGCCACCTATACCAATGACCATGAATGGAAATTGGTGGAGCACATGCTGATTGCTCCACATATCTTGCACATCCACCTCCATTGGATGCTACTTCATAGAGTAGATCATCAACAACCATTTAAACATCTAACCGATAAGTTATGGTAAATATTTGAAACAAAGAAGCAATGTTTTTTCTTGTCTATGAAGGGGTTTTAGATTTTGAGTTCTAACTTAATAAATTCCAGTCATTTGATTGCATAACAGTTTTGAATGGTGTAAATGACAATGTCATTTGCACCATAATTCCTTGCTGATGTTAGCCCATCAACTAGGGAAATATAATAAGCCTCATTATTTGTGGTTCTCCCATGAATTTCTCTAGTGTTTTGATATACTTGACTAAGTGCTTCATTGTGAAGCACAAATTTAATTTTTGCTTCACCTAGTTTTGGATGGCACCAAACCTAAATGATCAGGGTCCACTTCTTCACCATCTACAAAACAAGAAAAAAAATTACATGAAAACTTTTTAGAATTTCTTGAAACTATGTTGTGGCAACTCATTGTTACAGTGGTGGAAACTCACTGTTACAGTGGCAACAACTCCCTGTTACAAAAAACATGTTTTCATATTTTCAATCAAATTATATATCAATGCACTAGAATTTTAAAAGTTTGCAAGGAATGTTAACTTCCTAAGTTTCCAAATTCAAGGCATGTTAAGAGACAACCATCCACATTGTTAGACAATACCATCACATTTTGACATTTGAAATGCATATCACAAAAACATCATCACCTTAAAATGTTGTGTGCATTTGTTAAAACATTAACAATTCATGAGGTTTTTACATCATTATTTTTAGATATACCGTACTAATAATTTTGTAAATGCATGTTTTGGTAAGGTTTTTCCACCATTGTAGTTCCTTTAGAATAAAGACAAGTGAACTAACAAGGTTTAACAATTTTACTAGGTTTACTTGATTGACCTAGATTTATTAGGTTGATCTACATTTGCTAGGTTTAATAGATTAAATATGTTGACCTAAATTTACTTGTTTAACCATGGTTTATTAAGTTGACCAAGTTTACCTAAGTTTACTAGGTTGACTTAGGTTGACCTACGTTGACATAGATTTACTACGTTTACTAGATTTAATAATTACTAGTTTGACCTAGGATGACTAGGTTGACCTAACTTTATTAGGTTGATTAGGAGAGATTCATAGGTTTGTTAGGTTTATTGAAATGATTAGGAGATATTCCTTCAACTATGGCTACCAATCCTTTGTAAGTTTGTTCATTTTTTTGGCTAAAAACAAGACAAAGAGAAACAACATGAGCAAATTTGGCTTAAAATATGTAACAAGAGCATGAATCATTAGACTATGAAGTTGCTGCAATGGTGACCAGTGAGTTGCCACAACGGTAACAAGCGAGATGCCACAACAGTGACAAGCGAGTTTCTGTTGATTCACCAGTTGTGGCAACTCACTAGATGTCCGTTGTGGCAACTCATAGGTCACCTAGTCCATCAAGTGAGCGTGTACTAATGGTATACGGTTATAGGTATTGGGAGTCTCAAAACTCTGAAATGTTTTTAAGGCATTCTAAAAACATGAGGATTTGAGAAAGAGGAATTAATATTAAATTTTGTTTAGCTAATGGTTAAATTTATTCTAATTTTCTTTTGTTTTTGAGCTAATTTGTAACCTTTGTCTCTACCTTGTTCTAATGAGCTGCTTTTCAACCCTGTTATTAGCAGTTGGTCCAGTTTGTTAAAAAGGATTAAGTTAATTATAAGAGGTCATTTTTCATTTTGGTGAGTTTATATCGGGCTATTTAAATTTCTCAATATATACCGTTGGTCTAGTTTGCTAAAAAGGATTAAGTTAATTATAAGGTTGAAGTCATTGTGAACTGGCCAAAACCAAAATCTACTACAGAAGTTAGGAGCTTCTTAGGAGCAGCACAATATTGGAGAAAGTTTATTGCTAACTTTTCCTTGATTGCAGCTCCCTTACATGCTTTAACAGGATTGAACAAGGTGTTTCAGTGGGGAGGCAAACAACAGAAAGCCTTTGACACCTTGAAAGAAAATATTAGTACAACACCGGTAATAGCATTGCCAGATCTTCAAAGACCATTTGAGATTGAAACAAATGCCAGTGACTATGCCATGGGAGTAGTGTTGATGCAACATGGTAAAACCATATGTTATCATTCTGAGACATTTAATTCTACAGTAGTTAATTATCCGACATATGATAAAGAATTGTATGCATTAGTACAGAGTGTGAAAATGTGTAAACATTACCTAATGGGAAAAGAAACAGTTATACATACTGATCATCAACCACTTCAATATTTTCACTCACAAACTAAATTGTAGCAATCAAGACACTATAGGTGGATGGGGTTTCTACAACAGTTTCATCTTGTCATCAGATATAAGAAAGGCATACACAATAAGGTTGCAGATATGTTATCCAGACCAATTATAAATGCATCTACTATACTTAAGCATAACTCAGTATTGCATGAAAGCTACATTGAACAATATGCTCAAGATGTAGATTTTAAAGATGTATATGCAACCTTAAGTCATGGCAAACACGTAGAAGAATTGGATTATCATGTTAAGGACCAACTCTTGTATCATTTGAGAAAGTAATGGATTCCTCAAACTAAAAGAGTTAACATAATTCGAGAAGCACATACTTCTCTAATATTAGGTCATTTTGGTGTAAGTAAAACAGCTGCACAATTACAAAGGTTATGTTATTGGCCAAGAATGCATGAAATAGTTTCTAGATATATTAAAGGGTGTACCATGTGTGCTAAAAGCAAGCCCAGCAATAGAAAACTAGGCTTGTACACTCCACTTCCAGTTTCTTCCCATCCTTGGGAAAGTGTTTCCATGAAATTTGTTGGGGGATTGCCAAAATCTAGAAAAGGTCATGACTATTTATATGTTATTGTGGACAGGTTCAACAAAATGTGTATATTAATACCTTGTAATAAGTAGATTACAGCTGAACAAACAATAAAGTTGTTCTTTCAGCATGTATGGGTTCATTTTGGATTACCCACTTCTATTGTCTCTGATCGAGATTCCCGATTTGTTGGGAAGTTTTGGTCAAGTCTATGGGAGTTAATGGACACCAGATTGAAGAAGAGCACAACATTTCATCCACAAACAGATGGCCAAACAAAGGTGGTTAATAGGACAGTGATCCAGTTTCTTAGCGGCTATTGTAGCAAGCATCCCAAGCTTTGGGATGAATATTTATGTTATGTGCAACATGCTTACAACCGTGGTAAGCACTCTTCTACACAAAGATCTCCTTTTGAGACTTGTTTTGGTTTTACACCAAGGTCTCCCATGGATTTTGTCTTTAGTAAAGACATAATAGTTGGTGGACATAGTGATGTGGACAAAGCAACCAAGTTCATTGAACAGATCCAAGAAATTCACCAAGCAGTGTAGGAACAGCTGGAAAAGAGCTAAGCCAAGTACAAGGCAAGGCATGATAAGCATCAAATTGAGCATAGCTTCCAAGTTGGTGATCAAGTCTGGCTGTACATCAGGAAAGACAAAATGCAAGGTGAAGGTAAGAAGCTGAAGCCAATAAGGTATGGGCCTTTCAAGATACTTGAGAAAATTGGTGAGAATACTTTTTGCCTTGATTTGCCAGCTTACATGCACATCTATTCAGTTTTTAATGCAGAGAACTTGAGACTATTTGGACCTTCATTGATTGAAGACCCCGAAGAGAAAAGTCAGTTGCCTTCTATTGACGATCTGTTCCCTGAATATCTCAATGAGTTGCAGGAAGATATAGTTCTGGACAGGAAGGTGAGAACCACGTGCAGAGGGGACATTGAGTACCTCAGAATCAGACTCAAAGGTTCAAAACCAAGCAGTGCAAGATGGATAGAGATTGGACAAGTGAGGAAGTTGTATCCTCGCTTGATTGATGCTTAAAAACCAAATTTTGGTGGTCCAAAAGCCTTTTTCAGTGGGAAGGCATGATCCAAATGGATCCTAGAAAACCCTTTAAGTCTAAGAATGTAAACTTTGAAACGGGAACTATAAACTCAAAACGGGAACTCTGGCCAAAAAACCCCAAAAAAACATCAAAAACAGTGCTCAAAACGAAAAGTGTGTATACTAGAACGATGTTTTTATTTTTTAGGCGTCAATTTTGAACATGTTTTAAAAATGGCAGTGACTACAAAATTTACTATGAAATTTTCGTGCAAAATATAGCTTCAAAATGAAAGTGATGACACTGGAACAATGATTTTTTTTTTTTTAGGGTCAATTTTCAAAATTTAAAAAAAATGCTAATAAAACCAAATTTTTATGTGTCAAAGAAAGTTGTTTATGAGGGAAAAAACACACTAATGTTTTTGGTAGAATATCATTTTTCTTTCCTAAGTATAAATTTAACATGTTTTCAACCATAACATGCTAGATACAAAAAAAAATGAATTTTTTTCAACTATAAAATTAAAAAACCATGACATTATGAACAAATTACATCACTAAATGCATTCAAAAGTCATTATTTGTATATTGAATAAAACATACATTATATCTCTAATTTAATATTGCATTGTAGATATTTTAAACAATAAAATTTATCATAATTAAGACATATAATCCAACAACATAAAAATGCCTCATAACTTCTCATTTAACACCATATGGAAAACATTAATTTTATTTGAAGATACGATGCATACATCAGTTATATAAACTGTCTTAAACAATTATTCAAAAACACTCATATTTTCTGGCACACCATCAGAATTCACATCTTCAGATGAGTGACTAGATGCTGACAAAGATGTTCCATATTCTTCTCTTTCATTAACTAGTGCCCCATCTGAGTCCACATGCATGCCCAACATTTCAGGTTTCAAAATTCTTCTAGATCTATGACTGGTTTCAGGTGACTCCCATGTCAACACTGTTCCTTCTGGTACCAACCTTTTCAGAATCTCTATTGTCTTGAAGCGAAGAGTTCCTCTCTTTGTTAAATTTAAGTCATAAACAAGTAAGTCTACATCCTCCAATTTTAATATGTCTGTGCGGCGACGATTTACATTTGTACCCTTTCTTTTTCTTTTTTCACCATTTTTTTTGTCAACTACCATCTCTGGCTTATACACACCATTGAATGGGTGTGTATTTGTGGCATACCAATGTACTTCAACACTTGTAACATCCTCATTTTCTGTAAAGACCTTTATAACTTTAGCAACCCAAAATGGATAGCCATTGGGATCTCCATCTGCTAGCACTGCAATCATGCAACCCTCCTTAATATCCTGTACTGAACCCCTATAAAGGTCTTCCATGGCTTCACGTTGTGCATGAGATCTTCTGGAACCAATATACATCTCTCTTTCCGCTGCCTGTGAAGAATTAATAATACCTTGAGATTGTTGATATTCAACAATGTTTACTTCCTCATGTTCATTCGACACATTTTGTGGCCAAATAAATGGATTTTTCAAAGGTATATCTTCATTTGTTGTTGTCGAAATGATATCACTTTGATTATTGAAAAATGACTCCCACCAAACTGAATCAGCAATGTCAAAGTACTCATATGTATATCTAATACATTTTTTAATTTCTTCCAAGCAATCAGAATAATTTATAGCCTTGTTCTGTCTGCGTGCATTCTGAACTTCACCAACTGATTGTAATAACAATATTTTTGATGCAAATATTGGATGATCTGGAATGAACTTCAAAAATTGCAAACCTGATGACGGTGCCCATTCTGTAGTAGTTGAATACCTCTTGCCCCATATTAGTGTTTTCCCATGAATTTTTTTGATACGAAATTGATGTTGGAAGCTAATGTCATTAAGTTGTTCAATGCATTTCCCCTCACCATATGATCCCAGAATAAACCTTTGCATGTCAACATTTTCTTCCAACACATCAAAAGTAGGCTCTGGCATGTATGATTTCTTAATACATTCAATTAGTGATGGCAAGCTCCCAACTTCCTTCCTCCTCAATGTGACTGAAAAACGACTGAACATCTGATCAATATGGTCATGAGTGTGCCCAACAAGAAGGAAACCAACCTTTACCTTTTGAAAAATTCTCAATTCAACAAGCATGTTTAGATATCCAAAAACAACTTGATTTTTGTTTTCACGGCAAGTGTTGTCCTATTGTAGATACAAAACTTCAGGAAGATTACCAGACCAATGAGAAATCACATCATGAATTATGGTTATGGTCAGATTTGCATCATTATGAATATTTGGAGCTGTGAAGTACACCCTTGGCAACATTTTCCCATTGAAGACCATACAACTGACCAAGTGAAATTGAATAAAGTTTTCCTCCTGTAAATTTTTGGGTGTGCGAACAAAATGTGGTAAAAGTGTTTTCTTCTGGTCCATACCATCAATTATCAAACCCAAATATTTATTCGGATTATCATAACACTTCTTTCGATGCTTGTACAACTTCTTCCTTTTGTTTTTTTGTTGTTCGCGATGCTCCTGAAGTTGTTTGACAATTAAATCTACACAACATAAAAGAGATTCATTAAGAAATATGTTTTCATAGTTGATGACTATACAATTTTAAAAGTTAAAGTTATGAACGCTTACCTCTTTCTGAGCCTTCACATTTGTCCCTTTTTGATTTAAGAGAAGCACATGTACTGCAAATCCCCATCCTTGTCTTCTTAGGAATACAGACATTGTTGAATTCTTTCTTCCATACCTTCACAAAATATTGATATGTAATAAACTAGCCATGTCCCTCAGCACCTTCTGCATATTCTTTGTATAAGTTGTAGATTTCTCGTCTTGAAAAATTATCTAGAATATGTATTGTCTCTCTATTTGACATACACTCTCCATGATTTGAAAAGAAATCTTTCATCCATGACATTGCAGTATTTGATAATGGACCAAACTGTCTTTTATGACGTACTTCTGAATAAAATGTGGGATCCTTTTCCAAATTTTCTTGAATTCTCGAGAGATGAAAATTCCCAATCGAATGAAACATTTTGAAACCTTTTCTACAGATAAAAAAAGTCCCAATATGATAATCATAACCTGACAATGTAGATTGCATGCACCCAACTAAATATGAATTTTGCATGCTTTTATTCATTGACAAATATCTCTTCCTGCTTTCTAATGCAAATTTGAAATCCATATGTTTCAAGCAATCTTTTTGGCAACATTCAATTGAAATGAGAGCACTGATAGAACTTCTTCTTGTCAGATATTCTGCTCTACCCCTTGTATAACTAGAACAACTTGCATTGATACGAAAAGGTCTGCTCCTACTCCTTGATACAATATTTCTTGGCAACATCTCCATCATTGGATCATCATTTGTATAAGGCTTTTCATCATCATTAAGAGGAATTTTATCCACACTATGATCAACTCTGCTTTTCAAATATTGACTTGGAGGATATTCTTCATCTTCCGCTTCTTTAGTGCTACTGTCGTAGTCCTTAGAATTCAGACTGAATGGAAAATCTGACTCGATGTTTAATGGATATTTTTCCTCATATGCATTGCCAGTGCTATTCTCATAGTCCATAGAATTAGGACTACGTTGAAAATGTGACTGTTTACTTATTGAAGATGCTACATCCCGTCCTTTGTCACTGCTACCTTTATACTCATTAGAATTAGGACTAAGTGCATCATCCTGTCCTTCATCACTGCTGCTCTCATAGTCCTTAGAATTAGGACTAAGAGGACACAGTGACACTCCATTCTTTTGAAATTCATCATCACGCTCTTCATAACTATTGCTCTCATAGTCCCCAGAATTAGGACTAAGTGGACATTGTGGTAATCCATTCTTTTGAAATTCATCATCCTACTCTTCATCACTGCTGCTCTCATAGTCCTTAGAATTAGGACTAATTGGACACCGTGACACTCCATACTTTTGAAAATCAACATCATGCTTTTCATCACTACTGCTCTCATAGTCCTTAGAATTAGGACTAAGTGGACACTTTGACACTCCATACTTTTGAAAATCAACACCATGCTTTTCATCACTGCTGCTCTCATAGTCTTCAGAATTAGGACTAAGTGGACACCGTGACACTCCATTCTTTTGAAATTTTCCATCACGCGCTTCAAAACTGCTGCTCTCATAGTCCTCAGAATTAGGACTAAGTGGACACTGTGACACTCCATTCTTTTGAACTTCACCATCATGCTCTTGAAAATTGCTGCTCTCATAGTCCTCAGAATTAGGACTAAGTGGACACCATGACACTCCATTCTTTTCAACTTCACCATTATGCTCTTCAAAACTGCTGCTCTCATAGTCCTCAGAATTAGGACTAAGTGGACACCGTGACCCTCCATTCTTTTGAACTTCACCATCATGCTCTTCAAAACTGCTGCTCTCATAGTCCTCAGAATTAGGACTAAGTGGACACCGTGACCCTCCCTTCTTTTGAACTTCACCATCATGCTCTTCAAAACTGCTGCTCTCATAGTCCTCAGAATTAGGACTAAGTGGACATCATGGCACTCCGTTCTTTTGAACTTCACCATCATGCTCTTCATCGCTGCGGCTTTCATAGTCCTTAGAAGTAGGACTAAGTGGAATCTGTGACTCTTTATTTATTTGAAATTCTCCATCCCCTCTTTCATCAGTGCTGCTCTCATAGTCCTTAGAATCAGGACTAAGTGGAAGAATTGACTTTCTATTCATAGTGGAAGAATTCCCGCTATATTCATCAATATGAATAGAGTTGTTACGCGATGAAGAAGTTGATGGTGTATAAATCGAAACTTCACTATCAGAATAATCCATCCCTTTCAAATAGAAGATGTTGAATGATACAAATGGAGAGTCTCCTAAAGATATTATATAGCTTAAAGAATGAAATTTTCCCTCCAAAAAATTTCGCGAAAATATTTCCCTCCAAAAAGTTTGGCGAAAATATTTCGCTCCAAAAAGTTTCGCGAAAATAATTCCCTCCAAAAAGTCTGTTAAATTTATTTACCTTCATTATTTTGTTCTACAATTTATTGAAAAATGTAAACTAATTTTTTTTTATGAAATCATAATTAAAATTGTACACTACAACTTCTACATTAATTATTTTAATAGTTAAACCATATAATATTCGCTTTACAATACTACAATATTCACTTTATAATATTTTAAAACAAATTATCCCACATTCAACCTGTTGTAAAACAAATCTATAATATTCACTTTATAATATTGTAAAACAAATTATCCCATATTAACCGTACAGTAAAACATCTCCGTAACTTCACTTATATATTAAAATTTCATTATCACTATTACTCACATCACATCCAGGCTTTCTGAAAATCGTTGAAAGACTCGTGAATTTGTGGAGCAGCTAAATCGCTATCAACAACATATTCAACGAAGAATTCTCGCAATTGAAAGGTAAGTTAAATTTTTTTCCTTGAAAACTTTTATATTAAATTAGTTTAATGAAAAATATATATATATTTTTAAATTAATAATTTTCCTGAGCCAAAATAACAATTACATCCATCGTGAGCATGGTGGGCCCGGTCAACCTCATTTGCTTAATACCCGTGGGTGCGCCCCCCTGCCCAACCCCCTTCCCCCCCGGGCGCGCCCCGCGCACCCTCCCTTGGCCCCACCACCCGGGCCGCCCGCGCCCGCGCCCGGCAGGCGGCAGGGCGATTCCGGGAATTGCCCTGCCGCCTGCCGGGCGCGGGCGTAGGTGGCCCGGGTGGCGGGCCATCACCCGCCCGCCCCACCCCTCCGGGCGCCCTCACCTGCCCGCCCCACCCCCCTGGGAATCGCCCTGACGCCTGTAAGGCGCGGGCATGGGCAGCCCGGGTGGCGGGCCGTCACCCGCCTGCCCCACCCCCCCAGGCGCCCGGGCGCCCTCACCCGCCCACCCCACGCCCCCAGGTGCCCTCACCCGCCGGCCCTCCCTAACCGCCACCCACCCGCCGGCCCCACCCCCCTCACCCACCCGCCGGCCCACCCCTCCGGGCGCCCTCACCCGCCCGCCCCACCCCTACGGGCACCCTACCTACACCCCCCCCCCTCACCCACCCGCTCGGCCTGGGCGCCCTCACCTGCCCGCCCCATGCCTCTGGGCGCCCTCACTCGCCCGCCTCACCCCTCCGGGTGCCTTACCTACCCCCCCTCACTCGCCTGCCCAGCCAGGGCGCCCTCACCCGCCACCCACCCCTCCTGGCGCCCTCACCTGCCTGCCCTACCCCTCCCGGCGCTCTCACCCGCCCGCCCCACCCCTCTGGGTACCCTACCTACCCCCCCTTACCTGCCGGCCCGGCCCGTGTGCCCTCACCCACCACCCCTCCGGGCGCCCTCGCCCTCGCCTGCTTGCCCGCCTTGCTTGCCCTCGCCCCGCCACCCGGGCCGCCCGCGCCCCCGCCTAGCAGGCGGCAGGGCGATTCCGGGCGGGGGCGCGGGCGGCCTGGGTGGCACCGGCCGAGAGCCGCCCTCGTGCAGGCGCCACCCAGGCTGCCCACTCCCTTGCCCGGCAGGCGGCCGGGCGGCTCATGCAGGCGCCACCTGGGCCGCCTGCGCCCCCGCCCGACAGGCGGCAGGGCGATTCCCAGAATCGCCCTGCCGCCTACTGGGCGGGGGCGCGAGCGGCCCGGGTAGTGCCTGCACGAGGCCGGCTCGTGAATCGCCCTGCTGCCTGCTGGGCGGGGGCGCGGGCGGCCCGGGTGGCGCCTGCACGAGGCGCTCTCGTGCAAGCGCTCGCGCCCCTGCCCGGCAGGCGGTACGGCGATTTCGGGAATCGCCCTGCCGCCTGCCGGGCAGGGCGTGGGCTGCCCGGGTGGCGCCTGCACGAGAGGGCGCCTCGTGCAGGTGCCACCCAGGCCACCCGCACCCCTCCCCGGCAGGCGGCAGGGCGATTCCCGGAATCGCCCTCCCGCCTACCGGGTGGGGGCGCGGGCGGCTCGGGTGGCGCCTGCACGAGGCGCCCTGTCACGCCCCCAAGCCGGCGGTAGTCTTTCAACCGCTCTTAGCGAGGTGCGGCACCACCGAACACTTTCTTTTCACCAATACTTATGTTCATGGACTACGCCTAATTCACTTCCTCTTACTTAGTTTGTGTTTCTCAACCAAGTATTATTATGTTTAGCCTTTATACCAATGAACACCCATACTCATTCATTATCAACAACAATTATAACAAGAACACAATTGCACAGTATAAAGGGAGGGGCAACTCCCTGAACAATGAGTCTGCCCGAAATATATGTATTAATCAATCTTTCAACAATACAAGCTTTTACAAGTATTCTTGGCAAAATCCAAGTCTATACTTAGCCAATTTACAATCACGGCAAAACTGCCTTTACACACCTTTGTGCACACCTTGCACGGTGGGAGGGTGCTCACCCGAGCCACCAAGACACCCCCGTCAAGTCCCGGCACAAAACAACACTTCGTTCAACCTACGGCACACCTTGCCCAACCTTCGTCTTTTACCAAGTGTCACTTCCAAACATGCGGCTTGAACCAAGAATAGCGCATGAGTTGTGCGCTTCCTTCTTGTCCCCTTTGCGCACTTGAAGACTGCACCTTATGCGAAGTTCGTAGGTCGAAGTTCGATGCCCAAAATGATCTTCAAACGCTCCAATATATATGCGTTGTGGGTGGGGTGGTGGCTTGCCCAGCCGACCACTAAAACCATGTTTACACACCCCTTTATTTATGCGCTGGGAGGGGTGGGGCGGGCGGGCGGGTGGGTGAGGGCGCCGGGCGGGTGAGTGGGTGAGGGCGCTCGGAGGGGTGGCGGGTGAGGGTGCCCGGGCCGAGCGGGTGGGTGAGGGCGCCAGGAGGGGTGGGGCGGGCGGGTGAGGGCACCGGGAGGGGTGCGGCGAGCGGGTGGGTGAGGGCGCCGGGCGGGGGGGCGGGTGAGGGCGCCTGGAGGGGTGGCGGGTGAGGGCACCCGGGCTGAGCAGGCGGGTGGGTGGGTGAGGGCGCCAGGCGGCGTGGGGCAGGTGAGGGCACCCGGGCCGGGCGGGCGTGCGTGTGGGGGTGGGGGGGTGGGTAGGTAGGGTTGGGGCGGGTGGGTGAGGGCGCCCGGGTGGGGGAGGGTTGTGGGGGTTGGGCCGGGGCGCCCGGGCGGTGGGGCGGGTGAGGGCGCCCGGGCCGCCCAGGGGGGGGTTGGGATGCTTAGGGGGGCCCGGTGGGTGAGGGCGCCCGTGCCGTGCGGGGGGGGGGGTTTGGGTGAGGGCGCCCGAGCAAAATGTTTTATTCGTGATTTACTTTTTTTACACTATAATGTTAATGCATGCCCTTTTGGAATGTGAGGGGCAGTGGGTGGGGAAATTGTTGATTAAAATTTATGATATATTTTCGTTGTTAATTTAAGTTAATATGTTTTTATTATTTACTGATTTATGTGTTTTATTTTTCAGGAAAATGGCATCAAAGAGAATTTTAGTGAATCTTTCTGAACCAAAGACTCTTAAAGGTGCATCTAAAAGAAACATTGGTGAACGAACTCCACCTGAGCTCATGACTACAAATCTTGCAAGTGCCTCAAGTGATAAGAAGATGATTTCGGACAGGAAGAATTCGAAAGAGGTGAAATTTCCATAAAGAATGTGGTATGTGAAAGAAAGAGAAAGCGCAAATGGGAATATATATCTATATATCGATATACCGAATGATAATGGAATTTTTGAGGTGATGGGAAGAGTCATAGATATGTGTTCGGTATCGAACACTGAAGTTGTTTACGTACTTACAAAAGCTCCCAAGTCACATGAAAGGGTTAAATACCAACTATCATATTCATTGTATGACACCAGAGAGGTATCTACAAAGTTGTGTAGTCAAATCGTAAATGAGATGACACAAAACATTGTAAGTATTGTTATTTATATTTGTATTTTGCATTTTTGAAAGTGTCTTGCTATATTTTTTAACTTTGTTTTTTATTGACATATGATATTTTGTTTGGTAGAATTTCGTTGAAAGTTGTTCAATTAGGTTGGGAGGCATTCATTTCATTGAGCATGATATCATGAAAGTTGTCAGCAGTTTTTACTTAGTGTCAGAAGAAGATATGGAAAATAGGGAAAATGAAGTAATTGATAATGCTACAAAACTACATACAAAGAATCAGGAAAAAAAAGTCTTTGGTGGATAAATCTAGCAAGGGTAAACAAGTTACTTTTGAGAACGATGAAGTTGAAATTGACAATGAAACATATTTTGTCATTACTGAAGATGACATTGGAACTGAGAAGAGCCATAAAAATCCAAAAGTAACAATGCCCAAGAATAACTCTGTTGGGAATGTTATGACCAGCAGTCAAGAACCTAGTGAAACTTCAAAAGAAAGTAGAGAAATCATTACACCAAGAGCTGATTTAGAAGATGGCATTATCAAAACAAAACAAAATGTCATTCGAGAGAATTTGACAAAGAGAAACTTAATTGATGGTGGTCGCACATTTCAGCTTAATGTCAGGCAAACCTATAAAGCAAGTGAAGGACAATGTCAATATCAAGTTAGAAAGCCACATCATCTACATGTTCACAACTTGAAGACATTGATGAGGTACAATCCATATGCTCATGTGGTTAGTTATGCGCTTCTTGTTAATCCACTTCAAGTTCCCAACAAAGAAGCATTTGATAAGTCAAAATGTTTTGAATACAATTATTATGTGCTTGGGGGGAACCATTCTGTAGAAGCTCAAAGACAATTGATGGAGGAATATCCTAATAACCCACGTTTTGAAACAATGAAATGTATCATTTACGCTGGTTTATTTGATACAGAAGCAAAGTTAGTGGCATGGGATCATAATTCAGATAATGAATATAGGATGTATATGACTTTCATCCAAAGGGTTAGATTTATTCATAGTGAATTTGAAGAAAAATGTGGTGGGGATAGGACAAATGTTACTGCAAATTTCCGAAAGGAATGTTGTATGGAAATAGGATATCAAATTGAAGAGAAAACCAATTCAAAAGGTGGAAAAGGTAGCAAACATAGTGATTTATTCAGAGGTGTTGATAACATTTTCCAATTGGCATTTAGAACTAGAGATGTTTGGAGGTTGATTGATGAGCTTTTTAGCATGTGGGAAGACATTGCCATTAAAAACCAGAAGGTCAAAAAGTCTAAGCCATTGATATGTGGCAATAGTAAATTAGCTCCTGAAATGAAGCATCTTCGAGACGATATGACTATCACACCTTGGAGGGCGATGCAAGGAGTGAAAGATGAAAAAATTGTCAAAACAATATTATCTCGTGTGAGGTCAGGGGAATTATCATTGGAGGAAATGTCTGAAGAATCTCAAAAGTAAGTTTGTTGAAATATTTTTATTTATTTCTAGATTATAATTATATTTTAAATAAAACATGTTGTTCTTGGTAGTATTTGTTATACATATCATTATATTAACTTTTTGTTACTTTATCTATGCAGTCACAAAGTTTATATGAAAATTCAAGAACAAATGGTTAGATTGTTGAATGAAGGTAGTTGGGATGATGTTGTACGCAACTATTCAGATTCAAGTTCTACATCAACATTAAAAGCTTTTTATCTTGCATTTAAAAAGGTATTTTGATTTATACATTCATTTTTATTCACCTGTGTACTATTTTTAATTTATAACTTACACATATATTTGTTTATTTTATAAAAGATGAGGAAGGATGATAATGGAGTGCCAGATAGTTTCAAAACCTTTATTGAAAAAATAAAGATCAAAAGACTGAGGAAGCGACGTATTAAGGATGTTCAACTTGATCCAACTATTAATCATTTCATTTGGAATGGGCTAGACACTATTCAATATCAAGTAATAAAAGGCGACTGTGAAGACATTGCTAAATTCATACCTAAAAGGGATTCTGCCCTAGTCATTGCAGATATTCCCCATGGTTTCAATATTCCAAACATTGACTATGATAGTGACCCTTATACTTATCAAGCTTTTAGTAAAGTGGTTGCGGAATTTGTAGAAGTCACGTCATCACCATTATGGAGATTTGTGACATTTCATTCAGACACACAATTGGCAATGATATTGTCAAGCTTCAAGGGGAAAACAAATTCAAGGATGCAACTTACATGGTAAGATGTTTAAAATGTATATTTGATTAATGTTGAAAAATTTATTTATGTACAAGTTAATTGAACTTTTACTATTTCATGTTACAGGGAAAAGTCAAATCTTCTTCACAATGAAGATCAACAATTTATAAATGATTTTGAGTTCATTCATATTGATAGTTGGGCAAAAGAAGATAGCCATATGTCTATGATTTTTAATCGGGTAGACAGAAAGAGTCATAGCCAAATATTGACTTATGATGCTTTTGTGAGAAAACTAACATATGAAGACAAAGAAGCAAAAGGAGAGATAGTTAACATTTATCAAAAACCACAATTATTGATTAACTATCGTATAGACATTTGTTCAAATGAAGGAGATTGGGTTCAGGATTTATTTTCTGGCTCAGGTAAGTTTTATTATATGGAATTGAATTTCGATATGTTATTTTTTTAATTAATATGTCATTGTACTAATTTAGTTCATTATTTCTTTTGTGCTTGATAATTAGGTACAACACTAGCATGTTGCCTTCAAAAAGGAAGAAATTGCATTGCAATTGAAAAAGATCCAGTACAGTGCAATTTCATTCAGCAAAGAATTAATGCTCTTCAATTTCTTCCAGATGCAATGCAAGAAATTGGGTTGAAGAAATGGGACTTTAGTGAATCACGTGTGGCAAAAAAGGCAAAGGAACCCCAACCACCATTACATGGAATGTTTGGAAAGACATACATTGGAAGATTCGCAGACATCAAAGACCCATTAGAAGAGGAAAATGAGCAAAATGAAACAGAAAATATTGTGGAAGAAGACAATGATGAAACTCTAGAGGACGAAGAGTTTGGATTACGTGACATTGTTGATTAAATTTAAGTTATGCTTGTAAATCAAGCTTTGCAATGTTTTGACTTTGACATTTTATGAGAAGAATAAACACTCAATTAGGGTTGTTATACGTTCAATATTGGTAATATGTGATTTTTGCATTGATTTTTAAGTTAATCATTATTTTTTGAAAAAAAAAATGATTTTTATTATTTTTTTGACATGAAATTCATAGAAAAAGCTATTATTTAACCATTTTTAGTTAAACTTATCGTATAAAAATTGTGATTTTGACATGTCAATTCTAGAAAAAAATTATCAAAACGTGTAGTTTTTTAATTATATTTATGTTAAAAATGGTTATTTTTATGTCCATTGTTAAAAAATATTGTTTTTTAGAAACAATTATTTCATGTGGATTGAAAAATTAATTAAGGATGTATAAATATGTAGAATATCGAAAAGTCTAAATATCGACCTTCAAATTTAAAAATGCAAAACAATAAAAACCTCACGATTTTTTTTTTTTAAATTAAAATAAAAAACAAGAAAATGACCACTTCAAAAATTATCAAATTTACAAAATAATTATTTACATTTTATACATTAAAAAATTTAAAGCCAAAAAACAGGGCTTTTAAAAAAGGGGTGTGATGCAGAATGCTCACTTTTTTAAATCAGCATGAAAATCACTACCATTCTAAAACGTGATGTACATAAAAAAAAAATAAAGTGCCAAAAACTATGCTCTAAAAAAAACGTGTGTTCTGCATCACCCCTTTTCAAAATCAGGTCACTTTTTTGCTATCTCTACGAAACGGGTAACAGTATCAGTTCCCATTTCAAAGTTTACATTGTTGTCTTCAAAATCTTCTAAACATTAAAAACTGTTGCCTAAGAAAAACCTTTAAAGAAGGTGAATAACACTATTGGAAGGTAAAAGCATAGAGAAAACATTGAAAAACAGGGTTATCGGTGGTCAAAGCAACTTCGAATCGGAGCCATCGGATCTGGCCGATCAACGGTCTAGATCTGATCAGCAAATCGCAAACGGCAGTGGAAAAGGGAGGCTATCGGCGGAGACCACAAGGAATACGCGACTGCGATCAACAGTGTCAACGAGGACCGTCGATCAAGCGCGTAGATCGACGGCCCAAGTTGAATCGCGATATCGCAATCGGCAATTACAAAGGATCGGGGCCGATATAAACATAACTCGCGATAGCTGGACCTGATAACATTATAAACGAGATTTGATAAAATTTCAAGTCCAGTAAAAGGACTTTTTTTAATGTAAATCGCAATTTTAGTTAAATAAATGAAATACAAAGGATAAAGTGCCGATGCGATGAACCAGACCCGAAAGGGTTTCTTAATGCTATTGTATGTTATTTCAAGTCCGATATAAGCAGGATTTTCATATTTTAATGTATTTTCCAATATAAAGGGAAATCACAAAACAAGCAGGATTTCGGGAGAGCCAAAGGCGGTAAATGGTTTGGGCCGAACTCCACCCGATCTCACATACTAGTTGCCACGTGTCCAAGCTAAGGAGAGAGAAAACCACCCTTATTGGGCGGTTGACCCCCGTACGAAAGAGCCGCCCGAAATGAATCATAGCCGTTGGATCTCGATCTCCCAGATCAACGATGGAGATGCGATGTCGGTATACAGGTGGAACTGATAGGAGTATAAGGCAGATTTATGGATATTTGAATTCCGATAAACAGTTTTTGGTGGACTTTTCCTGTGCTTGAACGTATTTCTTTGTGTAAACAGAGGACGACGATTTTGAAAGATTTCAAAGGCCCGATGACCCATTCCGTTACAAAACAGGTGGCCACCATCCCTGAAAGCATTTAGCAATGATTGCTAATGCTCAAAGGGGGATCTGAGTGGACAGAGGTTGAGAAGCCAGAGAGCCTGAGAAGGTGAAATGAACAGACAACGCCGATTGGCTTTAAAGCCACAGACAAAGAGCAAACAGGGACAAGCAGTGCTGAGACAGAGCAACAGAGAGAGAGAGAGTTAGCGAGGAGAGTCTTTGTACTCAGAAGAGACTTGGGGGGTCCAAGTAAAGCCTTATTGTTTTGTATCTTTTGTGTGAGGCTCAGATTGAGCTCACTGTTGTAAAACTTTGTTTTGAAGACATAATAGAGAGGTCACCACTGAAGGCTGGACTAAGAGATGTAGCCCAGGAGTGTTGGGTGAACTCCTTATTAAACTTGCTGTGTTTATGTGTGTTGTCTATTAGGTTTATTTTATTGCTTCATTGTCTATGTATTTCGAAATCTTATCGATCCATTGCACAAAGTAACATAGGCAAATCCATGCACATGAGTATGTAATACCTTAATAATTGTCTAAGATCTCATTATCAGAGAAAGAGGGAAAGGGGGCATAATGAGGAAGGGAGTGTTATGAAACTAGCTCAAGAAAAAGATAGAAAAGATAGATCAATGCCTTAGAATTCAGCCTCTTCGAGGGGGCAACCTCCTCTACATTACATAAATGAACAATTCTTCGATGATTCAAATGACAAAACCTCATTTATATATATAGGAGTCTAAGGAGTCACAGTTTAACCAACCGACCTAACAATAATAATATAAAGCCACAAAAATAACAATAGAGGGATTCTATGGGGCACAGTAATAATAATATGGGGGCAATAGGGGCACAACAATATTAATAAGGGATACAACTACAATAGTAATGGGGTAATCACTAGTATTATAGGGACCCAACATGCCCCTCTCCTTCAAAAAAGTGTTGTCCTCAACGCTTTAGTAGTTTGGATGCTTCTGTATAAAATTCTCATCCTCCCATGTGGAATCTTCAGCGGATAAGTTCTTCCACTTGATAAGATACTCTGAAATTGATTGATTTCGTAACTTTCGAGTTCTTGTTTCTATGACTGCTTCTGGTTCCAATATAATTTTTCCTTCCTCGTCAAGTTCTGGAAATATTGTTTGAACTGGGAGTTTGTCGCCTATAACCTTCTTTAAACATGAAACATGGAAAACTGGGTGCAATCGAGAAGCTACAGGAAGCTCCAATTTGTATGCCATAGTACCAATCTTTTGCAACACCTTGTACGGACCATAATACTTTGGTGATAATTTATTATCCTTCTTAGCTTGCTTGAGGGACATTTGCTTATATGGTTGTAGCCATAGGAATACCCAATCACCTACATCAAAACTTCTTTCGCTGCGATGTTGATCTGCCTGTTGTTTCATTCTATTCTGTGCCAATAGGAGGTTATCCTTTAAGAGTTGGAGGACATGTTGTTGATGTTCGATGTGATGTTCCACTGCTTGAACCTTAGAATTTTCTCTTAAATATGATGTGATGGATGGTGGCTGATATCCATAAAGTGCCATAAATGGGGTCATTTTTGTTGCTGTATGGAAGGAAGTGTTATACCACCATTCAGCTAGAGGCAACCATTTGACCCATTTTGTTTGTTTATCAGATACAAAGCAACGAAGATATCCTTCCAAACATTTGTTTACTATCTCAGTTTGCCCATCAGATTGAGGATGATAAGATGAGCTATGAACTAACTGAGTACCAAGACAAGAAAATAATTCTGTCCAAAAATTTCCAGTGAAAATGGGATCTCTGTCACTTACAATAATCTTTGGGTTTCCATTCCATAAATGCAGTAGAAACTGTACTGGCTTTAAATGGATGTGATAATGCACAAAAGTGTGCATACTTGGTAAGTCTATCAACTACCACCATGATGACACTCTTTCCCTCAAACTTGGGTAAACCTGTGATAAAATCCATTGAAACCTCCTCCCAACGTTGGCTTGGGATGGATAAAGGTTGTAATAGACCCGGTGTCTTAATTGTTTCAACTTTATTTTGTTGGCAAACCAAACATTCCGCCACAAACTTTTGAATATCTGATTTAAGACCCTCCCAAAAAAATTCCTTCTTAACCCTGCGGTAAGTTTTTAAAAATCCTGAGTGCCCTCCTAAGGGAGAAGTGTGCAATTCCATAAGAATCTTTTGTTTTAGCTGGGAATTCTTACAGAGGTATAAGTGATCTTTGTACCATAACGAATCATTTTGCCAGCTAAATGTATCAGACGTACTGGAGTCTTGTTGTAACTTTCGAATAAGTGCCCACACTTCTTCATCATTCTTCCATTCCTCCCTTGCTTCGTTTATCCAATTTGGTTGGATAATAGAAATGACGCACAACAATGCTTCCACATCCTCATCCTTTCTTGAGAGTGCATCTGCCACCACATTTTGCTTCCCTTTTTTGTAGATGATTTCAAAGTCATAACCCAACATCTTTGTGACCCACTTTTGTTGCTCTTCAGAGGATAATCTTTGTTCTAAAAAGTATTTAAGGCTATCATGATCCGTTTTTACCTTGAAGTGTCTTCCCATTAGGTAGGGTCGCCATTTCTTAAGTGCATAGAGTATTGCCAACATTTCCTTCTCATAAATAGCTTTGTGTAAAAACTTTCCCTTGATTGGACGACTTTCGAAAGAAATGGGTCTTTCATCTTGCATTAAAACAACAACAATTCCATTTCCTAAAGCATCACATTCCACAATAAAGGTTTTTGTGAAATCTGGTGTAGCTAAGACCGGTGCTTGGCACATTGCCTCTTTAAGATGCTCAAAGGCCTTTGTTGTTTCTGGAGTCCATGAAAATGCATCTTTCTTCAACAATGTTGTTAGAGGTGCTGCTATTCTCCCATAATTCTTAACAAACTTGCGATAATACCCTATCAACCCGAGAAATCCTCGCAGATGCTTTATGGATGTGGGGATTTTCCATTCCTTAATGGCTTTAATTTTGCTAGGGTCTACCTTAACTCCTTCATGAGATACAATATGACCCAGATATTCCACCTATTGTACTCCAAAGAAACATTTGGATCTTTTTGCATATAATTGTTTCTCCTCCAATAATTGTAGCACCCTATCAACATGTTCAACATGATCCTTCCAAGACTTGCTATAGATTAGTATATCATCAAAAAATACTAACACAAATTTTCTAAGGAATGGTTTGAAAATGGAATTCATCAAACCTTGAAATGTTGAAGGTGCATTGGTAAGGCCAAAAGGCATGACCAAAAATTCATAATGACCCTCATGAGTTCTAAATGTTGTTTTCAGAATGTCTTCAGTCTTCATTCTGATTTGATGATATCCTGAACGAAGATCCAACTTGGTGAAGTAAATTGATCCATGCAATTCATCCAGTAATTCATCAATGACTGGAATGGGAAACTTATCTTTAATAGTGAGCTTGTTGAGCTCCCTATAATCCGGACACATGTGCCATGATCCATCCTTCTTGTGCACCAATACTACTGGAGTAGAGAAAGAACTTTGACTCGGTTGAATTATACCAGCCTCTAGCATTTCTGCAACCATACGTTCAATTTCACTCTTTTGGGCATACAGATATCTGTACGGCTTGATGTTTGGAGGAACACTTCCTGGAATCAGATGAATAGCATGATCATGATCACGAATAGGTGGGAGACCTTTGGGAGTCTCAAATACCTTGGAATGATTGTCCAAGGCATTTTGGAGATCTGGAGAAATAGATGATTCCAATGTGGAAACATCTAGCGAACATAATTGTGCAATTACACCTCTTTGTTCCTTTTTTAGAAGCTTTGTCATACCGTTAGAGCTGATTATCTTTCCCGGTTTCCCTGTAATACCCCTTAATTCAACTTCCTTTCCTTCCACAGAAAATTTCATGAAAAGTTCTTGAAAATTAAAAGCTATTGTACCCAAGGATTGTAGCCATTGGACTCCTAGTACAACATCAGCACCTCCCATTGGAATGGAAATCATTGGGCTAGTCAATACATATTCTCCCATGGATAGCTTGATATTATGGCACTTTCCAGAGCAATTTATTGTTCCTCCATTTGCAACCATCACTTGACACTCTGGTGCTGGATATAAGAAGCAATTCAATTCTTTTGCTACCTTACAATGAATAAAATTGTGGGTACTTCCTAAATCAATCAACACTATTACCTTTTTCTTCTTGATTTGTCCTTCTATCTTGATGGTTTGAGGAGTGGTAATTCCTACCAATGCATTACAAGATATGGTCGGATTTATTTCTTCTTTATCTAGGCTTTGTTCCTGGAGTATATCCTCTTCTTTTGAACTTTCTTGCTCCTTTTCTTCTTCCTCTTCACAATTTATGTAGAATAATTTCTTCTCAGCACACTTATGACCTTTAGTGTATTTGCTATCACAACTGTAACAAAGCCCTTTTGATCTTTTTTCTTCCAATTTTTGTGGTGTCAACCTTATAGGTTGTGGAAGGCTAGGTTCAACAACACTTCCATCTTTATAGTTGTGAGTGGTATGCTTCCTGGTTGCCATAATTTTGCTTTCCATTTTTCTTGCTAACCTAAATGCCTTCTCTAATGAATCAGGTTCCCAAAGGCAAACATCATGTTGGATATTATCCTTTAAAGTCCCTATGAACACATCAATCCTATGCTCCTCTAGAATATTTTTTACCCTTATGTTCAATTTTTGGAACTCCTCAATGTGCTCCATTATTGAACCCTTTTGTTTGAGACTTATCAATTGGCTAAAAAAAGTGTTGCTTTTTGTATCCTCATAATGTGCTGTCAATTCTTCCGTAAAAATTGCCCAAGTGATAATTTGTTTACGAGAGCAAAGCCATTGATACCATACAAACTGATTTGGTTCCAAATATAAAGTTACAATATGTACCTTTTGTGTGTTTTTCACATTATTGAGATCGAAAAATTGCTCCATCTGTAATATCCATGTTGCGGGATCTTTGCCATCAAACTTCCTCATATCGATTTTTGGAATATGGTGGGTCTTTGATCCAACATTAGAGTCTATGGAATCATGATTAACATTTCTTTTGTTCTCATCATGGGTTTCCTTTACTACCCTTTCACCATTAGTGACCATTTCTTGTAGCAACTTATTCATATTTATCTTCAATTCTTCCATCTTATCATCCATGCCATCAATTTTAGCATCCATGCCATTCATCTTAACTTCCATGCCATCCATCTTAGCTTCTACGCCTTTCTTTAAACAATCCATCTTAGCTTCTACACCTTTCTTTAAACCATCCATCTTAGCTTCTACATCTTTCCTTAAACCATCCATCTTAGATTCTGTTGCTTTTTGTGCAAGTGACACTTGTTGCACTTGGTCTCGTAATTTTGATATATCGTGTTGCATTTCTTCCTCTTCTTCATAAGTCATGCTAGAGCTTTCAGGTTGCTTACTAGGTGTTTGCATTTTCTTTCCTTGGGGCATCAATTACCGATTCAAACTAATTTTTCAAACCAAGCTTATGCAAAAATTTAAAAAAACTACACACCTTTTTTAACTTTGTAGAAGCTTGATATTGAATCTGATTTATCTCTGCAATTTCGGATCATCTAGTTCTGAAATTCTGACCTATAGTAGCCCTCTGTGTCCTCTATCCAATGCGACCAGTCTGATCCAGGTTGGATTCTCCAAGGAAGAGTTATGACAATCTCCCAAGATGCCCTGATTATAGACTAGTTCAGTAGAGCGAACTTGTACGATGTGCCACGAGTCACTGTTTCAACCTTTGGATCTGAAAAAGATATACAAGAAACTACAGTCCGTCCTCTTTCTGTACCTTCTTACGAAATTTAAATCTGATTCTTAGAGAGAAAGTTATGATGATTTTCCCCTGGTCACCTGTTTGGAATGTAATTCAAGAGTCTGCAAAAAGACCAACTTCCTCAGATCATATCTCCGCAAATATAGTGCAAAAGGCTCTGAAATTTGGACCCGAGATTCAGCGCGATTTCTTCTCAAATGGGTTTTTTTTTTTAGCTTCTGAAACATCGCGGAGAAAAAGTTATAGCGAAAATTCCACGATGACCTGTTTGGAGCAACGAAACCCTAGAATCCAAAGCTCTAATACCAAATGTTATGAAACTAGCTCAAGAAAAAGATAGAAAAGATAGATCAACGCCTTAGAATTCAGCCTCTTTGAGGGGGAAACCTCCTTTACATTACATAAATGAACAATTCTTCGATGATTCAAATGACAAAACCTCCTTTCTATATATAGGAGTCTAAGGAGTCACAATTTAACCAGCTGACCTAACAATAATAATATAAAGCCACAAAAATAACAATAGAGGGATTCTATGGGGCACAATAATAACAATATGGGGGCAATAGGGGCACAACAATATTAATAAGGGATACAACTGCAATAGTAATGGGGTAATCACTAGTATTATAGGGACCCAACAGGGAGAGAGAAAGAGGAATATATTCATTAGATAGTGATGGGATAATAGAGAGAAAAAGAGGGAGGGGGAGAGAGTTAGAGAGAGTAAAGAGAGGGAGTAGGTAAAAGGGAGGGAAGAGAGAAAGAGGGGGGAAGGAGAGAAGGGAAAATGGAGAGAGAGAGGAAGTGATGGGGGAGGGGGGAGTGGGAGCAAGGGTGGGAGAGACATAACTAGTGCATCATTATGAAGGAGGGATTAAGGGAGGGAGGGACAAAGGGGAAGAACTAATGGGTCATTATGAAGGATGGATTTAGGGAGGGAAGGATAAATAGAGAAAGAGAGGGTGGGAGAGGGAGGGTGGGAGAAGGAGGGAGGGAGGGTGGGAGAGAGGTGTTGAATATATATGCTTTAACCATGTATAGTTATTTTCTACAAACACATTCTCAATCAAAACAAGGAAAGATAAAATGGCACACACATACATAAAACATGGGGATTTTACCTTGTAAACCCAAAAGTGAGAAAAACATATTTTTTTTTTCAATATATCATTATATTTATAATTTTACAATATAATATGTATATTCCATGAAATCCATAAATCCAAAGACATTAACTATTAATTAGAATGTAACCATTGTTCCTTAACTAAAATTACAAAACCATTCGATGAGCCACCATGCACCTCTAAACTGCTAAAAGTGAAAATCATATGTCGAAAATAGTTAGAAAAGGATAGAAAAAATTCCCTTTAGAAAGTAGGTTTTATCCCACCACCCCCGCCCAAGCTACTCCAGGTGTGATCTGAAATTAAAATTAAAGTTTTCATTAAAGTTTGAAGGTTTGTTTTATGTCTTATGGGCAATGGATCGATATTAAAAAACACACACAAAATAAGTTAAAATTTGCAGATTTTAACAATGAAAAATAGATCACAAACAACAATTTGACGTCGGAGTTCACCCCTCCTAGGCTATGTCTCCTGGTAAAGCTTTTAATGTTGGCCCTTTAAATTATATTCTCAAATGTGTAATTACATCAATATTCAATGCTCAAATTGCAAAAATAACACTGCCATTGTGTCTAGAACACCCAAAAACCCCTATGTAGGCTCTTAATGGGGTCAAAAAGACTGAAAAATGGCCAAGTTAGGCCTCCTTCTTGATTTCCCTACTAATTGTTTTGCAAATTCATCCCCCTGTCAAAACTAGCAACAAAATTCAGCTCTGGCGATATTGCAAGGTGAAAAATTCATAAAAATAGGTGGCAAGATTGACCACAAAGCCTGTCGATTTTGGTGCAATTTGTTGAATTGTTAGGCGGACACTATGCCCCTAATTCTCCACCCTCAGGTTGGTCATATTGTAGTTAGGTGACCATGTGGCACGGGCCAGAGGGCATGCACCCGCTGATCCCCACTCCTGGTCACATGATGTGTAAAGAAACCATGGACTGAGCGTGGGCAGGGTGCCACACAACTGCCCCTTCCAAGCCTTCCACAGACAGTTACATTAATAACAAAGGAACCCTAGGCTGGGGCCACGTGCCCTGCCCCTCCCTCCTTGGCACATGGTCACATTGCAATTAATATAAATTGGGTTGGGTCACTCAGATATGATCACCGACTCTACCCTTCCCCCAATGACGAAAACAATATTGTTTAAAAAAAAGTGACCCACTCTTTATTAATAAGAAACAACATAGCGTAGTGGTAGAGCAGGTTGTTTGATGGTGATAGGTCGCAAGTTCGATCCCTACAGAATCTCATATGATCCTTAACCAAATTTTGGCCTCATTTGGAGTGTCACATGGCACTCTCTCATTGGGCCATGTGTCACTTCACGATTGGCCCAATCCATAACACTATCAACCAATCAAATCACACCATTTTCCAGTGTACGACCATGCCATGTGTCCTATCCTGATTGGCTCAGTACTGCACAGTCACCCAGTTGACGTCAACACCATGTCAATGACAAAATGCCACATGGAACCCATACACTACCCACTCAACTCTGTAAGTTGACTTTTTTTACTATTTTCCAAAAAATTCAAGACGCGATAATTTCCTCATACAGTGTTAGATTGAGGTTATTCAAGCTTCGTAGGAATCATAACGACAAGATCTACGATTTAGCACTAGTTTTAGGAGATTTTTAGTACTTTTATTTTTTAGCGCATTTTTGATCCCCTAGATCATTCCTCCCCACTAGAAGCTTTTGGACCACCAAAAGTATGTTTTTAATCAACAAGTAAGTGAGGGTAAAAATACATGACTTTCTTGATCTCAATCCACCTTTCTTTACTAGGATTAGTACCTTTGAACCCCACTCGAAGATACTCCACATTGCCTCTACACGAAGTCCTTATCTTCCTGTCAAGAATTGAGTCTTCCTGCAATGCATTTAGATTTTTAGGAGCAAACTATTCTATAGATGGAATCTAAACATTCTCTTCTTGATCATCAATCATTGGAGGCTCATACAATCTCAAGTTTTCCACATTCACAATAGAATAAATCTGCATGTAAAGTGGCAAATCTAATTGAAAAGAATTGCTACCAATTTTCTCCAATATTTTGAAAGGCACATATCTGATTGGCTTGATATTTTTACCTCCACCTTGTAGTATTTCCTTGCTGATGTACAACCAAACTTGATCTCCCACTTGGAAATCATGATCAACATGATGCTTGTCACATCTTGCTTTGTACTTGGCTTTGCTTTTCTCTAGCTATTCCTATATCCTTTGATGCACTAGCTGAATTTGTTCAATGAAATGCTTTTTTATCCACATCACTATGTCCATCTACTGCAATATCTTTACCAAAGTTGAAATCCATAGGAGACTTTGACAAGTAACCCAAACAAGCTTCAAATGGAGATGCTTGTGTAGATGAATGCTTAGCACAATTGTAGGCATGATGGATGTAATACAAATGCTCGTATCAAAGTTTAGGATTCTTACCAAAATATCCTTGAAGGAGATGCACTACTGTTCTGTTCACTACTTTTGTCTAGCCATCAGTTTGTGGATGAAATGTGGCGCTCTTCTTCAACTTTTTGTCCATGAGTTCCCATAAACTTGACTAGAACTTCCCGACAAATTGAGAATCTCGATCAGAAATAATAGAAGTGGGCAACCCAAAGTGAACCCATACATTTGGGAAGAACATATTTGCGGTTTGTTCAACTGTAACTTTCTTCTTACATGGAATCAACACACACATTTTTTTGAAACAAACCACAACAACATCTAGATAATCATGACTTTTCCTAGACATTGGTAGTCCTCCAACAAAATCCATAGAAATAATTTCCCAAGGATGAGAAGGAATAGGAAGTGGAGTGTACAAACCCAATTTCCTATTGGTTGGCTTGCTAGTAGCACACATGGAACATCCTTTTACATATTTTGAAAGAATTTCATTCATGTGAGGCCAATAACAATACTTCTGAATTTGAGCAGCTATTTTGCCTACACCAAAGTGACCAACAATAGGAGAAGTGCAAGATTCCCTTATGACATTGACTCTTTCATCTCGTGGAACATAACTTGCCATGATGATACAAAAACTTTTTGTGAACATGATAGTCCAACTCTTCAACATGATTTCCTTGACTCAAAGTTGTATAAACATCTTTAAAATCTTCATCTTGAGCATCTTGTTCAATATAAATTTCATGCATGATTGATTTATGCTTAATAATAACAAATGCATTAACAATAGGTGTTGATAACATATCTGCAAATTTGTGGTATATACCTTTCTTATACCTGATTACCAAATGAAATTGTTGTAGGAATCCCATCCACCTGAAATGTCTAGTTTGTTGTAGCTTGGTTTGTGATTGTAAATAGTGCAAAGGTTGATGGTCATTGTGAATAATTGTTTCTTTACCCATCAAATAATTCTTCCATTTCTTCACACTTTGTAACAAATCATACAACTCTTTATCATAAGTTGGATAGTTATTTACTACATTGGTAAAGGTTTCAAAATGATAACATAATGGCATACCATGTTGCACAAAAAATGATCCCATAGCATAATCACTTACATCAGTTTGAATTTCAAATGATTGCTTAAGATCTAGAAGTGTTAGAACTGGTGTTGTACTAATATTATATTTCAAAGTGTCGAAGGCTTTATGCTGCTTCCCTCCCACTGAAAGACCCATTTCACACTTGTCAAAGCATGTAATGGTGTTGCAATGAGTGAGAAGTTAGCGATAAATTTTCTCCAATATTGGGTTGCTCCCAAAAAGCTCTTAACTTCTGATACATTGCTGGGTTTAGGCCAATTCACAGTGACATCAAATTTTGAGGGATCAATCTTCAATTCACCCCATCCTACAATATTCCCTAGATAAACCGGAGAGGTTTTCCCAAATTCACATTTAGACATCTTCAAATACAACTTTTCCTTTTTCAAGAAATCTATAATTTGTTTCACATGCTTGACATGCTCTTCACGAGTCTTATTGAAAATAAAAATATCATCTAAGTAGAATATGACAAAATTACCGAGGAATGGTCGCAACACATCATTCATAACTCTCATGAATGTTGCAGGTGCATTACAAAGTCAAAACAACATAACTAACCATTCAAACAAACCTTGTTTTGTCTTGAAAGAAATGTTCAAAATATCATATTCAGCAATCCTTAACTGATGATAACCACTTCTCAAATCTAACTTAGTAAAGTAAACAACTTCCTTTAACTGATCTAACAAATAATCAATGCGAGGAAGAGGATAATGATTCTTTAGCATGATCTTGTTCAAAGCTCAGAAATCCACACACATGCGCCATGTACCATATTTATTTAGAACCAAGACAATAGGATACCCACAAGGAGATGTGCTAGGCCTAATGACCCCTTTTTCAAGCAACTCTTGAATTTCTTTCTTGATATTTGAATTCTCCAAAAGTGGCATTCTATACATGCAATTATTTGGAAGTGGTGCATCCTACTGCAAGTGAATATCATGTTGGATTCCTCTTTTAGGAGGAAACCCTTTAGGTTCCTGAAACATCTTGTCATAAGTGTTAACAAATTCAAACAATTCATGTTTGAGTTTAGAATCACATCCTGTGAAAGCTTCAGATTCAACAATATCTTTAGCTTTAATCATCAACAACACAAAATTCTTACTAGAATTTACAAGCTTTTTCATCTAACTAGCACTAACAAGAGATAAGTTCATCTTATTGCAATGTGCTCTAACAATATACTCAACTCCATCTTTAAAAATATGATATCTTTTCTCATGACAATAGAATAATTGGCCATACAAGTATGGATGCCGTAAAACAATCCTGCAAATATCAAGTGGTACAACATCAAGCTCTACCTCATCTATAAATTTAACAATGATGGAGAATTTGAGTTTACATTTTCTTGTCACTTATAATTTTGCATCATCATGTACCGAACCCAAAGGGTAAGTTTTAACATGAGGTGTAGTTTCTACATTAAGTTTCTTGACAATTTCTTCAGAGTTAAGATTGACTTGGGATCCACAATCAAATAATGTATCAACTTTTGTATGTTTTATAATGGCCCTAATATGAAAAATCTCACTTCTTGATTTATCATTTTGAGATTCAATAGGCTTACTAGAAGAACTAGTACTTGCATTAGAAGCTATACCTTTCATTCCCATAACTGTGATTTTAGTTTGATCTTGTTGAGTTGTAGTAGAAATCTTTTGTTTCCTCTTGTTATTGAACTTCTTTGGTCTCATTTCTAGATGTAATTTCAAATAGTGGTCTTCATCACGACCTTCTTTTGAAAAATGTTTACAGGTAAGTTTCTCTCCCTCTTTCTTGATGGTAGCATTCTTTTTTCCTTTGCCTTTAAACTCCCCCTTTCCTTTGTCTCTAGATTTGGAAGGTTTCTTGCTAGTATCTTGAGGAACATTCTTACCTCTTGATTCTAAATGAGTCGCATGAACACATACTTCATCTAAATTGTTGGGATTAAACATAAGTATAGTATGTCTCAAATAACTATGTAATCCACCTATGTATTTAAGGAGAATATCTTGTGAAGGCCAATCAACACCCAATATTAAAGCTCTTCTTATAAATTCTTGTGTGTAACTTTGGACACTCTGACCTTTATCTTGTCTAAATTTTTTCCCTTCCATAATTTATTTTTTTCATGTAAGCTAATGGATAAAATTTCCTTCTTAATGCAATGATAAAATCATTCCAAGAAGAGATAATTTTACCACTTTTATTGAAATCTTCTTGAGTTGTGGCCTCCCACCAGATGATAGCTACACTTTCCAAGTGAAGAGAAGCAACCTCGATCTTTGTAACATCATCATCAATCTTTGAATCCTGCAATAGACTTCAATTTGATGAACCGAATTATCCAAAATTTCAACTTTCACTTCCCCATTGTACATATGCAATTCAAACTTGACATCAAGCTTAATTATAGGAGAGTTAACATTTCCTTTCGAAGAAGGAGGAGAAGTAGGTCTATGTGATGAAGGAGGTGAAGAAGGAAGTGAGGATGGAGGTGTAGATGGAGGTGGAGGTGGAGGCTTGCTCCCATCACGACCATCATCTTTTGGTTGATTATAACTTTCTCCTTGCAACCTTATTGTCCTCTCATTGTACAACGCTTTCACCATCTCACACATATCATAGAAAGCCTTTCTAAAATCTTTCTCATCCTCAAACATCAACTCCTGTCCTTCTTCATGTGCCACGACTGGTGGAGTTTGTGACCTCCTTGAACCAATTTGAGGGTTTGGTTTTCCAAGAACTCATTCTCCTCTTCTCAATTTAGACCTTGTAATCATTCAAGAAAACACTTGCAAAAAATGTCAAACCTTCGCAACAACCATTCTCTAATACCAAAACTGAACTGAAATTAAAATTGAAGGTTTCATGTAAAGTTTGCAAGTTAGTTTATGTCTTATGGGAAATGGATCGATATTGAAAAAACACACAAACTAAGTTAAATTTTGTATAATTTAATAATGAAAATTAGATCACAAACAACATCACAAAACAAAAATTTGATGACAGAGTTCACCCCTCCTGGGTTACGTCTTTGGGTCCAACTTCCAATGGCATCCATTTAAATTATATGCTCAAATGTGTAATTAAATCAACATACAATGCTCAAATTGAAAATATAACACTACCATTATGTCTAGAACACCCAAAAACCCTTATGTAGGCTCTTCTTGGGCTCAAAAAAGCTGGAAAATGGCCAAGTGGGGCCTCCTTGTTCATTTCTCCATTAATTGTTCTATTAATTTGTCCCCCTATCAAAACTAGCAATTAAATTCGGCTTTGGCGAAATTGCAAGGCAAAAATTTCACAAAAAATAGTGGCAGGATTGACCACAAAACCCACTGATTTTGTTGCAATTTATCGAACTATTAGGGCCTAATTCTTTGCCCCCGATTCAATCATATGGCAGTTAGGTGAGCGTGGGGCATGGGCCAAAGGCTACGCGTCCATCGACCCCTGCTCCTGGCTGCATGAGGTGTAACGAAACCACAGGATGGGCACGAGCAGGGTGCCTCACACCTGCCCCTCCCAAGCCTTCCGCTGACGGTTACGTTAATAACAATGGAACCCGGGGCTAGGGCCTCACATCCCGCCCATTCTACCTTGGTGCATGGTCATGTTGCAATTCATATGACTTGGGCTAGGCTGGTCAGGCGTGCTTGCCAGATCGACCCTTCCCTCAATGACAAAAACGATATTGTTTAAATAAAAGTGGCCCACTCTATATTAATAATAAAAAACATAGCACAATGGTAGAGTGGATGATTAGTTGGTGATAGGTCGCAAGTTTGATCCCCGAGGAGTATTATCCAATCCTTAACCAAATTTTGGCCTCATTCGGAGTGCCACGTGGCACCCTATGATTGGGCCACATGTCACTCCATGATTGACCTTATCCATAAAACTATCAACCAACCAAATCACACCATTTTCCAGTGTATGACCATGCCACATGTCCTGTCCTAATTGGCTATGTACTGCATAGTCACCCTACTGATGTCAACACCATGTCAGTGTACAGACTACCACATGGCATCCCTACAGTACCCAATCAACCCTGCAAGTTAACTTTTTTTACTGTTTGCCAAAAACTTCAGGATATCATAACCTCCTCACATAGTGTTGGATTGAGGCGATTCAAGCATCATTGGAATCAAAATGATGATATCTATGATTTGGTACTGATTTTGGGAGATTTTGAGCACTTTTATTTATGACCATATTTTTTATCCCTTGGATCAAGGTGCGATATGAATCACATGTAGGGATAATTGTGAAAATAATATAACACATGCCCAACACTCTCCCATGCCTTTTTTCTTTCATAAAGGATATGACAAGAGTGCATGATCAATAATCCAACACAATAATTCCCATTGATTTTCTATAACAAGAGAACTTCTTAACGCTCATATATTTTGTTAATGAATTTGTAACATTTCTCAAAATGTCCACCTATACCCAATATAAGCTTCTTGTATTTAATCTTACCTCTCATGGAGTTATACTGAACATCAATTTACATTGTCTTAGAATGATAATATGGATTCTTTATTTGGAATATTCCACTTTTACTATCGTAATATATCCTTATATCTTGCTATACCAACCCAATGCCTCAAAATAATCTATATAACCATACCCGCTTCCTTGTTTGCATGAGTGATTATGATGTATTCAAGTTGTTTAGTAACTGATAGTGCCACTATATACTATCTCTTTCTCATATACATAATTGGTCTTCCAAATTGGTTAAACACATACCCACTTGTAGATCGTCTATGATCCAAATCTCCATCACAATTTGAATCCACAAATACATTTATTTCCAATACTCTTTCCAATTCTAGTGTTCCTTGGTAGAAAAATACATAATCATTATTGTCATGTGAAAATACCTAAAAAGAAGTTTTGTTGTTGTCTAATCCTCCTTCACTAATTTGACATATACCTACTTGATACTCCCCTTATATGTGTAATTTTTGGTATAGTACAAGCCATTACATACATCAAGCTGCCAAGTGCACTTGTGTATGGAACACAAGACATGTCCTCTTCATCTTCTTGTGCCTTGGGCCACTAATCTACAAACAAATTTATACCTACGTGAATATGGACCTTTATTGGTTTGCATTCCTGCATATTGATCCTTTACGATATAGTCTCAATGGACTTCCTTTGATTTAAATAGGGTTTCTTATACTTTATATTTTTCATTTCCATGCCCAAATTGAAATTCCAACCACTACGATCCTTCATGTTAAATTTAGAGGACAACTTATTATTCATATCTTGGAAGATTTCCTTAACATTTCCAATTACAAAAATAACATTCCCATACAAGTCCAAATAAATACCATCATCACTGACTAATTTGAAATATACACAATGATCCACTTTTCTCCTTGAGAAGCCAAGTCCCAATTGTAAGTGTCAAATTTTGTATGCCACATCATTGATTATTGAGTTAATACATACAAGAATAATTTCAACTTGCATACCAACTCTTTCTTTCCCTTCATTATAAATCCTTCTAGCCACTTCATGTCGATATCTTCTTCTAGATCCCCGTTTAGGAATGTTTAGTTCACATTGATTTGTCTTACTTTGAAATAAAAAAAAGTCGAAATATATAAAAGAAATCTAACGGAATCTGACTTAACAATGGGAGAAATATATCACCAAATTCAATTACCTCTACCTAGGAATTACTTTCTGATAGTAATTGAGCTTTGTCTTTTCTTGAATTTTCCCTCTACTTTCAACTTCTTAAACACTATTTTCCTGCTAATGGGATTTATTCTATTCGACAACAGATACCAAGCCTCATTCTTCCCCAAGGTTTTCATTCATCAACCATGTCCTTTTTCTAGAGTTTTCCATCATCTGAATCCAATTCCTCCAAAACAATTATAAACAAGGAAAAAATAGAATGGAAATTAGGTGGAGTATACCTTTCTATATGCCTTGTTTCCCAAATAGATCTCCTCCATACTAGAGTAAAAGGTTCTTCTATTTATGATTCATGTTCTTTCATACAATAAAATTCATCATCCTCCAAAATAAACACTATTTTTTTCTAGTTATTTCTATATAACTTCTTGTTTAACAATATCTTTGACTTCTCTAAGTACCACATCTTAACTATACACAACCTTTTTAGTTTATGGGTTCCAAAGCTTATAAGTATTTAATTAATCTTTGCATCCAATAAAGATATACTTTTTCATATTTATTATCTACCATACTTCTGTTTTTCTTTGGAACATGTACACAAGTATCGTAGCCTAAGAAATACCCTGATATGTTTAAGAAATGGTTTTTTACCAACCCAAACCTCATGTCGAGTCTTATGATCCAAAATTGATGAGGGTGATCGATTAACCAGGGAACATGCAATATCTATTTCCTTTACGTAGAATTCTTGTCCTAACTCAATACCATTGAGCATGCTCGCTTTTTTCCTTGATGGCTTGTTCATGGATTTCTACTAAGGTGTGTATGGAGTAGTCGTCATTCTACTAAGGTGTGTATGGAGTCGTCTTCTTCCTTGATATATCACATTTTTAATAGAATTCATCGATCTCATTCCCATAAAGGTCACCACCATTATTTGTCCTCAACACCTTGATTTTCTTCCTAGTTCGATTTTCCACAGGATCCTTAAATTACTTAAATTTGTCAAAGACTTCAAATTTCTTCCTAAAGAAATATATTCATGTATTCCTTAAGAAGTCATATATAAATGAATCACTTTAAATAAACTCACCTAGTGATGAAACCAACATAAGTCTAAACACATCATTATGCACCACTTTTAATATTCCCTCAACTCTTATAACACCGGAGGAGAATCTCACCCGATTCTACTTTCATATATGGAGTGTTCGCAAAATAAAAATCTAGAGAGAAATTAGACATGCCTTATCCATGCTTTTATGATGTACTACTTGATGGGCCTTCTCTTTGATATGTCCCAATATTTTATGCCAAAATATAGTCTTTTCTCTAGAGACCATATCCGTTTTTTCTTCTTCAACTCCACTCTTAAGAAAAATGGAAATGTTGCACTAGCCACTACTTATGCTTCCTAGTAGCTTATACGTATTTTTGAACAGAAATCCCTTTAGAAATACCATTTCTCCTCAAAATTTCCTCCATGTTTCTTTTTCAAACATTGTTCTTACAACTACAACACTAATATTTCTTATAGAAATCAATTTTTTTTTTCCCAATTGTGGTATGCATAGAATACTATGGAGTGTCCTAATCCTTCCATCCTTGAGCTTCAATTTTACTTTCCCTTGTCTAATGATTTTTGCTATTGAGTCATCTCTGACAAAAACACGACCACCATCATTCCTTTCACACTCACAAAACTATTCCATATGAGGAGTCATATGAAAAAATGCACTTGAGTTGACCAACCATGCCTCATGGTCTACATGTCTTCTTAAAGAAGCCAAGTATACATTCCTTCCTTTGTTTAAGGAAGTTTTTCTTCTATAGAAGGAGCATCATCAAATCCATTCCCTTTATAACCATTTTTATATCTACAATGTTTCTTGCAACGATATTATTTTCTACATCTCCAACATACCTTCATAAATTTTCTTACAGATCTAAGTCCTCTAGATATATATTTGCCACTTAAGGAATTATTTTTATTTCTATCCTGGGAGCATCCTATTACAAGTAAATAATCTATATTTTGAATTTCCATGTTTTCCATCTCATATTCTCCAACAACAAGGATGAGACTATTTAACCAAAACTTACAGTAGTTGCATTCTACCTATTGAAACAACTAGACTATCCCATGAGTTTCGTAAAGAACACAACCAACTGATACATGCACTTTCATCTAAAATACTAATATCAATATATATTAGATAAATTATCATAGTATTGAAGGCGTTTAGATTCTCTATCACTAAATCTTCATCCTTCATCCTTAGATTATATAAATTTTTCCATAGGAACAACTTTTTCAACTTAGACTGATATAAAGCCCCTAACTTGTTCCATAATCCCCTCATTGTAACTTCTACTAATGCATTCAATGATATTGAATTTGAGAGACACAAATGCATTGTAATCTTTTCCTTCTCATCCAACTTGGTCTATCTTTTATTGACATCCCCACCGATGCAGTACACAGATACACAATGATCCATTGATCTTTTTCCACCAAAAATATTCCATTTTGAGCTTCTAAAGATTAAAACTTTGTCAGTTGAATTTCTTGATCTCTATCTTTGAACTGCTCACCATTCCTTTCACCACAAGAATTGATGCCATAGATCTCCCATTATAACAAGGTTTTCCACAGGATCAAGCCAAAACACTTAGCTACAAAGGCATCCCCTTGAAGCCAAACTACTATGATACCAAATGTATGTTTTAACCATGTAAATTTAATTGCTGCAAACATATTATTGATAAAAAAACAGAAAATATACAATGGCACACATTTCTGCACACACACATTTAACACAAACATTTTACCTTAAAAACCCAAAGCTAGGAAATTAAAAAATAATTCCGATATATTATTATATTTACAATGTTATGATACAATATGTATATGCCATAATATCCATAAACCCCGAATTCATTAGACATGGATTAGAATACAATCGTAGTTCCTTAACTAGAACTAAAAAACCATGGCTTGAACCACCATGCACCCCAAAACCACTAAAAGTGAAAACCATGTGGATAAAACTTCCAAAAAACAATGCAAAAATCCACTCAAAATTATTTTTTTAGGGGTATAACAACTGGACTTCGATATCTACAACAACTAAGACATGCATGATGACAATTGAGTTTCAATTGACGACTTAGCAAATGATTTAAACACTAATTTTGGAAATCTAAAAGAGATTCAAGTATGTTGCATTCTTGTAGATATTGGGATATACAATCAATTGAATGTTCAATATTGACCCATATCTAGATGTAGCCATAAGTAAAAAAATCATTAAGGATCTAAGTCTTTGGAATATTAAGTGATGCACTCTCATAATTCTTCCCAAATTTGGATATAATCGATACTTGAAGCAATATAGTATCCAGGCATCAGGCCTTTCAATAATGCATTACCACATACCAAGTCCTAGATCCATATATAATTAAGAAATGAGGTAATCCATCATTGGCCAATGAACCATTATATGCTAAGTCCTAGATCTGGATGTGATAATTTAAAATCTAATGAATTGGGCATTTGGATATTTTCACATTAAGAATATGTTTGAATAAAACTTTCCCTAGATTTTGGATATGATACAATTGTTGACACTATTGTTTCTTGGAGATAACCTTTGGTTGCAAGAGGTCAGTGCCCATGACATTTAAATAAACTGATGAAAACTTTTAAAACATAAGGCTGAAGGGATGAATAATGAGAGCAACAATGAATTATCTAATTCAAAACCCTATCCGTAAAAAATATAATGGCTAGAAACATTGAGGGTTGCAGGGTCTTTGGACTAAAGAAATGGTTTAGAAGAAAGTTCAAGAAAACAAAGTTTAAGCCCAGACAATTAAGAATCTAAATTCAAACTTCTGCAAAAAGAATGACGAAAGACTAAGAAGATGTGTATGAGTTTTTGGACGTGGAGCGCTTCATTAAGGGTTTCAATTTTAAACAAAATGAGTGCCAATAAGAAAAACAATGAAGAGAGAAACTGAAATAACCAACTGCATCTTACACTATTCCAAAAGAGGAAAAAACATAAATGAAATGATGAATAGGGAAAATAAAACAAGATATGCAACTGCACCCACTGCTGGAATCAAAATTGATTTCTATTACTAAGTTATTAAGAGATTCCTCTATTACATAGTCTCATGATTTTTCAGACTCCGAACCCCCAAACCCTTTCAAATTCACTATTTTTGACTTTTATTTCCCTACCCCCTTGACTAACTATTACAATTAGTTTCAAAACTGATTTTAAAACAATTATAAAACAACTTTTTCTTTTGTGGAGTTTTAAAATAAAATTACATTAGTATTTATTTAATACTATATATAATATTAAATAAAATGCTTTATCACTTTAAAAAATAAGACCCCACTCCTTTATATTACTTACAAAAAGTCTCCAGGCTTTTGAGCCTCTCTTGAAAACACACAAAACTTTATTTAACACAAAGTAAATGATGGTACGAGGCTAAGCTGTCATTATGAACCCATGTCAACAACCTGTGAGTGGTATGGTGGAAGCCACAAACCACATCTTGGGGGCTCTCTTTGGTTGTTTTTGGAAATGAGGAGGGTGCACCCACGATAAATTATGGTCATCAATTTGGAGATAACTGGTTTGGCCAAAGCGTTTCCTTGGGGATGTCTACCATTTAAATGTCGATTTCATCATTCTCTAGGAATCTCGTTGATTTGGATCAAGTGTACCATCAATTGTTGATTGCTGTGGGAAATACAAGGTGCCTTAACTGAGTGCAAAGTACGTTTTTGACCATTGCTTGAATCATACCTCTTTTCATGAATTAACACAGAAACAATACTTGCAAAAGTTTCTAGCCTCATATTTATTTCCTCATGCAGCTGTTAAACTTATGTAAAGACACAAGTTTTTTGTACAAAGTCTACGCAACTATGGCTAATTTAGAAAGACCCTACTTGGAATTTTTTTATCGTCAAGAAGTATCTTCAAGGGAGACTGCAATGAATGTCTTACTGTATGATGTTAATGATGGTAATGGTGCTAACCATGTCTCCTTCAATAGGGCTTCTGTTAGATATTTGGAGTCTTGAAGCTACAAATAAAACTTGTATAAGTAGTATCTATTTCTGTGAATGATAAGTCATTAGTGTTGCTACAACTATTGTAGCTCGTTCTATATACCTTAATGTAGTAGTAGTAACATCTATGGTTGCCAAAGAACTTGGGCACCCAATTTTGTTTTCCAATTAAGGCCATCGTGACACTCCACAACATCCACATCACTGGATATAAGCTCACTCGCATTTGAAGATTGGTCTTCATCTAAGTTGCATTGACCCTAGACTAGTTTGCTCTTCAACACAACACAAATCGGTTTCTATTGGGCTTCAAACTTAGCATTCACTGAGTTGTGAGTGTAGACAATACATAACAAAATTGGAAATATAATGATGTGTTTCAAGGCCATTCCGAATTCCAACTCATGTTTCAACTCCAACTGCAACTACTGTAGATTGATGCCTTATTGTAACTCACTATTATTTTGTTCAAGAACGATATACTATTTTTGGACTTTATCAAATTTAGTTCTATATATTTCATTCTCCTCCTTTAACATCTTATGTTCAACGAAAGGCTTTAATGAATTTTTGGATTCTTCATTTGCACTGCTGATTGAAGACCTGTCATCACTACTACCATCACCTTTCTCAAAACCATCACTACTTCTATCCCTAAGGAAGAGATCAAACCCAACTAGTGTAAGACAAAATAAATTGGAAACCAAATTGACTGTATTATTAATGATGATCTTAAAGAATGATGTTCATAGTGTACATATTAATACAATAAGTAAACTGTTGATTCAGTTTCCTAGGTTTCTTAGAGTCTAACAACTACTCACAATAACACACACTAATCCAAACTTAATCCCGAGGATTAGCTGTCTAACATTTCCCCCTTAATCCAAAGGGATGTATGAAAGTCCAAGAATGAGAGTTAAAAATGAAAAAAATCATCTAAGACAAGCGTGAATGTCTCTCATAAATGGTTTTCAAAGGGTGACCACAAACCAAAGATGGTGGTTTTTAAGAGAAAACCACAGATGACACCAAAATGTGGGAGAACTAAAAAGTCTCAACCAGTAATGGTTTAAGGATGACCATCAACTCTGGAACTATCATACAAGTTACTCAAACAAATCAACTCTGGAAAAACTTGTAATTTGGCATATTTTGTTAGTGGAAGTGCCCCTTCACAAATATCAGCATGCCAAAAACATGCAATCATGCTCATTCTCATAGAGCATAAATCAAAACAACTCTGTCTACAACTCTGAATCTGAACTCTGAACTCAGACTCTAGGATGTAACAATACACTCTGATTATCTCTGTCTTAGATTCACTTGACAAATCTTCAAACCTGTAGTAGACCATCAATCCCATCAATTCCCCCCTTGTCAGGTACAAGGTGAGAAGATGAAGTACTCTTCACTGCAAGATCAACCAATACTCTCGAATATCTCATGTGGTATGACTTGTAAATCTTCTTGGTTTCTTTAGACCAATCCCATGAAGCAGTCCATCCAAAATTAATCCTCTCTCTTGCAGTAGTCTTATGCTTGAAACATTTGTTTGAATGATGATTATTCTTTCCATAATGTTCACAAGGGTGAAGGTCATAACGATGATCTTTCTCATGTCCTACTCTATCACAATGTTGGAATCTAATGATTTGTTGTGGGACAACATCATCCAAATATCCAGCACTACGAAATTGTATAGGCGCTGAAAATGTAGGCACATGAAAAGAAACATCTTTATTATATCCCATACAAATTATGTTTTTATTATGGACAATTCCTTCCTAAGGTCTAACAATTGTTTTGGGAAGTGGAAGTTTAATTTTTACATCTGCATGCAATTTTTATTTTGAAATGGCTCCATCAATATTTGACTATTGTTTCGAATTATGATTGTTTTGTTGTACTTGAGACTCAATATGGAGAAATTCAACTGTCTCCAATGCATCATGTAAACGGATTTTGATATCAACAAGACTTGCTTTGTTGATATTTACAGTTTCATCAACAGTGGAACTAATGAGATTTTTAAATATATTTAATACATTTTTAACTTGGGGCCATTTTAGTCAATCTCAGGTGTCAGGTTCAACTAAAAATGCACCTGTTTACAACATAATTTGACAAGTAACTACAGCCAGTATAATATTCAAGTAATAAGAGATAAACGCAGATTTCAAGTACACAAAGCCAATGATATTATAAAGCCAATTACACTACTTACTTCTTCATAAACTACTTCTCAAATACTTTCACCAATTTTATAAAATATACCACTAGAAAATAATTAACATCTCGAACAATGCTTCAAAACCTTACTAACACTCCACTCTCAATGTTATTCCAATCAGAATTTACTCAACAAAAAAAATACCATTTTAAAATCCCATGAGAGGCCAATGTGATTTATAAGAAAAAAATCCAACCTGACCATGTGGAGTGTGCCTTGGAATCAATGAAAAGCGTCTGGAGAACGTACAAAGAAAATAATACTAATACATGTTCCCACCAAATCACTTTGACAATAATTTAGCAATAACCACAAAGGTGCAAATTTGGATACCCTTATTATTATTATTTTTGTAATTGATCTATATAAAAGTAGTTAGGCATCTGCAATCTTATCACTCCTACTGGATAGCTTTTCGTCTTACTTAAGAGCTTGTCACTCCAATATTTATGGTGAGGGTTTATCTTTAGCATATTTCGCTCCAATCTTGATCCTGCCATTCATAAACAATTCCAGATCTATTCTCTTGCACTCAGTCATAGAGAAACAACACAATCCATTTATAACCTCAAGATGCTGAGGAATTGATACTTGTTCTTGGTCCTATCAATTAAGTTCTAGTAATCTCTTTGTGTGCACTCAATGATTCAAAAAATGTAAAGATGGTGTTTCCAATACCTAAGATGCACATGCATTGAGCCCACAATTCGAGAGATTGAGAGATCTAGATGCCATCGTGGCCTTCAGTGCATGATCCATCGTCTAGTCTCAAAGATTGTCTAAATCTATTGCAGTTTTCAACAGGACATAACTTCGTCTCTTTTACAGTAATGGAGCATTATTGACATAACAATACATAAGACTATTGAGGAAAGATGAGATGATTCCTTTCCTCTTTTTGGATGGTAGGTGATCGATGTTGACAATTGGGAGCAATTGTCTCCAAGTTGGTTCTCTGTAATTCAAGTTCCTGATTTATCTCTGTTACTCTGATTCCTGATTTGTCTCTATCTCTAACACTGGTTGATCCCTAATTTGTCTCTGCCACTAGCTGTACAGATAGACAAGAATCACTCTTGAAAAATTCGCTATACAGATTCCTGTGATTGTATCAGTTTCCTTATTCTAGGCCTAAACTATAGGATCTGAAGTGTATACAACAGCTATTTATGCCGAACAAGTATGAGTAAAAATAATGAATTAAAGCCTTTCATAACACTTCCTTGTTTTTGACTTGGTATCAGAGCTAGAGTTCTTCACCTCTGTGCCTGAATTCTCATACACCCCTCACATCATGACTAAGGATCAACATGAATCATTTTTTGTACCAGTCATTCATGTTCAATCGGAAAACCCAAGTTTCACCACCAATATCATCCTTACCGAAGTTAATTATGATGTTTGGTCCCAAATCATGGAAATGCAGATCGCAGGGTGTGAGAAGCTTGAATACCTCACAGGTAAAACACCTATTCCACAGGTTACTGATGCTGCCTATGCAAAATGGTATGCTGAAAATCAAAAGGTCAAAGGATGGTTGCTGACTTCTATGTCACCGGAGATTATGAAGCACTATCTTAGACTGTCTACTACACGTGAAATCTGGACTGCTCTTGCTAAAGCTTTCTATGATGGATCAGATGAATCACAACTCTTTGCACTGAATCAATGGGCATTCTCCACCAAACAGGTTGGTCATTCTCTTTCCACCTATTATGGTGATCTAGTAGAAATCTTCCAAGAACTAGATCATCGTGATAGGATTGTCATGAAGGATCCCGAAGATGTTGTCGCCTATAAAAAATCAATTGAGAGACTGCGGGTGCATATCTTCTTGAATGGACTAGATGCAGACTTTGAACAAATTCGAGGTGAGATTCTCAGGAAAGACCCTGCACTCGATCTTGAAGCAACTTATGCATATGTTCGCCGTGATGCCGTTCGCCGAGCTGCACTTCAAGGTGAACCTAAACACTCTGAATCTGCTGCTATGGTGGCTCGTCGGGGCAAGCCTTACCAATCACAAAAAACAGATCGCACTTCTGGTCCGCCGAATCACACAACTGACCAAAATCGGTCATCTGGATCACAAAATCGTAGCTATGAAATAGGAGCTGCAAAATCAGAACGTGTATGTACTCACTATGGAGAAACCGGGCATACAAAGTCATGTTGCTATGAAATAATTGGATATCCAGAATGGTGGGATCCTGCCAAGGCACCTCGCAAGCGAAATTCAAAGTCAAATCATCATGCTTCTGTTGCTGTGGCTGAGCCCTCCACCAACACCAGTACTACTGAGGAAGCCTCTTCTTTCATTGCTACTGCTGGGAATGTTGGTAAGTCTCTTCATACCTCTATCCCTGTTAGTCACAGTGAATGGATAATTGATTCAGGTCCCACAGATCACATGACCTTTGACGATAAACATATTCAGTCCATGAAATCCTCAGATCATCATATAGTGTCCATAGCCAATGGTACTCCCTCTCCCGTGGTTGGAGAAGTTTCAGTTCCTCTTACCCAAAATTTGAATTTGGAGTCTATTCTAGTTGTTCCTTCTCTTAATCATAACTTATTGTCTGTTGCTCAAATAACCCTCACTTTGAACTGTATTGTGATATTTTGGCCTAACCTTTGTGTTTTTAAGGACATTCAGATTCAAAAGACAATTGGTTATGGTACTAGGAGAGGAAAGCTCTACTATATTGATCTAATACTGACAAGCTCCAATCAGTTGGCTCAAGTTTTCTCAGCTAATAAGTCTGACACACATCAGCATTCAGAAGTCTGGTTATGGCACAGGTGTTTTGGCCATGTATCTTTTGGATATTTACAGAAGCTGTTTCCAAAGCTCTTTTCTCAATTAAATGTTTCAGATTTTAAGTGTGACATTTGTGAACTGGCTAAAAGTCACCGTGTACCATTTCCCATTAGTATGCATAAAAGTCCTGCACCTTTTATGGTTATTCACTCTGATGTCTGGGGACCTGCAAAAACTTCTTCTTTGAGTGGAGCACGTTGGTTTGTTTCTTTTATTGATGATCATACTCGCATGACTTGGGTTTGTTTAATGAAATCAAAGAATGAAGTTAGTTCCCTGTTTCAGCAATTTCACAAAATAATAGCCACCCAATATAAATCAAATATTCAAGTTCTTCATACTGATAATGGTGGAGAGTTTGTTAATCAAGACTTGAAACAATACCTGAATTTACATGGCATTGTTCATCAGACGACTTGCCCTTACTCCCCTCAACAAAATGGGATAGCAGAACGGAAAAATCATCACCTTCTTGAAGTTGTTCGTGCTTCCTTATTTGGGGCTCATATGCATGTTAGTTATTGGGGAGAAGCCATTGCGGCCGCAACTTATCTCATTAACCATGTACCCTCTAGTTCACTACAATTTCAGACCCCCTTTGATGTTCTCCATAATACTGTGAGTGCCCCTACCATACCGAATCTGTCCCCTAAAGTTTTTGGGTGTGTAGCCTTTGTGCACCTTCACAAACCCTTGAGAAATAAGTTGGAACCCCGTGCCATTTGCTATGTCTTTGTTGGCTATGCCTTACATCAAAAAGGGTATCGGTGTTATCACCCCACTTCTCGTAAAATTCATGTTACTCGTGATGTGGTCTTTCATGAAGATGATATGTATTATTCTGCCTCTGTGTCTCCACTTCAGGGGGGAGAATAGAGATGAAATGGAGACTTTGCATCGCTCTTTGGACCTTGATCTTATAAGTGGAGATAATTTGGACACTAGGGGTGAATGTGACCATTTGGAAACAAGTAATGGTGATGCTGTAACTCATAGAGGTGATTGTCCAGATGGGCAGCAAGTTATGGAGAATGAGGTTCCGGATCAAATGGAAGTGGAAGTGCCGTCTATGTCTTCCTCCTCTCATGATGTACCACCAAACCAATTGTCTTCTCTAGCCGATTCCATGCCCGAGTCTCAAGTAAACTCTGAATCTGAACCTCAATTAAAAAAATTACCAGATCGAGTCACAAGAGGGAAACCCAAAGTTAACTATGAACCTGTTCTCAACTCCAAATCTAAGTATCCCATAAGCAATTATGTATCCTACCATAGACTGTCAAATGAGAGTAAGGCATTTGTGAATCAATTATCTGTTGTAGCTATTCCTAACAGTGTGCAGGAAGCTTTGAAAGATCCTAGATGGAGGGAGGTGATGAATGAAGAAATGAAGTCTCTTCAAAAGAATTCAACGTGGGAAGTTGTTGACTTGCCTGAAGGGAAGATACCTGTTGGATGTAGGTGGGTATTCTCCATTAAATACAAAGCTGATGGAACCATAGAACGGTTCAAGGCAAGACTTGTCGCCAAGGGATATACTCAAACATATGGAATTGATTATATGGAGACATTCGCACCAGTGGCCAAAATTAATACAGTCCGTATTTTACTATCTCTTGCAGTGAATTTTGACTGGCCTTTACATCAATTCGATGTAAAGAATGCATTTCTGCATGGAGATCTCCAAGAAGAAGTATATATGGAATTGCCCCCTGGCTGTAACCTGCAGACTAAAGGCAATAAACAGGTCTGTAGATTGAAAAAATCTTTATATGGCTTGAAGCAGTCTCCTAGAGCATGGTTTGGAAGGTTCACTAGCTTTATGAGGTCTATTGGTTACAAGCAAAGTAACTCAGATCACACTCTCTTCTTGAAACATAATGGAGAACGAATCACAGCCCTCATTGTGTACGTTGATGATATGATAGTAACTGGAGATGATCCTGAAGAAAGGAAAGCACTGCAAGAGCAGCTTGCTTGTGAGTTTGAAATGAAGGATCTTGGGAAATTGAAGTATTTCCTTGGAATTGAAGTGTCAAGATCAAAGAAAGGTATTTTTCTGTCACAACGGAAATATGTCTTAGACTTATTGAAGGAAACTAGCATGACAGGATGTAGTCCAGCTAGTACCCCTATGGAAGAAAATCTGAAGCTAGGTGTGCACCCAAACCAAGTTCCTGCTAACAAGGAGCGCTATTAGAGATTGGTTGGAAGATTAATGTATCTTGCACATACTCGGCCGGATTTAGCCTATGCACTAAGTGTTGTCAGTCAATTCATGCACTCCCCAAGTGAAGAACATATGAATGCTGTCATCCGGATCTTACGCTATTTGAAGTCATCTCCAAGAAAGGGAATTTTATTCACAAAAGGTGATAGCTTGGATGTTAAAGGTTATACAAATGCTGATTGGGCTGGGTCAATTGAGGATAGACATTCTACATCAGGCTACTTTACTTTTGTAGGAGGAAATCTGGTTACTTGGCAAAGTAAAAAACAAGAGGTAGTTGCTAGATCCAGTGCTGAGGCCAAATACAGAGGAATGGCTAAGGCAATATGTGAATTGTTGTGGATCAGAAATCTGTTGCAGGATTTACATATGAAGCAAGTCAGTCCTATGAAGTTATACTGTGATAACAAGGCAGCATGTGATATTGCTCATAATCCAGTTCAACATGATCGAACTAAGCATGTTGAGGTTGATAGGCATTTTATCAAGGAGAAACTAGAAGCAAAGTTGATTGAAGTTCCTCATGTTCGATCTCAAGACCAGCTTGCTGATATGCTGACCAAAGCAGTGTCAAACCAAGCATTTAATGGCTGTCTCAACAAACTTGGCATGAGTGACATCTACTTACCAACTTGAGGGGGAGTGTTGACAATTGGGAGCAATTGTCTCCAAGTTGGTTCTCCGTAATTCAAGTTCCTGATTTATCTCTGTTACTCTGATTCCTGATTTGTCTCTGTCTCTGCCACTCGCTGTACAGATAGACGAGAATCACTCCTAAAAAATTGGCTGTACAGACTCCTGTGATTGTGTATCAGTTTCCTTATTCTAAACCTAAACTATAGGATCTAAAGTGTATACAACGGCTACTTATGCCGAACAAATATAAGTAAAAATAATGAATTAAAGCCTTTCATAAAACTTCCTTGTTTTTGACTTCGAAACTCCAAGTCTAAGACGCTTTTGATGCATATTTATATAAATGTCGTCGTACCATTCAAAAATGTTGACCTTATACAGATTCACAACCTGTGCTTTTATACTAATGTTCGTAGTCACAGATTCACCACGCCTTAATAATGTCTGACATTAGCTTCGTAATAATATATGACTAGTATATATAAAAAATCACCTTGTTTAGCTCGAAAGTCGAGGCACGGAAGACCTTCACGAGTCATAACAATCTATGATTGCATGCTACAAAAGTCCTCTTCTTCCCGTTCTGTAACTTTTATCACATACTTACAACGATTGCATGGTAACGTCACAACTCTCCTCCACAAACTTCAAAACAATGGAGACTCTTGTGTTATTTCATACAATCTTCACGCCAAGAAAACCACTGACCCTCACTTGGTACTTAACATGCAAAATGAATAAAGCGTGATTAGTATATTCGACGCCCCTCTTACGATTCTCAACAGTCACAACTCCTCCAATATTCAGATTGACACCATTCGCCCTCAGGGGCGCAAACATCCATGGCTGCAAAACTAGTGGCTCATTCTAACTCAACAGAGCGGATAAACTATGCTCTGATTCTCCTCAAACCAGCGCTGTGATACCAATAATGATGTACATAGTGTACATATTAATACAATAGATAAACCATTGATTCAATTTCCTAAGTTTTTTTTGGACTCTAATAAGTACTCACCATAACACACTAATCCAAATTTAATCCCAATGAACAACCGGTCTCTTTTTGTTTTCCATTTTTATGCCGTGTTGAAAACCCAGAGGTGAATCATCATTGAAGCCATAGTGCTTTTTAAGATTTGATGCTATGTTTTTCTTTAAATGACCAACTTGGTGATCGTAGTGGTCTGCCAAATCGAATTCTTCGACTTGGTTGACATGTATTTTTTTGGTAATACATCTCTTCCTTCCTAACAAATGAATCTGCATTTTCTTCAACCAATTTCAACATTGTTTTCACATATTTACCCATGTCTTCCAAACTTTCTTCCAGCCATTTGGAATTTTTAGGATTGATATGACTTTACCATCGCCAAGAATGGGACTTTTTATCTCCACCCTTCTAATGATTTGGAGGGAGACAACCCATCAGAAGCGGCTAGAGAACTGTTTTTCTTTTTTAGTGTGGAAAAATAAAGAAGGTGTCGATGCTTCCAAAACTGGAGGTATGATTCCTGGATCCCTGATACGACAATCCAGAATACAGTCGACCTGTAGTGTATCATTCATAACTTTACGATTATCTACACATTTCAGAGCGGTTGCCAAATCCTTCATGGGACTCTTGTTGTCTCCCTCAACTAGCTGTGGAATTTCAAGAGCGTCTTCCCTTATAAATGTGTCGACGTGCTCAATAAATTTTCTCCTTGTCGTAAACTGCCAGCTTAAGTTTAAGCAATCCAAGCAAACATTTGATTTGCAAGCCACCTCATAAAATGATGAAGCTACAAAAAGGAACAAATTCTGTCGCTGTCACAACTATGAAAACTAAAAATTGATATATCAAATTGCAATTCCATTTGTTGTTGACGTGTATGATTAGTGTTTGCTGTCTCTTTTCGTCCATACTTGGAACAATCATCTGGAGAGGAAACTATTTCGAAACCTTCTAATGAATGTCTCGAGCAGCGTAAAACTTATTCTTCTTTGAAAAATTTTCCATGCACTGAATTCTGATGTGATGACATATTGAGCCCTGGGGCTTTACTTTTTGCTTGTATGTTTTATGACATGTCCCCACCTGTGAGAAAGCGATATGCTGCACATAAGATTCAGTAACCAGCATTATAATCGAGAAGACGAGACCTTTCGTAATTAGAAGCCTTGAAATGGGCGATAATAACACATCCGTTTATATGGGCACATCCAATGGTTTATGTTTTATCCCACATTGTTAAAGTAGAGAATTTTATTGGTGTGTAGATTCACCAACTCTCTAACAAATTTTGTATTCGTTATGCAGAGGTCAGGCCCCCTCGTGGGATCCTCCTCTTGGTGATTTGTATGGGTGCTCCCTTGGTGGAGTATGGCCATCGATTGATAGATTTTGGTGCTCGATTGGTGGACTTTGACTGTTTCTCAAACGAGTCATGAAAGGTATAACGAACATACCTTTTTCACATAGGATCGAGAATAGGATCGGATGGATCAAAAACTGCTAATTCGTATGGGTGATCCATCACATCGATTGATAGATTTTGGTGCTCGATTGGTGGACTTTGACTATTTCCCAAACGAGTCATAATTGGATCAAGAACAGGATCAGATGGATCAAAAACTGCTAATTCGTACAGAGTCATTGAACTAGCCCAACCAGCAACTAGAGTTGTATGCATTATATGTACAGAAATTAACCGTCGAGGATGATCATTCAATACGACAGTATCAACTGTCGAGGATCATTCAATACGATGGTATGAACTGGAAGGAGTACCCTTTTTAATTCATCTAAAAAGGAACAAAATATTTATAGGATCTCTCAAATAGATAGTATTTTTTCAAAATGGGATTTGTTCAAAACATATATACCTTGGTTTTTTACCTCTGCATGGTGTAAATATATTGAAAATATGCTTTTAGATACTCTTTCGGAGATATTACTATATGGCAGTAATCCATTTGTATCTATTTTGCAAAATATTAAGCATAATATTTTGCTTAAATGGAATATATTGTGGGAACTTTCTCATCCATTATGGGAACCTATACAATGTAAATTGAGAACGAATCTTATTAATAAGTTTTTTTTTTCTAACTAATAATTTCAAGGATTTTTTTCCCTTCCTGCAAGGATTTTTTAATAGAGGAAACTAGTGATCGAGAGAAGTCATCAGTTCCATTCATATGGACACATATGAGATTACTAAATGCTCGAGGGTATAAATATGGGATTCTTATCCCTTTTTTCATTCTTAGGTATGCTATTCTTCAATATTTTGAAGTTATTCTTTAGGTCGAGAGCGGATCGAGTATTAGTTTAAGTTTAAATATTTACAAATTGATAAAAACTCATATACAAGTTAAAAATTAGGAAGGGATCGAGCATTAACTTAAGTTTAAATATTTACAAATTGATAAAAACTCATATACAAGTTAAAAATTAGGAAAGGCGTATTGAGCATTAGCTTAATTTTAAATATTTACAAATTGATATATCAAAATTCATATACAAGTTAAAAAAAAATTAAAAATTAGGAAGGGTCTTCATTATTTTATGAAAAATTCATATTATAATATAAGTTAAAAAAAAATTAAAAAATTAGGAAGGGTCTCCATTATTTTATGAAGAATTCATATTATAATAGGAGGTTGTTGTGCATGTCATAATAGTACTTTAACATGTAGATTAGCTCAAATTGCCATGAGTCAAACATGAGAACTCTCATCTCTCCTCCAAAGTTGGGGAGCTCATGATTTTGACTCTTTGATCTCTCAAGTTTAGGATACATAATCAAGGTCGATGATTTACACCATTTATCATCCATAGATTATGGAGAAATACCCAAATGGTTTTCCATGGTGATTTCTTTCCCCTCACAAAAAAAAATTAAAATTCCATATATGCTTTCTAAAAAAGTTATACTTGTTTATTTTATTGTAAGCTTTCTTCTCATAAAGCTTTCCTTTTTATTGTATTTTATAAGAGATATATTTAAACTTTATCTCTTTATTTTTATATGTTTTTAATTATGAAAATAAATGTACATATATATGCACATTTTCAACAATTATATTTAACATATTTTTCTTTACTTATTTATTTATTTTTCCAAATTAGAAAACAACCTTATTACTTAATGAAAGAATGATATTCCACCAATAAAATATTATTATTATAATTTTGTAAAATTTAATCAAAATTAAATACTATTTAAATAATTTAGTTCCAATCATTTTTATACCCATTATAATGTTCAATATTTATAATTTATCTATAATTTATATGTATGTAGAAAATGCACTTAATCTTATATGGGATGATTTGATAACACTCTCCAAAAAGTTTGCACAAAGGATCAGAAAATTACCTTGGGGAACTTTTAAATATGCAACAGTGACTCGATTAAGCTAATTGATTAAAAAAATCTTATTACGCAATAAATGATCACATAATGCAAAAAATAAATCATTTGATCCATCTACAACCATAAGAAACATTCATTGGGATTGTGAAATTCCAAAACATGTTGTGATTTTAATATTTGGAAAAGAATTGGGAATTTTCATACATGTATTATGTAAGAAAATAACTGGTAAAATAGGAGAAAGTTAACCTAATTTAAACATAATGTGCTTCTACTTTTTAAAAATATTCACATATTTGATAATAAAGTGAATGTTTTTTCCAACTTTTTCAGTTGCCATCTTTTTCTAATGATATTTGCCACACCATTTGCATCTTCTAATGACATTTGCCAAACCATTTGCATCTTGTAATAGTGGTAATTATTATTTTTATATATTTTCAAATAATGATATTTATAATAATATATTTTTTAAAATAATAATATGAATGATTTTTGAAACATTATTTTATAATAAATTTAAAATCTATATAATTTTTTTGGTTTATTAATTAATTTATCATTTGTTAATTAATTTATAATTTAATAAAATATAATTTATAAATATTTAAATTAGAATCATATTTTATTTAAGTCACACTAATTCTTAATATAATTAGTTTTTTAAATGTTTCTCTACACTATCACAAATTATAAGCCATGATTAACTTATATATATATAGATATAATATAAAAAGTTTCACAGTATAATTATAATAACAAAAATTAAAATATAACAAAAATTAACAAAAATTAAAATATACTATTATTATATTCTTGTTTAAAAAAAATATAATTTCTAATTCTCTCCTATATTATTATTGATAATGATAATGAGGATTAGCTTCCAAGTACAATGCTTATATTCCATATAAATTTGCAATATTATTGATTATTTGATATTATATCATTCGAAATAAAACAAATATTTGTAAAATATGGCAGGGTCATCATGATAAAAGATATAGACTTGTATATGTTTTTATGTTCGATTGTATACTCTATGGACCTTCACATTTCATTGGCCCTATTTAATTATAATTTTCAAAGAAAATTTTAATTCCAATCAAATAGATGAATAAACGGATATGTAACCATTATTGCAGGCATTTGGAATGACTTACAATCTTAATATTTGGAATGACTTACAATCTTACATATTATTTGAGAGCATCGAAACAAGGTTTTGTTTTTAAATAATTGTTATCATGTTAGATTTTAGGCTTCTGTGGAGGATTCTTGTAGCTTCATGATCCGGATTATCCACAGTTTCTTGTTCATTTTGCCAACGTTTCAAACCCCAAAGGGGGTCCATCATCAGGACAAAACAAAAGAATATGAATGAGAAGGGTTATATTAGATAAATTTTGATGTAGGTTTTTTAAAAAATAATAATAAAATAAAGGTTAAGAATTTTAAAAATATATAAAAAAAATTAATTATATTTTCGATTATCGATTTCAAGTTTATTTATTAGTTAAATGTAAAATTAATTTTTATATTTAAATGATTTTTTTTTGTTTATTTCATTTTGCATATATCAAAATTATGTAGAGTGAGTACTCATTAAATGTGGAATTTAATTATATATGCAACGATTTCCTAAATTTTAAATTTGAGTAAACTTATAAGGAGATAGGTTGAAAATAAAATTAAAAAAAATAGTAGTTTTAATTTTTATCCATTTTATTTAAAACAATTTACTCTTATAGTTTACATTATCATCTTAAATCTTATCGGTTCTTTTAAAAGTGATGTTGATAGCAATTTTTTTTTTTTTTGAGGTCATTTTTTATGTTAAAATTTCTTTAATAGTTCATGATGTTCGAGCCTACAAGTTTTTGGAGTTTTTCAAGGTTCAATCACATTCAAGGTCAAACAAAGAAGCTCCTAATTCCTTATGTACCAAAGTTCAAAAGGCTTCTCACTAAATGTTTGTAGTACTACTACTTAAGAAAATTCTAACCATCTTTACCTAGCTACTGAAATTTACCTAGCAATAGAGATTGCATGCCAAGTTTTTGTTGAAACAAATTGGTTTTTTTCTTTGGAATCAAAGGTAATTAAGATTAGATGTCAAGTGATGAAAAAATTGTGTCAATTGTTTGCAAAATTACACTTCAGCATTGGAGGTCAATAATGTAAAATATTAACAAAGGATTCATGGTTTTTTTTTTTTTTCTTTTCTTATGTGTTTGAAGACAATTTGTTTAGCCAAAGTGTAAAATGTAGCTCTTGAAGCCCAGGGGAAGTTTCATATGCTAATAAATTCTCCTTCTAAAAAGTCCTTAATTTTAAAGTGAACTCTCTAATTTTGTGATAGATATCAAGAAAAAATTGGAACTATCCTAAACTATTCATGTCTATTGGTAATGCTTAAATTTTTGGTACTAAACAAACAATTTTAGGACCGCAGTACAACATAGATAAACATTCAACTTTTGTTTTAGTGTTGAAATTGTGGAGAGTTGTGATGGCCATTGGGATCCCTTCAACTTCAAGACCTATGTCCTTTAGGGATGTGATAAAAAATAAATATACAAGTCCAAATTATTTGAAATATTCTCCTATTCCTAGCACCTATATAACGAAATATTCTACTATTCCTAGCACCTATATAATGTAGCATGTTGAAATATGTCATCATTGGATATCTAGGATATGAGGTAACTCGTATATGTTTAATTTATAAAAAAAAATATGTATTTATTTGTAGATTTAATAGATGTTGGCTTCCCGCATAAACTTCATAGATCCACTTAACGTGGAGGAAGAAGTATGATATTTCTTTTAGCTCCAAAGGCTATCACTATTACATAGTAGTGTTTAAGGAAGGCCCTTAATTTTGGGAAATGATGAGATATTTCATAACTCATTGGTTCCCAAAATTTGATCCTAACCTTGTGTGAGTCAATTGAATGCTAATTTGAGTTCAAGTTCCTAATTTCCCATTACATTTTAATGTTATCAAATTTTGAGGATATTGAGAATTTTTTGGGCACTTACATAAAATTAGATCTTAAAAGAGCTATAGTGGAATTATATATATAAATTCACATATATATTCAGATAATCTTAGTAAGGGTCTACAGAAAATGATCTTCAAATGGAAAATTTTCAATATGCTAAGGTCTGGTTATGAGAACACAACATTTTGAATGTTAAATTTTAGGACATATACAAGCAACTAATTCTACTAGCTGGAAAACTTTCAATATACTAAGGTCTTAGGTTATGAGAACACAACATTTTGACGCTAGATATTTTAACTTTTAAGACATATACAAGCTACTAATTCTACTAGTTTGATGGTCAGAATGGTAAACCACTAAGAAACCGCTTGTCACATAATGATGATGATCACAATGAGTTAATCACCAATCATAAATGTCAACCGGGAAAGAAAGAATACATAGATTCAAATTAATACTTTTGATTTATATAAGGAATTCCTTATATAAATATTGATATCATATTTTATAATGACAATTTATTATTAATTATTTTAACTTCTTCTTTAAGTAGGTGGCTATAAATTAAATGAAAAAGAGAAAAGAAAATGAGTAAAAGAAATAATTTTTCAAATAATATAAAAAAACCATATTTATTAATTATGTAATTTTAATAAATGTTGTAGTCTAGCTTATATGTTATATGTTTTATGTTTTGGAGGGTTTTATTTCACATTTTCTAATTTGTAGAAAATTAGGTAGGGATTTTTTGGACTCACAAGTTTGAATTGTAAATTCTATAATCCATATAATTTTTGAAATCACAAGTTTAAATTGTAAATTTTACAATCCATATATACAATCAAAAATATATTTTAAACAATAAAAAATAAAATTTACCCAACCAAAAATTCTAAAAAATAATATGTCTAGAGAACAGTTTTTCATTTTCAAATTTGTAAAGATCTCAAAAATGTGATTTCTCCTTAATAATAAAGACTATACTTTTTAAATCAATGAAAATTTTTCATATAAATTCAAGTTATCCTCATTTGAAAAGTTTACATTATAAATATTACCCCAACCATTGACAAATTTCGTTATTCAATTTGATCAGTTACGCATTGAAAATTCTCAAATAGAGTTATACATATTACATAAACGGATTGAGGAATAATCCGCTAAAAAGCTTTAAAGATTCAAATTGAATTTCATATATATATGGTAATACACAAATGAAAATTTTGGATGACATTTTGACCAGAAGATATTAGGGTGGAATTTTCATTTTGGATGACATTTTGACAAGAAGATATTAGGGTGGAATTCCCTTTTAGTATTCGTGAGCAACTTCACAATCTGAAACCATTATCTTCATCATGTCCTGTGGATTCACCTTCAGGCTGTCACAAAACTTGATATCCAGATATTTCAGCTTTTTAAGCTCTCCTATTTTTGACGATAATGAGTTTAGCTTCGAACATCTGTTAAAATACAAAAACTTAAGGTTACAAAGATTACCTATTCCATCACTAACTTCTTCAATGTTCGTGGAAGACAAATTGAGAAATACAAGCTGTGTCAATTCCCACAATGTTGCTGGCAATGATTCTATTTGTGTGAAAGATAAATCCAGCACCCTTAGAGAAGTGAGGTCACGTAAAAGTTCCTCTGGAACCTCTGTCAATCTCAGATTCTTAGCGAGGATTAGACTTACTAAATCTGGACATCTAAGTTCCCTTGTGGGCAAAGATCTAATATCATTGTCATACACTGAAATTCTTTTACAATCCTTCTTAATCTCAGCCTCTGGGAATTGTTGAAGCATTTGACCTGCCCTTAACAAACAATTCTCGTACCTCTCTCCAATATAGATTACCATGTCCCTCACAACAGCATGACATCTTAACTTAAATATTTTGCAACGGGTACAGAGATCTACCTTGAACAAGCAACGATCTTCAAGTAGCTTGATACAACTGTTCTCCCTGTCCGTTATATATGCCGCCTCTCTGCTCTTAACAATCCCTTCTGCAACCCACATATTCTGCAATAGCTGCCCATCCATTTTCCAATCTTGTGGAAACATGGCACAATACAGAAAGCAATTCTTTAATTTCGTAGGCAGACTATTATAACTCCATTTCAGTCGGTCATACATATCTCTATCAAGACGAGGATGAGCCGCTGAAAAATTGAAATCCAAAGTTGGGATATGCATTAAATTAAAAGCATTATACCACTGTGAAGGGTTGCTACCAATCATTGCTGCGGCTATTAAAATTATTGTTAATGGCAATCCTCTGCAGTGCCCGGCAAATTGTCGGGCAATATCCTCTATTTCCTCCGGAACAGGCCCGTCCTTGAAAGCTATCTTGCAAAACACGTCCCACGCTTCATTGGTGGACAGGGGCTGTATTTGCAGTGACTTTTCTGCATTCATTTCTGCAATCAAATCTTCGTTGCCTGTAGAAAATACTACTTTGCTACCTCTGTCAAAGTCGACACCCAATTCTTTCAAATTGAGTCTGCTACACAGATCATCTAAAATGAGAAGAAATTTCTTCGTCTTGAGATGGGTAGACAACACAATCTCCTCCTCAACATTGGAACTGCTTGCAAGCTCTAACTTGATTTTCTGAGCAATATCATGAAATTGTAAAATAGGAAATTGAGTAATTGTCACCCAAATTACAACATCGAAGACGTTACTAACCTTGAAAGCATTGTAGATTTTCTGGAGCAATGTCGTTTTTCCAACCCCACACATGCCATATATACCAATGACGTTAACGTGGGGAGTTTCAGTAAGCCACAGCTCTAGATCCATCTGGGCAGAGGTAATCCCCGAACCTACGAACCCGAAATCTGGTTCGTAACAGGTATGGCTGCTCATGTGCCGAGGTGACACCATAATCTGTTCAGAATTGCAAAACGTTGTGAAGTCTCTTTCAAGTTGGTGAAAGAGCTCGTCAAATGTTGTCTCCCATTTTGTGATTCGCTTGGAGAGTTTCGGCCGGCAAAGGAGGCAATCAAGGCACGGTTGTTGCCTTTGCCATCTATCAAACAACTGTCTTGCCTCATCAACTGCGCTTTGTATCCTTTGCAAGCGATCTTTCATTGTGTCTGGCAGCCTGTTTTCCTGGTCTTGGAATTGGTTGTCTATATCCTGTAGAAGCCTCTTCATTTGAAGTAGCTCAGCATGTTTGAAAATCTGACTGTTTCCATCCAAGCGAATCACGTCGTCTATGTGCTGACTGAGTGGAGCAATAATACTGCGCTTTATTTTATTGGCCATGGCTTCTGATCAGAGCAGAAGAAGACAGAACAAAACTAAATGTAATCCCTACGTTGGGCAGAGAGTATCCTAGTCAGAGGCACGAATTGATTACAATTTATTGCAGAAGAAATGATGGTTGATAGTTGTTAACTTGCAGACGCAAAGTATAAAATGCCAGGCCAGTAAAGAATTAAGTATAACGTAACATGATTAAAGATAAAGAACAAAGTGTGAGGGTTGCGCATTCTCGGTTATCGAAATCAAATCTTTTGGTAGCCACCTTGCAAATTAACAATATTTCAAATACATATCTATCCCTTCAAAACTCTGACAGATAGTGATTACTCTCCAAAAATGCTTAAAACTAAATCAGAATAAATAAAAATGTAAAGTGTGCATAGCCTCTGAGTATCATAGTGAATTTTTAAAAATAAAGTTGGGCGATGTCATATGGTTTGATAGGCGTTCGAAATGCACGCATCCATGATGTGCCAGATATAAAAGGAGAAAACTGACTGGTTTTGGTAATTGCTTTAGAGTGGAATATAATCTTTACCATTTTTAATGTCATAATTATATTACTTTCAGTTTTCAATAGAGAAAAATCCAACATTATTGCTTTCAATTTATTATAAAATTTAGTTACGGAATAAACTATAAAGTCTTTTTCTTTTCGGTAGAGAACAATCCAACAATATTGCTTTCAAATTATTATAAAATTTAGTTACTGAATAAATTATAAAAAAAAAAAATCCATGAAGATAATTTTTTTCCTTTTCCATTTCCTTTTATTCTTTTCGAGGGCTGGATTCTAGTAGTTTAAAATTTCCTTTTATTCTTTTCGAGGGTTGGATTCTACAACTTCAATAGTTTAAAATTTCCTTTTATTTTTTTCGAGGGATGGATTCTACAACTTCAATAGTTTAAAAAACTGTGAACACTTTTTTTCTAATAAAATATGCTTCTCATAATTACGACGATGGCGGGATTGCATTTACGACCAATGTTTGATTTACTTCAAATGATATAGTTATTTTATTTTTATTTATTTCTATTATCAGTATAAATCATCACTTAGGTTCATGATTAAACCATAAAAGTATTTTTACTTTAATAAATGGATTTTTTTTAATATTATTATGATAGAAATTCAAAGTATTATGGTCATGATGAAAAGGTTATTAAAATTTGTACTGTCAAAATTTAAAATAGATTCAAATATTTATTTGAAAAATTAAAATATATATAAAAAATTAAGAATTCATTAATCCAGCAATAAACAATTCTTGAACTCTTTTAGTCAACTCTTTAGAAAATTCCTAAGTTTCTCCCACAGTTACTCCCTAGAAAATTCCTAAGCTTCTCCGATAACTACTCTCTAAAAAATTCCTAAACTTCTCTATAACTACTCTCTAGAAAATTCCTAAGCTTCTCCCGTAGCTGAAACTGGAGAAAGAAAACATCACTAGCAATTTTCTAACTAATCCAAAATCCCTTATAACACATTCATCTACTCCTTAAAAATGAGGTATACATTTAAATTAGTATAATAGTATAATGTGTTTCCTTAACTTGCATGAGTAGTAAGATTTGAAGGTTTATGTTCTAGTTACTTCTAATTATATATTTGGATTTGAAGGTTTAATCTAAAATCTCTTATTACACATTCATCTACTCCTTAAAAATGAGGTATACGTTTAAATTAATATAATAGTATAATGTGTTTCATTAACTTGCATGAGTAGTAAGATTTGAAGGTTTATGTTTGAGTTACTTCTAATTATATTTTTGGATCAGTAGTGTGATCACATGGGCATTGGATAAGTACACTTGTAGGAGGTTAAAACTCAATTATGTTACTCGATTTCAATATTATACCCTGAACCAAATTCACAATGTGTCCTTGAATGGGTTTAGGAAGAAAACTAGAACTCATCGTGAAACTCTAACTACGACTCATATGTGGGCATTGTCAATTGTGTTGGACTCCTAACATAGAGTTACAACTACGAGGCACCCTTCTCTCATTCAACAATCTAGGAATCTAGGGTTTTTCTTGGTAAGTGACACTGCAATTTTTTCACAAAGGGGTTAATTTTACAAAACCATGGTCTTAGAAATTATGGATAGAATAATCAAATGGGCCTAGGATAGACATATGTGGCATCTTATAGAACTTAACTATGTTCCTTGATATAGGTTTTATGCCATTGGACCAAATTTATAATGTGTCTCTAAATGACTTCAAAATATGAGTTGTAATTGACCACAAAACTCTAACCAAAAATCCTATTTATTGAACCATAATTTATGTTAGACTCTTTGTAATGTCCCCTTTTCTAGATGATGATAGCATAGACCATCTTAGTAGCCTAACCATTTAGGTAGGTTACAAACTAAACATAAATTGTTGAACCTTAGGGGAGGAATTAATTAAAACAGTGACTAAGGAAAATTAATATTAAGTAATCACCTTATTGAATGAAGAAAAAGGTGATCCATGGTATTTGGATGATCCAATGTATTGACTCAAGGTATTATGATAGCCATTGTAAGAAAAGAAGAACTAGAGCTCATTCTTGGGGTAGTATTGGATATTTGACAAATTGACTTTGAGGGCTAATTGAGGTTTTTGTGAGGGTTTTTAACCATGAGTGTGACCTTATTCAGTGTTGCAATGATACACCTTAGTTTATTAAGGCTAGTTTTGACGTTACAATAATACACCCTAGTTGGCCTTTTGGAGGACCCATCCAGGTTTCTCACTAACACTAATCATGAATTTATTTGTAGGTACTAGTGTGAAGGTTGCAGTAATTCAGGAGGATCAAATTATTGTTTATACATTCTGAGAATGAGTATATACCTGGGTCATATTACAATAGAAGGTCAGAGGTCGAATCCATTACTTGAGGGTTGAGTCATTGGGAGGTTGAGTTAGTAATTCACCTAGTTCAAATTAAGGATGAAAAGGTTTAATTGTCTGTTGTCTTGAGGGTTGAATTACCTATGTTGAAGTTGAGTCTCATTCTAGGGGAAGCTAAGAGTATTTACCCTAAGCCGAGTTATTCCCTCTTATGGGTTCAGTTCAACCTTTGGCCCGAATTGAATATTGTGGGAAAAGAAAACTCATGAATCCATTTCACATGTTGTATTAGAGAGTTTGAAACTCATACAAACCAATGGATAAGTTAATCTTGAGGGTCGTTGCGTTATGCAGGTCGGGTCTATTAAAGTCATGGGCCAAGTTTTTCTAGTCACCAAATATTAAAGGGTCAATTCGTTAAACCCTTATGTAGGCTAGCGAATTAAGGAGGTTGTGTTTACTCTATTTCATAGAGTTGAATTATCCTTGGGAATTTGATGTTCCACTGAGGGTTGAATCCCATTACAGGGATGAATTTTCAAGAGAAAAACATCAAATTACAGGTAGTGCTAAAAGTTCATTGTTGGAGGGTGTGTTTATACCTAGGTAGAAGATTAAGCTATTAGGCCCAAGATCAAAGAGCTAGAGGAAACTAAGAAAGAAATCAAAGGGACCAAGTCTATACCACCAGTTCAAGCCACTTTGGAGGTTGAAACTCTATGTAATTCGAGGGTTGAATTTTATATGTGGAAAGACTGAAGGTTGAGCTACTCATCAAGGGGCTAAACTTGTTTTCTTCACTGCAATGGAGTATGTCAAGTTCTTACATTTTATATTTTATGCATGATTGTATACATTCCACCATTTCGTGAATAAAGACTTGATTAGTGTTCCATTTGCAAAATTGGTCTAGGTTTTATTATGTGAAGTTTTCCCCTTGTTTTCATTATTGCAAAAATGTTTGTAAAATTGTATTCTTGTAATGTGTTTGATGAAATATCCCCAAGATTTTTTTGATTTCTATTGGCATATTTAGATAAGGGACATTACAGTGTCCTAAATCCATTGAAATCCACACAGGGGAAATTACATTTTTGACACTAGTTTACAGCTAGGGGCACCTCTCTCATGTAAATCCATCTCCTAAAAATTGTTTTATTCGTTAATCTTTGGATTTTCTTAGTAAGGAACAAAATAGTATTTGCACAAAGGAAATAATTTTGTAAAACCTTGGTTGAGGAAATTGTAGATAGAGCTCTTAGGTGGGCCTTAGCCAAACACACTTCAAAGAGCCTATGAAACTTAGCTATGGTATATTATCTAGATTGGCCATGTGTCCTTGAATGGATTTAGGAAGAAATTTGCAAATCACTTTAAAACTCTATTCAAGACTTGAATAGGTTAACTATTGATTATGTTGGATTCCTAACATTGAGCTACAAGTAGGGGAACCACTCTCCTATGATTATGTTTCCCCAAAATGGTTACATTTCATGATATTTAGAGAAAATTCTAAATTGTGCTAAACAAAGGAGTAGATTGTGCTAACAATGGCTTGGGAAATTATGGGTAGTGTGCTCAAGTGGGAGTTGGCCAAAAACATTTATGAGAGCTTATGAAATTAAATTATGCTACTTGTTGTCGCTTTTAATGGCACCTGTAGCACAAGTGCTTCAGGAGACATAGAAAGCTTCCTAGAGATAGCCTCTCGGTTGATTGTAGACCAGTGCCTAGGACATCCTAGATAGAGGACTACATGGAAGATTTTCAAGAGAGGCTTTCGAGTGCACTCCAATTGTCACGAAGTTAAAAAAAGGATAATAAAAGGGGGCTTGGTTCAATCGGCCTTCATGAAGGTAAGCTCAAGCCAATACATGGGTCCAAATAATCAGGGGTTAAATCGGGCTATCACAAGGATGAATGTCTAGTTCTGGTAGCCGACACACAACAACAGGCAGCTTAATATTGATATTGCAGTAAAGTGAAGAGGAGGAAAGGGAGGAGGGAAATCGGTGTGTAGGGTTGATTGCAATACATAATCCTAAGCCATGATGTTCCATAAAAAATATGGAAGAGGGAGGAGATGAAAAAGAGGCAAGAATGGAGTGCTAATTAGGGTTTTAGGCCATATACTCATGGGCACATTTGTATCCAAAAGCTCAAGAAAATATGTGCATGTTATAGGTGCTTAAGTAAATATTTAGCTAACACATGTACTATTGCTACTTGGAAACAAATATACAATCATGAACAAGGGAGAAATTGACAGCTTCATCACACTATTTTAGAGAATGAAAAACATATATGGAATGAGATTACAGTGGGGAAAACATACTGCACATTACCATGATTGGAATCACTAAAGAGTTTCATTAATACTCAAAATGAGTCCCATTCACTAGTCCATTTACATTCAACAATATATAGCTCAAGTCCCTCATGAACAAGATTCATAGAACTAAAGTGGAACCACAGAATTTGGACCACTGCGGGTGCAGAATTCCGGAACCTATATATAGTGTTTCTTCCCCCTATTTATAAGAAGAGGGGGAGCTCTGAATTTATAGTTACAAAATATCTTAGCCAAGGGCCAACTATCTGATGGAATAGCTACCTCGTACTGTGATAGCTCTATTGCCCAAAATGATTTCCAAGGATTTGATTCCTTTCTTGAAAATAAACAAAAATTATAGAATAATGAAAAGAAAAGGAAAATGGAAAGATGATGGAGGAAGTTATCATCCTACGGTTCTTGTGAAGGCCCTTGATCAGGCCACGTTTCTACCATGATATGCCTTTCCTACTTCTCGGTCGGTTCCCGTCGCTTTCATCTTAATTTCCCAACTTCCCCACTCTCTGTAGCTGATAGTTATCAACTGTGTTTTCTTGTCACAAAGCAAAAACGGAGTTTGTCAGGGTAGTCCTTTACATTTATGACTAAGTGAAGATTCATGCTAGGCCATTAATCTTCCTGAGTCCCCCAATACTAACTTGTTGTTGCACCACGCCTTCATCTAATACTTTAGCTGTCGACCTATATGCCTTCAAACATCTGTACTATGCTTATCGAAGCCATATATGCCCTGTGAAATAGTTAATACAAGTGTATTGTAGCTCAGAGATCGATGACTTTAAAATTGAACAAGCTTTGTAAACTGCAAATTCTGATCTCCTTTGGTCCCCTATGGTTTAGCCCCCTTTAGTGTTTCTACATCATAGGACCACGAACTGTGACATGGGGCTTAGCCCAATATCGGAGGTCAAAAAATCGACAATTTCCTTTCAATGTCCTTTGGTGCATCCTCCTGATCCTTGCAATCATTGATCACTTTTACGTTAAGCCCTTGGAACCTCGACACCTTATGTGACTGTGGCTAATCCCTGCATTGGAGCCCCTTTTATCGGTGGATTGCAAGCGGGGTTTCAACTTTCATGTGATAAAGTGACTCAACCTGCAAATGCCAATTTGCAATCTCTGATGTGACATCATCCTCTGCCACGTGTCACCTTGTGAGTGGTGACATGTGTCACCGGATATGCCTTCTTTGGACCCTTGGAAATGCCAGATTTGCGTGCCACATGTCCTCCATACCACCAGGTCATGCTGATGTCAGCTGCCATGTGGATTTATCGAGACCAATGGTATTCTTCCATGTGGCCTGTTGGAGGAGAGTGGAAAGGCCCATCCTCCTCTGATTTTGCAACTAATTACCTTTGTTAATCGCAATCGACCCTCTCTACCATTTTAACATTAGAGGCCTAAATCTCAGTGACTTTTAATGTTATCGACCTTCATCAGTTTCATGATGTTGTATTTCGTTGTACCCTCTGGTACTTTCGATCACCAATATGTTGATTCCCCGTGAACCTCTGATTGCCTACTCATCCATCATTTCGAAGACCTTCGATCGTTGATTTGTGATATCGGCGATTGCTACTCACTGATTTAACTTTGCTCCACTGCTAATGCTTCAGAAAACTCTGAATGTGATTTACGATGAGCCTTACCCTTAGTCCTTTTCTCTTTGTTTTCTAGGTTTCAAAGGGTAGCTTCAATCTTCTCTAACTTCTGATCTAGGAGTCCATTTTTGGCCTTCCACATACCGTTGGAAAGCTTGTTCTAATCCCTATCCAATGGAGAGGGTCTGATTTAGCTTTGAGAACTTTTGTGGCTTGGGAGAGGGCTGCAAGAATTTCTTCTCTTTTACGCTTTAGGTAACTTGACAACTTTTTTTTGCAACGAGTGACAACAAAGGCTCCAACTGGAGACAACCCCTTGCTGGCAAGGTACTGAGAACCTACAAAATAGTGGCCTTCACCGTTGGGCATGGAGTCAGAAATATAATGAATCTATACAACCAGAAAGTCTCCATGGGACTTTATTTGCTGAGAGTACTTTCCTCATCAAACTAAAGTGTAGAAAAATAAATTCTACCAATTGGAAAATAAATGTTCAGCTAGTGAGCTTATTTATATACAACTCCTACCTACGTACAGGGCTCGATTCACCTAAATGAGTTCAACCCTCCAATGGAGCCAGGCAAACATTTGGGTGCTGGACCTAACGCCTCCATGCTGTTGAAATTTGAAAATCAAAACAAGCATGCACCATGAAAAATATTTAACCAAAAAACCTAAGACATGCTTTGGGAAGAACCTCTGTTGCTGGCTAAAGAATGTGCTCATGTAATCAGCTATAGGGCCATAGAACTGACAAGGGAAATTTGCAGGTGCCTTATTTTCGTAAACAGTCTGCTGACCAATATCTTCTTAGTCAGGGAAGCCACAAATATTGTTAAGCTCCCCAACCTTATATTTTTCAATAAAATATTGTTGCTAGAACCCTTCTCCCCACTTGCTTGTAAACCACTCCCTTTGAACATCCGCAACCATCTCATCCTCCTCTGAATAATATGAATCATAAATCGGAGGAGGTTCTTGAACTTGTTCTCCAGGTGAAGGATGTACATCATGGACTAGAGCCTCTTTGTTGACCTCCTGGTGGGCCTCCTCTTCTTGTGCAGCTTCCCATGACTAGGATTGTTGTGGCTCTGCATCACTTGACTCTCCATCAGAGTCGTATTCATCATAGGAAGGAGAAACATCAAATTCAGTTGAATAAGACCTCTGAGGGTTTATTTGTAGCTCAATGATGTTTCCTTCTTTGCATTCTTGGTCATTTGGTGATGCTTCTTGATGAGAGTAGATGTTTTCTTGGAGTGGAGCTCCACAAACATCTTCAGTAGGATCATTTACCTCAGGCATATTTTCAACATTAAAATATAGGTAGAAATCTTTAAACAGAGCATTTGTTGGATATAATCTTTTGCGATAATGATTGAATGATATGTGAAAGATATTTAAGGAAGATATGCTACCATGAGGTATTGTCCTATACCAAAATCTAGAATCATCTTCTAAAGAATACATGAACAATTTCATTTGTACATCTTCAAGAAAAATAGCTTTTTTCTCCATGCATTCATGAAGATCTTTGAGGTTCTGGTCAGGCCTTCTATTTGTGTCTCCAATGAATCTAAACAAATAGGTATTCCATTCATGCACTGAAGGGACATGATTGGGATAACTAGAAATATAAGAAAAATCCAGTGGGGCAAATTTGTTGGCGAGGAATGATAGAATGGCCATTTTGAAAACCCCCTAGGTGAGTGATCTCAGCTTCAAATCTAGGAAAAGCTTTCAGTGTTAGAGAATTATATATTACAAAGCAATGGAACACATAAAATATTGCATAAATCCTTCTTTTTATATTATCCAGCAAACTGAAGAGATACAACCTACAGCAGATCCACTGTAATTCCCTCTTCGCTCTCAATCTCCTCTCTCTTCCTCACTCAAAATACATATGTGCATAGACACAATACAATTCCCTCATATATAGCGAGGGGTTGAATTCTAGGGAAAAAAACCCTAAATTAAACATAACTTATACCATCAGATCTCTGCCTAATGAATGGCCCAAATTGACTACGAAATTACAACATTTTTCAAGGCAATTTTACATCTATTCTTAGCTTTGGGGGCGCTACCCCCGTTCCCCCCACCAAGGGGGGGCTCCCAAAGGTCGCAGCCGCCTCCCACTGGACCCCCCATGTAGCAAATATTTTATGGGCAGCATTGCCGCCCCATTACGAACTGGTGTCCAATGCGGCGATACCTTTGAATACGGAAGATAATCAGGCTCCACACCCAACAATCTCACACTTGGAGACTGATTATAGAAACCCCACCGCTACTTCATTTGTTGGACAATGACTTCACTTTGGACCTGGCTATTTCTCATCTTCTTCATCATACTTGAAGACCAATTGAAACTGAGTAAATTCTCAGTTTCTCCCTGGTTACAACTTTTGTTAACATATCTGCAGGATTCTGGATAGTGTGTATCTATTCCAGCTTCAACTGTCCATCTGCCAATGCTGACCGTATGAAATGGTACTTGAGCTATATATGTTTAGTCTTGGAATGAAATGCAGAGTTCTTTGCAAGATGTATGGCACTCTGGCTGTCACTATATAACTTGCCCAACTCTTGCTTCTTACCCAATTCATCCAGAAACCTTTGTAACCAAATCATTTCTTTGCTAACCTTTGTAGTAGCAACATACTCTTCTTCTATTGTTGACAGTGCAACAACACTTTTCAGTTTTGAGACACAACTGAGAACTATTCCACCTACAGTAAACACATACCCTGTTGTGCTTCTCCTGTTATCTCTATCACCCGCCATATCTGCATCAACATATCCCTGTAGAGAAATGTTTGAACCACCAAAGCATAATGCTTGATTTGTGGTACCTCTCAAATACCTAAGAATCCACTTCACCGCCATCCATTGTTCTTTTCCTGGATTGTTCATGTACCTTCTTACAACTCCCACTACATGTGCAATATTAAGCCTTGTGCAGACCATTGCATACATTAAGCTTCCAACTGCTGATGCATATGGAACTTTAGACATATGAGTTGTTTCTTCCTGAGTCTTGGGACACTCTTCCTTACTTAATTTGAAATGGCTAGCCAAAGGTATACTAACTGGTTTTTCATTCTGCATATTAAACCTTTTCAACACCTTTTCTATGTACTCACTTTGAGACAATGTTAATTTGTGATTCTTCCTATCTCTAGTTATTCTCATACCAAGGATTTGTTTTGCAGCACCCAAATCCTTCATTGCAAATGAGTTTGCTAATTTTATTTTGAGCGCATTTATTTCCTTCATGTTAGAACCTGCAACAAGCATGTCATCTACATACAATAACAATATAATATAGCTGCCATCATTTTTCCTTTTGAGATAAACACAATGATCAGAGTGACATCTAGTATAACCTTGTTCAGACATAAACCTGTCAAATTTTAGATACCACTGCCTTGGAGCCTGTTTTAAGCCATACAAGCTCTTCTTCAACCTGCATACTAGTTTCTCCTTCCCTTTTACCTCATATCCTTATGGCTGCTGCATATATATCTCTTCCTCCAAATCCCGATGGAGAAAGGTTGTCTTTACATCTAACTGCTCAAGATGCAAATCTTCAGTTGCTACTAGACTTAAAATAGTTTTGATTGAAGTCATTTTAACAACAGGAGAAAATATCTCATCAAATTCTATACCTTTTTTCTGTGCAAACCCTTTCACCACAAGTTTAGCTTTATACCTTTTTATACCTCCATCTTCTTCCGTTAACTTGTAAACCAATTTATTTTGCAATGTTGTTTTACCTGCAGGCAACTTGACTAAGTCCCAAGTCTAGTTATGTGCTAAGGAGTCCATCTCTTCTTTCATGGCTTGCTCCCACTTCTTCTTGGTTTCTACCTACACTGCTTCTTCATAACATTATGGTTCACCAGAATCAGTCAACAATACATAATATAATGATTCATGAAGGAAAGTATCGTTCGGGGGGTCTACTTATCCTGGTAGATCTTCTAACACCACTTTTAGGTGTTTGAGGTGCTTGTTGTTATTGTGGTTGTTGTTCTGGCTGTTGATCATTATGGTTTTTAGGCACCATCACTTTTCCTATGATCTTGTTAAGCACTGTGTATTCTTCGTTTTCTTTTTCCTGTTTCTTTTCCTGTAGCTAATCCTTATACAAAACATTTTCATTGAATATGAAATCTCTACTCCTAATGATTTTTTGCTTTTCATAATCACAAAAGTGATAACCAAAATCATTAACACCATATCCAATAAAGGTACATTTCTTTTATTTTTCCTCAAGCTTTGTTCTATTTTCTTTATTAATGTGGACAAAGGCTTCACAACCAAAAATCTTTAAAAAAGAGTAGTTTACCTTTTTACCTGTCCATTTCTCCTCTGGAATACCACCATCCAAGGAACTTGAAGGCCCTCTATTTATTAGATAAACAACAGTATATACAACATCTACCCAAAATTGTAAAGGCAATCCTGCATGCAATCTCATGCACCATGCATGCTCCATGATTGTCTTATTCATCGTTTCTGACACACCATTTTCTTGTGGTGTTCCTGGAGCTGTCTTCTCTCTACAAATTCCATTCTTTGAACAATACCTATCAAACTCTTTGCTGTAATATTCACCTCCATTGTCTGATCTGAGACACTTCAACCTTTTTCCTGTCTCATTTTCAACCAAAGATTTCCATTTCTTGAAAGTATCAAATACATAAAATTTATTTTGAATACAATAAATCCAGGTTTTTCTGGTTGCATCATCAATAAAAGTAACATAATAATGAGAGCCACTAAGAGATGATACTTGAGCAGGTCCCCATACATCTGTATGTACAAGCTCTAATTTTTCGCTCTTCTTTTCTTTCCCAACTCTAAGGAGTCTGACTCTCTTCTATTTTCCATAAACACAATTCTCACAGAATTTTAAATCAACATGCTTCAAACCTGGCAACAAATTTCTTGAGTGAAGAATCTGCATCCCCTTCTCACTCATGTGCCCGAGCCTATGATGCCACAATGCTGTATCTTCTCCTATAGAGGTTAAAGCATTAACGGAATTAGAAATATCATTACATAAATACAATGTACCAACCTTTCCTCCTTTCGCTATTACCAGGGATCCTTTAGTGACCTTCCAGGTTTTATCTGTGAAAGTAGTTACGCAACCTTCACCTCCCAACTTCCCTGTTGAAATCAGATTTTTCTTCAGATCTGGAACATGCCTTACCTCCTTCAATAGCCACTGATTTCCATTTTGCTATTTTATGAAAACTGTACCCATTCCAATGATTTTACAGGGTTTATCATCACCCAATTGAACCTGTCCAAAATCTCCTTGAACATAATCATAAAAATGTTTCTTATCAGGTGTGGCAGGAATGAGGCCCCTAAATCTACCAACTAGGCATCAATAATATTTTCTAATGAAAGAATCAAAGCATCTTGCAACACATCACCTGTTACATTCGCTTCATGATTATTTTCTTGCTGCGCATCTCCTTTTTTTTCCTTTCGAGACTTGCAGTCTTTCTTCAGGTGTCATTTCTTCCCGCATTTCCAGCACACTATCCCTGATCTAGACTTGGATCTGCCTTTTCTTCACTTACTACGATATCCAAGGCTCTTTCCTCTTTCCATTTTCCTTTCCCTACTCTCTGCAGTCAAAGCATTACCTGATGTCTCACCGGAGCTTTTCCATTGCATTTCCTTGCTAAGGATTGCACTGACAACATCATCAAACTTTAAAGTACTAGATATAGAGATAGAGTTACTAATGGGCATAACAAAACCATTCCAACTTTCTGGCAATGAGCATAGAAATAACAGAGCCCTAACTTCATCATCAAAAGTTACCCCTACAGAACTTAACTAACTGGTAACTGTATTAAACTCATTTAAATGATCAGCAACAGATCCACCTTCTGACATCTTCATATTAAATAAATGTTTCATAAGAAATACCTTATTTGAGGCCGAGGGTTTTTCATATAGTTTGGCCAATGTCAACAATAAACCCTCTATTGTCGTTTCCTTTAAAATATTAAACACTACCGACACTACTAGGCACAGCCGTATTGTTCCAAGTGCTTTTCTATCAAGAATATCCCATTGTGTCTCTCATACTCGTCAGCTTCTTTGTCTTTCCATTCAATGGTTGGTACAGATCTCTCTGGTACAAATAATCTTCCATTTGCATCTTCCACAGCTGGTAGTTTTGGCCGTTAAATTTTTCGACCCTAAACCTACCATCTTCCGCCATTGCTCCCACTCGAACCAAGAACCCTTCTCTCCTGTGAGTTTATCAGCCAAAAAAGACCTTCGGCTCTGATACCAGTTGTTAGAGAATTATATATTTCAAAAAAATGGAACACATAAAATATTGCAGAAATATAAACACAGAAAACACATAAAACAAGAGAGACACAGATATACGTGGTTCACCCAGTTTGGGCTATGTCCACGGAGAAACAACTAGTCCTTCTTTTTATATTATCCAGGAAATTGAAGAGATACAACCTACAGTAGATCCGCTGTAATTCCCTCTTCACTCTCAATCTCCTCTCTCTTGCTCACTCAGAATATAGATGTGCACAGACGCAATACAATTCCCTCATATATAGTGAGGGGTTGCCTTCTAGGGCAAAAAACCCTAAATTAAACATAACTTATACCGTCAGATCTCTGCCTAATGAACGGCCGAGATTGACTACGAAATTACAACATTTTACAAGGCAATTTTACATCTATTCTTAGCTTTGGGGGCACTGCCCCCAATCCACCTACCAGGGGGGGCTCCCAAAGGTCGCAACCCCCCCCCCTTCCCCCCCAAGACCCCCCTTGCAGCGAATATTTTACAGGCGGCATTGCCGCCCCATTACGAACTGGGGTCCAATGCAGCGATATCTTTGAATACAAAAGATAATCAGGCTCCACACCCAACATTCAGCTGCTTTAGCATCAAAGTGAGTATGAGGCTGCTTGAAAGATAGGACGATCAAATAGAGATATGGAAAGTGAGTCGCTAGGATGTTTACCACAAAATTGAGATAGTGGAGTTGCCAAGGTGAGATATCTTCAACCCACACTTCCCTTGCTCACCTAACAGAGGGAATGTGAAACTTTGTCTTACCTAGGGAAAAATATTCTAATCCATTCCCCGACAATAGCGCCAGAAAGATGTTGTCACTTTTAATGGCACCCATAGCACAAGTGCTTCGGGAGACATAGAAAGCTTCCTAGAGACAACCTCTGGGTTGATTGTAGACCATTGCCTAGGACATCTTACATAGAGGAGTGCATGGAATATTTCCAAGAGTGGCTTTCAGGTGCACTCCAATTGTCATGAAGTTAAAAAAAGGATAATAAAAGGGGGCTTGGTTCAATCAGCCTTCGTGAAGGTAGACTCAAGCCAATACGTGGGTCCAAATTCTCAGGGGGTAAATCAAGCTAATCACATGGAGGAATGTCTGGTTCTAGTGGCCTACACACAATAACGAGCAACTTATTATTAATGTTGCAGTAAAGTGAAGAGGAGGAAAGGGAGGAGGGAAATCGATGCGTAGAGTTGATTGCAATGAAGAATCCTAAGCCACAATGTTCAAGCAGAAATATGGAAGATGGAGGAGGTGAAAGAGCGTCATGACTAGAGAGCTAGTCAGGGTTCCAGACCATATACTCATGGGCACATTTGTATCCAAAATCTCAAGAAAATATGTGCAAGTTACAGGTACTTAAGTAAATTTGTAGCTAACACAGGTACTGCTGCTACTTGGTAACAAATATACAATCATGAACAAGGAAGAAACCTAAACTTCATCACACTATTTTAGAGAAAGAAAAGAATATATGGAATGAGATTACAGAGCGGAAAACATACTACACATTTCCATGATTGGAATCACCAAAGAGTTTCATTAATCCTCAAAATGAGTCCCATTCACTATTCCATTTATGTTCAACAATCTGTAGCTCAAGCCCCTCATGAACAAGCTTGATAGAACCAAAGTTGAACCACAGAATTTGCACCACTGCGGGTGCAGAATTCCAGAACCTATATTAAGTGTTTCTTCCCCCTATTTATAAGAAGAGGGGGAGCTCTGAATTTACAGTTACAAAATATCTCAGCCAAGGGCTAGCTGTCCGATGGACTAGCTGCCTCAGCCTACAATAGATCTACCTCCCAATATGATTTCCAAGGATTTGAATCCTTTCTTGAAAACAAGCAGAAATTACAGAATAATTAAAAGAAAAGGAAAACGGAAAGATGATGGAGGAATTTTTCATCCTGCGGTTCCTATGAAGGCCCTTGATCAGGCCATGTCTCTGCCATGATGTGCCTTTCCTGCTACTCGACCAACTCCCATCGCTTTCATCTTAATTTACCGACTTCGCCACTCTCTGTAGCTGATAGCAATCAACCGTATTTTCTTGTCACAGAGAAGAAGCAGAGTTTGTCAGGGCAATCCTTTACATTTACGACTGAGTGGAGATCCATACTGAGCCATTAATCTTCTTGAGCCCCGCCATACTGATTTTCCACTCCACCACGCCTTCATTTAATACTCCATCTGCCGATCCATCCGCCTTCAAAGCTCCGTACTATGCTTATCGGAGCCATATATGCCCTGTGAAGCAGTTAATACAAGTTTATCTTTTCTTTATCGGTTTGCTAGTTGCTCATATGTTTTAGAATCATTTTGTAGTCTTGATTTCAATCAGATATCAATAACAAGATTTCACTAATCATTCCTTTTTCAAGTTGATTTATAATGATGCTAATGGTAGTGTAATCACGTTTCATATATTTGTTTATAATTTTAGAGTGTTTCATTTCAGAACTTGAGTGGTTTCTTTATAGTTTCATTTTAAAGTATTTCATTTAAGAGCTTGAGTGATTTCTTTATAGTTTGATTTTAAGTATTTCATTTCAAAGCATGAGTGATTTCTTTATGTCTTTATTTCAAAAGCATAACTGATTAACAATGAGTAAATGTGTGGTTTTTATTTTGAATAGAAGTCAATTTCACTTTGGTTTTTATGCAAAGGATTGCTAGAATGTTAGATGAATAATTTTGCTTTTAGAGATTAAATTGGTGTTGCAATAGATCATTTAAGTTTTCTTAATGAGATAGTGTGAGTTTGATTTAAGTTTCATTTTACAAGTGTCAAGAGCATTTTTTTTTTCATTAGAAGGGAGTGAGGAAATTTTAGGAATATTTAATGTGTTAAATCATTTTCTTTGAAGAGTAAGATAGGAATGAATTACATCCTTAGAAGTAATTTTCAATAACTCAATCATCCACATTAATAATCTGATTGAATAAAAAGGACTTATAGCATATATAATGCACTTGCACTTCACAAGTTTACCAACTGTGGTCGATAATTTATGTAACAATTTAATACAATTAAATTGCCAAAAATTTTGGCGTCGTTGCCAGGGAAGTGAAAATAGAAGTCTTTGTCTTTTTCATTTTGATAAATTAAAAAAAACAACAACAACAACAACAACAACAAAAAAACAAAAACATGATATACATAGGGAAAGAGACTTTAGGGGTACATTTGTAGGTAGAGGTAAGAGTTTAATTCCAACAACATAAATCACCCTATCACGACCTCATAGTGCAACACCACCCACACAAACTCGAATTCCATCCATAGCACGCAAATGAAAACTTCCTAAGGTATTAAGATCCGAAATCCAACCTAGAGATTTGCCAACTTGATCAACAGAAGCCATAATAGAAGAAGAAGATCACATATCTCCAACAAGAAGAGTAATTTTCCTATCTTCAAATAGAGAACAACTTCTAGCTCAAAAGTTCGAAGTTCCTGTTGAAGAAGAGGAAGAAGAAACCTATTTTAAGAAAGCATTGATAGAAGAACCAAAGGAATTAAAGGAAGCTGAAAACCCAATTTTGGAACCCAAACCCTATATTAGTTCTGAGGAATCTACAATGGCTAGAGAAGGGGAAGGAGAGGTACATAATGTGATTGGTGAGCAACCTAGGATTGGAGGAGGAAGTGGAGGAAATAGGGGAGGTGGAAGATGTGGAGGAAGAGGAAGAGGGAGAGGAGAAGATATAAATCCTAAACGCTTTGGATTTCCTATCCTCAATGAAGATACAACTGTGACAATGAAAAATATCTCACCCTCTATCCTTCCAAACTTTCATGGACTAAGGAGTGAAGATACTGAAACATTTCTCTTTGAATTTGAATTCTTGTGTAGATCATATGATTATCCGCGTCATGCTCAAAAGTTGAAACTATTCCCTGCAACCCTTAAAGATGCAACATTAAAATGGTTTATGCGTTTAGGAATAAATTCTATAAGAACATGGGAACAAATTAAAAGTACATTCTTAGCGAAATATAAGGACTACTGTATGCCCCATAATATTAAGGATGAAGTCTTTAAAATGGTACAAAAAGAAGATGAAAATCTTGAAGACTTCATTGAAAGATTTGCTTATAATGTAAAAAGGGAAAAAATGAATAATCTAGATGAGGAAACTTTGAAAGCTCTCTTATTAAAATCCATTAGAGATGAGTGGATTGATATTCTCAATCTAATGGGTAAGGGAGAAATTTCTCAGTTGTCAGTTGGAGAAATTTGTGAGTTTTGCATACACATTTCAAGAGGCAAAGTAAGAACTAGGAAAAATCCAAGAGATCCTCTTTTATCGGGATTAGTAAATCAGCAGTTGGGACAGTAAGTAGAGTAGAATTAGGTAATTTGCTTGATAATTTTAAGAAAGATATTTTAGGGAGTCTTATTGAACAAATTGACACTCTTATAATACAAAAAAAGCAAAAAGTTGAAAATGATGCATTGTTCCTTTTTTGCCCTAAGTGTAGAAAGAAACGTGCCATGAGAGAATGTCCTCTTGATTTAAAGAGTGTAGAAACTTGTGTTATATGTGTGGAAAATCATGATACAAAATAATGTCCCTCAATTCCAAGTCTTAAAGTTGTCTATCAACAAAAAGGAGTACACAATCAGGTAAACCCTCTTTTTTTATTGCTAAAAGACCTTGGTAGAATCCACAGCCAAATACAGCTCAAGGTTTAACACTCAATCATTTGCACAACCATCAAAAAGTAATTAGACTTCCCCAATGCCTTGGAAATCTTGGCCATAGGGATGGTAAAATCCCTATGGAAAGTACCCTCAATATCCTCAATTTCCACAATTTCAACAATCATATCCTACTTTTTCCTCCACAATATTATCCTCAACCTGTTTAACAAACTCAACCCCACAATTTGAATCCACAACTTGAATTACCATTTCCTCAAAAGACCAAACCAATCTCCCACCCAACCACTTCCAAATCTGAATAATAATAAAAACTCACAACTTATTTACAATATGGAAGGACAAAATTTCCAAACTTACATGGCAACTCCACTAGATCTAAACAATGTCCAACTTAGATCTGGTAGAGTATTGTAGAAAAAGTCCCCATCAGTTGTTATTCAGGAAAGTGAAAAAGAAAAGATCTCTAAAGAAGAGAATTCTCTTAATGAAAAAGAAAAAAACTCAAAAACAAGTTACTCCAGCACATTTAAATAACTCAACTCCTATTATGGAACAACCTTTAGTATATGTTTCAAAACCACCTTTTCCTAAGAGATTAAAAATTGATGAATGGATAGAAAAATAGATTTTATTGCCTGATTATGACATGTTAGATGAACTAAAGAATGTTTGCATGAAAATCCCTTTGCTACAAGCCATTAAGGAAATACCATTTTTTGCAAAGACAATTAGGGAATTGAGCATAAAAATAAAAGAAGTCAAAACAATCCAACTAGTCAGGAAAATTGTAGATATAATGATGGGTAAAAAAATAATTTAGAAATATCTTGATCCAGGAAGTCCCATTGTGAAAACACACATCAATGGTGTAGAGTTTGAAAATACATTAATTGATCTAGGAGCAGCTATAAACATCATGGGTAAACAAACTATGAATCAATTAAAACTTTCTAATCTTCAATATACACCTATATTGTTACAATTGGTAGATAGATATGTAATTAAACCTGATGGTGTATTAGAAGATATATATGTATCCTTAGATTCTTGGGAATACCCTGTCGATTTTATGATTTTAACACCCAAGAATAACTTAGGAGGACATCCATTGATTCTAGGAAGACCATGGCTAGCTACAGCTAATGCTTTTATAAGTTGTAGATCTAGTGATATGTTTATTTCTTAGCTCAACAAAAAAATTCACACTGTATCCACCTGCAAAAACAATGATAGAAGTTGAAAATGAAGAATGGTTAGATGATGACATTGATATAAGACCTATCTTTTCTACTTCACAAATAGACGAGGAAGATCAAATTTTGAATTTAATGGAAAATAATTAGTCTTCATCATATTTTAAATCTAGCCAAAGTTTTCAAGAGCAATGCAATATGGAATATGTATCATCTTGACAACTATCCTTTCATTCTATGGAAAAATTTGGCAATTCCAAATTTGAAATCTTTCTAGGAAAAACTTTAAATATTAATAATAATTTGGAATAATTTCAAAAGAAAGAACTAATAAAGATGTTACAATAACGAGAGGGGAATTTTTTGTGACCATATCAAGAATAACGAAAAATCACGGAACAATCACGGATCGGGAGTTGTGAAAAAACGCGAAGCCAGGGTTTCGAAGAAGTGTAGTGCATACTCCTAATGGAGGATCGCAAAGGAGGGAGCTCACCTCCCTCCTACAAAAGCGCTATAGCCAGCAGAGGCAAGTCCCCTCTAGGCAAAGTCAGAGATTCTATGGAAGAGGAACAGAGCAATAATGAAAAGGAGACAGACGAGGGCAGGCCCAAGGAAAATGTCAGCACTAAAGACAAGGAGGAAGAAGACAAAAGCCAGGGCACAAGGAAAAATAAACAAAAGGGACCGTGCAGACCCAAAATGGAGATTACTCCTAGAGTAGTGTTAAACGACCCTGCACTGCAGGCACACAGGGAACATATGGGGACCTACGCTATAATCTGCAAGTTTATGGGATTATGGCCCATGGAAAAGGCTTTACAGTCATGGATCAAGTATCACTAGAAACCCAAAGGAAGTATAGACCTTCATCTTGGGTCAAAGGGTTTTTTCACTGTGGTGTTCACAAACATCGAAGACAAAGACAGAATATTCGAAGGAGGACCCTACTTTTATGCAGCAGCTGGCCTCTATATGCGACCTTGGAAGATGAACTTTGTTCTAGAGTGGGAGACTTTCACTTCAGTACTGGTCTAGGTAAGAATCTATTCTCTTCGTCTTGATTATTAGCAAAATGAATTGCTTGCTACCATAGGCAAGAAACTAAGACGTTTTGTCAAAGCTTCGGAAGCAACAAGAAGAGGCAAATACACTTCCTATGTAAGGATCTATGTAGAAATGGATCTATCAGGAGCTCTTCCGGATGAAGTCATCTTGGAAGTTTTTGATGAGGAATGGGTGAAAATAGTAGACTATGAGCATATCCTGTTTAGATGTCATAAATGCCATGAACATGGACACTTGTTCAGAGATTTCCCTCTTAGTCAAGCAGACAACAAGGGAAAACCTAAGGAAATGAAGGACACAGATAGCTTCTAGAAAGTTACAAGTAGAGGAAAAGGCAGCAAAAAGGGACCAAGGCAACTTCGTAATGAAAGTCAAAAGGTCAGTGAAAATAGGTATCAAGCACTGGAAGAGAATGTAGAAATGGCAAATGAAGACCAATCTATGGAGGACAGCCCTAATGAAAAGGAAACGGAAACGAAAGAAGACTGCTACCCAACACAAGAGATGGATAATAAGAAAGAAACTATAATGAGTGAAACAGAACTAGAGATGGATCAGGAAATGACCCAGAGTGAAACAGATCTGGAAGATCATGAACTTCAGGAAATTCTAGATAAGGAACATCTAGATCTGGAAGGGTTCTTGATGCAGGGATCCACGGGAGGGATAGACTCACTACCCCAAGAAGATTGCAACAAAATTCAGTAGCTATTCTTATGGAAAACTTAGGAAAAAGGATTAGATAAAGGAAAAACCATTGAAAAATAGGAATACAGAGGTGTGAAAATAATGAAATCAACTCCAGGATTAGCAACTAGAAATGCAGGAAAAAAGAGAGGTAGGAAGAAGTAGAAAGACCTCTTGATGGAGTGTGGAAAGTTAATGATAGACTCAGGTAAGATCAAAGACCTAACTAGTTACTCATTTACAAATCTTTAAATATGAAGCTCACATCATGGAATATCAGAGGTCTAGGTAGTAAAAGAAAACAAAGAATGCTTAGTCATAGAATGAAACCGGAAATGCCAGATGTTATTTTCATCCAGGAAACAAAATGTTCCATCCAGAAGATAAAACAAATTCACAGCAAATGGCTCAATAGATTTGAGCTCCTAGAGGTTAAAGCTGAAAACATAGTGGGTGGCATTCTAACTCTTTGGAATCCAAAGAAAATCAGTATAACAGATGCAGAAGCATCTAGAAACTACCTATCAGTGGCCATTCAACCAGTGGGGGATTCAAAAACCTTCCTAGTCACAAATGTTCATGGTCCTCAAAGAATAGAAGACAAACTCAAATTGTTAGAATCTCTAATTGATCTTAGGAACAGACAGGCGGGGATCCCTTGGATCATGGGAGGGGACTTTAATATGATCAAATCTCTTTCGGAAAAAAAGGAGGCACCAGAGCACTCAACAAAGACTCCTTAGCATTTCAGACTTTCACAGATGAGATGAAATTGGTTGATTCAGACCTAAGCAATGGCCTTTTTACCTGGAACAACAAAAGAGGAGGGGAGGCACAGGTAGCCTCTAAATTGGACAGGTTCATGATATCAGAGGAGCTTCTGCTTACAGATAAAGAAATAACAGCAATAGTCCTTCCGTTTGGGGGTTCCGACCACTGGCCGATTCAACTGGAAATCAAGGGTGTTCTATTTTGATCTCTCTTGTAGGTATTTGGATCCAAGCAATAGCGAGGACCGAGCCTGGAAGATAAGGGATTGAGATCGTCATCAAAGGTAGAGTGCATAGGAGAAAGGTAGGCCATTTCCCTTTGTCATTTGTCATTCTGATCTAGGTTAGGGAAGTTTGCTTGTTTTGTCACGGTTGTTACTAGACCAACACATTTAGCTAGAGGGAAGGCTTGTATCCGTAGAAGGGATTTCCTATATAAAATGTTGGCAACTCCACTAGGGAAGCCTACACCCTTTTCATCCTCCTTTCCTTTTTTTATTTCTCATTAAGTTGGGCCAACCATCAAAAGACCTTGCCTTTAGATTGATTTCCAGTCTCTACTCTGAATTTCTGGTGTCTTAGGATATCAAGTCTAGAGTTTCTTCCTGAGTCTTTCTTGTTTTTCCTAAAATCTCCTCGCTCATCATGAGATATTCATGCTGATAGCGCCTATTTTTCCTAGTGCAGTCATGTTGAAGACCCTATCTTCCACTGTCTACCCGCGTTGAAGACCAGCATGGGCTTTCTATGAAAAGTAGTGCTGCCAACACGAGTTTTGCTATCAAAGGTGGTGTTGATGACCCTGTCAGCATGGGTTTTCCTATATAAAGTAGCACTGGTCCTTGAATGTGAAAATTTTTAGGGTTTTTGCTGCAAACACAAGCGTGTCTTGGTCCTTAAGGTATTTTATTTGCTTTATCTGCATTAGTCTATGTCTGTCTACTTCTGATTTCTTTGTGGAATGTAAACGATTTTATCTTACTTGAAGTGGTAAAAATCCAGATTTTGATTAAGTTTTTTCAAGTTTTGAGTTGATTGAGATCTTTGTTTACTACTTGTGTGCTTGAGAGTTATTGATTGTTTTGTTTATTGAACATTGATTTCTCTTTTTCATTTATTAAAGGAATCAATTTTACATTGAATTAGTTTTCATTTCAAAACAATTACTTTTTGTTAAAATTGCATTAGATCACTTTCATGAAAAGTTATTTTTGGAATTAATTATTGGAAATAGATCACATTTTTCAATAATTGAAAAATAAATGGTGCATTATTTGAATTAAATCATTAAAGCAAGAAGAAAACCATAATTCATATAAGTGCATCTTAGGAAAAGTGAAAATATTTTACTTTTGAAAATTTGCATTTAGGATTGTTAAAAGTGAAAATCATTTATACTTTTTGGCATTGCATTTGGGAAGAAAAAGTGAAAGTTAGTAGAGGAAATTTTGTTTCCTACATTTTATTTGATGCATTATTGATTAAAACCTCTTCCTTTGATTAGTCTAGCTATCATCGAAATCGAAAGTTTTGATTTTCTCATATATAGGCATCTTAGGTATTCAGGTGACATCATTTTCAGCCCCAAAATTGAAACATAATTCAAGATAAACATTAAAATTTACATTAATAAACCTAAGGATCATTTGGAACATTAATGCAAAAATTTCAAGGTCTGGGCCAGAGACAGGTTCCAACGTCTATAGACCTAGCAACTGCCATTATCTGCTAGCGTTGTATCGTGTGGGTGATATCCCGTTCCCCATACGGAAGTATATAGGACCATTCTCTAGTAATTTCCGGTATATTAGAGGTGCTCCACATATGGTAAGTATATCAGAATGTTCTCATCAAATAGTTGTGCATTAGACAATGCTAACACAGATTGTGCTCCCACGTATTGTCACATATATTGGGATACCCCCCTAAGTTACTATCCTGGAGCCATAGGTAACCGAGTCAATCGCCTTGTAAACGTGATACACCAAACAAAACATTCAGGGATATTCCCTACCCATGCTTCTTTGTTTTCCAGGAGGTATTCTCTAGTTCATGGATACTTGGTAAACCCTTTTTCCTAGCTTACCCCTTTTTTATTTATTTTTGTTAATTTCTAAAATCAATTAATTGACCATGGAAAAAAATCCTTCCTATGGAAATACATCTTAGTAAATATTAGGTTAAGACTAATGGGAACATTTCCTCAGTCCACCAATTAAGGAAACTCGCCTAACAGGAATCTTGGTCGTTTTCCTTCTTTTGGAAATGTTGGTGCTCCTCTTATGGCAATGTTATCCCTTCCCAGGTTCACCATTGGTTTTCCAGTTTGGTTATTTTCAACCCCTATGGTTATGAATGTCCAAAATTCTCCTCAACCAGCCTCTCCTCCACTTGAGTAATATCAACCTCAAGATGAGCCTAAAGTTAACTCTTTGCCTTCTTCGCTTGTTCGATCTTCTTCCTCTTCTTTCTCTTCGTCTGGTGAAAGCTTGCAAGTCAATAACTAGGTGGATAAGAAGAGGAAGAAAATGAAGACTAAGAAGAAGGAAATTAAACAAGGGGCGAACCAAGCAGCCATTGCTACAAATACAACTGATGTAGAAAAGTCTTCCAATCAACCCTAGAAAGTGAAATTCCCTTGCATGTTATGTAAGGGTGACCACCTTCTTAGATATTTTCTTGGTATTCCCAAGTTCTTAGATGTGTGGTCCACAAGTTGACATAAACCTTTGTCATTAGCCTTTGGAGATCATGTTGGTGATAAACCTTCAACTAATAATAGTAAAACCCATGGGAAAAACGGAAAGGTCAAATTTCTCAATAGGTTATATGAAGGGAAACATCCTATACACCTTTTTCCTTATATGGATAAAGCCTCTAAAGTATTTTATAACCTTTCCACTTCTAAAACTCGTCTTTCGTCTCATTATCAAAATCTTTCCCTTGATCCTCCACTAGTTGATCAAGTGATTTATCAAAGTTCATCCCTAATCAATCCGACTCTCTCTAAAAGTGAATCCCATGAGTCCGTTCCTAACCAACCATTGGTTGAGAAAATGGTTAACTCGATTCCACCTTCAGTTGATAGTATCTGTCATGTAGAGAGTGAATTTCATACCACTCAAGTTCTTCTGGTTTCTTCAAATTCCAAAGAATTAGGGTGCAATCCTCATGTTCCCACGGAACACGGCGGTGATCCTCCTATTCCCATGATACAGGGGGTAATCCTCTCGTTCCTGTAACACCATAGGGAAGTCCTCCCATTGTGATGGCACCCTCTCCAAGTAGTTTAGTTACTTTCTCTGATTGGAGTCGACTGGCAGGATATTGTCTTCCTTCCTATGTGCCTTTTTAGATCATGGTACATGATTATAATTTATTAGTACCTCGCACAATAATAGATGAAGGCGCATCTGTTAGTATTCTATTCTCAACTACTTGGAAAGATTTAGGATCTCCATAGCTTGTGCCCATTACCCAGAATTTGTTAGCTTTTGATAAAGGAACCAATCAACTGTTAGAAATTTTTCTTAAGTTGCCTATTTCTTTGGGAGGAAAAATCGTCTATCTCGACGTGATGGTTGTTCAAATCCCTTTGGATTTTAATTTACTCTTTATTCGTGACTATGTTTATGTTATGGGAGCTCTTGTCTCTTCTCTCTTTCATGTCATATGTTTCTCGCATGAAGGAAGAATTGTGGCCATTAATCAACTTTTGTTCGTTGGTCCTAATTTAACTATTGATCAACCATATTCCTTTAATGTTCCTTGTGTGCAAGTGGTATCACCCCTGCCACGGGTTAATTGTGTGGCCACCTATTCATTACGCACATCTACTGATGATATAGTCAGTGATATAGTGCATCATGTACTGGGGGCATTGGAGCCTGATCTTACCATTAGATCCCTTGACATGTATCCCTTTGACAATGTTGTTCTCCCATATGAAGAGAGAACCTCTTGGAAGTTATGACCTCTTATAGGCCATGATCAAGTTGTCATGAGGATATTTCTTTTATTATGTCAACCTCGTTAAAAAATGAAATAGGTCCTCATGAGGATAGTTCTTTTACCATGTCAACCTCGTTAAAAAATGAAATAGGTTCCCATCAGGATAGTTCTTTTATTATGTCAACCTCATTAAAAAACGAAATAGGTCCCCATGAGGATAGTTCTTTTACTATGTCAACCTCGTTAAAAAATGAAATAGGTCTCCATGAGGATAATTCTTTTACTATCCTAACATCATTAAAAAATGAAATAGGTCCCCATGATGATAGTTCTTTACTTATGCTAACCTCATTAAAAAATGAAATAGGTCCCCATGTGGATAGTTATTTTACTATGTCAACCTTATTAAAAAATGAAATAGTTTCCCATGAGGATAGTTCTTTTACTATGTCAACTTCGTTAAAAAATGAAATAGGTCCCCATGAGGATATTTCTTTTACTATTTCAACCTCATTAAAAAATTAAATAGGTTTCATGAGGATAGTTCTTTTACCAATTCAACCTCATTAAAAAATGAAATAGGTATCGTGAAGATAGTTCTTTTACTATGTCAACGTCGTTAAAAATTAAAATAGGTGTCATCATCAGAGTTCTTTTACTTGTGTCAAGCTCATTACAAAATGAAACAAGATGTCGGAGCAGAGTTCCTTTACTTGTGCCAAGCTTGGTAAAAAATGAAACAAGGTGTCATGAGCATGGTTCTTTTCCTGTGTCAAGCTCGTTAAAAAGTGAAACAAATCCCCTTCCAATTTGAGTCTTTGATTAGATCTCATAAAATCACAGTTGAGTATTTCACTTGATCTCATAAGTGAACTTTCATTCCATCCACCTGTTAGTAACTGATAGTTTTCTTAGGTTGATGACATGAAGCTTGGGGGGCATGTACCTCAAATTGAGTCATTATGCTGGGGGCATGCAAACTTATCTCAAGCATAGTTTATCCTTTTTTCAAGCTTGTGTAAAAATGAAACCAAACCCAAGCATAGTTTGTTTCCATTTCAATCTTGTGTAAAAATGAAACCAAATCCAAACATAGTTTTTTCCCATGTTTCAAGCTTCTAAAAAAATGAATCTTCAAGTATACTCAAGCATAGTTTCTCATGTTTCAAGCTTGTATAAAATGAAACCATTCCCACTTTACCTCTTGTGATTGCCATCTTTATCAGCCTGTTTTACTAGGTGAGCCTTAGTTTTTTTATTCCATTGTCACCATATCTTTGGTCAATCATATGCTTTCACTTGGATGTTTTACCCTTTCCTGGCAAACATCTGCAATGAGTGGTCTTATTAGCGACCATCTTGACCTTTACATGTTTTGAGCAGTTCCATCATCACTAAAACCAGTTTCTATCCTTTTATACTACTCATTCTTCTAGGCGGAGTCATCTTTCACCTCTTTTCTGACTTTCGAAATATGAAAAGATTGTTGAGCACTTTTCTTTTTGAAATTGTAAAAGTAAATGAAAATACATATACTTAGTATAATTTTAACCCTTTTCCAAACATAGATAAACTATTGTATGAAAAAGGAATACGTTAGTTGACCATGACTAAGAGGTTCTATCGAATATCATTTTATACCTTTTCAAATTCGAGGGACTATCTACTAAAAGAGACCTTTGGAGTTTTCTTTTTCACCTCTTTTTCAAACTCTCTAAACATGAAAAATACGTTGAGTTTCACCTCCATTTAACTCGTAAAACTTAAACGATGCAGGACTTGTCACCATGACAAGACCAAGTTACTCCTTCCTAGGGCTCATTAAACTTACTAGGATGGATTCATTCAAAGGATTAAATTATACGACAAGCATATGGTATCATCTTCAAGCTTGTGATTAAGAATAAAGAGGTATTCATTAGTAATAGTGGGGGGGAAATGGAAGTAAAGTGTGTTTTGTACCTTGTATAAAAGGCAACATGTCGCTCTTCAACATGACACCCATCTGTATCTCGTGTGGGATTTGGGATATCCTCTCTTTGCCACTTGCCTTCCTAGGTTTGGGAAATTTGTTTGCCTCTAATTCGATCACCCCTATTGCCACCATGACCTGTGATCCCATTTTTAATCAAATACTGCCAAACTCTGAAGTTGTGTCAGTAATATGTTCAAGAGAAGTCCTATCTGCAAATTCAAACATGTTATACTTATTTGACCCTCTCTACAACAATCCCAAATCACTCCTATCATTTTGAGATATCCTATGTTTCGTGTCGGTGATGTGGGAAACTTTATGGCCCTCCTTCAACAAATCACTTCCTGTTGACTTTAGCTCATTATCTAGGAAGATGATTTAGAAACAACCTTTCAGTACCTTGGAGCTTGCATGCGTCAATGGAAATTTCTTCATGTTCGATGACAAACTTACATCATTGGGCTTTAATCGAATGGTTCTGCAAGTGTTCGAATTCAACTCACCTATTCACACTTGAAGATTCTATTGGTGTACCTTGACGTCCATCGTCATTATTGGTGGTTTCTCTTGTGCCTATTAATGATTTACATTATTGACTGGTAATCAGGTGGTTTCTACCATCTTCGACGTCAACACATATATCTGCATGGTTAGATTTGTACTTTGGGCGGGAGAGAGATGAGAGGTTGCATGTCTCAATGGAAATTTCTTTATATTCGATGACAAACTTACATCATTGGCCTTTGATCGAATGATTATGCAAGTGTTTGACTTCAACTCACCTATTCAAACTTGAAGATTGTACTGGTGTACCTTGAGGTCCATCGTCATTATTGGTGGTTTCTCTTGTGCCTATTAATGGTTTACATTATTGACCAGTAATCAGCTGGTTTCTACCCTGTTTGCCGTCAACACATCTATTCACATGGTTATATTTGTACTTTGGTCAGGATATAGATGAAGACCCTGGATCTCATCTATTAAAATCTAGGATGCAAGGAGTTATTAAGTATTCATGATTGTATATATGATCCTTTTCATATGGATGGTTGTGTCCATTCCATGGATCCTTAGACATGATCCTTTTCATACGGATGACTGCGTCTAGGCCATAGATCCATAAACATGATCCTTTTTAGATGAATGGTTGTGTCCATACCGTTCATGTATTATATTTTGATGCCTATTTAGATGTATTATCAGGCATATGTATATATCAGAGATGTCTTATATTGTATCAGGTTTGATTTGCAGGTCTCCTGACAATGGTCTTCCAAGTTCCTTTCCTTAACTGATAAAACACTTCAACCATCACTTCGTATTCTACTTTCATGCTTTAGGGGGCCTATGTTAAACAATATTTTGTCACATTCCAACTCTATATCCAAAGTGTCATCCTTTTTTCCACCGCCATCACAAATGTCGTAAAGTGACAAAAGATGTGTAAACTCATTCACCATGAATTATATGCTCAACACATCCCTAAAGAGATGGAAAACTAAGTAGGAAAATCCTTGTTGGTAAACTTTTTTCTAACAGTGACTAGTTCTGGAAGCGCGACTTTTGATAGGAAACTCTGTGCTGATCCTCTTCAAGAAGTTTATCAAAAAATGGAGCAGAATCTTATCTTCCTAAAAGCCTCGATAATGGTGAGCTGGTAGTCGTTGGATGAAGATATGGTCGAAGTACTCCCATTTAGAGCATTTGATCCTACCTTTAGGGATATTACCTTTCGGATAAGGAACTTCTTCTCCATTTGGTGAGTCTCTAACCTCCTCTCCATCACTATAAATATGTTCTTCAATTTCCTCAATGGGTTGGTCATTGCTGGTTGCCATTCTTTTTCTCAATTGTGCTTAGATGCTGCCATTTTCGTGAGAGAGGAAAGGAGAGCTTGTTAAGTTTGGCTTGGACATGGAACCATCCTGAAGGAGGCCCTCAACATTAAGGCATCGGTTGTATGATTCCCTCTTTGATTTAATCATTAATACAAAGAATGTTTTACTTCCCATAGGCTTGTCTATGATAGTTTGCTTAGTACAATACTCCTTGATCTGTCGTATAACTTACATTGGAATGAATATGCTATGATCTCTCTTGTTGTTCTCTTTTGATCTCTCTTGCAGGTATTCAGACACAAGGAATAGCGAGGAGCAATCCTGGATGCTAAGGGATTGGGATCATCATCAAAGGTCGAGCGCATAGGAGAGAGGTAGGCTATCTCCCTTTCTCATTTTTCATTCCGATCTAGGTTAGGCAAGTTTTCTTCTTTTGACACAATTTTTACTAGACCCACTCATTGGTCTAGAGGGATCGCTTATATCCATAGGAGGGATTTCCTAGTTAACACATGGTTATTGTTTAATTAGTGCCTAATGAAGCACTAATACACTAGTTCAAGTTAAACAAATGATCAATTACCAGAAAATTTAGTTAACTCAATATATGCTAGTTATATGCATAACAGTCATGTACATACACATGTTCACTTCATTATAGTCACGTACATAAATATGAATAAGAAAAGAAAAGTTTAAGTGAGTTTTAAAATACTAATTCACCCCCACCCCTCAGTATTTTTCCCAACAGAGGCAAACATGGAATGTCATGGCTTATGGAGGTGAGAAGAGGCAAAGGTATGATGGGTAGAAGAAGGGGAGTGATGGGCATGAAGAAAAGGAGGGAAACATCGTTGGAAGGTTGCAAGAGAAGGTTATAAAAGAGGGGATGTCGATGGCCATTTAAGGGAAAGGTTGAGGCTACAAAAGAGAGGGATATAGGTGAGATGAGGGTCAAGGGGATGAAGGGGTTGAGAGAGAAGGTGAGTATAAAGGGAAGGTGGATCAGTATGGGTGGAAAAGAGGGGTAGGTGATAAGAGGGGGAGAGAGGTAAAACAAATGGAGGTGGGTATGAGGGTGTGCTACAAGAGAGGAAAAGGTGGAGGAAATGACAAGAGGCAAATGGTGGATACATAAGGGAGGGAGAGAGGTGAGATAGGGATATAGCTGAGACTAGGAAACATGGGCATGACAAGGTGGGGGGTGAGTGGAAAATGAGGAGGATATGAGGAGCAAGAGGCTTAGATATACAAAAAATAGTTTGGAGTGCATGTTTGTTCCTAGAGCATGTGCATGTTCCTTTAAATTCAATTTTTTTCCAGGTGAGAGTGACAACTCTAACATATATGTCTGTTGAGTTGATTTCCTTGGATATAGGTTCATGATGACAAACCTGATGGTTTAGGCTATAGATACATTAAAACTTTTAGTTTTCAGAAAACCTCTCAGTGCCTCTATATTTGACATTATTTATCTATAGGATATACAATTTTTTTGTTTATGAAACTAAGGAAAAATATAGTCAGCTGTATAGATTCCAAATATACAATTCTTTTTTATTTTTTTATTTTAATTAATATTGTTTACCATTTTTTATATATTTTTGGCTTCATATATATTAAGAGCTTAAAATAAAAACCTCTTCTTTATTTTTGTTACAACTCTTTTTGCCTTAACTATTTTTAAATAAATTATATGGTGTGTTAATATAGATTGAGATATGCAATCTAAAAAAATAAATAATGTTTCATAATGTTAAGACTCTTTCATGTAGCACTGATAGATGGCCTTGCAATTTCAAGAATATAATGAATTTCATAATATAAAAAAGTATATAAAATTAATGCTATAAAATTTAAAAAAATAGTTGTAAAAGAGAACATTGTACAATTGTAAATAAAACTCAAATTTCACATGGTCACACACAATTTATATAAATAAAAATCATATATTTAGAAATCTGATTCATTTTCTTACATTTCATCCTTTTACAGCATATCAAATTTACAATGCAAGTAACTTTAATCATCTCTTAAAGTTAATAGATTGTTTTTTTCATATTTATGTTGTCATTAACACATCATGAGATACCATTCTTAACTTACACCTATCCATAAATGTAACAATAAGAAAATAAGCAAGCCAAATTTTTTTGAGAGAGTTGTACTTTCATATCAAATAATCTCAAAGGTTATGCAAGGGACTTATCTATTTTCTTTTTTTTTTTTGTCTTTTAACTCTGCAAAATATTTACAAATTTTTTTATTTGTAATGTTATTCTTAATGAGTTAGAGTGAGAGTAAACATGAAAGGAGTAACTAATTTTTTCTCTCAACAATTAGATATTTAGTGATGAAAATGGTGTGAAATATATACTAATTGATAAAAAGGTTCATCCTACCTTACAAAATACAAGATTTTTTAGTGATATTTTGTAAAGAAAACCATGGTAAATGGACTTGACGTCGGAAAATATTAATATAAGAAGGATGTTTTTTTGGATAGTTTAGTGGAGTGAATATGCAATTCCAAAAAAATTGTTGCTTATTATATAGTTGAGTGGTCCCTATAAAAAAACCTCTAGTTTTGTATTAGAGGCTTCAAGATTGACAAGAACACAAAAAACCCTTGGAAAATATTGCTAGTTACATGTTTGAGTGGCCTACTCCGTATAGAAAGAAACTAAGCTTGTACTAGAAACTTCAGGATTAACCAGCACTCAAAAGACCTTAGCGACGAGATTACAGTGTATTTTGATCATAGTCTAATCATAAGGTAGTATACATAAGCATCTCTACTCGATATTTTGTTTTCATAATACTAGACAATGTTACAACTTGTTCATATACATACAATTAAATAAATTAGTGAAAAAAAATTAGCACCCAATAGTAATGTGTAGTTGTACATAAAGTATCGTGTACCATAGACGAAATGACAAGTTAGTTAAAATTAGAACCATCGGAAAAGTTGCAAATATTTTAATCCAAGTTTTCCATACTTTCATGCTTTATTTCGAGAAGACTTGGATCTGGAAGAAGGTTGGTTGAATTCAAGGACCTTGACAAAGGTTACTTGCACTCATAGTTAGTTAAATAAGATCTAAAATATTTTAAATTTTATTGAAAGTAAGTTATTAGAATTTATTAAATTTTTTTAAGTAGGGAGGCTCATTCTAAAATCTAGTATGAGGGGGTGTGTAATTATGTCCGTGTTCAATTTGGAGTTGACATAAATGAAAAAACATTGTGGGCTATAATAAAAACATAAATAATTATATATATTTAATTAGCTTTAATTAAAAGCATTATAAAAATTAATAATCACATTCTCATTTTGCTCACATGGTAGTTGATATTTCACTTTCACTCTAATAAATAAAATATTTTGATGTCTATGTTAAATAATATAATTTTATAAATTTTTACAAAGATAAAATAATTAAAATTGTAAAAAAATAAAACTTATATTTCTCTTATTAATATTTCAATATAAAACTTAAATAAATGCTTTGAATATCCACACACATATATAATGTGTTTGTACATAATGTATTTCTTGAAAGGAAAAAATAATTAAAGGTAAAATAATTTAGTTACTTTTTAATAAGAAGAAAATGTGTAATTCATTCAAATTTTAATATAAAATAATAATAACAATAAATTATTAAAAAACACAATTTAAACAATGAAAATTTATACATGGTCTATATAGAGACACAAAACTACTATCTATTTTAATAGCTTTATCACGTATTAAAAATGATCAAATCTCTTGTTGTGTAAATATTTTTTCAAATTTTACATTCTAAAAAAAATTGCATATAATGAAACTTATCCCTTTAGACTTTTAATAGATCTTTAATTAAAATAAATCTATATTAATTAAAACTTTGAACCTGATCAAACCTTCGTACTAATCCTAAGAAACACATTTTTTACATTTTACTAAAATAAAATACAATGATACTTTCTTTCTAAAATTTCAGTTGTGGGATGAAATCTATAAATCTGGTCTGAGTTGATCAAAAGAGGTCCAAATATGGCTTGCTGTTGCTAGTAATCAAGACCCTATTCATATCTTTCAAATAAATATCTAAATAAGCTTTTAAATTTGGAAACTGAAAATCCCACTTTACACACTTTAAACAAAAATATTCATAATTTTTTAAATTATTGAAATCTTAAAAGGAAAATTTTGAATTTAAGTTTTATATTTTTTTTATACTGGATTCTTCTATACTCATAACTGAAAATTTGATGTTGGATTTTCTATACACATAACTGGAAATTTGAAAATAATATATTTAGACATTAATGAATGGTAAATCCTATATTCCCTTGGAAAGCAATTACTTAAACAAGGTGCCGTCATCATTATGTTTTTTTGGTTATCCCGGTTTCTTGCAGATCAATCTCTTTTCATTGTTATCCCTATTTCTTGCGTACAAAATGGGCACACGCATCTCCAACGCCAATCAAGCAGTCCGACATCAGCCAATAATTAATGAACAACCTCACAGTCAACTTTATTCTAACTCCTTTAAAAAATTCTCTATCATAGTCAGAAAGAAGGGATGCAAATTCTTACATTGCTATTTATTCTCATTCGGTTTTAAGCATTTTTGGACAGTTACATCAATACTAAAGTCGCTACCAATTCCAAACAAATAATTGTGATAAGAGAATACTTAAGCCTCACACTTTAATCGTTTTACATCATAATTAATTCTTTGCCTCCCTTGCATTTTATTCTTTGCCCCTGCAAGTTAACAACAATCTACAATTATTTCTGCTGCAATTAATTCTAATGATATCATAGGATTGCATTTAATTTTCTTCTCGGTATTCAGTGTCTTCTTCTGCTCTCTTCAAAAGCCATGGCCAACAAAATAAGGAGCAATATTATTGCTTCACGCATCCAACACATAGACGATGTTATTCGTTTGGATGGAAACAGTCAGCTTTTCAAAGAAGCGGACTTAACTGGTAAGAAGAGCTTTTTAAGGGATATGGAGAATCAATTCCAAGATCAGGAAACAGGCTGCCAGACACGATGAAGGATTGCTTGGAAAAGCTCCAAGGTTCAGTTGAAGAGGCGAGACTGTTGTTTGATAGATGGCAACGGCAGCAGCCATGTCTTGATTGCCTCCTCTGCCGGCCGAAACTCTCCAAGCAAATCAAAAAATGGTTAACAAGTTTTGATGAGCTATTTCACCAACTTGAAAGAGAATTTTCAACGTTCTGCAATTCTGAAGATATTGTGGTGTCTCCGCGGCACATGAGCAGCCACACCTGTTACGAACCAGACTTCGGGTTCATAGGTTCGGGGATTACCTCTGCCCAGATGCAGCTAGACTTGTGGCTTACTGAAACTCCCCACGTTAACATCATTGGTGTATATGGTATGTGTGGAGTTGGAAAAACGACACTGCTCCAAAAAATCTACAATGCTTTCAAGGTTAGTAATGTCTTTGATGATGTCATTTGTGTTACAATTACTCAATTTCCCAGTTTAGAGGTTCAGGATATTGCTCAGAAAATTAAGTTAGAGCTTGCAAGCCGTTGCAATGTTGAGAAGGAGATTGTGTTGTCTACCTATTTCAAGACGAAAAAATTTCTTATCATCTTAGACGATATGTGGAATAAACTCAATTTGGGAGAATTGGGTGTGGTCTTTGACAGAGCCAGCAAAGTGGTATTTTCTACGCACAAACAAGAATTGATTGCAGAAATGAATCCAGAAAAGTCACTGCAAATACAACCCCTGTCCACCGATGAAGCGTGGAACGTGTTTTGCAAAATAGCTTTTAAGGACGGGCATGTTCCGCGGGAAATAGAAGATATTGCGCGACAAGTTTCCGCCCACTGTGGAGGGTTGCCATTAACAATAATTTTAATAGCCGCAGCAATGATTGGTAGCAACGCTGCACAATGGTATTATGCTTTTAATTTAATGCAGATCCCAACATTGGATTTCAATTTTTCAACGGCTCGTCCACGTCTTGATCGTGAGATGTATGACCGTTTGAAATGGATTTATAATAGTTTGCCTGCGAAATTAAAGAATTGCTTTCTGTATTGTGCCATGTTTCCAGAAGATTCAACCATTGATGGGCAGCTGTTGCAGAATATGTGGGTTGCAGAAGGGATTGTTAAGAGCAGAGAGGCAGCATATGTAAAGGACAGGGAGAACAGTTGTATCAAGATGCTTGAAGATCGTTGCTTGTTCAAGGTAGATCTCTGCACGCGTTGTAAATTATTTCAGTTGAGAACTCACGATGTTGTAAGGGACATGGTAAATTATATTGGAGAGAGATACGAGAATTGTTCGTTAAGAGCAGGTGAAATGCTTCAACAATTCCCAGAGGCCGAGATTAAGAAGGATTGTAAAAGAATTTCAGTGTATGACAATGATATTAGATCTTTGCCCACGAGGGAACTGAGATGTCCAGAATTAGTGAGTCTGTTCCTCGCTAAAAATCTGGGATTGACAGAGGTTCCAGAGGCATTTTTCCGTAACCTCACTTCTCTAAGGGTGCTGGATTTATCTTCCACACAAATAGAATCATTGCCAGGAACATTGTGGGAACTGACACAGCTTGCATTTCTCAATTTGTCTTCAACTAAAATTGAAGAAGTTAATGATGGAATCGGTAACCTCTGCAGCCTTAGGTTTTTGTATTTTAACAGATGTACAAAGCTAAAATCATTGTCCTCTAAAATAGGAGAGCTAAAAAATCTGGAGTATCTGGACATCAAATTTTGTCATAGCCTGCAGGTGAATCCGCGTGAGATGATGAAGATAATGACCAAGTGTGTAATTGCTCACGAGTACTAAGGGAATCTCAATTGAATATCTTGAATCTTGACAGCGAAATGACTTCAAAATTTTCATTTGTGTAAATTTTATGTAATTTAAATACTTCTAAAATAAATTTATATCTATATGAGATTTATTGGATTCAATTTCAAGTGAAAATTTGGTTAATTGTTGAGAATTTCAAGCTTGTTTTATGAATTACAAGAGAGCATCGTAAGATGTATTGGTTTGATACAGTTTCTTTGTTCCATCCAAAGATCTTTCAAGTACAACTCCTTCCTTCAAGGAGGTAAGCCCTATATCCATGTCTTCCTCAATCAATACCTAAGGTTGGTGATTTACCTCATTTTGATTATTGATAATAACTTTGTACATTTTGGAAAGGTATCTAAATCTATTTAGTCATTGTGGGTTGGTTCAAATACAACCAACCTGTTGAAAACCTTTTGAATGATTCATGTATAAAACATTGTTGGGCACATGTGGTTGTCAACCTTTTGATTTCGGTAAATGATCTATTTTTTTCCTAGGATGATGAAGTTGAAAAAGATAAGTAGTTCATAAATGTTTTGAAAGTTGTCATATTTGGTGTCAAAACATTGTGTTCTTATCGTCAAAGACCACATTCTACAGAAATTTTTTGGCATTAGCAAAGTACAAGGACAATTGTTTGGCATTGTTTGACATTGATGTCACATTGTCTTGCAAGAGTCACAAGAGTTATGGTTCCTCATGATTGGTATGCAGGTATATTCTGATAAGCTTGGTTTCTAGAGATACATGGTTGCCTTTTCCTGTTCATTTTAGAGGCAGAGAGAAGCATCACCCACAAGTCTAGTTTTTACAGTTGATGGGATAGGGAAATTGTTGACATCATTGTGTTGGAATTGATGTGAATCCTGTTTTTGATTTGATATTGTGCTCTAATGAAATGTGCAAGTGTTCTATTTAACGACTATTCTTTGGTGGATCCTTTATATAGGGTAGTCTAAGTGATACAAACAATAATTGATGATGCAGGGAGGAGGTTTATGATATACAGGAAAATTATTGTTGACATCAATATCACTGGCTACTTGATTCTGGCCTTCGTAAATTATGTTGAGTGATTTTTCACATCGCATAAATTACACAACCTTCCCACCCATATCTCGCACAAACGATACCATGGCGTGTTTCCCATTGAATTGTCCATCGAATTTCCCATGGCATTATGGTGTCGAATTTGATTTGGTCGAAAGGCCCAATATTGTGTGGCACCTAATCTGAGTCGTCAATCTAATACATTGTTCACCGGCATTTTTACAATGGGTATACCCATGGTAAAACCCACGGTATTTACAGATGCCCCGATCTGGTATAAATATTGGCATCATAGTGCGATGGATCTGTAGCATAGTTGCATCAATGTAATAAATATAGACCTGGTATTCAAGGCGATGGAGCATGAAGGTGTTTTCTTAGTTTTGCTGCAATGAAGGCTTACATTGTAATCTTATATGTTCTGGTTGTATGTCTCAAACAGTGTGAAAAGAATGTAGTCATAAATCCATCAAAGGAGCTCTATGATATAATACGCTGGTATGATTGTATGGGTAAATTGAGCATAATGCAGAGCAGAGCTGGTGATCTGGAGTGGTGATCTAGAGTGTGTGTGGTGCGAATGAAGTAAATCAATTTGGTTACATATTCTCTGATCTAGTGCAAAGCATGATACGACCGGGTGCATTAATGGTGTTATTTATGATCTTGTCTATTTATGGTGTCATCTCTTACCCGATACATTAATAAGATACATATTTGATCTAGTGGAATACGATTTGCATGGCAATGATTCATAGTGCAAACCTTGCCTGGTCTAATGTGAAGCAAGGTCTGATTTGGTGGATGGTCACATGTATGAGTTCTGGTGTGATTAAACACACAATGTATGTGTTCTGGATGCGAGGTTATGTCTAATCTGGTGCGTGATCACATAGTTAAATCATTGTCCCTATGCAAATTTATGAAATTGTTAGGGCTTTGTCAAAGATGGTTGGCCCTATTAAAATCGTTGTAGTGGTTAGTTTCTAAGCTAGGATAAACTGCTGCAAGTTATTTCTAACCTTATCTTTTGCAAACAAGGTGCATCCTAGTACTATGAGCGACCTGAGTATGCGTTGTTGCATCTAGTACAATGGTACAACGTATTCTGTTTGAATGGTGAGCCCATGCACTAAATCAGTTTGATTATGAACCTCCCAGTTTAAATCATGACAGTAATTGATGTGAACTAGTTCATAGTCAAAACATATGGTTTCCAGGATAATGTAAGGTATGCCCAGCAAAGGATATTCATTTTCAAAATGAGCAAGTAACAAAATTGAATTGGCTACTCTTGCAAAGTGGATCACTGTTTTTAAGTTGCGGTCAAATCTTGTTCATGAAAGGATGAGGTCTTATGAGCTTATGCTAGGACAAATTTTTTCTTTACTAAAATGAGTGTTACTGCACTGTCCTTTAGTCATTTAGTTAGACTCGTAAGGAAAAATAGTCAAGCTTTATAGTCTGAAAGTATGCTCTTCATTCATCCCCAAGTATTGGGGTTTGTTATAATCAATCAAATCAAGTCTTCTGATCTAATCAATTGAGAGTGAAGAAGATAAAGTGTTGAAATTTATGGTCAAAATTACTAGGATGTGTTGTTGAAAGGATGATGAGAAAGGTTATTTTTTATTGTATCATGTATGGTTATGAGTAAGTGTTGTATGGCTCTAGGATCATAATATAGGAAAATCATTGTTTGTCTTAGGATCTTGTATGATGAGGACAAAATTATATTTCATGGTTGAAGTTACGATGGTATGTTGCTAAGGGTTGGACTTTTTTTTTGGTGAAGTGTTGAGCTAGTTAAGTTTGACTACTTGCTATCCTCATAAAAGTATGTTGTTATGAATTGGTAATGAATTACTAGAGCTCATGTTTTCCATGTAGCATTGGCTGGTTCTTTGTGGTTGAAGGCTATTGTATAGATCAAAATTTTCAATATCAGGATTGTGTGATTGTCTAAGACTCAAGATAAAGGGATGTATTTATTATCCGAAGTTTCTACTGAAATATTAGTAATGTTGTTGCACATATTAGAATGTATGTTGATTAGGGTTTGAGTTTCATTGATCAAAATATCTACTGAGTTTATTCTATAACATTCCATAACTTACTGAAATAAGTTGGGTGACAAAGTGAGCATTGTGCTAAGGGCTACTGTTGAGAATTATCGTGGTGATAAGATGCTTGGAATTATAGATTTGTTATTGAAGAATGTTGAAAGTGAGAGTTATTGTGTTATTATGCTTGAAGTTGTTGATTGTTGATATATGTTGTTGCACAGATTAGAATGTATGTTGATTAGGGTTTGAGTTTCATTGATCCAAATATCTACTGAGTTTATTCTATAACATTCCATAAACTAATAACTTACTGAAATAAGTTGGGTGACAAAGTGAGCATTGTGCTAAGGGTTATTGCTGAGAATTATTATGGTGATAAGATGCTTGGAATTGTAGATTTGTTACTGAAGAATGTTGAAAGTGAGAGTTATTGTGTTATTATGCTTGAAGTTTTTGATAGTTGATATGTTGTTGAGTTCCCTATTGTTCATAGTTAAGGTTGCAAGCCAATGACAGGAGTTTATATATTGTTGAGATTGATGATATGTTGTTGATGACATAGTGACTATGTTGTTACATTGTGAAGGACTTTTTTAAAGGGTTTTTTGTTGATTTTTAAGTTTGTGATAAAGGGAGTGAATCCAATTTGAAAATGGATGAAATGGGGGTCAATGATTTTTTTGGGGTGGATGCCTCTAGCTAGTTAGTGACAACAAACTAATCTGAGGGAGTAGGAGCTTCCTACTTGTGGGTGCCACTAAAACAGTGCAAGGGAGTGGGTGCTTTCTGCTAGTGGGTGCCAACAAAATATTGTAAGGGAATGGGTGTTTCCTGATGACGGGTTCCAGTAAAATATTTTAAGGGAGTGGGTGCTTCCTACTGGTATATAAGAAATGATTGAAGATTAAGAAAATAAGAAGGATGGTGGTTTTCTCCCTTTATGGGTTTCCACCTAATATCTCTATGTTCATATGCATGATGTTTATGGATTGAGTGTGTACTAGTCTTTGATGATGCTTTATGATCACTAAACAACTAAAAATTTAAATTTGTAATAATAAGCGAAATATTAATTAACCCGCCCTTTTAGTATTTCCAATGACAACCACTCATCTAAGCAAGGAAGAAGTATGGTTATAGAGATTTTGTTCAAGGATTGGATTGGTACAGCAAGCTATAAGGATATATTGTGATATCCAATGTAATCTTCCCAACAAATAACCCATATTATCATTCCAAGACAAAGTAAATTGATGTTTCATATCACTTCAGGGTGGATATGTTTGAATACAAGAAGGTTATACTGGCATAGGTGGAAACTTGGATGAATGTTGCAAATTCACTAAAAAAATCTACGAACATCGAGAAGCTCTCTTGCTATAGAGAATCAATGGGAATTATTGTGCTCGATTTCTTATCATGCACTCTTCTCATCTCCTTTATACAAAGAAACAACAAGTGGGGGAGTGTCATATATGTGCTATATTATTTGCACGATTGTCCCCATGTGTGATTCATATGCACCTTATGTAGTTACGGGGGAAGGATGGGGGAAGAAGTCCCTCTTGCCTGAGAGAAATATTTTGGGCAATTTTTTGGATCCATTCCTATCTAACTATTTTGGACCTATGATTTTCACTTTTAGCAGTTTTGAGTTGCATGGTGGTTCATCCCATGGCTTTATAATTTTAATTTAGGAACAATGGTTGTATTCTAAAATATGGTTGATGGATTGGGTTTATGGATGCTATGGTATATACATATTGTTTTGTAACATTGTAAAGATAATGACATATTGAAAAAAAAAAATTAGGTTTTCTTTGTTATGGGTTTTCAGGGTAAAATCTATCTACTAAATGTATATATGTGTAAGTCATTGTATATTTTCATTTTCTATGAATAATTTGTTTGTATAAATTAAATGTACATGGTTAAAGCCTACATATACATCATCTCTCTTCCCCCTTGTCCATCATCCTCCCACTCCCTTCCTCTCTTTCTTTATCCATCCTTCCCTCCGTTAATCCCTCTTTCATAGCAAGCCCTAGTTTTATCTTTCACTCCCGCTATCTCCATCCCCCATTCCCTCTGCATGCAGGTATATTCTGATAAGCTTGGTTGCTAGAGATACATGGTTTCCTTTTTCTATTCATTTTAGAGGGGGAGAGAGAAGCATCACCCACAAGTCTAGTTTTTGTAGTTGATGGGATAGGGAAATTGTTTACATCATTGTGTTGGAATTGATGTCAACAATGACATGAATCTTTTTTTTGATTTGATATTTGCTCTAAATGAAATGTGCAAGTGTTCTACTTAACGACAATTCTTTGGTGGACCCTTTATATAGGGTAGTCTAAGTGATACAAACAATAATTGATGATGCAGGGAGGAGGTTTATGATATACAAGAAAAATTATTGTTGAAATCAATATCACTGGCTACTTGATTTTGGCCTTCGTAAATTATGTTGAGTGATATTTTTCACATCGCATAAATTACACAACCTTCCCACCCATATCTCACACAAATGATACCATGGCGTGTTTCATATTGAATTGTCCATTGAATTTCCCATGGCATTATGGTGTCAAATTTGATTTGGTCAAAAGGCCCAATATTGTGTGGCACCTAATCTAAGTCGTCAATCTAATACATTCTTCACCTGCATTTTTACAATGGGTATTGACAGATGCCCCGATTTGGTATAAATATTGGCATCATAGTGCGATGGATTTGTAACATAGTTGCATCAATTCAATAAGTATAGACCTAGTATTCAAAGCGATAGAGCATGAAGGTGTTTTCTTAGTTTTGGTGCAATAAAGGCTTACATTGTAATCTTTTATGTTCTAGTTGTATGTCTCAAACCGAGTGGAAAGAATGTAGTCATAAATCCATCAAAGGAAAGGAGCTCTATGATGCAATACGCTAGTATGATTGTATGGGTAAATTGAGCATAGGGCAGAGCAGGGCTAGTGATCTGGAGTGTGTGTGATGCGAATGAAGTAAATCAATTTGGTTACATATTCTCTGATCTAGTGCAAAGCATGATACGAACGGGTGCATTAATGGTCTTATTTATGATCTTGTCTATTTATGGTGTCATCTCTTACTCGATACATTAATATATATTCCATCAAAGGAAAGGAGCTCTGTGATGCAATACGCTGGTATGATTGTATGGGTAAATTGAGCATAGGGCATAGCAGAGCTAGTGATCTGATGTGTGTGTGGTGTAAATGAAGTAAATCAATTTGGTTACATATTCTCTAATCTAGTGAAAAGCATGATACAACCGGGTGCATTAATGGTGTTATTTATGATCTTGTCTATTTATGGTGTCATCTCTTACCCAATATATTAATAAAACATATATTTGATCTAGTGTAATATGATTTGCATGGAAATGATTCATAATGCAAACCTTGCCTGGTCTAATGTGAAGCATGGCCTGATATGGTGAATGGTCACATGTATGAGTTCTGGTGTGATTAAACACACAATGTATGTGTTTTGGATGAGATTATGTGAGTTAAATCATTGTCCCTATGCGAATTTATGAAGGTGTTAGGGCTTTGTCAAAGATGGTTAGCACTATTAAAATCGTTGTAGTGGTTAGTTTCTAAGCTAGGATAAACTATTGCAAGCTATTTCTAACCTTATTTCTTGCAGACTAGGTGCATCCTAGTACTATGAGCCACCTGAGTATGAATATGAGTTGGTGCATCTAGTACAATGGTACAATGTATTCTAATTGAATGGTGAGCCAATGCACTAAATCAGTTTGATTATGAAGCTCCAAGTTTAAATCATGATAGTAACCGATGTGAACTAGTTCATAGTCAAAACATATGGTTCCATGATAATGTAAGGTATGCCCAACAAAGGATATTCATTTTCAAAATGAGAAAGTAACAAAATTGAGTTGGCTACTCTTGTAAAGTGTATCACTATTTTTAAGTTGCGGTCAAAATCTGGTTCATGAAAGGATGAGGTCTTATGAGCTTATGCTGGGACAAATTTTTTCTTTAGGAAAAGGAGTGTTACTGCAATGTCCTTTAGTCCTTTAGTTAGACTCATAAGGAGAAATAGTCAAGCTTTATAGTCTTAAAGTATGCTCTTCATTGATCCCCAAGTAATGAAGTTTGTTATGATCAATCAAATCAAGTTTTGTGATCTAACCAATTGAGAGTGAAGAATTAAAGTGTTGAAATTTAGGGTCAAAATTATTAGGATGTGTTGTTGAAAGGATGATGAGAAAGCTTATTTTTTTATTGTATCATGTATGCTTACGAATAAGTGTTGTATGGTTCTACCATCATAATATAGGAAAATCATTGTTTGTCTTAGGATCTTGTATGATGAGGACAAAATTATATTTTATGCTTGAAGTTATGATTGTATGTTGCTAAGAGTTGGACTTTTTTTTTTTTTCTGAAGTGTTGAGCTAGTTAGGTTTGACTACTTGTTATCATCATAAAAGTATGTTGTTGTGAATTGGTAATGGATTACTAAAGCTCATGTTTTCCATGTAGCATTGACTAGTTCTCTGCTGTTGAAGGCTATTTTATAGATCAAAATTTTCAATATCAGGGCTGTGTGATTGTCTAAGACTCAACATAAACGGATTGTATAAGACTCAAGATAAAGGGATTGTATCTATTATCTGAAGTTTCTATTGAAATATTAGTAATCTTATTGCAGAGATTAGAATGTATGTTGATTAGGGTTTGAGTTTCATTGTTCCAAATATCTATTGAGTTTATTCTATAACATTCCATAAAGTAATAACATACTGAAATAAGTTGGGTGACAAAGTGAGCATTGTGCTAACGTCTACTACTGAGAATTATTATGGTGATAAGATGCTTGGAATTCTAGATTTGTTATTGAAGAATGTTGAAAGTGAAAGTTATTGTGTTATTATTCTTGAAGTTATTGATTGATATTTTGTTGAGTTCCCTATTGTTCATAGTTAAGGTTGTAGGCCAATGACAAGAGTTTATATATTGTTGAGATTGATGATGTGTTGTTGATGACAGAGTGACTATGTTGTTGCATAGTGAAGGAATTTTCTAAAGGGTTTTGTGTTGATTTTTAAGTTTGTGATAAAGGGAGTGAATCCAATTTGAAAATGGATGAAATCAGGGTCAATGATTTTTTCAGGGTCAACTCCTGTAGCTAGTTAGTGACAACAAACCAATCTAAGGCATTAGGAGCTTCCTGCTAGTGGGTGCCATGGAAACAATGCAAGGGAGTGGGTGCTTCCTGCTTGTGGGTGCTAAAAAAACATTGCAAGGGAATGGGTGTTTCCTCATGATGGGTTCTAGTAAAACATTGCAAGGGAGTGGGTGCTTCCTATTGGTATATAAGAAATGATTGAAGATTAAGAAAATAAAAAGGATGGTGGTTTTCACCCTTTATGGGTTTCCACCTAATATCTCTTTGTTCATATGCATGATGTTTATGGATTGAATGTGTACTATTCTTTGATGATGCTTTATGATCATTAAATAACTAAAAATTTAAATTTGTAATTATAAGTGAAATATTGATTCACCACCCCTCGCCCCCTCGCCCTTTTAGTATTTCCAAAGACAACCATTCATCTAAGAAAGGAATCAGTATGGTTATAGATATTTTTTTTTCAAAGGTTGGGTTGGTACAATAAGCTATAAGGATATATTGTGATATACAATGTAATCTTCCCAATAAATAACCCATCTTATCATTCTAAGACAAAGTATATTGATGTTTCATATCACTTCAAGGTGGATATGATTGAATACAAGAAGGTTCTACTGGCATAGGTGGAAACTTGGATGAATGTGCAAATTCATTAAAAAAATATACGAGCACCGAGCAGCTCTCTTGCTATAGAGAATTAATGGGTATTATTTTGCTAGATTTCTTATCATGCACTCTTCTCATCTCCTTTATACAGAGAAACAATAAGTGGGGGAGTGTCAGATATGTGCTATATTATTTGCACAATTGTCCCCATGTATGATTCATATGCACCTTGGACAATTTTTTGCATCCAATTCTATCTAACTATTTTCGACATACAATTGTCAAGTTTATCAGCTTTCGGTTGCATGGTGGTTCATCCCATGGCTTTATAATTTTAATTTAGGGACAATGGTTGTATTCTAAATGATGGTTGATGGATTGGGGTTTATGGATGCTACGGTATATACATATTGTTTTGTAACATCGTAAAGATAATGACATATTGAAAAATATTCAGGTTTTCTCGATTATGGGTTTTCAGGGTAAAATCTCTCTGCTAAATGTATATATTTGTAAGTCATTCTATATTTTCAATTTTTATGAATAATATGTTTGTATAAATTAAATGTACATGGTTAAAACCTACATATTCATCATCTCTCTTCCCGCTTGTCCACCATCCTCCCACTCCCTTCCTCTCTTTCTTTATCCATCCTTCCCCCATTAATCCCTCCTTCATAGCAAGCGCTGGTTTTAACCTGTTCCCCCTCTCCCTTCCTCCCTCTATCTCCCTCTGCATTCCCTCTTTCTCTCTCTCCCATCATTCCCTCTCTCTCTTTCTCCATTCCCCTCTTTCTTCCTCCCATCTTTGTCACCTTCTCTGTCTCTTTACCTCTCTCTAACTTGCTCTTCTCTCCCTCTTTGCATCTCTATTACTGCAACATTCTCTCTTTATCTCTCTTCCTCTTCCTCTCTACCTCCCTCTCTCCTTCTCTCCATGCCCCACTATCCCCCCTTTCCCTCTTTATCTCTCTCTCTCTACATCCCTCCCTCTCTCTCTACCCCCTCACACTCTCTCCCTATGACTCCCCACCTCTTAGGAACACATATTTTCTTCCCCTCTCCCCCTCCCTCTCTCACTCTCCCCCTCTCTCTCTGTCCCTCCCTTACTCCATCCCCCACTATCTCTCCCCCTCTCCCTTTCTCACTATTCCCCTTTATCCCTCCCTCTTTCCCTCTGTATCCCCCATGCCTCCTATCTCTATAGATATCCATATTCTTTTCTCTTCTTCCCTCCATCTCTCTTCCACCTCCTTTCTCCTTATCTCTCTAAATCCCCCCCCCCCACTTTGCTCTCTTTCTCTGCCTCCCTCCCAATCCCCTCTCTCTATGTCTCCCTCTCTCTCTCTACCTTCATTTCTCCCTTTCTTCCCCCTCTTCGCTCTCTCACTTTTTTTGTTTCTCCTTTACTCACTCTTACCTTCCATCCCTCTCTCCCCTTCTATCTCCTCCAGTCTCCCTTCCTGACTACCCCACCTTTCTCTATTTCTCCCTTTCTCTCTCCACCCCCTCTCTCTCCCTTTAACTCTCTTCTTTCCCCCTCCCTATCTCTCCCTTTTCCTCTCTATCCCTCCTTCCCTCTCTCCGCTCTCTTCCCACCCCTCACCCCCTCTTCCCATCCTCTCTCTCTTGCTTCTACACCTCTCTCCCCTATCTCCCCACCCCTCTCCCCCTCTTCACATCCTCTCTCTCTTACTTCTACACCTCTCTCCCCCACACTTCTTGTCCCCCTCCTCTCTCCTCGCCCCTATTCCCCTCACGCCCCACCTCTATGTGTGAGTGTGTGTGTGTGTCCATATACCACTCTCTCCTTCAGTTCTTCTTCTCTCTCTCTCTCTCTCTCTCTCTCTCTCTCTCTCTCTCTAGCCCCCATCTCCCACTCCTTTCCACCTTCATCGCTCTCCCTCCCTCTCTTTCTCTATCCCTCCCTCCCTTCGTTAATCCTTCCATAAAAACACTCCTAGGAGTTAATTGATCATGGTTAGTGATAGTAAATGGGAGGAGGAGAGACATCAAAGGAGGGCTAGAGGTGAATAGGGAATGTCATGGCTTATGGGGGTGAGAAGAGGCCAAGGTATGATGGGTAGGAGAAGGGGAGTAGCGGGCTTGAAGAAAAGGAAGGAAATGCCATTGGAGGTTTGTAAGAGAGGGTTATAAAAGAGGGGATGTGGATGGGAATTTAAGGGAAAGGTTGAGGCTACAAAAGAGAGGGATATAGGTGTGATGGGGGGTCGAGGGAATGAAGGGGTTGGGAGAGAAGGTGAATAAAAGGGAAGGTGGATTGGTATGGGTGGAAAAGAGGGACATGTGATAAGAGGGGGAGAGAGGTCAAACAAATGGAGGTGGGTATGAGGGTGTGCTGCAAGAAAGGAAAAGGTGGAGGAAATGAGGAGAGGTAAATGGTGGATAGATAGGGGAGGGAGAGAGGTAAGACATGGAGATAGTTGATACTAGGAAACATAGGAATTATAATGTGGGGTGGGAGTGGTTGCCTGGGAATGATTCAAGGTACTTCAAAAAACCTCTCAGTGTCTCTATATTTGACATTATTTTTTATAGGATATACAATTTTTTTTGTTAATGAAACTATAAACACATATATAGTCAATACTTTACATTCAAAATATACAATTAATTTTTTTTTAGTTAATCTTGTTTACTATTTTTTTATATTTTCTTGACTTGATATATATTAGAAGCCTAAAATACAAACCTCTTTTTTTATTTCTCTTATAACTTTATTCCCTTAACTATTTTTAAAATAAATTATATGGTGTGCTAATATGGATTGATATATACAATCTAAGAAAGAAAAAAAGGCTTCATAATGTTAAGACTCTTACATGTAACATTGATAGAAGGCCTTGCAATTTCAAGAATATAACGACTTTCATAATATTATTTATATATATATATATATATATATATATATATATATATATATATAATGCTACAATTAAAAAAAAAAATAGTTGTGCAAAAGAACATTGTACAATTGTGAAAAAAACTCAATTTTCACATGGTCACACACAATTTATATAAATAAAAATTATATATTTAGGAAGCTAATTAATTTTCCTATATTTCATCTTTTTACACCATATTCAAATTTACAATGGAAGTACCTTGAACCATCCCTTAAAGTTAATAAAATGTTTTTTCTTTCATATTTATATTGTTATTAACACATCATGAAATACCATTCTTAACTTGCACCTATCCATAAATGTAGCAATAATAAAATGAGCAAGCCAAAAAAGTTAAAGGGTTGTACTTACATATCAAATAATGTCAAAGGACTTAACTATTTTATATTTTTAAAGTTGTTTTAGCTCTCCAAAATATTCATAAATGTTTTATTTGTAATGTTATTCTTAAGGAGTTAGAGTGAGAGTAAACCTTAAAAGAGTAACTATTTTTTTTCTCTCGACAACTAGATATTTAGTGATAAACATGATGTGAAATATATATTAAGCCATAAAAAGTAAGATATAAGACTTTTTATTCCTATTTTGTAAAAACAAAAAACAAAAACATGGTATATGGAGTTAATGTCAAAAACCTTAAGATAGTTGGGTGGAGTTAGTATGCAATCCCAAAAAAATTGCTGCGCATCACATGGTTGCGAAGTCTGGTCCATATAAAAAAACTTATAATTTTGTATAAGAGGCTTCACGATTAATAAGAACTCAAGTAACTTTGATAAATATTGCTAGTTACATGGCTGAGTGACTTACTCCGTACAGAAAGAAACTAAGCTTGTATTAAAATCTTCAGGATTAACCAGCACTCAAAAGACCTCAGCGATGAAGTTGAAATCCATTTTGATCATAATCTAATCATAAGGTAGTGTACATAAGCATCTCTATTAGATGTTTTATGTTCATAATCCTAACCATAATATTACAACTTGTTAATATAAAATAGTGAAATAAAACTAGCACCCAATAATAATGTGTGGTTGTACATAAAATATCATGTACTATAAACAAAATGATAAGTTATTAGTTAAAAAATTAATTAGAATAATGAGAAAAGTTACAAATATTTTAATCAAGTTATTCATAGTTTTATGTTTTATTCTGAGAAGACATGGATTTAGAAGAAGTTACTTGCACTCATAGTTAGTTAAAGAAGACCTAAGATATTTTAAAATTTACTGAAAGTAAGTTATTAGAATTTATAAATGTTATTAAGCAGAGAGGCTCATTCTATAGTCTAGTATGAGGGGATGTGGAATTATGTCTTTGCTCAACCTGGAATTAACATGTGTCCCTTAAAAAAATATTTTAAATGAAAAAACATTGTCGGCTATAATAAAAACATAAATGAGTATACATATTTGGTTAGTTTTAATTAAATGTACTATAAAACATTAATAATCACATTCTCATTATACTCATATGGTTGGTTGATATTTCACTTTCATTCCTTGAGTATTAAATACAATATTTGGATGTCTATATTAAATAATATAATTTTATAACTAATTAAAATTTAAATATTTAAACATATATATATAATGTGTGTTAATATTTATCTTCGTAAAATAGTTCAATGCTGGAAAGGAAAAAGTAATTAAAAATAAAATAATTTAGTTATTTTAATAAGAGGAAAATGTGTAGCTCATTCAATTTTTAATATAAAATATTAATAATAATAAATTATTAAAAAATACAATTTAGACAATGAAAAAATATATATGGTTTGTATGGAGAGAAAGAAAAAAAGTATTATAGATCTATCTTAATCACAGATTTATAAAGCACTAAAAATAATCAAATCTTTTGATGTGTAAATCTTTTTTTAAATTTTACATTCTAAAAAAAATTACAATATTAAAACTTGATACCTTGCAACTCTTAATTAAAATATATCTATACTTCTTAATCCAAATTCTAATAATTCAAATATAAACCTTTCGGTCTTATCCAACCTTCATGTTAGTCATAAAAAAAAACACATTTTTACATTTTACTTGAAAAAATATAGCCATGCTTTCTTTCTAAGTTTCGGCTGTGGGATGAAGACCCTATTACTAATCATTAAAAAACATATTTTACATTTTACTTGAAAAAAATATAGCGATGCTTTCTCTCTAGAGTTTCAGCTGTGGGATGAAGACCCTATTCATATCTTTCAAATAAGTATCCAAATAAGCTTTTAAATTTGGAAACTAAAAATCCCACTTTTTGACTTAACGTCTACACAAAGTCCTTCATGATAACTATTGAAATAATTTAAGCTATGGTTCCAATAATCCATATCATAGTGAACGAGACCCACTTTTGTTATATCATACTTTTTTTAAGGGATCCTCATATCAATATTCACAATTTTTCAAATTACTGAAATCTTAAAAGGAAAATTTTGAATTTAAGTTTTATATTTTTCTTAGGTTGGATTCTTCTATACTCATAACTGAGATTTTGATGTTGGATTCTTCTATACGCATAACTGGAAATTTGAAAATAATATATTTAGACATTAATGAATGGTAAATGCTATATTCCGTCGGAAAATGAAGTGCCCTCATCATGCTGTTTTTTGGTTATCCCGGTTTCTTGGAGGTCAATGTCATTTTATTGTTATCCCTATTTAATGAACAACCTCACAGTCAATAATTAAAGAAGTGATGCAGAGTCTTACATTGCTCTTGTTTATTCTTATTCACTTTTAAGCATTTTTGTAAAGCGATATAATACTTGTAAGTTTTGAAGGCATAAATTTGTATTTGAAATTTTGTACATTTGTAAAGTCGCTAAAAAATTCCAAACAAGTAATTGTCGTAAGAGAGAATGCTTAACCCTCACACTCTATTCTTTATCTTTAATGATTAATTCTTTGCTTTATTCTTTGCCCCTGTCTGCAAGTTAACAACAATCTACAGCTATTTCTGTTGCAATTAACTCTAGGATTACATTTAAATTTCTTCTCGATATTCAGTGTTTTCTTCTGCTCTCTTCGAGAGCCATGGCCAATAAAATAAAGAGCAACAATATTGCTTCACGCATCCAATGCATAGACGATGTGATTCGTTTGGATGGAAACAATCAGCTTTCCAAAGGAGAAGACTTAACTCGTAAGAAGAGCCTTTTACGAGATATGGAGAATCAATTACAGGATCAGGAAAACAGGCTGCCAGACACGATGAAGGATTGTTTGGAAAGGCTACAAGACGCAGTGGAAGTGGTGAGACTGTTGTCTGATAGATGGCAACGACAGCAACCGTGTCTTGATTGCCTCCGGCCGAAACTCTCCAAGCACATCAAAAAATGGGTAACAACTTTTGATGAGCTATTTCACCAGCTTCAAAGAGAGTTTTCAACGTTCCGCAATTCTGAACAGACTGTGGTGTCTCCTTGGCACATGAGCAGCCACACCTGTTACGAACCAGACTTCTAGTTCATGGGTTCGGGAATTACCTCTGCTGAGATGCAGCTAGACTTATGGAACTCCCTATGTTAAAGTCATTGGTGTATATGGTATGTGCGACATTGGGAAAACGGCATTGCTTAAAAAATTCTACAAAGTTTTCAAGGTTAGTAATGTCTTCGACAATGTTATTGTTAGAATTTAATTCCAACGGCAACATAAACAGCTGGACAGAAATCTGATTTGCTGTAGATATTCCAGACTGTTGGATGCCTCAAAGTCATGCTTGATATTTTCCACATTAATGTGCATTAAATTTTCAGCATTAAATTCCCCTACAACAGCCGACTTCATTTCTTCAAAAGGCTTCACCGCTTGCTACATTCAATATGCAGATAAGTTTTAGAAGATATTTTTATTATCTTATTGTTTAAAGTCAAATATGTTTTAACATATAAATGTAATGAACAGCAGTTCTTTCCAAACGTTAGAAGAAATGATAGAGAGTTCCTTTTGTAACGCACAGCAGCGCTGAAACTGTAATTTTCTGAGATAGTGAAAAATCGGTTTGTGGAACTGAAGCGTTCCTGTTGTAATCCCTCTGTCAAGAGGAAGATGCTCTTCAGCATAATCTTTTGTGAAAATCCCTCTATGTGAGGAAGCTGTTTTTGTAGCAGTTAGTTTATTGTTAATGAATACAAGTTTTTTTTTTGCGTTGCTGAAACACCATTGCGCGTTGCTGTTACACCGTAACTAAAAAATAGTTTCTTGGCGTCAAAACAGAGTGTTGCTGAAACACCGATGCTGAAACACTGCAAACAGCAACTGACGAAACTGCGTTGCTGAAACACCGTATTCCACAAACGATTTTTACTTTAGTGTGTTAAAACAGAGTATTGTTCTGTTTTTCAGTTTTGTTTGGAATTATCAGAAATTCCCAACATGGTATCAGAGTTGGTCTAGGCACTCAGTGAGTCAAAAACAGAGTTTGTTTTTTCACTGTAGGAGCTGTAAGAAGCTTATTGAGCAGATTTTCTCCAGCAGAGAAAGTTTTTGCTTGTTTTTATTTATACAGTCAGTATCTCTTCTTTATTTATACAGGTTAAGATGGAAGATGCTGGAACTGGTTTGACAAATTCCCAACTGCCACAGTTTAATGGGAAAAATCACAGTTATTGGTCCATAACAATGAAAGCATTGTTTGCTTCTCAAGGAATATGGGAGCTGGTTGAAACTGGCTATGCTGAACCTGCAGATGCAACAACGTTGGCTGCTTTGACAGTAGCAGAAAGAGACCAGTTGAAGAGCGACAGGAAGAAGGATGCCAAAGCTCTCTTTTTTCTCTTCCAATCAGTACATGAAAGTGTTTTTCCACGGATTGCAGCAGCAACAAAATCCAAGGAGGCATGGGATATTCTCAAAACTGCCTATCAAGGCATGGAGAAGGTGAAGACTGCAAAGTTGCAGATGTTGAGGAGAGACTTTGAAACACTCAGCATGAAGGAATCTGATACAATAGATTTATTCTTCACTCAGGTTATTGGTTTGATAACCCAAATAAGATCTCATGGTGAAATTCTTGAAGAAAGAAGGATTGTAGAGAAGATCTTGAGAATTTTACCCTCGAGGTTTGAATCTATTGTGGGAGCAATAGAAGAAACAAAGGATCTCTCACAGTTCACAGTAGATGAACTGAGTGTTTCTCTTATGTCTCATGAACACAGACTGAGTAGAGGAACAGATTCCTCTTTTGAGCAAGCATTCAAGACTCAGATGTCTTTTGGCCAAGGAAAAGGTCGAGGCAGAGCAAATAACAGAGGTCGTGGAAGAAGCCAAAACAGAGGCAGAAATAATCCTGCAAGCACAAGCGGAAGGAGCTGCAATCAGAACCAAGATGAAGGTTCAAGCAAACAGCAAGCTCATGGACAAAGGTATGACAAATCCCAAGTCCAATGTCATTATTGTAAGAAATATGGGCACTATGCCAATGAATGTAGGAAAAAACAAAATGACATGAATAGTAGGTAGAATGCTAATTTTGCAAATGAAGAAGATAAGAATCCAAAGATTGTGCTGTTAGCATGTAACATTGCACAAGACAAACAAGAAGATTTTTGGTTCTTAGACTCAGGTTGTAGTAATCACATGACTGAAAATATTGAAATGTTTGCCAATCTGGATGAAAATGTGAAATCTGAAGTAACAACAAGAACTGATAGTAAGATATCTGTCAAGGGTAAGGGCAGAGTCAGTATCCGAGCAAGAAATGGAGAACAGATGATTGTGCCAGAGGTATACTATGTACCTGGTCTGAAATGTAATCTTTTGAGCATTGGACAGCTCATTAACAAAGATTACAATGTGTTCTTCAAAGATGATATGTGTGCAATCAGAGACATACCTCCAAGTAAGAAGATCATTGCACAGGTGCAGATGACCAGCAATAGAATGTTTCCTCTCAAACTCATGGCAGATTTGAAGAAAGGAAGAACTATTGCAGCTGTAACACAAGAAGTCTCTCAGGAACAAGTGAAAGATGAGAATTGGTTGTGGCACTTGAGATTTGGACATCTCAATTTTGGAGGCTTGAATCTGTTGCACAGAAAGGGAATGGTAAAGGGATTGCCATTGATTGAGAAACCGAACAGCCTTTGTGAAGGCTGCATCTTGGGCAAGCAACACAAAGAAAGCTTTCCAGCAGGAAAGAGTATAAGGGCAAAAACACCCTTGGAAATTGTTCACTCTGATGTGTGTGGACCGATGCAAATACCATCATTTGCCGGAAATAAATATGTTTTAACTTTCATTGATGATTACACCAGAAAGACATGGGTGTATATGTTGAAACAGAAGAGTGAAGTGTTTGAGAAATTCCGCCACTTCAAAACTTTTGTTGAGAAGCAGTGTGGGCATTATATCAAAGTGCTCAGAACAGATGGAGGAGGAGAGTACATCTCCAAAGACTTTCTGCGTTTTTGCAGAGAAAATGGCATACAAATACACCTTAGCAAAACGGTGTTGCTGAAAGGAAGAATAGGACCATTCTTGACATGGTCAGAAGTATGCTGAAGGCAAAACACTTGCCGCATGAGTATTGGGCAGAAGCTGTCATTTGAGCAGTTTACATCTTGAATAGATGCCCAACTAAAGCTGTCATGAAAAAAATACCAGAAGAAGCATGGAGTGGTCAAAAGCAAACTGTCACTCACATGAGAGTATTTGGTTGTGTAGCATATGCACATGTACCGGATCAGCTAAGGAAGAAGTTTGACAGTAAGGGGGAGAAGTGTGTCTTTATTGGCTATTGTGATGAGTCAAAAGCATACAAACTCTATAATCCATCCACCAAGAAATTGATAGTAAGCAGAGATGTGTAGTTCATTGAAGATGAAGCTTGGGATGGAAACTTAGAGAAGACAGTGAATGTGAAGACAATTGTGTCTCACGAAGAAGAAGAGGAAGGGACAACAGCAAATAATCCTTCCTTGGTGCCTCCTCCTCCACCACAGCAAGTACAACAAACCACACCACAAGCTGGAATTCGAACAACCTTGAGAAGTCAAGGAAGTGCTTCTCCAAGCACACCACAGGGATCAGAAATACCCTCAAGTTCGGATGGAACTCCAAGCACACCAAGAAGACCAAGATTCAAAAATCTGAATGAGATTTATGAACAAGGAGAGGTAAGTAACAATACCGGTCTGAATTCATTATTCACTTTGTATTGTCATGTTAATGACCCAGTTCATTTTGAAGATATTGTAAATGAAGATAAATCGATTGAAGCAATGAATAAAGAAATTGGTGCAATTGAGAAGAGTAAAACATGGGAGTTAGTGGACCTCTTTGAAGGCAAAGATGCCATTGGAGTTAAGTGGGTCTATAAGACCAAAAGCAATGCTGAAGGCAAGATTGACAGGCACAAAGCAAGACTTGTTGTGAAAGGCTACAAGCAGCAACAAGGCAAATACTATGATGAAACCTTTGCACCAGTAGCAAGGATGGAAACAGTCAGAACAGTGTTGTCTATTGCAACACACCACAAATGGAAGATTTATCAGATGGATGTTAAATCTGCATTCCTGAATGGAGTGTTAAAAGAATAGGTTTATGTTGAACAACCTCCAGGCTATGAATTTGAAGGCCAAGAGCATAAAGTCTGCAAACTGAAGAGGCTCTTTATGGGCTGAAGCAAGCTCCAAGAGCATGGTACAGCAGAATAGAGGCTTATCTAATTGAGAATGGGTTTGATAAGTGTGATGGTGAACCCACACTCTACATAAAGGAGAATGACGGTAAGATTCTTATTGTTGTTTTATATGTAGTTGATTTGATTTTTACCAGCAATGATGCTTCTCTTATTGCTGATTTTAAAGCAGTCATGAAAAGTGAATTTGAAATGGCTGAATTGGGCTTCTTAAGATATTTTCTTGGAATTGAAGTAGACCAAAGTGAAAATGGTGTTTTCATTTCTCAAGTTAAATATGTAGAAGCAGTGTTGAAAAGATTTAACATGCAGAACAGCAAGGCAGCTGTGACTCCAACTGTAATGGGGTTGAAATTGACCAAAGAAGACAACAGCAAGGATTTTGATCCAAAACTGTACAAAAGCATAGTTGGCAGCCTTATGTACTTGACTGCAACTAGGCCGGACATTATGCATGCTATGAGTTTAATCTCCAGATTTATGGAAAGACAGAAAGAAACTCATTGGCAGGCAGCCAAGAGGATTCTAAGGTATGTAAATGGAACGAAGGGGTTTGGTATTTTATACTCCTCTTCTGAAAGTTTCATGTTGACAAGTTACACTGACAGTGATTGGGCTGGAAGTGTTGACGATAGGAAAAGCACATCGGGATATGTGTTTCATATGGGTTCGGGAGCCATCTCATGGGCTTCCAAGAAGCAACCAGTTGTGTCTTTGTCAACAGCAGAGGCAGAGTATGTGGCAACAACAGCAGCAGCATGCCAAGCAGTGTGGCTGAGAAGAATTCTCAGAGATTTGTGTCATGAACAAGAAAAGGGCACAACCATTTACTGTGACAATAGCTCAGCAATAGCATTGTCTAAAAACTCTGTTTTTCATAAAAGGACAAAGCACATAGACACCAAATTTCACTTCATACGTGAATTGGTTAACAATGGTGAGATTGTTTTGCAGCACTGCAGAACAGAGGATCAGTTCGCTGACATCTTGACAAAACCATTAGGAAAGAAAAGTTTTGATCATTTCAGGAAATGCCTGGGTATGCAGAAAAACCCAGCAGTTGAAATTAAGGGGGAGTGTTGGAATTTAATTCCAACTGCAACATAAACAGCTGGACAGAAATATGATTTGCTGTAGATATTCCAAACTGTTGGATGCCTCAAAGTTATGCTTGATATTTTCCACATTAATGTGCATTAAATTTTCAGCATTAAATTCCCCTGCAACAGCCGACTTCATTTCTTCAAAAGGCATCACCGCTTGCTGCATTCAATACGCAGATAAGCTTTAGAAGATATTTTTATTATCTTATTGTTTAAAGTCAAATATGTTTTAACATATAAATGTAATGAACAACAGTTCTTTCCAAATGTTAGAAGAATGATAGAGAGTTCCTTTTGTAACGCACAGCAGTGCTGAAACTGTAATTTTCTGAGATAGTGAAAAATCGGTTTGTGGAACTGAAGTGTTCCTGTTGTAATCCCTCTGTCAAGAAGAAGATGCTCTTTAGCATAATCTTTTGTGAAAATCCCTCTATGTGAGGAAGATTTTTTTGTAACAGTTAGTTTATTGTTAATGAATACAAGTTTTTTTTTGCGTTGTTGAAACACCGTTGCGCGTTGCTGTTACACCGTAACCAGAAAATAGTTTCTCGGCGTCAAAAAAGAGTGTTGTTGAAACACCAGTTTCAGCGTTGCTGAAACACCGATGCTGAAACACTGCAAACAACAACTGACGAAACTGCGTTGCTGAAACACCAGTTTCAGCGTTGCTGAAACACCAGTTTCAGCGTTGCTGAAACACCGTATTCCGCAAACGATTTTTATTTCCATTGTGTTAAAACAGAGTATTGTTCTGTTTTTCAGTTTTGTTTGGAATTATCAGAAATTCCCAACAGTTATTTGGGTTACAATTACTCAATTGCCCATTTTAGAGGTTCACGATATTGCTCAAAAAATTATGTTACAACTTGGAAGCAATTGCAATGTTGAGAAGGAAATTGTGTTGTCTAAATAAGGGAAAGAAATTTCTTCCCATCTTAGACGACGTGGAATAGACTCAGTTTGGGAGAATTGGAATTTCTTCCCATCTTAGACGACATGTGGAATAGAATTGGGTGCGGTGGCATTTTCTACGCACAACAAAGATTTGATTGTGTTGGAAAGGCAAGGAAGATTAAACACAAAATTCACACAAAATACATGAATTACAGCTCTTTTATTGATCACACAAAACTTGATTCTTACAATGAACCCGGTGAAAGGTATTTAATCCTTTTCAAATAGCGACTTGCTTAAAATATATTGATATGCAACCACACACTAAAAGTCTTCTATCACTTAACTCAACTTGAATCAACACTCCAACACTCAACACTTAGTTAACTAACTCTCTAATTTTAGCAAACTCCTCATGCGGGAGTAATTAGCTTATTTTAACACTCCCCTTTAATTACGGCTACTAAACTAAAACTCAATCATAACAACTCAAACATGCATACTAGTCTATGTCTCAACGAGGCTTATAACACTCAAGTTTCTTCTATGAAGCTCAAACACATCTTTTGCTAATGACTTAGTAAATATATTGGCCAATTGATCACTAGATTTACAGGGCTTCAAGTGAACTTTTTCATTGCTCACAAGTTCTCTAATAAAGTAATATCTAGTATCAATATGCTTTCTCTTTTGATGAAACCCATTATTCTTGGATAATGCAATTGCTGAGGTGTTGTCACAATATATTGTTGTTGATCCTTGTTGTTTCTGCTTGAGTCCATCAAATACTCTTCTTAACCACGCTGCTTGACATGTTGTTGATGTTGTTGCTACATATTTTTTTTCTGCCAACAAAAGTGTCACAATGAGTTGCTTCATAGATGTTCATAAAATCACACTTGAACCAAGGTGGAACACAAAACTAGAAGTGCTCTTTCTATCACCCAAATTGCCTGCAAAATCACTATATGTGTATCCAATCAAATCCTTCTTTTATGTGATTTCATACATTATGCCACAATCTCTAGTTCCTGCTATGTATCTCAGAATTTTTTTCCCTGCACTCCAATGTGTGTCTTTTGGACTCTCCATAAATCTAGAAATCAAACTCACTCCTTGTATGATATCCAGTCTTGTAATTGTGAGATACATGAGGCTGCCACCCAATCTTTCGAATAGAGTTGGATTGACATCTGATCCTTCATCATCTTTGCTTAACTTTGCACCTATTGCAACTGGTGTAGGAACAGGTTTACAATTTTCCATCCTCAATCTTGTCAAAAAATCTTTGGCATATTTATTTTGACAAATAAAAATTCCTTTCTTAGATTAATCAATTTCACTGCTAGGAAAATATTTCATGAGACCAAGATCTGTCATCTCAAATTATTTCATCATGGCTTCTTTAAGTTCATCTAACTCAAAATCACCTGTAAAAATCATATCATCAACATATACACAAACAATCAAAAATTGTCCATGCTCATTTACCTTTGTGTACAAGGTAGGTTCAATGTTGCTTTTGCAAAATCCATTCTTAATCATGTAGTTGTCGATTATGCTATACCAAGCTCTAGGCGCTTGCTTCAGTCCATAGAGCGCTTTCTTCAACTTGTAAACTTTATCTTCATTACCTTCAACTTCATAACCTGGAGGTTGTTGCACATAAATTTCTTCTTCTAGAATTCCATTCAAGAAGGTTGATTTCACATCCATCTAATATACTTTCCACTTTTTCTGAGCCGATGTGGCTAGAACTGCTCTTACAGTATCCAATCTAGTTACTAGAGTAAAGGTTTCTCTAAATTTTATTCCTAGTTGAAAGTGAGAATCCTTTTGCTACAAGCCTTTCTTTAAATATGTGAATTTCACCTTTCTCATTCAACTTTGTCTTGTACACCTACTTCACACCAATGAGATTTTTTTTCTTTGGTAAATCAATCAAATCCCATGTATTATTCTTTTCAATAGCTTCAATTTCTTCATCCATGTCTTGCACCCAATTTTCATCTTTGGTGGCTTCTTCAAACGAAGAAGGTTGGAATAACAACAACGCAAAATTTGAACTAACGTCCAAATCATCATAAATATCTTTCATACTTATGAGATTTCTTTTACCTTTACTTGATTCATCACCTAATTGATTGTTAAGAGAACCTTGATCTTGTTATCTTCTTGAAGATCCATGCTTCCCAGAAAATCTTGGAGTCCTCGTTGGTGTTTCTATGTTTGGTGTCTTCACCTGTGATTCTTATTGCTCCTTTTCTGCTACATCATCTTCTTCCATCAGTGGCACTTGTGCATCAACTGTTTTGTATATGCTACCATTCTACGACTCTTGTTCTTTGAACACAACATCTCTGCTAATTATGGTCTTCTTGGTGACATGGTTATACAATTTGTAAGCTTTTGACTGCTCACTATAACCAATAAATATGCATTTTTCAGTTTTATCATCCAATTTTCCTTCACTCTTTAGGCACATGTGCATAAGCTACACATCCAAATACTCTAAGATAATATATGCTACAAGACATACCTGACCATGTTTTTTATGCTACAAAACATACATTCAACTGCTTCTGCCTAATACTCATTAGACAAGTTTCTGCCTTTCCACATGCTTCTTAGCATGTTCATAATTGTCTTGTTTTTTCTCTCCGCTACACCATTTTGCTACGGTGTGTACTTGGTTGTAAATTGTATTCTGATTCCATGTTGTTTGCAGTAATCACAGAATGCCTTTGAATCATATTCTCCCTACAAGCTGACCTCAATACCTCGATCTGTCGATCACTTTGGTTCTCCGCTAACGCTTTGAATTATTTAAACCTTGCAAAAGTTTCGGAGTTCTTCTTCAAGAATTAAACCCAAGTCTTTCTGCTATAGTCATCAATGAATGTGAAGAAGTCACAACTTCCACCAATCCACTGTGTCTTCATAGGTCCACACACATTTGTATACACTCGCTCATGAGGTTTATTTCCTCTCTATGCAACTCCCTTTGGAAAACTTTCACAATGTTGCTTTCCCAAGATGCAACACTCATAAGTACTAGTAGGTTCTTTGATGGGAGGTAATTCTTTGACCATCTGTTTATGCTGCAACAATTTTAAACCAGAAAAGTGCAAGTGTCCAAATCGAAAGTGCCATAACCAATAATCCTCAGAACATGCAACTGCAAAAGAACTTACTTGATCACTATAAGTCATAATTAGAGTAAAGAGTTTTTTCTTTGTCATCTACACCTTCGCTATTAGCTGCTTGCTTGGGGCCTTGTCATATATAACACATTCCTGACCTTGAAAGATAACTATGTATCCTTTCTGTGTTAATTGACCAACACTTTTCAAATTATCTTTGAAACTAGGAATATAATATACCTCTGAGATTGTCTTCGGCTCTCGCTGCTTGGTCAAAATGTTGACCACTCCTTTTCCATCTACATCCACAATCTTTTCAGTCCCCAACATTACCTCTGTTTTCATAGATTGATCCAAATTTGCAACCAAATTCTTGTTGTATGTCACGTGGTTACTGCAACCACTATCTAATAGCCACACACTCTTAGAAAGTTCATGCATGGTATGACAAGCTAGGAACATGAGGTTAGTACTCTTTGCAGTGATATTAGCTCTCTGGTTCCCTCGATCAACAATCTTCTTCCTGCAATCATGAGCATAGTGACCAAATTTATTGCAATAATAACATCTCACCTTTGATTATTGTTGAAGTTTCCACAGTTGCTTCCACTTTCATGTTCATGCTCTTCTCGCCCATATCTCTGACCACCATATCTTCTACCTCATCCTTTGCCTCTTGATTAACTTTTGCCTCGACCTATGTATCTTGAAATAGAACCTAGCTTTTGAAAGCAGTTTCTAAAGTGGAATCCTTATTTCTGTCTATCATTGCCTTATGTGATAGAAGTAATCCCACCAACTCATCAACTATCAATGATGCCAAATCCATGTGATAGAAGTAATCCCACCAACTCATCAACTATCAATGATGCCAAATCCGTGGCTTCTTCTATAGCTACTACATGTGGAATAGATTCAATTTGGAAGAATTGGATGTGGTCGTTGATAGAGCCAGCAAGCTGGCATTTTCTACGCACAACAAATATTTGATTGCAGATTTTTCTACGCACAACAAAGATTTCATTAGAGAAATGAATACTGAAAATTGACTGCAATTACAACCACTATGGAGGGTTGCCATTAACAATTAATAGCCGTAGTAATGATTGGTAGTAGCGCTTCACAATGGTATTATGCTTTTAATTTAATGCACATCCCAGCATAAGATTTAAATTTTCCAACGGCTCGACCACGTCTTGATCGAGAGATTATGGCCGTTTCAAATGGAGTTTTAATAGTTTTCCTAGGAAATTAAAGAAGATTTAACAATTGATGGGAAACTGTTACAGAATATGTGGGTTTCATAAGGGCTTGTTAAGAGCAGAGAGGAAACATATTTAATGGACAGGGAGAACAGTTGTATCAATATGCTTGAAAATTGTTGCATGTTCAAGGCAGATCTCTGCACTTGTTGCAAATGATTTCAGTTATCTCGATGTTGTAATGGACATGGTAATCTATATTAGAGATGTACAAGAATTTTTTGTCAAGGGAAGGTGAAATGCTTCAACAATTCCCAAAGGCTGATGTTAACAAGGATTGCAAAATAATTTCAGTGTATGACAATGATATTAGAACTGAGATGTCCATATTTAGTGAGTCTAATCCTCACTAAAAATCTGGGATTGACACATGTTCACGAGGCATATTTACGTAACCTCAGTTCTCTAAGGATTCTGGATTTATCTTCCACACAAGTGGAATCATTTCCAGGAACATTGTGGAAACTGACACAGCTTGCATTTGTCAATTTGTCTTTAACGAAAATTGAAGAAGTTAGTGAAGGAATCGGTAATCTCTGCAGCCTTAGCTCTTTGTATTTTAACATATGTAGAAAGTTGAAATCATTGTCCTATAAAATAGGAGAGCTCAAAAATCTTGAGTATCTCGACATCAAGTTTTGTCATAGCCTGCAGGTGAGTCCACGTGAGATGATGAAGATAATGACCAAGTGCGTAGTTTCTCACGATTACTAAAGGGAATTCCAACCGCATATCTTGATATGAAAATGACGTTTGTGTAATTTAAATACTTCTGAAATAAATTTATATCTCTATGAGATTTATTGGATTCAATTTGAATGTGAAAAGTTTGTTGATTGTTGAGGATTTTAAGATAGTTTTATATTTAGTAATATTTTAACTATATAGATATGAAATACTCTTCCATGCATTTTTTTAAAACTTCTTACTACTTATTTAAACAAGAAGTCAGAATCAAGAAGTCATTCCAAGTTAATTTTTTAATAACTTTTTACTAATTTAAGCCAGAGGACATTCTAAGTAATATTTAAATAGGTATTCGTTTGATGTAGTTTCTTTGTTCCATCCAAAGATCTTTCAAGTACAACTCCCTCCTTCAATGAGGTACAATCCCTATATCCATTGTCTTGAGAAATCGGTACCTAAGGTTGGTTATTTACTTCATTTGGACTATAATTATTATTTGACACGTAGAAATTGGTACCTAAGGTTGGTTATTTACTTCATTTGGACCATCATTATTATTGGACAAGTAGCAATCTGTTAGTTTATCTTATTTTAATTATTAATAAGACTTAAGACTTAGTATAGTTTGGGAAGCTATTAAAATCTAGTTTATTCATTGTGGGTTGGTTCAAATACAACTAACCTATTGCAAATATTTTGAATGATTAAGGATAAAACATTGTTGGGAACATGTAGTTGTCAACCTTTTGATTTTGGTAAATGATCTATTTTTTCCTAGGATGATGAAGTTGAGAAAAGCAAGGAGCCCATAAATGTTTTGAAATTTGAGCTATTTAGTGTGAAAATATTGTGTTCTCATAATCCAAGACTTCATTGCATTCAAAATTTTCCATTTGAAAATAATTTTGTTTAGACCATCACTAATATCTATCTTAACATAGATGCAAGTATATGTACACACTTCCACTATAACTCTTTTAATATTTGTTTTTTACCAAAGGATTCCCTATATAATAAAAAATTTAATGAAAATTCGGTGAGCTAAACCCAAACTAGAATTCAAGTAATTGACATTGAGTCAAAACCAAACCCCAAAACCAGGAAGTTATAAAAAGTCTCATGCTTCCCTAAAACTACAAGGTTTCAAAAACTATTTGATAATCGAGATGGCCATAGAATTGAATTGGAAAAAACATTTGGAACAAAATTATATTTCACAATTCTTTCTCCAAGCCATATGGACCCACTCATGAAAAGTCATTGTAAGAGGACAATACCAATTACATATATAGATAAATTCATTATTTTCATAAACTGAATGTAAATGGGTTATCTATAGTGTCAAAATATCTTCCATCAACTCCTCTTCAACATACTCCACTACATAGACACTAGGAATACTCCACTATGTAGGTTTTGAAATTCAAGGCATCTCAGTGTTACAAATTAATTAATGAAGAAATGAAATAAAGAAAATATTGCGAAAAAACAAATACAGAAACACATAAAGCAAGAGAGACACAGATATACGTGGTTCACTCAATTTGGGCTACGTCCATGGAGAAAAATTCAGTCCTTCCTTTTATATTATCTAGAAAATGAAGAGAAACAACCTACAATAGATCCCTTGTAATTTCCTCTTCTTTCTCACACAACCTCCTCTCTCTCTCCCTCAAAATAATCGTCCACAACTGCAATACAACTCCCTCATATAAACTGAGGGTTTCCTTCTAGGAAAAAAAACCTTAAATTAACATAACTTCTACCATCAAATCATCTGCCTAATGAACGGTCCGGATTAACTATGAAATTACAATATTTTACAAGGCACATTTTCATCTATTTTTAGTTTCATGGGTGCTTCCCTTGAACCCCTATCGAAGGGTGGTCATAAAATTCATTGTCATCCCCCTATGGACCCCCCTAACAATGATTAAATGGGATATATTTCCGCCCTGTTAAGAACAAGGATCCAACATGACTGAAACAAAAACCTCTGAACAATCAAGAACATAATCAAGCTCCCACTCAACAATATCCCACTTGGAGACTGATTATAACAAATCCACAACTTCTTCACTTGATGGACAATGCTTCCACTTTGGACCTAGATGTTTCACATCTTCATCATCATACCTGAAGACCAATTGAAACTGAGCAGAATCCCAGTTTCTCCTAGGCTACAACTTGTGTTAACATATTTGTAGGATTCTGACTAGTGTGTATATTTTCCATCTTCAACTTTCCATCTTCCAACATTGACTGTATGAAATGGTACTTGAATTGTATATGTTTAGTCTTCAAATGAAATGATGAGTTCTTTGCAAGATGAATGGTACCTTGGATACCATTGTATAACCTCCCCAACTCCTACTTCTTTTCCAACTCATCAATAAACCTTTGTAACCAAATCGTTTCTTTACTAACCTCTGTAGCAATAACATACTTTGCTTCCGTTGTTGAAAGTGCAATAATGTTTTACAACTTTGAAACCCAACTAACAGTTGTTCCACCTACAGTAAACACATACCCTATGGTTCTCCTCCTGTTATCTCTATCACCTACCATATTTGCATCAACTTATCCCTGTAAGGCAGTCTTTGAACCACCAAAGCATAATGTTTGATTTGTGGTACCTCTCAAATACCTAAGAATCCATTTCACTACCTCCAATGTTCTTTTCTTGAATTTTTCATATACCGTCTTACAACTCCCACTACATGTTCGATATCAGACTTTGTGTAGACCATTACATACATTAAGCTTCCAGCTGTTGATGCATATGGAACTTTACACATATAATCCATCTCTTCTTGTGGCTTGGGACACATATCCTTAGTTTGAAATTACTATCCAAAGGTGTACTAACTGGTTTTGCAATATGCATATTAAATCTTTCCAACACCTTTTCTATGTACTCACTCTGAGACAACGCTAATTTTCAATCTTTCTTGTCTCTAGTTATTGTCATACCAAGGATTTGTTTTGCAACACCTAAATCCTTTATTACAAATGAATTTTCCAATTTTACTTTGAGCACATTTATTTCTTGCATTTTAGACCCTGCACAAAGCATGTCTTCTAGATATAATAGAAATATAATATAGTTGTCATCATTTTTCTTTTTAAGATAAACACAATGGTGAGAGTGATATCTAATATAACCTTGTTTAGACATAAACCTGTCAAATTTTAGATACCACTTCCTTAGAGTTTGTTTTAAGCTATACAAGTTCTTCTTTAATTTGTACATTAATTTCTTCGTTCCTTTGAACTCATACCCTTATGGTTGTTTAATATATATTTCTTCCTCCATATCCCCTTGGAGAAAGGTTGTCTTTACATCTATCTTATCAAGATGCAAACCTTATGCTACCACTAGACTTAAAATAGTTCTGATTGAAGTCATTCTAACATTAAGAGAAAAAAATTCATCAAAGCATATACCTTTATTTTTTGCAACCCCCTTCACAAAAAGTCTAGCCTTATACCTCTATTTTCCTCCATCTTCTTCCTTCAACCTGTAAACCCATTTATTATGCAGTGTTTCTTTACCTGCAGGAAACTTGACTAAGTCTTAAGTTTGGTTATGCATCAAGGAGTCCATCTCTTCTTCCATGGCTTACTCCCACTTCTTCTTGGTTTCTATTTGCATTGCTTTTTCATATCTTTCTGGTTCACTAGAATCAATCAACAATACCTAATATAATGAAGGAGAGTATCATTCACGGGGTCTACTTATCCTAGTAGATCTTCTAACACCACTTTTATGTGTTTGAGGTGCTTTTTGTTGTTGTGGTTATTTTTCTTGTTGTGGTTTTTGATCTGTTATGCAACCATCTCACAAAATAGAATAAAAGATAGATCAACGAATTAGATAAGCCTCTTCGAAGGGGAAACTTCCTTTACATTACATGAATTAAAAATTCTTGAATGATACAAATGATAAGACCTCCTTGGTATATATAGGAGTGTAAGGGGTCACAATATAATCAGAGCCTATATAACAATAATAATGTAATTATACAAAAATAACTATAATGGGCTTCTATGGGGCACAACAATAACAATAGGGGGCTACACTAACAATAAAAATAAGGGGAATACACTAGTATCATAGGGACCTAACATGCGCCTCTCCTTCAAAAAAGTTTTGTCCTTAATGCTTAAGTAGTTTCGGATGCTTTCGTATAAAATTTTCATCCTCCCATGTGGAATCTTTAGTGGGTAAGTTCTTCCACTTAATGAGATACTCTGACATTAATCAATTCTGTAGTTATCAGGTTCTTGTTTCCGTGACTACTTTAGGCTCAAATATGATTTTTCCTTCTTCATCAAGTTCTGACAACACTATTTGAACTAGGAGATTGTCACTGATAAACTTCTTTAAGCATGAAACATGGAAAACTAGGTGTACTTGGAAAGATGCAAGCAACTCCAATTTGTATGCCATAGTATCAATCTTTTGGAACACCTTATAAAGACCATAGTAGTTGGGTGATAATTTATTATCCTTCTTAGCTTACTTAAGCGACATTTTTTTGTATGGTTGTAGCCGTAAAAATACCTAGTCGCCTACATCAAAACTTCTTTCACTATGATGTTGATTTTCTTATTGTTTCATTCAATTCTACATCTGTGTGAGGTTATCCTCTAAGAGGTGGAAAACTTGTTGTTGATGCTCATGTGACCTTCCCCTACTTGAACCTTATATTTTCTCTTAAATATTATGTGATGGATGGTGGATGATATCCATAAAGTGTCATAGATGGGGTCATTTTTTACACAATATGGAAGGAAGTGTTATACCACCATTCAGGTAGAGATAACCACTTGACCCATTGTGTTTGTTTATCAGATACAAAGCAACGAAGATATCCTTCCAAAAATGTGTTCACTATCTCAGTTTTCCCATCAGATTTAGGATGATAAGATGAGCTATGAGCTAATTGACTACCAAGACAAGAAAATATTTCCGTCTAAAAATTTCCAGTGAAAATAGGATCTTTGTCAATTACGATAATCATTGGGTTTCCATATAGATTTTGAATTGTTTATATAAATGCAGTAGCAATTGTATTGGCCTTAAAAGGTTGAGATAATGCATAGAAGTGTTTATACTTGGTATGTCTATCAACTACCAGCATGATGACACTCTTTCGTTCAGACTTGGATAAATTTATGATAAAATCGATTGATACCTTCTCCCAACGTTGACTTGGAATGGCTAAAGGATGTAATAGACCTGGGGTCTTAATTGTCTCAACTTTATTTTGTTGGAAAACCAAACATTCTACTACAAAAAACTGAATATCAAATTTAAGGCCATCCAAAAAAATTCCTTCTTGACCCTGTGGTAAGTTTTTAAAAATCCTGAGTGCCCTCCTAAGGGGGATGTGTGCAATTCCAAAAGAATCTTTTGGTTGAGTTGGGAATTCTTACAAAGATAAAGGAGGTCTTTGTACCATAATGAATTATTTTTCCATCTAAATGTATCATATGTATTGAGATCATGCTGCAACTTTTGAATGAGTGTCTACACCTTTTTTTCATTCTTCTATTCATCCCTTTCTTTGGTTATCTAATAAGGTTGGATAATAGAAATGGAACAAAGCAATTCTTCCACATCCTCACCCTTTCTCGAGACTGCATCTGCAACAATATTGTTCTTACCTTTTTTATATATGATTTCAAAGTCATAACCAACATCTTTGTGACCCATTTTTGCTGCTCTTCTGAAGATAATATTTGTTCCAAAAAGTAATTAAGACTATCATGATCTGTTTTTATCTTGAAGTGTCTTCCCATTAGGTAAGGTCTCCATTTCTTTAGTGCATGTAATATTGCAAACATTTCCTTCCCATAAATATGTTTTTGTAAATACTTTCCTTTGATTGGACGACTTTAAAAAGTAACAGGTTTTCCTTCTTGCATTAAAACAACACTAATTCCATTTCTTGAGGCATCACATTCCATAATAAAGGTTTTTGTGAAGTTTGGCATAGCTAAGACTAGTGATTGACACATTGCCTCTTTAAGATGTTTAAGGCCTTAGTTGCTTCCGGAGTCCAAGAACATGCATCTTTCTTCAGTAATGTTGTTAGAGGTGCTTGTATTCTCCCATAATCCTTGAAAAGCTTACAAAATGCCTATCAACGGGAAAAATCCCCGAATATTCTTTATGGTTTTGGGGATTTTCCATTCCTTAATGGATTTAATTTTGTTAGGGTCTACCTTAACACCCTCATGAGATACAATATGACCCAAATATTCAACCTTTTGTACTCCAAAGAAACATTTGGAGGTTTTTGCATATAATTATTTCTCCTCCAATAGTTTGAGCACCCTCTCATCATGTCACATGTGATCCTTCCAAGAATTGATGTAGATTAGTATATCATCCAATAATACTAACACGAATTTTATAAGGAAGGGTTCGAAAATGGAATTCATAAAACCTTGAAATGTGGAAGGTGCATTAGTAAGGCCAAAAAGCATGACCAAAAATTCATAATGACCCTCATGAATTTTAAATGTTGTTTTGGGAATGTCTTCAGTCTTCATTCTGATTTGATGATATCCTGAACGAAGATCTAGCTTGGTGAAGTAAATTACTCCATGTAATTCATCCAACAATTCATTAATGACAGGAATGAGAAATTTATCTTTTATAGTGAAATTGTTTATCTCCCTATAATCTAGACACATACGCCATGATCCATCCTTCTTGTGCACCAATACTATTGCAGCGAAGAAAGAACTTTCACTAGGTTGAATTATACCATCATCTAGCATTTCTGCAACCATACATTTAATTTCACTCTTTTGGGCATATGTATATCTGTAAGGTCTAACGTTTGGAGGAACACTTCCTGGAATCAAATGAATAACATGATGATGACCATGAATAGGTGGGAGGCCTTTGGGAGTCTCAAATACCTTGGAATGATTATACAAGACTTTTTGGAGATCTCGAGAAATAGATGAATTCGATGTTCGAACCTCCACTGAGAATAATTGTGCAATTACACCCCATTGTTATTTCTTCAGAATATTTATCATGCGATTAGAGTTGATTATCTTTCATGGTTTCCCTGTGATACCCGTTAATTCAACTTCCTTTCCTTCCCAAAAAAATTCAAGAAAAGTTATTGAAAATTAAAATTTATCATCCCCAAAGATTGTAACCATTGGACTCCTAGAACAACATCAGAAACACCCATTGGTATGGAAAGCATTGCATTATTCAATACTTATTCCCCCATGGTTAGATTTATATTATTACACTTTCCAGATAAATTTATAGTTCCTCCATTTACACCCATCACTTGGGGCTCTAGTGCTAGATATATGAACCAATTCAATTCCTTGGCTATCTTGCAATCAATGAAATTATGGATACTACTTGAATCAATCAACACTATTACCTTTTTCTTCTTGACATATCCTTCTATCTTGAGACTTTGCGTAGTGGTAATTCCTACCAACGCATTATAAGATATGGTCATATTCATTTCTTCTTTCTCTGGGGTTGCTTCCTGGTGTATATCCTCCTCTTTTGATGTTTCTTGTTCCTTTTCATCCTCATCTTCACCGTCTATGTAGAATAATTTATTCTCAACGCACTCATAGCCTTTAGTGCATTTTCTATCACAACTGTAATAAATCCCTTTTTCTCTTTTTTCCTCCAAGTTTTGTGGTTCCAAACTTGTAGGTTGTGGAAGGGTAGAAGCAACAACGCTTCCATATTTATAGTTGTGAGCAGTAGACTTCCTTATTTCCATAATGTTTCTTTCAACTTTTCTTGCCACCCTAAATGCCTTCTCCAATGAATCAGGTTATGAAATGTGAACATCATGTTAGATGTTATCCTTTAAAGTCCCTATGAAAACATCAATCGTATGCTCCTATAGAATATCAGTTACCATGATATTCAATTTTTGGTAATCCTCAATGTGCTCCGCCATTGAACCCTTTTGTTTGAGATTTATTAATTGGCTAAAGAAGGTGTTTCTCTTTGTATCTGTAACAACCCTCATAAAAAAATCTATGTAATAAAGTTAATAAAGGAAAAATAATAACCATGGTTATGGGGCACGTATTACAAGATGAATGTTGGGAAAGAACATAGTGATGGAAATTGACAAATACAATGGCTATGGAAATTGACAAATACAATGGCAAAGGATTTGGAAAGGCAAAGTGGCATTAATTGGCATTTTGTTTATGGAAATAATGAGAATTATGAGAAAAAGAAGGTGGAAGGTCATAGGTTGAATGTGAGGAGGAAAATTAATGAAAAGAATGTAAATTTGAAGAAAATAAAGGCCTCATTTGTAAAAAAGGCTTCCGAGGATCAGCTCATGGCTTTTGTCAGTTCACAGTTTTGTGAGTTTTAGCTTGGAGTTTTCTATTCTACTCTCTCTCATACTCTTGGACACTTAGATTTTTCTTGGAGCACTCTTGGAGGAGTGTGGGATTTTTCTTGGAGCACTCTTGGAGAAGTGTGCCATGCTTGGAGTTTTTAGATCAAGAAGGAAAAGGAAAAGAGGACATTAGGATCAACAACTACAATGAGTTTTTCTTGTAGGTATTGAGCTACATGTATTATTTACTTGCTAGTTTTGGCATGCATGGCACATGCATGTGGTTTCTTGGTTATGATTTGTAATTGGCATGGAGGATTGTCTAGATTGACAATGGATTTGCCTAGCCTTTTCATTTCCTGGATAGCCATGGTGTTGTGGGTGTCTTTCCTTTTGTTTTTTGGTTGGTTCTCATGTTCCTTTAGTTGTGGGTTGAATTACTAGTTCCTGGAAACCTTGGTTGGACAAAAGCTCTAGAAGCCCTGTAACAACTTGGGTTGAGTTACTAGTCCTGGAAGCCTTGATTGCAAAAATTCTCTGGAAGCCCTTGGTTGGTTGAGTTACTAGTCTTGGAAGCCTTGGTTGGACAAATAATTTGGAAACCCAACAACAGTTGTGGATTAAGTTACTAGTATTGGAAGCCCTAGTTGGAAAAAACACTTTGGAGCTATGGACAACATGGGTAGAGACCAATCTAGTGATGGTTAGTATTATATGAGCATGAGGTAGAATCACTAGTTGAAGGTTGAGGTGGTTTGGCATCTGGAAGCCCTGCTTTGGTTTTGTTAGATTTGTTCCATGAGATCCCACATTCATGCTTGGAATATGGCACGAGGATGATTCACTGAAAGAAAGATTTGGTTCAACCAATCTATGGTTGGGTGGTATGTGGAAGTCCTAGACTTGGTCGTATTTTGAAAATGTTAATAAGAGCTTATTTACTCTCATATTTGATGGGTAAATATACTTGTTTATATGTGGTTTTTATTGATGTTATATATTTTTTATTTCTCTTGAATATATGTTGGTTATGAGGATGTTTTATGACAGTATTGAAGTATGGATTTCATCATGTCTTGATTAGAAAATTAATGAGCAATGGATATATGACATAATATATGATAATTCAACTATTGTGATAAGGCATTAATGTTTCTTACCAATTCTCAGATAAGTATGAGACCCCTATGCTTAGATCTATTGATATGACCCATATATTTCATATTTGTGACATGTTTGACAAAATGCATGTCATGGATATTACGGGTAATATCAAGAATTTATTTAATTATTTTCATTAGTCTCATTGTTTGGATGTTATTTTTCATTTCTGGAAGCTTCATGAAGTTCTGGGCAATGGCCTGAGACCAAGCCCTTAAAAAGTGGCATGGAATCTGGGATCGTTGGCTCGAAACTAGCTGAGAAAACCCTTAGTTACTGGCATGCCCTTACTGTGGTAGTGACTAAGGGTCCCAGTCGCACGCATTCACATGTCATGGGAGAAACTGATGGTCTAGGTCAAAAAAATGTCAAGTTACCTCAAGTGTTGGTCACATGGAAGAGTTCGTTGGTTCCTAAAGGTTTTGTAGCATGTGTAGAAGGTCATGTTGGTCATTTCTTTTTTGTTCCACTTCCTTAACTGTACAAGGGGAGTTGAATCACATCATATTATCCTCTTGTCACATGTTTACCCTGGTAGATTGATTAACTTGGGTAAATATGGGAGGAAGGTGTTACGATATCCTCATAATGTGCTATTCATTTCCTTCATAAAAATTGACCAAGTAACAAGTGGTTTACGAGAATAAATCCATCAATACCATACAAATGGATTAGGTTCTAAATATAAATATGAAATATGAACCTTTTGTGATGGTTTCATATCATGTAGATCGAAATATTGTTGCATCTGTAGTATCCATGTTACTAGATCCTTACTATCAAACTTCCTCATATCGATCATTGGAATTTGGTTAGCCTTCAACCCAAATTTAGAGTCTTTGAAATCAAGATTAACATTTATTTTGTTATCATCATGAGTATCATGAAATACGTTGTCACCATTAGAAGCATTTCTTGTAGAAATTTTATCAAACCTTCCTTCAAACCTTCCATTTCTTCTTTTAAACCATTCTCCAATCCTTCATTTTTGTTTCTAAACCATCCTTCAAGCCTTCCATGTCTCTTTTTATTTTTGATTTTAAACCCTCCATGTTAACATTCATCATCGCTTCCAATTCATTTTTGGTTACTCTTTGTGAGAGTGAATTTTTTTATACTTGATCTCATAATTTTGATATATTATGTTGCATTTCTTCCTATTCTTCATGTGTCATAGAAGAGATTTCTGGTTGCTTACTAGGTGTGTCCATTTTTTTATTTCTAGGAATTTTGGAATCAAACAATGATATGTATGCTTCATTATTCCCTTTGAATCACTTCAAACTGATTTCTCAAACAAAAGTTATGAAAAATTTAAAAAATACAGACCTTTATCTTCCTTTTTAGGAGCTTGATATTCAAACTATTTTATATTTGTAAGTTTAGATCTCCAATGTCTGAACTTTCATCCTTTGGAATCCCTATGAGTCTTCTTTCAAACCCCAAAAGTCATACCAATATTGGATTCTTCAAGAAATAATTATTCCCAATCTCCCATGATGACCTGGTTATAGAATGGTTCAATAGAGTGAACTTGTACAGAGTTCCACGTGTCATTTTTTTGACCTTCAGTCCTAAAAATAATACACAAAAAACCAAATTCCATGCAACTTCAGTCACTCTTTATGAAATTCAAATCTGTTTCTCAGAGATAAAGTTATGATGATTTTCCCTAGGTCATCTGTTTGAGATGGAATTCTAGAGCCTGCAAAAACCTACCTTCCGCAAAACATATCTCCAAAAATATAGAAAAAGAAGATTTGAAAGTTGTACATGAAGTTCAACAATATGAAATCTCTACTCCTAATGATTTTTTAATTTTCATAATCATATAAGCGATAACTAAAATAATTAACACCATATCCAATAAAGTTACATTTCTTTGATTTTGCGTCAAGATTTGTTCTATATTTATATTAATGTGGACAAAGGCTTCATAACCGAAAGTATTTAAAAATGAGTATTTTACCTTTTTACCTATCCATGCCTCCTCTAGAATACCATAATCCAAGGAACATGAAGGCCTTATGTTTATTAGATAAACAACATCTACAAAATTTGCCCAAAATTGTAAGGGAAATTTTGCATGGAATTTCATGCACCTTACATGCTCCATGATCGTCCTGCTCATCCTTTCTAACAGGCCATTTTCCTATGGCATTCTTGGAATTGTCTTCTCTCTGTGAATTCCATGTTTTGAACTATAGTTCTCAAACTCTTTGCTGCAATATTCACCTCCATTTTCTTATCTGAGACACTACAACTTCTTTCCTATTTCATTCTCAACCAAAGATTTCCATTTCTTGAAAGTATCAAATACATCATATTTATTATGAATTCATTGAATCCATGTTTTCCTAGCTGCATCATCAATAAAAGTAACATAATAGCAAGAGAGACCAAGATATGATACCTGTGCTAATCCCCATACATCTGTATGTACAATATCTAATTTTTCTCACTTCTTTTCCTTCCCAACTCTGATAAATCTAACTCTCTTTTCTCTTCAATAAACAAAATTTTCACAGAAATCTAGATCAATATGCTTCAAACCTAGCAGCAAATTTCTTTAGTGAAGAATATGCATCACTTTCTCACTCATGTGCCTAAGCCTATGATGCCACAATGCCATATTTGTTCCTATAGAGGTGAAAGCATTAACAAAATGAGAAATAGCATTACATAAATACAAAGTACCAACATTTTCTCCTTTTTTTATTACCAAGGCTCCTTTAGTGACCTTCCAAGTTTTGTCTATGAATGTAGTTACACAACCTTCACCACCTAACTGCCCTTTTGAAATTTGATTTTTCTTCAGATATGGAACATGCCTTACCTCTTTCAATATATATTGGTTTCCATTCTATTGCCTATAAAAACCTTACCCATTCCAATTATTTTATAGGGTTATCTTCAGCCAAATGAATGTGTCCAAAATCTCCTTGAACGTAGTCATGAAAATGTTTCCTATCGGGTGTGGCATGGAATGAGGCCCCTAAATCTACCACCCAGGAATCAATAATATTCTCTAATGAAAAAATCAAAGCTTCTTGCAACACATAACCTATCACATTCGCTTCATGATTGTTCTCTTGTTGTGCATCTCCTTTTTTTCCCTTCCAATATTTGCAGTCTTTCTTCAGGTGTCCTTTCCTCCCGCATTTCCAACACACTATCCCTACTATTGATTTGGATCTGCCTTTTCTTAACTTACTGTGATTTCCTAGGCTCCTTCTTCTTTCCATTTTTCTTCCCCTAGTCTCTACAGTCAAACCATTACCTAATGTCTCACTTGAGCTTTTCCATTGCATTTCCTCGCTAAGGATAGCACCAACAACATCATCAATCTTTAAAGTACTAGAACTAGAGATAGATTTACTAATAACCATAACTAATCCATTCCAAAATCTTTCCAATGAGCACAAAAACAATAAAGCCCTAACATCATCATCAAAATTTACCCCTACAGAACTTAATTGACTGGTAACTATGTTAAATTCATTTAAATGATGAGCAACAGATCCACCTTCTGACATATTCATATTAAATAGATGCTTCATAAGAAATACCTTATTTTATTCCGAGGGTATTTCATATAGTTTGTCCAATGATATCATTAAACCTTATGATGTTGTTTCCCTTGAAATGTTGAATTCCATCGATGCTTCCAGGCACAGTCGTATTTTTCCTAGTTCCTTTCTGTCAAGAATCTCCCATTATGCATATGTCATACTCGTTGGCTTCTTTATTTTTCCGTTCAATAGAAGGTACAAATCTTTTTGGTGTAGATAATATTCCATATTCATCTTTCACAACTCGTAGTTTTGGTCGTAAAATTTCTTGACCATAAACCTACCATATTCCACCATTTCTCCCACTCAAACCATGAACACTTCTCTCATGCAATTTTATTAGACAGATATACATTTGGCTCTCATACTAGTTGTTATAAAATAATTAATGGAGCAATGAAATATACAAAATATAATAGAAAGATAAATTAAAAGAACACATAAAACAAGAGAGGCATAGATATACACGTTTCACCCAATTTGGACTAAACTTCCACGAAGAAACAACCAGTCCTTCCTTTTATATTATCCAGCAACATTAATAGATACAACCTACAATAGATCCGTTGTAATTTCCTCTTCACGGGCACATAGCCTCCTCCCTCTCTCTCACTTAGAATAATCATCCACAACCACAATACAATTCTCTCATATAAACTAAGAGTTTCCTTCTAGGGAAAAACACCCTAAATTAACATAAATTCTAACGTCATATCATTTGCCTAATGAACATCCTCAATTGGCTACAACATTACAATATTTTACAAGGAAAATCTTGATCTATTTTTAGCTTCAAGGGCACTGCCCCCAAACCCCTGTCAGATGGGGGCTCACAAAATTTTTTGTCACCCCCCCGTGGACCACCCTGACGATGATTATATGGGTGATGTTTTTGCCCCATTAAGAACATGGATCCAATGTGACTGAAACAAAAATATTTGAACGATATGGAAGATAATCAAGCTCCACACCCAAATATCTCCCACTTGGAGATTAATTATAGCAACTCCATCACTGCTTCACTTGCTAGACAATGCTTCAACTTTGGACCTAGTTTTTCTCATCTTTGTCATCATACTTGAAGAACAATTGAAACTAATAATAATCTCAGTTTTTGCAGGATTATGGCTATTGTGTGTCTTTTCCAGCTTCAACTATCCATCTTTCGACACTGACCATATGAAATGGTACTTGAGCTGTATATGTTTAGTCTTGGAATGAGATTCTAAGTTCTTTGGAAGATAAGTGACACTCTAGATGTCACTGTATAACCTTCCCATCTATTGCTTCTTTCCCAACTCATCCATAAACATTTATAACCAAATCATTTCTTTACTAAATTTTGTAGCGGCAACATATTTTGCTTCCATTGTTGAAAGTGAAATAATGTTTTAAATATTTTGAAACCAAACTAACAGTCATTCCACCTATAGTAAACACATACCCTGTGGTGCTCCTCTTGTTATCTCTATCACCTGCCATATTTCCATCAACTTATATCTATAGAGAAATGTTTGAACCACCAAAGCATAATACTTGATTTTCGGTACCTCTCAAATACCTGAGAATCCACTTCACTTCCAAACAACTCTCTTTTCCTATATTCTTAAACCACCAAAGCATAATACTTGATTTGTGGTACCTATCAAATACTTGAGAATCCACTTCACTTCCATCCAATTCTCTTTTCCTATATTCTTAATATACCTGCTTACAACTCCCACTGCATGTGCAATATCAGTCTTTGTGTAGACCATTGCATAAATTAAGCTTCCAACTACTGATGCATATGGAAATTTACACATATAATACATCTTTTCCTGGGTCTTGGGACACATCTCCTGTCTTAGTTTGAAATGGTTAACGTACTAATTGGTTTTTAATTCTGCATATTAAATGTTTCCAACGCATTCTCTATGTACTCACTTTGAGACAATGTTAGTTTGCAATTTTTCTTGTCTCTAATTATTCTCATACCAAGGATTTGTTTTGCAGCACCCAAATCCTTCGTTGCAAATCAATTTTCCAATGTTCTTTTGAGCACATTTATTCCCCCCATGTTAGAACCTGCAATAAGTATGTTGTTGAGCAATGGAAAAGGTATGTATTTACCATTTATTTCTTTATCTTTTCCTTCGAATCATAACTCCTTTACATTCTAAGACGGTAATATGTTAAAGAATTATGATAGAATTAAGGAGATTTGTGATTGATACAAAATAACTAATTATTGTCTTTTTCTATACAGAAAGTGAAGCAAATAGAAAATCACTATTCAGGAAAAAAACAAAAAGCAGAAGCAACTGCTGTCCCTTCAACAAGAAGCCGTATCCAGGCAAGGAGATCAAGATCAGAGCACATGGTCCACGAAAAGGAAGAGAAAAAGAAGCATCAACGCAAGAAGACAAAATGATAAACTGGAGATCAAAGATATAATGAATCCCTTAAGATCCTTTGATCCTGAGGGATCACTACTTCAAGACTTATCTGTACTCTGGATACTTCCGCCTGGAAATTATAAAAAGGGACAGTGCTGGTAGCCCAAGAGGCGGATATTATTATCAATTTGTAGAACTTACTATTGTAATCTCAACTTTTATCATCGACTCTCTTTGAAGAGTGATAGATGTAACTTTGTCATATATGATTAATATACAACTTAGTTATCGTTCCATTATCTCATCCTGGAGTAAACGCAGCTGTGCTTCCCTGGTGGCTAAGGGCCCAGCCCTAGTGGATCCACTTGCTTCTTGTATCACTATTTTACAATTACAGTTGTGTGTGGTTTGATTTCCTTTGCATTTCCTTAACTTACTTTATTCGGTAATCTTCTGTTTCTAAACATTTCACTGAATTGCTCTGTTATATCGAAATCATAATTGGATAGCAAGATTATTATTCACAACTTAAAACGTCATGCTTTTAATTCTAAAACAATATTGCACTGTCTAATTTGGATTCTGTTGTTTATTTACAGTTGTGATTGTTGTTCATTTAACTACGGTTCACTTACAATTGTGATTGTTGTTCATTTAACTACTGTTCAAGTATAACTGCAATTACCATTCCTTTATACCTATGGTTAATGTCCATTATGCTAGAATAAGATTACTGATTCAATTACTCTATAGTTGTTGTGTGGTTACACTTAATTAGGTTTGTTGTTCCTTTATTAGTTGAAGATTGTTGTTCAATTCATTTATGTAGATTAAGCCTTGTTGTTCGACCTTTTCAATAGATTTAGTTGTTGTTCCTTTTCTGCTAATCGAATTGTTATTTCCAGTATTTACTTTAGTGTGGATAGAAAGATCTACAACTGTAACGAACATTGACTACTACTATCTAAGTTCTCAGATTGGAGATCTTGTCTGTGATTGATTTTCATTTACATCAGTTTACAGGGGAAAGAGTTATCATTATTGAATCCATGACTGATGGCTGCTGAATAAACAATTTAGTTATAAATCATTTAAGTTTCTTGCCATTACAATTAAATTTTGTTTCCAGCATTCATTTACTTTTGCGAGCACTATACTGCAAACATTAATCTTGAATAAGTGACTGACTCAAACTGAGTACACTCTTGAGATAAAAAATCGTGCCTGGATTGATAATTAATGTGGGATAAATAGGGGTTAAAAGACACCTTTTATCACTCAACGTTTTGGCGTCGTTGCTGGGGAGAGTGTAGCCATTTGTTTCTTTTGAAAAGAGATTAATGTGAGTACCTGCTAGGAGAGAGTTGGGTTTTAAAAACGGAAGGTAAGAACCTGCGTATGGAGCATGTAACAACCCTGCTCCCCCACCTGATTTCCTGCAGACTTGTTGATTATTTAGGGTAGAAATAAGTATTTGATTTGTGTGCATGACTAACCAGAAAAAGCCTGAAAAGAATCCAAAACCACTACCTAAACCTGATAAAGAAAAGGGACTAGTGACCCTTAGCTGATCGACCTTTATAGATGATATCATTAAAAAATCAGAATCTCAACCGTCAGTAGGCCCTAGAAAAGTTGCTTCTAGACAACCTACTAGCTCCCTTCGGGGCATAGAATCACCATCTGTAGCCCTTGCTGAGGTGCACAACCAAACAGAGGAGCAAGATTTTCAAGAAATTGAGAATTCTAGCCCAAAATCATTACAAGAAGGGAACCTTAGTAATCTCTGTGAAGGAGGAGGAGAAACAAGGGAAACAAAAGAACCAAGATCTCCTCTTGGAATAGTTCAACCACTAAGTAGCCCAAATAAGGGAAGTGTTGTCAAAATCATCCAGAACAAAGCTGAAAAACCTAAAGAGCTAAGATCCCCCCATATATTAGTTCAGTAAGGAACTTTCGTCATCCCAGACCAAGGAAGTGTTGTTAAGGCCATTCATACTCCTTCTATTCAACCTAGGAATAACTAGAAATCCTAGACGGATATTGGCACATATATGATCAAATAGCCTAGAACCAACAAACACCTCAAACCTCCACACTGTGATTCCCATTGTAGATACTGCAGTTAACACACCTATGAAGGCCATTCCTCTCCAGCATATTCCTACATTCCATGGCCTAACATCATAAGATCCAGATGCATTTTTGTTTGAATTTGATGTATTATGCTAGGTGTATGACTATACCACCAATCCCCAAAAGCTAAAATTATTTCCCTCCACATTAAAAGGAGTAGTTTTACGATGGTTTATGGGGTTAGGTGGAGGTGTTATAAATGACTGGGATTAAATGAAAGGTTCTTTTCTAAAGAAATAGCAGGATTATTGCAGGTCTAGAGAATTAAAGGATGAAATATTTCAAATGGTAGCCAGACCTAATGAGACACTAGAATATTATGTTGAACATTTTCAATATAATCTTCAGAGATCTCCTTATGCATCATTACCCTTACCTGACAATGTGTTAAAAACAACATTAATTAAAGGGATGAAGGAAAAATGGGTTGAAACACTAAATATTATGGGGAAAGGTGACATTTATCAAGAAAATTTTGCTGACATTATTGATTTGTGTATTAGGAGTTCAAGAGGCAATACAAGGCTAAAACCAGCGGAACGTGATATGCTCACAAGGGACAACAAGATCTTTGGTGGAGGAGTAACCCGCGCAAAAATCAGGAATTTATATGAGGATTTAAGAACTGATATATTGGGGACTCTAACAATGCAGCTTGATATTATGTAAGCTAAATAGAAACAAGTAGAAGCAGAGCAAAACCTAGCAATATTTTGCCCTAGATGAAGAAAGAAACATAGCCATAAAGAGTTCCCACTAGATGCAATTCATGTCTACGCTATTTGCACAAAAGACCACTCCACAGAGAACTACCCCTCACTCTCTGGTTTGAAAGCAGTGTACAAAGAAGTGGAAGAAGAATCAGAACCAGTGTACCTACTCAATCGGTGCTGTCAAAGGCAGCCACGACAACTAGGTATGCCCTCCAATCCATCTTCTTCTTTTCAACCTCCTCAATATCATACTCAGCAATATAATACAATGTGGAAAAATTAGCCACCCTTTCCAAGCTGGTCACAACAACCATTTCCTTCATCACCATGGCCAAATCAAACAATCCAACCTAATTGGCCAAATTTTCCCTACTCTCCACCATATTGGCAAAACAATGCATATCCAACACAATGGTCCCCTTCCACTTCACAAAGTCAAGCCTGGCAGTCAAACTGGAAAAGATTGATGAATCAACTAGCTGGAACCATCCCTCTCCCTCAACCCACATTGCCAGTGACATATACACTTCAACAAAATCCCCAGTCCAACTTAAGATCGCAACTCCTAGCCCAACCCAACCCAGACCCTAATAATAGATCGGTTCAATCTATTCAAATAATTGAGACACCAGAACTAGAAACCAATGTAAGGGAGTGCAACGACCTTCAATTAAGGTCTGGGTGCATAATAGAAACTGAGAGAGAGATAAAAATGCTCAAGTTGAAAATCCATTACCTGTAGAACAACCACTACAAGAAGAGGATGTGGTGAGACAACAAACTTATGACCAACAACCACATCTTCTCCCCCATTCCCAAAACAGTTAATCATACCGCGCCCTATAGAACATCCTAACTTTGATGTTTTGGGAGAACTAAGAAATTTGTGTATAAAAATACCACTCCTCCAAGCTATCGAAGATATCTCAATATATGCAAAAACCATCAAAGAGTTATGTATAAGAAAGCCAAAGAGGAGAATAACAACTAACCCAACCGTCCAAGTAGTTGGCATCCTATCTGATCTATTATCAGGAAGAGAAGCACTTGTCAAATATGAAGACCCAGGGAATCCTATAGTGACGGTGCAAATCAATGGACAAATTTTTTCAAATGCCCTAGTTGATTTAGGGGCTACAATTAATATTTTAACAACCACCACTTGTCAAGAATTTTGCATTATATCAGTGGAACCAACCATCACCTTATTAGAACTAGTTGACCGATCGGTAGTTAGGCCAGAAGGTACACTACACGATGTAATGGTATCTGTAGATTCCTTGGAATACCCTGTCGACTTTCTGATAATCAACCCCAAAAACCAACTCGATGGACACCCTTTAGTCTTAGTTAGACCTTGGCTAGCAACTTCTGATACTTATATTGGTTGCAAACAAAGCAATATGACTATAAATAGAGGGAGTAATATCAAGAATCTAGCTCTATACCCTCTAGCCCAGCCAAGTTTAACAATAATGAAAACTAACAAACAACCTGTATCATATCTCACAAAAAACATTATGTTCCCATTAACCATAGAAGATGCCCTCAATTTTAAAGACCAAACAGAGGATGACGTTATTAACAACTTCATTAACCAATCTGAATCCAGATCCCATGTACAATGCCACATGATAGAGGCAGCATTTGACAATGAACTAGAAGAAGATCTGCTCAAAGATACTCATGATCAATCAATACCCACTACCTTTGTTTCAAACAGCAAAACTATAGAGATTGAGTCAGGAAAAACCTTAAACATTAACAAAAACCTGACTCTTAAACAAGAACAAAAGCTGGTCCAACTGCTGAGAAAATATAAGGAAGATTTTGCATGGGATTATCCAGACATGAAGGGAATTGATCCCTAGTTGTGTACACACCACATTTATACAGAAAAAGATGCTAGAACCATTCGCCAACCCCAATGGAGACTCAACCCTCACTTGAAAGATATTGTGAAAGCTGAGTTACAAAAACTTTTAGATGTAAACTTTATTTATCTAATCTTCGATAGCAAGTGGGCCTCTCCACTAGTAGTGGTGCCAAAGAAGAATGGAAAATGGAGGATTTGTGTAGATTATAGAGAATTAAACAAATAAACCCAGAAAGAACACTTTCCCCTTCCATTCATTGATCGGGTAATAGACACATTAGCAGGAAAGAAATTCTTTTCTTTCTTGGATGGCTTCAGTGGATACAATCAGATTTAGATTGCCCCTGAAGACTAGCATAAAACTACTTTTACCTGTACTTGGGGAAAATTTTCTTACAAAGTCCTACCCTTTGGCCTACGCAATGCCCCTACCACATTTCAGAGGGTCATCCTTAGCATCTTTTCAGATTTAATAAATGAAGGGCTCGAAGTATATATGGATGATTTCACACCATATGGAGATGATTTTGAGCCAGCACTAGACACATTAGAAAAGGCGCTGCAATGATGTATTGCCACCAGGCTTTGCTTGAGCCATGAAAAGTGCCATATGATGATTACCAAAGGGCTCGTCCTAGGTCATTATATCTCAACAGCTAGAATACAGGTAGATTCGGCCAAAATTCAAATAATTTTGTTAATACCTACTCCTACCACACAGACAAACGTACGCATCTTTCTAGGATTTTCTAGTTATTATAGGAGATTCATAGATCATTTTTTTCAAATAGATGCACCTCTATACGCACTGATAGGGAATGTTGATTTTATTTGGAAAGATAAATGCGACCGTGCTTTTGAGGATCTAAAAAATCTTGTGTCAATAGCCCCAGTGCTCAGAGGCCCAAATTGGGATCTGCCATTTCAAATTTCATCGGATGCTTTAGACACAGCTATTGGTGCATTCCTTGGGTAGGAAGAAGAAAAAAAACCATATGCAATCTATTATATTAGCAAGAATTTGTCTCCTGCTGAGCTAAACTATACCATAACTGAAAAAGAGTTTTTCGCTGTAATACATGCTGTAAATAAATCTAGGCATTATATCACTGGATATCCTGTTGTTTTATATACAGATCACTCTACCATAAAATACTTATAAAATAAACTTATTACAAATGGTAGAGTAAAAAGATGGTTGATTTTATTGCAAGAATTTGACATCACAATAAAATATTGACCTGGGAATGAGAATCCTGTTGCTGATTTTCTCTCATGAATGTCGAAGCCAGCGGACGCAGTAGCAAGTGAAGATCAATTCCAAAATGAACATTTGTTTGTTGTTACTGTCAAGACATCTTGGTATGCTAATGTTGCAAATTATTTAGCAGTAGGGAAATTACCAAAGCATCTAACCCCTAATGAACGAAAACAAAATTTGCAACGTAGTAACCAATTTTTTGGATTGGGGGCTACCTATTTCATACAGGGGCAGATATGCACATCAGAAGATGCGACCATGAAGACGAAATATTTGAAATTCTAAAAAGTTGTCATGACGGACCGTGTGGCGGACATTCACATATCGCAGGACTAGTCACAAGGTTTTGCAAATAGGTTATTACTGGCCCACAATCTTTAAAGACGCTAAGAAATTTGTTCAAGCCTGTGACAGTTGCCAAAGAGCAGGATGCCCTGGACAGTCCGACGAAATTCCTTTAAACCCACAGTTAGTAATCAAACCATTTGAGCATTGGGTGCTCGATTTTGTTGGTCCGATCAACCCATCATCAAATCAGAAAACATATATTCTAGTAACAACAGAGTATGTTACCAAATGTGTTGAAGCATAGGTATTTCCAAGAGCTACAGAGGACTTTGTGATTCATTTCCTGTTCCAAATATTTGTGTGATATGGCCTCCCAAGGGACATAATCATAGATGAAGGACCATAGTTTGTAGGTAATAAAATCGCTGCAGCATTAAAACATTATCACATTCATCACAAAATTACCACTCTGTATCACCCACAGGAAAATGTCCAAGTAGAGAGCAGGAATAAGGTGATAGAGGCAATACTTACAAAAACAGTTGCATCACACATACATGACTGGGCTTCAAGGTTGCCCGAATCTTTGTGGGCATACCGAACAACGTGGAGAAACACCATCGGCTATTCACCATATCAGCTAGTATTTGGAAAAGAACCCATCTTTCTAATAGAGTTCGAAATACAAACATTAAGAACAACATAAGAGATTGGTTTGAATTTAAATGAGGCCCAGACTAACAGATTACAGCAAATTAATGAGCTAGATGAAATTAGGCTCTTGGATCTTCAATGTTGGCATTATGACATAGGTTTGGCACTATGACACAGGTGTTGTCCTTGATAGCAAGTCACTTAGATGACAGATCTCAGTTCAGGCTCTTAGAATGAAGGAAAAAGATATATACGCGGTTTCCCCTTACCCAAGCAATGTATACACGCGGGATCATTGATCAAAAAGCATGTATGCGTATGCACGCACTTTCATCCACGTAAAAGCGTGTACATGTGGGAAAACTTATTTTTTAGTCCATGGTATTTGGTCCTTGGTATTTGGACCTATGGTTTTGGACCTTGGTATTGTGTCTGAAGTGTTGAACCTAGGTATTGGGTCCCTAGTATTGGTTCTAAATGGTTTTGGACCATGGTATTGAGTAAGGCCTAAGACTATAAAAGGGGAATGAGATCTTTAGGCAAAGGTATTCACTCAAGCATTGAATATCTTATGAAGAGCAAGAACTAGAATACTGGTCATTGGGTTATGGTGCATAGATGGATTTGAATCAAGGAGGAAGCTGAGAGTAAGGAGAAGGATAATTTCTATTGATGGGTTAAGATCTTAAGGCTTGAAGAGAAGTACCTTTGTGTGATTTTCATCTGTTATATTTGGCGCATGACTTGATCTATAAATCTGATAATTTGGGTATAACTAATGTTTGAATAATTGAAAAGGGTAAATTATATTTTATAGATCTGTACGCAGGTTCGGCATATCAAAGGTGCGTATGCATGCTAGTTAGGTAATACAAAACAACGTATACACAGGTTGGCCTTAATACAGAAACGTATGTACGTAGGTTCTGCATGTTGAAGTAGTGTACGTCTCATGAAATATTTTTTAGCTACTTCTGTTTATTGTTGCAGTGTTCCGGGTTCAGGACAAGTGTTTGGTTATTGTTATTGTATTATGGTTACAGCATTCAGAGAAGTGATTGTTTGATTCAGTTGTGGTTTGTACGAAGAAGATTGGTTGATGCAAATATACTTGATGTTTGATTGATGTTATGGATCCAGTCTGAAAATTTATGAAACGTGGTCCCTGGAAGAAAAGAGAAGGCTATAGCCTTCTGTAGGTCAGCACCTACGTACTAGTACCTCATTTAGTACAAGAGCTAAGGGGTTGTAGATCCCTTCCAGGAGAAGCTGGAAAACGAGAGAAGGTTGTAGCCTTCTGCAAATAGCAGCCTGTGTACTGGTATAAGATTGCACCAGTACAGAACATTGTAAAAAGAAGTTTCTAATTAAAAGAAGATAGAGACGAATTGTAGCAGGTGGTTTTCACCCACATTAGGTTTCCACCTTATATCTTGTGTTCTTATGTGTGATTGCCTGTTCTATTTTATTGTTCCTGGTTATTGATTATATGGTTTGATGCACATATTAATGATCAACATCTGAAGAATAATTTGAATTTCAATTGTGCTGGTTATACGCTAGTTTCCTTAATTGTAGTTGGGTACATACGCGACTTTTACTAACTTAAGTAGCATATACAAATCTGATTGTAAAATGAAAAATAATTGACCTGATAATACTGATTCACCCCCCCTCTAAGTATTATTTCCAACAATTGGTATCAAAGCAGGTCCTTCAGAAGAAGCTTGATCGCTTGAAGGCAGATCTATCATCATGAGCAACTACGAAAAAGAGGCATCGCCCAGGCCACCAATTTTTGATGGGAGCAACTTCGTCTATTGGAAGGTAAGAATCACAGCCTATCTTCAATCTCTTGGTACAGAAGTTTGGGATATCATGGAAACAGGATACACATTTCCATTAGCAACTCCTACAGATACGGCTGGTAAGAAGCACTATGAAATAAATGCAAAGGCTGTCAATACTCTATTAGGGAGTCTATCTCAATCAGAATTCGTCAAGGTTATGCAGCTCAAAACTGCAAAAGAAATATGGGACAAGATTGTTCTGAGCTATGAAGGAGATGATCAGGTAAAACAGGCAAAACTACAAACTCTTAGAATTCATTATGAAAATCTCATAATGCACAATGATGAAAGTGTGGCTAACTATTTCTTACGTATAGATGAGATTGTTAATTGTATGAAAAACTTGGGTGAAGAAATAAAAGAAGTTACTTTGGTTGAAAAGGTTCTAAGATTCTTATCTTCTAAGTTTGAATCAAAAGTTTCTACCATAGAATAAAAGCGGAATCTACAGAGCATTACCATGTCACAGTTGCACGGAATCCTAACTGCTTTCAAAATGAGAAAAGGGGGACCATCAGACAAGAGAGAAGCCACATTCAAAGCCTTAGGAAAAGGAGATTACAATGAGTCAGGACATATGTCAGAAGGAGAGGAAGAATCAAACTTTGTCAAGAACCTTCAATGGGGTTCTGGAAGATTCAGAGGTAAGCTACCTTTCAAATGTTTTGCTTGTGGAAGAGTCGGTCTCTATGCTGCCAAGTGTCCTCATAAAGATAAGCTTGACAAAGGTAAGGAACCAATTATATGGAACAGAAAACAAAATGTAAGTAAGAAGAGCTATTATACACAGGAAGACAGTGATGGATTTTCAAATAATGATGAAGATGAACAATGTAATGATTATAGACTTTTGATGGCTTTTGAAGATGATGATTTCTTGGATGCTATAGATGAAGAAGGTCTTTATGAAGAAATTTCTAAACTTAAAATTTTTTTAGAAGAAAAGAATATGATTATAGATACTCTAACATTCCAACTTGCTGAAAGGGAAAAACACAATGAAAAGTTAGAATGTGAAATTGTGGGACTTAGAAAAGATAGTGAGAAATCAAAAGATCTTAATCTTAGATTTGCTAAAGGATCTGAAACTTTAGATGAGATTATCAAAGTGCAGCGTTCTCTTCTAATCAAGAGAGGTCTTGGATATACTGAAGAAGAATCTCAAGCACAGAAGCCACCACCTCCAAAAGTTATCTTGATGCAGCAAGGAGAAGTGAACAGGTTGACAATCGACAGCAAAAGCATAATGCAGATCACCAGGTAAATCAAGGACAATTTACTTCAAGAATGAACAGAGATCACCAAGTAAATTGGGGGGAATCTACTTCAAGGATGAATAGAAGCTAAAACCAACCAAAGGTAAATCATTCTCAATTTGCCTCAAGAATGGATGTCAATGGAAACTACAATCATTTGGTTGGTAGATAATCACAGGAATTTCTTCAATGGCCAATGTTTCTCTTGTCATAAGTTTAGACACAAAGTTGATCAATGTGTTGCCTGCAAAACCATCATGACTAGAGAAGCTCAAAAACAAAGGAGTATGACTGGGATCATGAAAAGGACCTACAATAACTTTTCTACTCTTGAGAATGAAATAGAATGTTCTATTTGTAACAATTTCGGTCATGAAGATTCTGAATGCAGGAGTAGGTTTCGGCAAACAAATCAGAAGGAGCAAGCTTCATTGAGTCCCAAAACATGGAGAAAGAAATAACCGCAACCAGAAAGATGTGGGATAGCCTTATATGTGGAAGGACAGGAAAATCAGTGGTACATCAACAGTGGATGCTCGAAACATATGACAGGTGATAAAGAAAAAATTCAGTCATATAGTGCCTTAGAAAAGGAAAGGAATGTGTCATTTGGAAATGACACCCTTGCACTCATAAAAGGTAAAGGTTCTGTTCTTTTGAAAGAAAAGGTCAAAGCTGGAAATGTTATGTATGTTGATGCCTTAAAGCATAATCTATTGAGTGTCAGTCAAATGTGTGATCAAGGAAATGAGGTAATATTTCGATCAAATGGATGTATTGTTCGTGAGCTTGATACAAGAGAAACAGTGATCAAAGGCATAAGAACTCCAAATAATTTATACATACTCAAGGGAGGACAACAACAATTCTATCTAAGAAAGAATGATGAACACTGGCTATGGCACAGAAGATTGGGGCATCTAAGCTTCTCTCAGATAAGGAAAGCATGCAAATATCAGGCGGTTCATGATCTCCCTGACATCAGAATTCCAGACAATACAATATGCAAATCATGTCAGTTTGGTAAGCAAACCAGAACTAATTTCCCTGAGAAGGAAGGATTAGCTAGCAGGCCACTTGAACTTGTCCATACTAATGTATGTGTTCCATCTAGGAAAAGGTCACCTCGAGGAAAAGAATACTTTATATTGTTCATTGACGACTTTTCCAGGATGTGTTGGATAGTACTTTTGAAGCATAAAGATGAAGCTTTCGAAAAGTTCAAAGAATTCAAAGCCTTGCTTGAAAATGAATCAAATCGTAGAATCAAATGCCTCAGGTCTAATCGAGGAGGGGAATTTACCTTGGATGAATTTTTCAATTTTTGTGAAGAACATGGAATAAGAAGGGAATTCTCTACTGCAAGGAGTCCTCAGAAAAATGGAGTAGTGGAAAGGATGAACAGAACGGTTCAACAAATGGCTCGTGCTATGCTTGATGAGTCTGGAACTCCCACAACCTTTTGGGGTGAAGCTGCATTTGCTGTAGTTACTATTCTCAACAAGACAAACATCTAGGTAAATAGCACTCAAACTCCTCATGAACTTTGGTATGGTAATACTCCCACGGTAAAATACTTCAAATCTTTTGGAAGCAAATGTTACATCAAAAGGATTGATGAAAACCTTGGCATGTTTGAACCTAGAGCAGATGAAGGCATTCTCCTTGGTTACTCTCCCCACAACAAAGGATATAAGTGTTACAATAAAAGACTTGGAAAATTTGTTGAAAGTATTGATGTATTGGTTGATGAAGAAGGAAACATTCCTAGGCAGGTAAAATCCGAAGATTTTGAAGATGATGAGGACTATCCTTCAACACGAAATCAGACTTATGATGAAAAAGAAACCCACGAGGCACCAGAAGAATAGATAAGGATAGAAGAAAAGACTCCATCTAGGTACATTTAGAAGAATCATCCAGAAACTCAAATTTTGGGGCAAAAAGAGGTGGGTGTACAAACAAGAAGAACTATTTCAGAAGCTTCAAGCTATCTAGCATTGCTCTCCTCCACTGAACCACAAAATGTAAGTGAAGCATGCAAAGATGAATGTTGGGTGAAGGCCATGAATGAAGAACGTGAGCAAATTGAAAATAATAACACTTGGGAGTTGGTTCCTAGACCAAATGATAAGAATGTCATAGGGACAAAATGGAAATTCAAAAACAAGCTGAATGAAAATGGAGATGTTATTAGAAACAAGGCCAGACTTGTTTATAAAGGGTATGCTCAACAAGAAGGTATAGACTTTGAAGAAACTTTTGCACCAATTGCTAGACTTGAGGCCATAAGAATGTTCCTTGCTCTTTCTAGCTTTCAAAAGTTCAAAGTATTTCAAATGGATGTAAAATCTGCCTTTCTGAATGGAGACTTGGTTGAAGAAGTGTATATTGAGCAACCAGATGGGTTTATCCTTGGAAATGATCCAAAACTTGTATGCAGACTCAAAAAGGCTCTCTATGGCTTTAAACAGGCTCCAAGGGCTTGGTATTATCGTTTGGATAAGTACCTCCATCAACAAGGTTTTACAAAAGGATCAATAGATAGCATTCTATATCTAAAAATTGACAATGATAAGTTGTTAATACTTGTTGTGGATGTTGATGATATCATCTTTGGTATCAATGAAGAAGACATGAGTCAAAACTTTGCCTTGGTGATGCAAAAAGAATTTGAAATGTCCCTGCTTGGTAAGCTCACATATTTTCTTGGTTTACAAGTCCAACAAAACAAAGACAGTATTTTTCTATCACAAATCATGTATCTCAAGAAAATCTTGAAGAAATATGGGATGGAGGATTCGAAACCAGTATGTAGCCCTATGGTAATAGGATGCAGCCTCAGCGCAAATGACGAATCAGCAACAGTACATCAACCAACCCACAGATCCATGATTGGTAGTCTACTCTATCTAACAGGTACTCGACCAGACATTATGCATGCAGTGTGAATAGTTGGAAGGTTTCAGGCAAATCCAAAGGAAACTCATCTTCAAGCAGTTAAGAGAATTTTCAAGTATCTTCAAGGAACTCAAAACTATGGCTTATGGTATCCTAGAGGTATAGATCTCACACTTCATGCATATATAGATGCATATTGGGTAGGAAGCGTGGATGATAGAAAAAGCACTAGTGGTGGTGCATTCTTCATGGGTTATAGATTAGTATCTTGGTTCAACAAGAAACAAAGTTCAATTTCATTATCTACAGCTAAAGCAGAATATGTGGCTGCTACATCTTGCTGCACACAACTCCTTTGGATGATGCAAACATTGAAAGACATTCAAATCACTTGTACTCCACCGATCTCCATTTTCTGTGATAATACAAGTGCAATCAATATTTCAAAGAATCCAGTCATGCATTCAAAGACCAAGCACATACCTATCAAATATCATTTTCTCCGGGAACAAGTGCTTGAACAAAAGGTCAAATTAGAGTATGTTCCCTCCAAGGAACAAGTTGCTGATATACTCACCAAACCACTGCCTAGGGAGACATTTGAATACCTCAGACAAAAGCTGGGATTAGTTGATGCATCATCTTGATGTTGAAACTTGTCTGTTTCAGAGAATAGTGGTCGTTCGCGAGTTTCATGTGGAAACTATGCGTACATATGCTGGTTTTTGTGAAGTTAGTCGCATATATGTTGGTTTGAAGACAAACAGTGGGCCAGGCTCAAGATGAAAAGAGTCTGATATGCATCTGACAGAGACCATCTAGCACAGGTTCAGGGGGAGCATATATACTTCTAATAATGCATTGTTGGCATTACCTTAGAAGCTCTTGATTCAAGTACACAGTTGTTTTTGGTTTTAGGTGGAATAGGTGCAGAGAGAGAACATGGTTGCTGGTCTAAATGATGATTGACAGATGCTGCTAAAGATAGTTGTTGATAACTATCATAGTCTTGTTGTAGATATTTCATCTCTATGTCATATATTTCTTTTCTTACCAAGGTCATGTAACGACCTACTTTGGTTTCCCCACTATGCCTGGGATGGATGATGTAATGTTCTTGTGTAAACCTTTGGTGTATCCCCACTTGGTTGGGTGGATGAGTAAATATTGGTATATCCCCACTTGGTTGGGAGATGGATGTATGTATGAGTCTTTGGTGACAGGAAGGTCATTTATGATGTATAAAGTCATGTATCTTTTTGCAGAACATCTTCTTGCAGACCTTGCCTACAGTGAGGGGGAGCATGGACAGCATAGCAGAGCAGAGACTTCAGCATGTACTCAGGGGGAGCATAACCCTTTGCCCTTGATGACAAAGGGGGAGAATGACTTTGAGTGACTTGGGGTTGTCATCAAGTCCAAAGGGGGAGATTGTTGGCATTATGACACAGGTTTGGCACTATGACGCAGGTGTTGTCCTTAATGGCAAGCCACTTAGATGACAGGTCTTAGTTCAGGCTCTCAGAATGAAGGAAAAAGATATATACGTGGTTTCCCCTTACCCAAGCTGTGTATACACGTGGGATCATCGATCAAAAAGCATGTGTGCTTATGCACGCACTTTCATGCGCGTAAAAGCGTGTACATGTGGGAAAACTTATTTTTTAGTCCATAGTATTTGGTCCTTGGTATTTGGACCTATGGTTTTGGACCTTGGTATTGCGTCCAAAGTGTTGAACCCAGGTATTGGGTCCCTAGTATTGGTTCTAAATGGTTTTGGACCATGGTATTGAGTAAGGCCTAGGACTATAAAAGGGGAACGAGATCTTTAGGCAGAGGTATTCACTCAAGCATTGAATATCTTATGAAGAGCAAGAACTAGAATATTGGTCATTGGGTTATGATGCATAGCTGGATCTGAATCAAGGAGGAAGTTGAGCGCAAGGAGAAGGATAAGTTCTATTGATGGTTCAAGATCTTAAGGTTTGAAGAGAAGTATCTTTGTTTGATTTTGATATGTTATATTTGGTGCATGAATTGATCTATAAATCTGATAATCTAGGTATAAATGATGTCTCAATAATGGAAAAGGGTAAATTATCTTTTATAGATCTGTACGCAGGTTCGGCATATCAAAGGCGCGTATGCACACTGGTTAGGTAATACAAAACAACGTATACGCAGGTTCGCCTTAATACAGAAGTGTATGCACATAGGTTCTACATATTGAAGTAGCGTACATTCATGAAATATGTTTTAGCTACTTATGTTTATTGTTGCAGTGTTCTGGGTTGAGGATAGGTGTTTGGTTACTGTTATTGTATTGTAGTTACAACATTCAGAGAAGTGATTGTTTGATTCAGTTGTGGTTTGTACAAAGAAGATTGGTTGATGCAAATATACTTGATGTTTGATTGATGTTATGGATCCAGTTTGAAAACTTATGAAACGTGGTCCCTGGAAGGAAAGAGAAGGTTGTAGCCTTCTGTAGGTCAGCACCTATGTACTAGCACCTCAGCTAGTACAAGAGCTAAGGGGGTTGTAGCTCCCTTCCAGGAGAAGCTGGAAAATGAGAGAAGGTTGTAGCCTTCTGCAGATAATAGCCTGCATACCGGTATAAGACTGCACCAGTACAGAAACATTGTAAAAAGAAGTTTCTAATTAAAAGAAGATAGAGACAAATTGCAGCAGGTGGTTTTCACCCACATTGGGTTTCCACCTTATATCTTGTGTTCTTATGTGTGACTGTCTGTTCTATTTTACTATTCCTGGTTACTGTTTATATGGTTTGATGCATAGATTAATGATCAACATCTTAAGAATAATTTGAATTTCAAGTCTACTGGTTATACGCTAGTTTCCTTAACTGCAGTTGCGTACATATGTGGCTTTTAATAACTTAAGTAGCATATACAAATCTGATTGTAAAATGAAAAATAATTGACCTGATAATATTGATTCACCCCCCCTCTCAGTTTTATTTCCAACATTCAACACACTGCATTAATTCAACAGCAGAGAGAAAAATGGCATGATGCCCTAATCAAAAAGAAAATCTTCCACGAAGGAGATTGGGCACTCCTATATGATTCCAAGTTTCAGGTTTTCCGGGAAAACTTGAGACTCGATGGCTTGGACCATATGAAATACAGAAAGTGCAAGAAAATGGAACCATTACTTTCACTACTATTGACGGATCTTGACATACCTTTAAAGCAAATGGTCACCGAGTGCGACAGTACCATAAGCCGCTTACTCGGGAATCCTTTTACTAGCAGCTATAGGAAGATTCTGATATGTAGATTATTGTTGTGGAAAATAATCCTTCCTCGGCAATGGTTCACTAACTAATCCCATTGTTCTTAAATTTTGTACATAATTTTTTCTTTTCTTCTTGTATAAACTGCTTTCTATACATATTTTTGCATTTCTGCATTTTTTTTGCTTTTTCTGCTATTCCTTTCTGAAGGAAAAACACTTCCGCGGTTTTGTTGTTCCTTTCCGATGGAACAACATTTCCAAATTTTTGTTGTTCCTTTCCAAATGAACAACACTTTTGAATTTTATTGTTCGTTTCCAAAGGAAAGACATTTCTGCATTTTTGTTGTTTATTTCCGAAGGAAAAACACTTTCGCATTTTGTTGTTCCTTTCCAAAGGAACAGAATTTCCCCATTTTTGCTATTCCTTTTCAAAGGAACATCACTTTTGCATTTTTTTGTTCCTTTCCAAAGGAACAACATTTTCGCTTTTTTGTTGTTCCTTTCCGAAGGAAAAGCACCTTCGCATTTTGATGTTCCTTTCCGAAGGACAGCATTTCCACATTTTTGTTTTTCCTTTCCGAAGGAACAACACTTGCACATTTTACTGTTCCTTTCCGAAGGAACAACATTTTCTCATTTTAGTTGTCATTTCCAAAGGAACATCACTTTCACATTTTTGCTATTCCTTTATGAAGGAACAACACTTTGTCTGGATCTGCTCCATCTCTACTTCTGAATCATCTGCATCTGACTTGATTCTCTACTTTGATGTCAGCTTCTAGTACCTGTCTTTATAGTCCCACACCTCTATCTAGCTTGTTGGGTCGCAAATACTGTGCTTTCATCGATTAGTCAGATAGCTGGCCCACCCGTGTATGGTTTCTGCAGGGTTTCAGGCGACTGCCATTTACTCTTCCTGGGAAGGGTTCTCCATTAAGTTTGGATAGTTGAACCACACCTCCGTCTGTGACTTCTTTTACCACATATGGTCCTAACCAATGCCTTCTAAATTTCCCAGGAAATTTTTCAAACTTGTTGTCATACAACAACACTAAATCGTTTACCTTGAATGTGCGCAAATTGATATGACAATCGTGCTGGGCTTTCTCACACTGTTTCTGTACCTGTTGATGGAATCCTACTAGAAACCTTTCTTCCTCTAGTATTTCTAATTGCTCGAGTCTCTCTTCCAAGGCTTCACGGATTGACATGCCTATAATTGTTGTTATCCGCAAACTAGGTGATCATTAGAGTGCTCAATACACCATGTCAATGCACGATCCTGCAGTGTGCTCACCAATGTAACCTTCTTAATGTTGTTGTCTGTGACCCCTTATGCATCCCAGACTGCTCTTACCAAGAACCAGAATTGGTCCAGATCCTCATTCACTACTCCTCTGAATATGGGTAGCTTGATTGCGCTCGCCATGCTGAACTGCGGGGTTGGTGGAGGTGGAGTGGGTGGAGATGTAGGTGAAGGAGGTGAAGCGAGTGGTGGCATGGGTGGGGGTGGTAACTGCGGAATGCGTTGTCTTATCAAACTGACTGCAATTCTTGGAGAGACCTAAGCAAGCTCCTCCTCGCTCTCTCGTGAAGGTGAGATTAAGGGACTGCTTCCTAATTCCATACTACTTCAGGTTAATGACTCCATTCATATCAGTGGCCCAGTCTATTTCTAGCAATGCAGGATAAGGATTTGTGTCATCGAGAATCTATATGACTTCAAAGTCCGTTTGTGTGCTCATGCCTTTGATATCAACTGTTACCCCTTGCAACCTCCCCATGGGCAAAATATTCTGTTGGTTCACCATTTGTAATTGAATAGGGGACCACTACAACACAGGCCTGCCCATGCATTCCCATGTTTTCTTTGGTAACACATTCATGTCTGAACCCTGCTCTAGGATTACCTGATCCATTTCATATTTGCCAATCTACGCCGTCAACCTCATCTCCCTTCTAGTGTGCAATGTATGCTTCCCCAGTTTCCAGACTACGTGCGGTTCCCCTGACCTTGCGTACCTGGTGATTAACTCCTGTAGTCCCTTAACTGCCTTATTGTCATGCGACAATTTCATGCATGTCTCCATAAAGGTAGTAAGCATAGACGATCCATCCCTGGCTTTGGTTGATCCTTACTACCTGAAGTAGAGGCCTCTGCGAAGCACTTCTTAGCCTCCATAAACGTCTCCTTTTCCCGTTCTAAGTCAAACTCAGGTTCCTTTGTAGGAATCTTGTGAACCCATGCATCTTCCTTGGGCTGCTTCCCCTTATCCTCCCCTGTCATCGCACAAATTCTAAGCATCATGTTCATGTTGTGGTCTTCTTCGTGGGGTTCAAATCTCATCATTTGGATATTTTGAGTTGGAGGAGGCTGGATTACCCCTTTCTCGCACATCTGTGCAATGAATGTAGGACAATCTATGGCTTCATGATTGAACTGAGTGCAGTATGAACAAGATATTCTCATCGGGTTGGTACAATCATGGGCGTAGTGCCCTGGTCCTCCACAATTGTAACAAATCAACTGTCTATGGCCCCTTCCTGGTCCCATTCCTCCTTGTCCATGACCTCGCTCCTGAAATCCAACATGCTCTATCCCCGTAGCTAGGTCGAGGCCTCGTGTTTCTATTTGCATTCTATAGGCTAGGGTCCGCTCCATCATTAACTCGTAGCTGCGACAAGTGCGCTCGTCGTGGCCTACCGACCTACAAAAATTACAAAACAGCTGCTGCGGGGTCTGCGTATACTTCTGCAATAGATGACAATTGTCTGTTGTGTGTTTTCCCCCTATTTGGAAAATCACGTAGCATAATGTGAGTATCGCACTCAGCCCTGCCTGTGCTTCTAGTCTTAATGACATAGGTCCACCTCCTGCCAAGTAGTTCGCGAATATTGGAAAATGGTATTTGTCATGACCCTGGCCTTTGCATTTTTATGCACCACACTTCCTCGTGCACCTCTAGCCGTGGTGCCCTATCCTGCTTCAATATTTGCATCTCCAGGCAGAGATTCTGTAGTTGCGCGTGGATTTGTTGAACTCCCAACCTAGGGTCTTGTATTGGGGTCTCATGTAACCTCATCACCATTTCCAATGCTTCAGCCTGGATTGAAATCTTCTGTTGTGACAGCGTCGTCCTCAGGTGCAGTGTCAGAGATGCCACAAACCATGTGCTGTGCTGCGTATTTGTGAGCATCATATTAGCCTCACGGATCGTACTCTTCAGTCGCTGATCCAGATCCCAAGGGGTCTCGCCTGGAAGCATCGCGATCTCTTTAAACCCAATGATTGACTATGTCTCTGATTTCAGCCAACTAAATTCTTTGCTCAACGCATTCTGGATCTCTGTTATTCCTGCATTTGGGTGATAATTAGAGTGCTTGATATACCATGTCAACGCGCGATCCTGCAGCACGCTCACCAATGTAGCCTTCTTAATATTGTCATCTGTGACCCCTTGCGCTTCCCACTCTATTCTTACCATGAACCAGAACTAGTTTGGATCCTCATGCCCTACTCCTTTGAATATGGGTAGCTTGATCGCGCTTGCCATGCTGAATTGTGGGGTTAGTGGAGGTTGAGTGGGTGGAGATGGAGGTGAAGGAGGTGAAGCGGGTGGTGGCATGGTTGGGGGTGGTAACTGTAGAATGTGCTGCCTTATCAAACTGACCGGACTTCTTGGTGAGACCCGAGCTAACTCCTCCTCGCTCTCTCGTCAAGTTAAAATTAAGGGATTGTTTCTTGATTCCCCGCTACCTTTGTAGACCTTTCCACTCTCCGTCATTCCAAACATTAATGTATTCGCATAACCCGCTTTTCACATAACAACATCTTAATCTAGGTATTCAAAGATTTAATGTGCTTACCTCGCGTTCCCTTGAGAAAACGTCATTCTGCTTCGCTATAGCTTATGATCGTGTCTATTGCAAACTCAATGATAAATCCACCTATTATCTGGTCAAGCCAATGGTCCACAACTCGCAAGATCTTATCTTCTGATGCCTCTAGTCTGCACACTAATTCCGGAGTCCACACTATCGATTGGTCGAGTTTACACCTTCCCTAGTTGTCGACTAGCCTCGCGATCCACTCATACAATTCAGAGGAAAAGGATGCGAAGAAGATCTCGTGGATTTCTGTATACACATAGCGAACCAACCACCTTTTCTCAGATACATGTTGAGTTCTCTTTTCCTATGTCACGAACTCGTGAATCTTCTTGTCCAACCACTCTTTAATTTCCTTCATGATTGGGTTCTAGTGTTCTGACATCAGACATCCCTTAGGCAGATCCCGGTCCTAGCAACGAAACCATTTGTTGGCTTGTTGGGCCCTGACCCAAGTTCATAAGTGATTTAGCCAAAAAAATCCAAAAACTACCAGCCCTTTCGGAAACAGTCTGTGGTGCGCGGACTGAGGTCTCACCCGAGGTAGTATGGGAGCATGCTGGAACTAGGTTTCTGCACCTTAGGGATGTCTTGATGAAGTCTAGGAAGTTCGCGAAACGAACCTGCGCACTTGCAGTTCTCCGTGTAGCCATCTATCCTTCGCATCTTGTGCAACTGCTTCCGCACAACTCCGTAAAGAGCGTGAAGAGGTGTTGTCTAGATCCTTTATCCTTACTGTGCTATTATTATAGATCTTAACTTAATTATGTGGGCCCAATATTCTCATTAATCACTCAACATTCATAACCAGTGCACACAATCCTAAAACTATAAAGAGATGCATAAATATAACAAGTATCATAGACAGAGAATATTCGAGAATCAACTTATATTTTATTAATTCTATATCCAAGTACAATCCCAACTCCGCCCTGTGCACTCAACCGCAGGGGTTCATGCACATAGCTGTGGACTCTACCAGGCCTCTGTGCACTTAGCTGTGGAGCCTCTACCTACTATTACAACCCAAGACTCGGACTTACAGACTCAGAGCTAATTCATCATCCAAAAGAACATCTGCTTTCTCAAAACTAAGACTGCCTTTTACTCTTAGAGCGTCGCTCTATTTATACAATCCCATGGTCCGTGGACCATGGGTAGGCTGACACACTTCACATTAAATTACATTATTTTAGGGTGGACAACCCTAGACTCTCACACTCCGCACCCACATTTACGGGGTCTTTACATCACACTTAACCAAAATTCGGGCTTCAAGCCCCAAAAAGCCACTATGGGGGGATGTGCTGCCCAACAGGCCCCCAACACAATAAGCGTGACTTGTCCTCGAGTCACTCTACTGGTGTAGTGATCTTTGCATGAATTCCATCCAACTATGCATGTGCTGTGCGAAGGTCCGTAATGCACCATGTTGCTGTCGTTTAGATCTGCTCCATCTTTGCTTCTGAATCATCTGCGTTTGACTTGATTCTCCACTTTGACGCCGACTTCTAGTACCTGTGTTTATAGCCCCGCACCTCTGTCTAGCGTGTCGAGTCGCGAATATTGTGCTTTCTATGGATAGTCAGATGGTCACACCACCCATGCGAGCTTTCCTGCACCTTCCAGCCTGGTCTGTGGGCACCCCTCAATTACCCACATGTCATTCAGCACTTCGCATTCTTCCTTATATGGTGTGCTCCCTCAGTTCCTTTGTCTAGTGAGGTGTGGCCACAGCCGTGGTATCAGAGCCATAAATCCCTCTAATTTAGTAGCATAACTGCCTCACTCTTGTCCTATCGTACTTAGTTCCTCGGTGCAGCCTGCCTTTGTGATTTCAGTTTTCATTTTGTTGATTTCTTTGTCCAAGATCCTGCTTTTCTCCCTCAGCCGTACTCGATTTTCTTCGAGTTCGCGAATTTTCAAGTGCCCTCGCCGAATGGTGTCCTGTAACTGCATATAGTCGACTTCGCGCGGTGGCATAATTCCTTCGTCCTAGTTCCTACAAATTGTTCCAATTATGTGAGGATTTCTTCCTCCCAAATCTATGTCCTCGACTCTGCCCGTCCTCTTTAGGATTGTCTCCACGCTCAGATTCTTGTACAAGGCCCTAGAAGCCCATCGAACCGTTGGTACACGTCGGTCCAAATCAATCTGTTTGGCCTGGTGAACCTTTTTCAGGATCCTGCATACCTAAGTGAAACCTCTATGGGGCGCATCACTTTTCCTGCTGCTACAACTGGTTCTAATTGTCGATACTTAGTCTAGGGTGTGCTGGCGTGGACTGCACAGTCCAAGTCTACACACATCGACACAGGTGAGTGTGCAAGCTTATCTGCCTGGGCTACCCTATTCTTGTTCGACGCTGGGGGCTTCCATCCCATCCTTGCCAATTTACCATGATCTCTTGATGTGTACTCTCCCTTTGTGTGGTTGTTGCACATAGTGCCCCTTCTAGTGCAGCATACTGCTACTGTTCTGGTACTGCATTTTCAACTTTGTTCAGGAAGTCATCCACCGCTGTCACTTCATCATGGATTGGCAGTTCCCTTGCCTCTATCGTCACGTGATGGTCATCTAATCATCATGTTACAATTTAGAGTTGTCACCTCGTGCAACCTGTTTTGTCAGCACTCTACTTCCTCATCTGAATCCGAAGTGCAAGAGCTATCACACTCCCACAAGATTCTTCCATCCATAGTCGGGTTCACCCGGTCATAGTCCTGCGCAGTTATCTGGTAAATACAACCTAGGTCATCGTCGCTTTCATCATTGTGCACTGGTTCAGTGTAATGCGCTCCCTCGGCTGGGTCTAGTGGAACTACTACGTGTAGGGACTTCTTCTTGAATATCATCTTCCACTTCTCCAGGTTAATGAATCAATTCATATCAGTGGCCCAATCTATTCCTAGCAATGTGGGATAAGGATTGTTGTCATCAAAAATATCTATTACTTCAAAGTCTATTTGTGTGCTTGCGCCTTCGATATCAACTGTTACCCCTTGCAACCTCCCCATGGGAAAAATGTTCTGTTTGTTCGCCATTCATAACTGAATAGGGGACCACTACAACGTGGGCCTGCGCTTGCTTTCCCATGTTTGCTTTGGTAACACATTCGCGTCTGAACCCAGGTCTAGGATTACCTGATCCATTTCATATTCGCCAATCTGCTCTGTCAACCTCATCTCCCTTCCAGTGTGCAATGTATGCTTGCCCAGTTTCCAGACTACGCAGAGTTCCCCTGACCCTACACACCTGGTGATCAACTCCTGTAGTCCCTTAACTACCTTATTGACGCACAGTAGTTTCATGCATGTCTCCAGAAAGGTAGTAAGCATAAACGAATCCATTCATGGCTCTGGTTTATACTTACTACCTAAAGTAGAGGCCTCCGTGAAGCTCTTCTTAGCTTCCATGAACGTATCCTTTGCGTATTCTAGGTCAAACTCAAGTTCCTTTGTAGGAGCATTGTGAACCCATGCATCTTCCTCAGGTTGCTTCCCCTTATCCTCCCTTGTGGTCGTGCCACTTTTGAGCATCATGTTCATGTTGGGGTCTTCTTCGCAGGGTTCAGATCTCATCATTTCGATATTCTAAGTTGGAGGAAGCTAGGGTACCCCTTTCTCGCACATCTATGCGATCAACGTAGGACAATCTATGACTTCATGATCAAACTGAGCATAGTATGAACAAGATATTCTCATCGGGTTGGTACAATCGTGGGCATAGTGCCCTAGTCCTTCGCAATTGTAACAAATCAACTGTCTGCAGCCCCTTCTTGGTCCCATTCCTCCTCATCCTCGACCTAGCCCCTGAAATCCAGCATGCACTATCGCCGCAGCTTGGTCGAGGCCTCGTGTTTCTGTCTGCATTCTATAGGCTGGGGTCCGCTCCATCATTAACTCATAGCTGCGACAAGTGCACTCATCATGGCCTATCGACCTGCAGAAATTACAAAACAGCTATTGCGGGGTCTACGTATACTTCTTCAACATATGACAATTGTCTGTCATGTGTTTTCCCCCTATTTGGCAGATCGCACACCATAATACGGGTGTCCCACTCGTCCCTGCCTGCGTTTCTGGTCTTAACAACATAGGTCCCCCTCATGCCAAGTAGTTCGTGAATATTGGAGAGTGGTCTTTGTCATGGCCCTGGCCTTTGCATTTTATGCACCACACTTCCTCACGCGCCGCGATGCCCTATCCTACTTCAAGCTCTACATCTCTATGCAGAGATTCTGTAGTTGCACATGGATTCTTTGAACTCCCAACCCAGGGTCTTGTATTGGGGTCTCATGCAACCTCATCGCCATTTCCAATGCTTCAGCCTCAATTGAAAGCTTCTATTGTGATAGCGCTGTCCTCAAGTAAGGTGTCAGAGATGCCACAAACCATGCGCGGTGCTACGCATCTGTGAGTGTCATATTAGCCTCGTAGATCGTACTCTTCAGTCACTGATCCAGATCCCAGTGGGTCTTTCCTAGAAGCATCACAATCTCTTTAAACCCGATGACTGACTACGTCTCTGATTTCAACCGGCTAAATTCCCTGTTCAGCACATTCTAGATCTCTGCTATTCTTGCATTTGGGTGATCAGTAGAGTGCTTGATATACCATGTCAATGCGTGATCCTGCATCGTGCTCACCAATGTTGCCTTCTTAATGTTGTCGTTTGTGACCCCTTGCGCTTCCCACACTACTCTTACCACGAACCAGAACTAGTTCGGATCCTCATTCCCTACTCCTCTGAATATGAGTAGCTTGATCGCGCTCGCCATGCTGAACTGCGGGGTTGGTGGAGGTGGAGTGGGTAGAGATGGAGGTGAAGGAGGTGAAGAGGGTGGTGGCATGGGCAGGGGTGGTAGTTGTGGAATGCATTGTCTTATCAAATTGACCACACTTCTTGGGGAGGCCCGATCAAGCTCCTCCTCACTCTCTTGTGAAGGTGAAATTAAGGGACTATTTCCTAATTCCCCACTACTTTTGTAGAGCTTTCCGCTCTGCGTCATTCCAAACATTAATGTATTCGCATAACCTGCTTTTCACATAACAACATATTAATCTAGGTATTCAAAGATTTAATGTACTTACCTCACAGTCCCTTGAGAAAATGACATTCTGCTTTGTTGTGGCTTATGGTCGTGTCTATTGCAAACGCAGTGATAAATCCACCTATTATCCGGTCAAGTCAATGGTCCACAGATCACACGATCTTATCTTCTAATGCCTCTAGTCTCCACACTAATTATGGAGTATACACTATTGGTTGGTCGAGTTTACACCTTCCCTGGCTATTGGCTAGCCTCAAAATCCACTCATACAGTTCAGAGAGAAAGGATGCAAAGAAGATCTTGTGGATTTCTGTATACATGTAGCGAACCAACCACCTTTTCTCGGATACTTGTGGAGTTCTGTTTTCCTATGTCATGAACTCATGAATCTTCTTGTCCAACCACTCTTCAGTTTCCTTCTTCGTTGGGTTCTAGTGTTCCGACATCTGACATCCCTTAGGTAGATCTCGGTCCCAGCAACAGAACTATTTGTTGGCTTGTTGGGGCCAGACCCATGTTCAGAAGTGATTTAGCCAAACAAATCTTGATACTACCAGCCCTTTTGGCAATAGCCTGTGGCGCACGGACTGAGGTCTCACCCGAGGTAGTATGGAAGGGTGCTGGAACCATGTTTTCGCACCCTAGGGATGTCTTCATGAAGTCTAGGAAGTTCGCGAATCGAACCTGTGCGCTTGCGCTGCTCCGTGCAGCTGTCTATCCTTCACAACTTGTGCAATTTCTTATGTGCAGCTTTGTAAAGAGATCGAAGAGGTGCTGTCTAGATCCTTTATCATTACTGTGTTATTATTACAGATCTTAACTTAATTATGTGGGCCTAATATTCTCATTAATCATTCAACATTCATAACCAGTGCACGCAATCATAAAACTATAAAGAGATGTATAAATATAATAGGAACATAGACACAGAATATTCCAGAATCAACTTATCTTTTATTAATTCTCTGTCCAAGTACAATCCCAACTCCGCCCTGTGCACTCAACTGTAGGGGTCCACGCAAATAGTTGCAGACTCTACCAGGCCTTCGAGCACTCATCTGCGGAGCCTCTACCTACTATTACAACTCAAGACTCAGACTTACAGACTCAAAGCTAATTCATTATCCAAAAGAACATATCCCTTCTCAAAACTAAGACTGCCTTTTACTCTTAGAGCCTCGCTCTATTTATACAATCCCATGGTCCCCAAACCATGGGTAGGCTGACACACTTCACATTAAATTACATTATTTTAGGGTGGACAACCCTAGATTCTCACACTCCAGGCCTGCATTTTGCGAGGTCTTTACATTACACTTAACAAAAATTCGGGCTTCAAGCCCCAAAAACCCACTATGGGGGGATCCGCTGCCCAACAGGCCCAAAACTACTAGCCCTTTCGGCAACTGTTAGCGCTTGAAATTTCACCTCAGGCTGAGAAAGGTAAACCTCAAGGCTACATCAAACCATTTAGCCTCGTAGCTATCCCTACGGGGCAGGAGAAGGCTCTCTCCGGTCAATCTCGGCAGATCTTCAATGGGATGAGATGACCAACTAGGTAACACTGATATTAGGCTAGTAAACTGATTAGAAAGGTTGATTTGGGTTTTTTTGGGTTTTTGGTGGCAAATTGAGGAATTGCAATTTTGGGTGCGGGGATTTGACACAGTTTCTGCAGGGGGTTCTTTGGGGCGAGGTAGGAAATAGTATTGATGCCTTAAATTGAGATGGATGGTCAGGAATGAAAGATGAAGAGCTAAAGAGAGCAAACAATAACTTTGAATTCTCTTTAGACAGAAGAAAACATTGAAATTAAACAAACTTAAAAGCAGAGCATGGCAAGCATGAATTCTTACTTTAACACTTCATTTGTTTAATGTGCAGAAGTAAAAGAAAGGAAATGAATCACATAACAAGCTTACAAGTACATTGAGAAACACACCATCAACACATGAGTCCACAAGAATCCCAAAGAGGACTGCAAAACCCTGGTCTTCCTTAGCCAAAAATTGCAGAGATACAGTGAAATAATACAATGATAGCTTCTCCCTCAAGAGTCCAACCTTCCAACCCTTGAAAATGATTAAGAAAATACATAATATAGGCAAGCCAACCTCTTCCCTTGCCTCTAGGGGTCGAGCTCATCCTTCTAGGAGCTGTTTCAACTAATTCTAAACTGAGCACTAAAATCTAGGCAGTCAAAACAACTTGCCTCTATAAGCTAGGAAACCAATTCATTCATTTAATATTTACCCATTACATGAATGGATCTTCTAGAAGTGTTAAACAAGAGTAAAAGTGTCTTAGAGTTACAAAAATTACATCAAAGATAATCATCTTCAACCCCAAAAATTCAAACTGAGTCAAATCTGCATTTTCTGGGCTGTACAGTGCAATCTGGCAAAAAACTGCCTGACAGGTCGCGCCCCCCTGCCTGACGGGTCGCGCCCCTTTGGAGCTCTGTTTGGGGTACTTTCAGGTGGCCAAATTGAGCAAAAGTGGGCTTGTTGGAAAGGTATGTGAGTCTACTTTCCAACCCAACTAGAATTTTTGAATTTGGAGTTCATTTGCCCTGTCAAAAACCAATTCTCCCAAGACAGCTTTCTGCAGTTCAAAAATGTGGCAGAAAGTCAAATTTTGCATGTATTTTGACCTTCTAGAGGTCCAAAACTCCATAAAAACTCAAGTCCATCCATGGGCATATGTAAATTTGCATAAAAATTCAGGAAATTCTGAGTTTTTGTGAAAAGGAGTTGCCATGACAAAGGGTCTCATGGGGGGTGAGACCCGTTAAAGAGCCAAAACCTGTAAATTACCAAAAAATGCCAAAATTACCCAAAATTCTCAAATTTTTTTGGGATTTGAGCTGTGGCTAGGCTATTGAGTGCCATGATCTTTGAGTGAAGCCTCAGCCAAGATAAGGAGTGGATTGGTCTTCTTCTTCCCTTTTAGGGCCTCGGACAACTGCCTTTGAAACATCTTCATTTTGGCCTTGCACACATGCATTCTTGCCCAGTAATGGTTTTTCATGTTCCTCAGCAATTTCTTCTCTTGGTTGGCCTTAGCCAACAGCCTCTCCAAGTGTGCGTTCTCCTGGATGAGCATGGGCTCTCGGTCAGCGGGCAATGGATCACCGGGTCTTCCTCGGTTCAAGACTCGGTCACTACAAATCCTCCATAACTCATCAAGTGCCTGCTCATCTTCCAACTGTGTGTTGCGCTGCTCAAGGTAGGTGATGGTCCATTGTGCACCCTCTAGTCTCCTCTGTACCTCAACCTCTGACACTGATGCTTGGTCATCACTCTGCTCATATGTTTCGGTTTCTGACATGTTTGAGGAGCAGAGTGGACAAAATGTACTGTTGTTTCTGCTTGTAAAAGTGCTGAACTCTATGCTGTTTCAAGGGGACAATGACATGAGGGAAATGTTAGGGGAGGGACCTCTTGCACAAGGAATTGGGAATATATGAATAACAGGGAATTTAGGGAATACATTGCAAACAAATATTTGCATATATACAGGCATACATGTACATAACAAGGATATAGGGAATCATTTACAAAATCACTGCATATAGGAATACCAGTGAACATAAGGGAATACATGTATGTAACAAGGGGACATTTGGAAACTTATTTACAAAACCTTTCACATATTCGCCAAGAAATTTTTATGTTTATAGCATGCATATGGTGAAGCAAGAGTAGGGTTTGAGTTTTTGATGCTTTGGGAGGGGGAAAGGGTTTGCAATTATTTACAACATAGCATGGGGAAATAGATATGAATGCAAATATGAGTAAAAAGGGAAGGAGGGAAACAATTTACCAAGGGGAATACCTTGAAACAACACAAACCCTAGCACATTTACACATTAACAATGCAACCATATAGTGTCTTGTCACTTGCATGATTTGAGGTTAAAACATAAGCATGAGGGCTTACATTCATAACCAACCACCAAAATGATGTGTAGAGAGCCTACCTTGAACAAATTTAACAACTTGTGGTTCCTTGGCAGCTCACTGGCAAAGTTCTGTGGAGAAATCCCCAACGGATCGCCAGTGTAATTTTTGCACTGGCAGAGGGTGCCTAACGGGTCGCGCGCCTCTGACGGGTCGTGCGCCTTTCAGGAGGCTTTTGGAGGCCTTCCAGGTGTCAAAATCAGGTTTAGGATAGCTCTTTGGAAAGGTATTTGAGTCTACTTTCCAACCCAACTGGAATTGTTCAATTTGGAGTTGATTTGACCTGTCAAAAATTAAATCTCCCAAGACTGGTCAAAAAGTGCCAAATGAGGCTGCCTGAAGGAAGAGTGTTGTTGCAGTCAACTTTTGAATGCCTTCCTCAACCCCAAATTGAGCTCATGATAGCTCATTGGAAATATATTTGTGTCTAGTTATCATTTTACCCATCAAGAAAATCATTTGGCCAACCAAGCTAGGATAAAACTTGATTTTCCCAAGGTCACTTCAGAGGTGTCTTTGATTCTCCTGAGGCAACGATATTCTTGACATTTCTCTCAAACCATGACACCTGTGTAAAAAGTGAAGGAGTTTTTTCTTCCTTGGCATGTTTTGAGAAAAAACCTCTCTCAGTTTTGCAAAATTCATCTCTGATTGCTCTGAAACATTGTTTGAGTGAAACTTATCCCGATGTGTGGAACAAGGAATTTTGTCGAAATGGAGCGAAATGAAGGGGATAGGGGGCTTCTAAATTCTTGGGGAAATTTTTGGGAGTGGGGAGGGATGTTAGGAAGCAGGGGAAAGTGGAATCTCAGAGATTGAGCGAGGGGAAGGGGTCCAAAAGGGAAAAACACAGGCCAAACCTAGAAAATTGCCAGGTTGTAGCTAGAAACTAGGGTTTGTGCAAAAATGAGGATTTTAGCGGATCTAAGGGATGGGAAGTGTTTTATAAGGTACTTTAAGGATAAGGGAAGGTGTATTAACATCAGGAAACAAGTTTTGCCGATGATTTGACCGTCCAAGAGGAATTGGCTTCAAAACCCTAGGAGAGGGAAATGACCTTGCCTAGGCACAACTGAAGCATGAACAAGATGTAAAATGACTCATTAGACACTGACATGATAATGAAAACCCTATGAATGATGATAGACTCAGTTGAATGATGACATGGACCGCCATTTGGACAACTTTGAGAAGAGTGAGAGCAAACCCTAGACCTAATGCCTAGTGACCAAATTTTGCTTGAAGACTCACTGAAATGACAAAATTTGACCTTGACACTTCAAAATCACTTTGTAAGAGCACATTTGATCACTGGAGGAAGGCTGGAAAGACTGACACTAACAGGGGGATCCGCTGCCCAACAGGCCCAAAACTACTAGCCCTTTCGGCAACAGTCTGCGGTGCGCGGACTAAGGTCTCACCCGAGGTAGTATGGGAGGGTGTTGGAACCAGGTTTCTGCACCCTAGGGATGTCTTGATGAAGTCTAGGAAGTTTGCGAACCAAACCTGCACACTTGTGCTGCTCCACGTAGTCGTCTGTCCTTCGCAACTTGTGCAACTGCTTCTGCGCAGCTCTGTAAAGAGCGCGAAGAGGTGTTGTCTAGATCCTTTATCCTTACTGTGCTATTATTATAGATCTTAACTTAATTATGTGGGCCCAATATTCTCATTAATCATTCAACATTCATAACCAGTGCGTGAAATCATAAAACTATAAAGAGATGCATAAATATAACAGGAACATAGACACAGAATATTCCAGAATCAACTTATCTTTTATTAATTCTTTGTCCAAGTACAATCCCAACTCCGCCCTGCGCACTCAGCTGTAGGGGTCTACGCACACAGCTGCGGACTCTACCAGGCCTCTGTGCACTCAGCTGTGGAGCCTCTACCTACTATTACAACCCAAGACTTGAACTTACAAACTCATAGCTAATTCATCATCCAAGAGAACATCTCCTTTCTAACAACTAAGACTTCCTTTTACTCTTAGAGCTTCGCTCTATTTATATAATCCCATGGTATGCGGACCATGGGTAGGCTGACACATTTCACATTAAATTACATTATTTTAGGGTGGACAACCCTAGACTCTCGCGCTCTGCACCCGCATTTTGCGGGGTCTTTACATTACGCTTAACCAAAATTCGGGCTTCAAGCCCCAAAAGCCCGCTATGGGGGGATCCGCTGCCCAAAAGGCCCCCAACACAATCATTGTGACTCGTCCTTGAGTCACTCTGCTAGTGTGGCGATCTTTGCGTGAAGTCCATCCAACTGTGCCTGTGTTGTGCAAAGGTTCATAATCCACCATTTTGTTGTCGTCTAGATCTACTCCATCTCTGCTTCTAAATCATCTGTGTCAGAATTGATTCTCTACTTTGATGTCGGCTTTTAGTACCTATGTTTATAGTCCTGCGTCTCTGTCCAGCTTTTCGGGTCGCAAAGACTATGCTTTGGTCGATTAGTCAGATAGTCAGCCCACCTGTGTAGGGCTTCAGGCGACTGCCATTTACTCTTCCTGGGAAGGGTTCTCCATTAAGTTTGGCTAGCTGGACTACGCCTCCGTCTGTGACTTATTTTACCACATATGGTCCTAACCAATGTATTCTGAATTTCCCAGGAGATTTTTCAAACTTGCTATCATACAACAACACTAAATCATTTACCTTGAATGTGCACAACTTGATATGACGATCGTGCCAGGCTTTCTCGCATTGTTTTTGTACCTGCTGATGGAATCCCGCCAGAAACCGTTCTTCCTTGAGTTCTTCTAATTGCGCGAGTCTCTCTTCCAAGCCTTCATGGTCCAACACGCCTGTAATTGCTGCTATCCACAAACTGGGTACAATGTATTCCATTGGAATGATTGCTTCCGTGCCATAGACCAACCCGAAAGGTGTCTGACCCGTCAATTTTTTGCACGTGGTTCTGTATGCCCATAATACGGTAGGTATGTGCAGGTCCCATTCGTTTCACTGTGCATTACGTACCTTAGTCAGCGCAGTCTCCAGAATTTTGTTGAATACTTCTACTATCCCGTTGGCTTGTGAATGGTATAGTGTACTTTGTTGATGATACACCTAGAATTCCTCGGTGAGTGCGTTGATGGTTTCATTCATGAAGTGCATTCCACGGTCACTCATTAAGATCTTCGGGAAACCAAACCATGTCAATACGTTGTCGAACAAAAATTTTGTGGTCGTAGCAGTCGTGCAGTCCTTAACCGGCTGTGCTTCTGCCCATCGAGTTAGGTACTCTATCGCGGCAATAATGTAGCACGCACCCATCCTTCCCTGAAGTTTAATTGGTCCCACAAAATCGATTGCCCATTTTTCGAATGGTTGCAACATCATCTATGGATTGAGTGGCATCTCATCCCTTCGTGATAGCTTCCCAGTCCTTTGACATATGTCGTAGTCCTGACAGTGTGCTTTCGAATCTTGATGTAGGGTTGGCCACCATAGCCTAGATCGAAGAATCTTTTGTGTCGTTGCATGTCCTACATAGTGTCCTCCTGCAGCCCCCCCACATGTGTTTCCCCAAGGATCTGTCCTCGTTCAAATTCACGTACATATCTTCGCAATATCTCATCATTTGCAATTTTCCAGAGGTGCCCTACGATGACAAAAAAGTCCATCACGTGCACCACCAATTCCTTCTTCTGGTGGACTAAATATTCCTTTGGCGTAGTTCCTATGGTTAAAAATTGGATTATATCTTCAAATTTGCCATTTGCGACGCGCACTGCAAAGGGCTATGCATCAGGTAGTCCTTCTTCCAAATTTGTTGGCTCCTCGCTTGTCTCAATTCGTGATAAGTGATTTGGTCCTTCATTTAGGCATCTCGACTTTACGATGACCTCAAAGTCATATTCTTGAAAAAATAACAGCCATGTGCATATGCACCCCCCCAACACAGCCTTGTTCACTAGGTATTTCAATGCGGAATGATTGGTATACATCTTGAAGTGCCCGCCAAGTAAATAGTGTCGGTATTTCTGGAGCACGTAGACCATTGCCAACCCTTCTCGCTCAGTAGTAGAGTAGTTCCTTTTGGATTTGGACAGCCGATGGCTCACGAACGTGATCGAGTGATCCACGCCTTCCGTACCTTCCTACGTCAGTACAACTCCTAGCACAATACATGACACATCAACATGTACATGAAATTCTACGTCCCATTTTCGGAAGACCAGGATGGGAGTGGATGCCATTTTCTCCTTGAGAACATCCAAAATTTTCCTACAATCATCATTCCAAAAATATGTAGTGTCTTTTTTCAATAGTTGTTCCATTGGCATTATTATTTGTGCATAGCTCTTGATAAACATTCGATAGTAACCAGTGTGCCCCAACATAGCACGTAGTTGTTTGACACTTTGCTGCGCTTCTAGATTGAGAATAATAGTAATCTTCATAGGATCCACCATCAGGCCTTGTTTGTAGACCACATAGCCGAGCAGGTTTCCGAAGGGGACGAGGAAGGTGCACTTTTTAAGATTTAGCGCAATCTAGTGTCATCAGCAAGTATCCAGCATCAATGTAAGCTTGCTATATGGTGTTTAACTAACCCAAATACAGTCCAATCATCTAGATAGACCTCCAAGAACTTGTGGATGTATTCCTTGAATGCGGCCACCACTGCGCGCGAAAATATTTTTGGCGCATTCTTTAGTCCAAAGGGCATAACAGTGTATTGAAAACAACCCCATTCGGTTATGAAGGTTGTCTTGCTCCTATCTTCCGATGCGATCTTGAACTGATGATACCCTGAGAAGCCATCCGTGAATGAGTAAGCTTCCTGACCGCCAACATTCTCCAATACTTCATTTGTAAATGATGTCAGGAATGGATCGTGAATACATGCGTCGTTAAGATTCCTGAGGTCCACGCATATTCTAATTTCTCCCTTCTATTTTTTCTCCTGTACTACCATGGGACTCACCCAGTCAGATTCTTCCACTGGTTCAATAATTCTAGCTGCAATCATTTTGTCTAATTCGTCGCGACCTTTTATTTATAATTTGGATTAAACCAGTAAGTTCGTTATTTAACTAGCTTCGCGTCTGATTTCAGAGTGATCTTCATCATCCCTAAGTCACCAATTATCCCCTTGAAGTCCATGATTTTGGTCGAGAACAAATCTTGATATTCGCGGAGTAACTTAGTGACCTTATCTATCGTAGCATCATCCCAATAGTCCCCAAGTGTTGCGTACTTCGGCTCTGCATCTGTGCCAATGTTGACCTTCTTTATTTTTAGTGACGCAATGATGTCTGGATCCTCAATCAATGGTCCTTGAACTTCGTGACACCCTTCAGTTTCTAGAATATTAATATTTTGGGGGTCGTCATCCTCCTCTACTTGCACATTATAACTTTCTAGGGCACTGCTTAACTGGGTTCGCCATGCTGGTTGAACTACTTGCCATGGTTCCCATAGTATTTTGAAGATGGCAGCTTTTACTGCTTGTAGCACATCATCAACAGTATCTGACCATCAGTCTTCAAATGTGAATGTTAACAAAAATCCCTCACACAAGACATCCCATTTGCCTGTACCATGTCGGAGTTCTGTATCAGTATACTAATTCATGGGTATGATATCCAGGGTATGGTAGAAAAAGTGTACCCATTTAGGCTGAGGTTCTTCCCCCTAGGCTTCGGTCCATTTCGCAAGGCGCATGTGCCGGTCATCTCATCCATCATATTTCTCTTCCATCTGTAGTTGCAGTTTCCCAAATTGTAGGCGCATAACCCTTCTACATCCGCGCTAGTTTTCAAAACATCCTTGATGTGTTCCCCACTAGTGTGTAGGTGTCGCACGCAGCGCCCACTTCAATGCATCGAACCACTATTGTTCTGGTACTGCGCTTTCAAATTTTCTCAAGAATTCACCTACCACTGTCAATCCATCATATGTTGGCAGATCTCAGGCCTAGGTTGTTACGCAATGCAATGATCTAGTCATCATGTTGCAATTCAGCGTTGTCACTTCATTCAACCGATTGTTCCAACATTCATCTTCTTCATCTAAATCCAAGGTGCAGGAACTTACACGAACCCACAATATCCTTCCGTCTGTAGTCAGATTCACCCAATCCTGATCTCGCGCGCTTATCTTGTAAATACAATCTAGCTCATCATCGCATACAGGTTCAGTGTAACGCGCTCCTTCAACTAGAACTAGCAGAACTACTACGCGTAGGGACATTTTCTCGAATATCATCTTCTGCTTCTTCAGGTTAATGACTGCATTCATATCAGTGGCCCAATCTACTCCTAGCGACGCGGGATAAGGGTTGTTGTCATCAACAATCTCTATTACTTCAAAGTCCGTCTTTGTGCTCACACCTTCGATATCAATTGTTACCCCTTGCAACCTCCCCATGGGAAAAATCTTCTGTTGGTTCGCCATTCGTAATTGAATAGGGGACCACTGCAACACGGGCCCATGTTTGCTTTGTAACACATTCGCATCCGATTCGAGATCTAGGATGACCTGATCCATCTCATATTCGTTGATCTACGCCGTCAATGTCATTTCCCTCCCAATGCGTAATGTATATTTCCCCAATCTCTGGACTATGCGCGGTTCCCCTGACCCTGCACACCTGGTGATAAATTCCTGTAGTCCCTTAACTGCCTTATTGTCACGCAGCAGTTTCATGCATGTCTCTGAAAAGGTAGTAAGCATAGAAGAATCCATCCCTGGCTCTGGTTGATCCTCACTACCTGAAGTATGTTGGGTGTGGAGCCTGATTATCTCATGTATTCAAAGGTATTGCCGCATTAGACCCCAGTTTGAAATGGGGTGGCAACGCCGCCCGTAAAATATTCATTGCAGGGGGGGTCCAGGGGGGGCCGTTCATTAGGCAGAGACTTGACGGTAGAAGTTATGTTTAATTTAGGGTACTTTGCCCTAGAAGGAAACCCCTCGCTATATATGATGGAATTGTATTGCGTCTATGTAGATCTGTATTCTGAGTGAGGAAAATAGAGGAGATTGAGAGTGAAGAGGGAATTACAACAGATCTGTTGTAGGTTATATCTCTTTAATTTGCTAGATAATATAAAAGGAAGGACTGGGTGTTTCTCTGTGGACGTAGCCCAAACTGGGTGAACCAAGTATATCTGTGTCTCTCTTGTTTTATGCATTTTCTGTGTTTATATTTTTGCAATATTTTATGTGTTCCTTTGCTCTGTAATATATAATTTTCTAACAAAGTAGAGGCCTCCGCGAAGCTCTTCTTAGCTTCCATGAATGTCTCCTTTGCGCGTTCTAGGTCAAACTGAGGTTCCTTTGTAGGAGCCTTGCGAACCCATGTATCTTCCTCAGGCTGATTCCCCTTATCCTCCCTTGTGGTCACATCGCTTCTGAGCATCGTGTTCACATTTGGGTCTTCTTCGTGCGGTTCATACTTCATCATTTGGACATTCTGAGTCGGAGGAGGCTGGCGTACCCCTTTCTCACCCATTTTTCTGATCAACGTAGGACAATATATTATTTCATGATCAAACTGATCACAGTACAAACAGGATATCCTTGTCAGGTTGGTACAATCACGGGCATAGTGCCCTATCCCTCCATAATTGTAACAAATTAATTGTCTGCGGCCCCTTCCTGGCCCCATTCCTCCTCGTCCTCAACCTCACCCCTAAAATCCAAAGTGTGCCATTCTCGTAGCTAGGTCGAGGCCTCGCGTTTCTGTCTGCATTCTATAGGTTGGGGTCTGCTCCATCATTAACTCATAGTTGTGACAAGTACGCTCGTCATGGCCTACCGACCTGCAAAAATTACAAAACAGCTGTTGCGGGGTCTGCATATACTTCTGCAACAGATGGAAATTGTTCATCGTGTGTTTTCCTCCTATCTGAAAAATCATGTACCATAACACAGGGGTCGCACTCGACCCTACCTGTGCCTCCGGTCTCAACGGCATTGACCTCCCTCCTGCCAAGTAGTTCGCGAATACTAGACAGTGGTCCTTGCCACGGCCCTGGCCTTTGCATTTTATGCACCACACTTATACGCGCACCTCTGGCCACGGTGCCCTATCCTGTTTCAAGCTCTGCATCTCCAAGCATAGATTTTGTAGTTGCATGTGCATTTGTTGAGCTCTCAACCTTGGATCTTATATCGGTGTCTCATGTAATCTCATCTCCATTTCCAACACTTCAGCCTTGGTAGAAAGTTTCTGTTGGGATAGCACCATCCTCAACTGTGGTGTCAAAGAGGCCACAAACCATGTGTGATGTTGTGCATCTGTGAGTGTCATATTAGCCTCGTGGATTGTACTCTTCAGTCGCTGATCCAGATCCCAGGGGGTCTCGCCTGGAAGCATCATGATCTCTTTAAAACAGATGATTAACTGTGTCTCTAATTTCAACAAGCTAAATTCTCTGTTCAGTGCATTCTGGATCTTTGTTATTCCTGCATTTGGATGATCATTAGAGTGTTTGATATACCATGTCAACGCGTGATCCTATAGCGCTTTCACCAATGTAGCCTTCTTAATGTTGTTGTCCATGACCCCTTGTGCTTCCCACACTACTCTTACCATGAACCAAAACTAGTCTAGATCCTCATTCCATGCTCCTCTGAATAAGGGTAGCTTGATTGTGCTCGCCATCCTGAACTGTGGGGTTGGTGGAGGTGGAGTGGGTGGAGATGGAAATGAAGGAGGTGAAGTGGATGGTGGCGTGGGTGGGGGTGGTAACTGTAGAATGCGCTATTTTATCAAATTGACTGCACTTCTCGGAGAGACCCGAGCGAGCTCCTCCTCGCTCTCTCACGAAGGTGAAATTAAGGGATTGCTTCCTAATTCCCCGCTACTTTTGTAGGCCTTTCCGCTCCACGTCGTTCCAAACATTAATGTATTCACATAACTCACTTTTCACATAACAACATCTTAATCTAGGTATTCAGAGATTTAATGTACTTACCTCGCGATCCCTTGAGAAAACATCGTTCTGCTTCGCCATAGCTTACGGTCATGTCTATCACGAACTCAATGATGAATCCACCTATTATCCAGTCAAGCCAATGGTCCACATCTCGCATGATCTTATCTTCTGATGCCTCTAGTCTGCGCACTAATTCCGAAGTCCACACTATCGGTTGGTTGAGTTTACACCTTCCCTTGCTATCAGCTAACCTGCTATCCACTCATATAGTTCAGAAGGAAAGGATGCAAAGAAGATCTCATGGATTTCTGTATACACGTAGTGATCCAACCACCTTTTCTCTGATACCTATGGAGTTTTGTTTTCCTGTGTCACAAACTCGTGAATCTTCTTGTCCCACCACTCTTCAATTTCCTTCTTTATTGGGTTCTAGTGTTCCGACATCAGACATCCCTTAGGCCGATCCCGGTCCCGACAACAGAACCATTTGTTGGCTTGTTGGGGCCTGACCCAGGCTCAGAAGTGATTTAGCCAGACAAATCCTGAAACTAACTGCCCTTTCGGCAATAGTCTACGATGTGCTGTTTGAGGTCTCACCCGAGGTAGTATGGGAGGGTGCTAGAACCAGGTTTCTACACCCTAGGGATGCCTTGATGAAGTCTAAGAAGTTCACGAACCGAACCTGCACGCTTGCGCTGCTCCACGGAGCTGTCTATCCTTCGCAACTTGTGCAACTACTTCCGCGCAGCTCTGTAAAGAGCACGAAGAGTGTTTTCTAAATCCTTTATCCTTACTGTGCTATTATTACAGATCTTAACTTAATTATGTGGGCCCAATATTCTCATTAATCATTCAACATTCATAACAAGTGCGCACAATCATAAAACTATAAAGAGATGCATAAATATAACAGGAACATAGACACAGAATATTCCAGAATCAACTTATCTTTTATTAATTCTCTGTCCAAGTACAATCCCAACTCCGCCCTGCACACTCAGCTGCAGGGGTCCGCGCACACAACTGCAGACTCTACCAGGCCTCCGCACACTTAGCTGCGGAGCCTCTACCTACTATTACAACCCAAGACTCGGACTTACAGACTCAGAGCTAATTCATCATCCAAAAGAACATCTCCTTTCTCAAAACTAAGACTACCTTTTACTCTTAAAGCCTCGCTCTATTTATACAATCCCATGGTCCGTGAACCATGGATAGGCCGATACACTTCACATTAAATTACATTATTTTAGGGTGGACAACTCTAGACTCTCACGATCCGCGCCCACATTTTGCGGGGTCTTTACGTTACACTTAACCAAAATTTCGTTGCTGAGACCAGGATCTGCCTAAGGGATGTCTGAAGTTGTGCCACTGGAACCCAACAAAGAAGGAAATTGAAGAGTGGTTGGACAAGAAGATTCATGACTTCATGACACAGGAAAATAGAACTCCGCAGGTATCCGAGAAAAGGTGGCTAGATCACTACGTGTATACAGAAATCCATGATATCTTCTTCACATCCTTTCCCTCTAAAATGTATGAGTGGATCACGAGGCTGGCTGATAGCCAGGGAAGGTGTAAACCCGACCAACTGATAATTTGGACTCCAGAATTAGTGCGTAGACTAGAGGCATGAAAATATAAGATCGCGTGATCTGTGGACCATTGGCTTGACCAGATAATAGGTGGATTTATCACTGAGTTTTCAATAGACACAACTGTAAGCTACAGTGAAGCAGAACAACATTTTCTCATGGGACTGCGAGGTAAGTACATTAAATCTCTGAATACCTGGATTAAGATGTTGTTATGTGAAAAGCGGGTTATGCAAATACATTAATGTTTGGAATGACACGGAGTGGAAAGGTCTACAAAAGTAGCGGGGAATTAGGAAACAATCCCTTAATTTCACCTTCGTGAGAGAGTGAGGAGGAGCTCGCTCGGGTCTCTCCAAGAAGTGTGGTCAGTTTCATAAGACATCGCATTCCATAGTTACCACACCCACCCACGCCACCACCCGCTTCAACTCCTTCACCTCCATCTCCACCCACTCCACCTCCACCAACCCTGCATTTCAGCATGGCAAGCGCGATCAAGCTACCCATATTCAGAGGAGTAGGGAATGAGGATTCGAACTAGTTTTGGTTCGTCGTAAGAGCAGTGTGGGAAGCGCAAGGGGTCACAGACGACAACATTAAGAAGGATACATTGGTGAGCGCCCTATAGGATCACACGTTGACATGGTATATTAAGCACTCTAATGATCACCCAAATGCAGGAATAGCAAAGATCCAGAATGCCCTAAATAGAGAATTTAGGCATCCAAAATCAGAGACATAGTCAATCATCAGGTTTATGGAGATCACAATGCTCCTGTGTGAGACCCCCTGGGATCTAGATCAATGACTAAAGAGTACAATCCGTGAGGCTAATATGATGCTCACAGATGCACAACATCGTGCATGGTTTGTGGCATCTTTGATGCCGCACTTGAGGACAGCGCTATCACAATAGAAACTTTCTACCCAGGCCGAAGCATTGGAAATGGTGATGAGGTTGCATGAGACCCCGATACAAGACCCTGGGTTGGAAGTTCAAAAAATCCACGCACAACTACAAATCTCTACCTGGAGATGTAGAGCTTAAAGCAGGATAGGGCACCGCGGCCAAAGGCACATGAGGAAGTGTGGTGCATAAAATGCAAAGGCCAGGGCCATGAGAAAGACCAGTGTCCAGTATTCGTGAAATACTTGGCAGGAGGGGGACCTATGCCGTTAAGACCAAAAGCACAGGTAAGGCCGAGTGCGACACTCGCATTATGGTGCGCGATCTGCCAGATAGGGGGAAAACACATGATGGACAATTACCATCTGTTGCAGAAGTATACGTAGACCCCGTAGCAACTGTTTTGTAATTTCTGCAGGTGAGTAGGCCACGATGAGCGCACTTGTCGCAGCTATGAGTTAATAATGGAGCAGACCCCAGCATATAGAATGCAGACAAAAACACAAGGCCTCGACCTAGCTATGGGGATAGTACGCATTGGATTTCAGGGGTGAGGTCGAGGACGAGGAGGAATGGGACCAAGAAGGGACTGCGGACAGTTAATTTGTTACAATTGCAGAGGACCAGGGCACTACGCCCGTGATTGTACCAACCCAATGAGAATATCTTGTTCATACTGTGACCAATTTGATCATAAAATGATAAATTCTACATTGATCGCACAGATGCGTGAGAAATGGGTACTCCAGCCTCCTCCGACTCAGAATATCCAAATGATGAAGTCTAAACCGTGCAAAGAAGACCCAAATGTGAACATGATGCTCAGAAGCGGTGTGACCACAGGGGAAGATAAGGGGAAGCATCCCGAGGAAGATACATGGGTTCGTAAGGCTCCTACAAAGGAACCTGAGTTGGACCTAGAACGCACAAAGGAAACGTTCATGGAAGCTAAGAAGAGCTTCGCAGAGGCCTCTACATCAGGTAGTAAGGATCAACCAGAGCCAGGGATGGATCTGTCTATGCTTCCTACCTTTTTGGAGACATGCATGAAACTGTTGTGTGACAATAAGGCAGTTAAGGGACTACAAGAGTTGATCACCAGGTGCACAGGGTCAGGGGAACTACGCGTAGTCCAAAAACTAGGGAAGCATACATTGCGCATTAGAAGGGAGATGAGGTTGACTACGTAGATTGGTGAGTATGAAATGGATCAGGTAATCCTAGATCTAGGATTGGACATGAATTTGTTACCAAAGAAAACACGGGAAAGCATGGGCAGGCCCGCGTTGCAGTGGTTCCCTATTCAATTACGAATGGTGAACCAACAAAACATTTTTCCCATGGGGAGGTTACAAGGGGTAACAGTTGATATTGAAGGCGCAAGCACCCAGACGGACTTTGAAGTGATAGAGATTGTCAATGACAGCAATCCTTATCTCACGTTGTTAGGAATAGATTGGGTGATTGATATGAATGGAGTTATCAACCTGAATAAGCGGAAGATGATCTTCAAGAAAAAGTCCCAACGCGTAGTAGTTCTGCTAGACCCAGCCGAAGGAGCACGCTACATCGAACCAATGCACAACGAGGAAAGCTACGATGAGCTGGATTGTATTTACTACATAACTGCGCAGGACCAGGATTAGGTGAACCCAAATACGGATGGAAGAATCTCATGGGAGTGTGATAGCTCTTGCACTTCGGATTCAAACAAGAAAGTAGAGCGCTGGAAGAACCAGTTACACGAAGTGACAATGCTAAATTGCAACATGATGATTAGATCAGTCCGTCACGTGATGACAGAGGCAAGAGAACTTCCAACCGATGATGGAGTAACAGCGGTGGATGAATTCCTGGACAAACTTGAAAGTGCAGTACTGAAACAGCAGCAGTACGGTGTGCTAGAATGGGCACTACGTGAAAGACCCTCACGATGGTGGAGTACACATCAGAAGACCATTGTAAACTGGTGCAAATGTAGAAGACAGATGCGCTTATGGTTTGGAAGCCCCCATCGCCGAATGAGAGCCGAATAGCCATGACGAAGCAGCTTGCGCGCCCACCTGTGTCGATGGCTGTAGACATGTGCTATGCAAGCACATCCCAGACTAAGGATTGAAAAACAAAACCAGACGCGGCAGCCGGAAAAGTGATGCGCCCCACAGAGGTTCCACGTAGAAGCATTCCAGAAGGTGTGCAAAATCATGAATAAGGATTACTAGGCAAGGCGAACTGATTGGGACTTGTGCGTACCAGCGGTTCGATGGGCCTATAGGGCCATGCACAAGAAATTGAGCGCGGAGACAATCCTAAAGATGATGGGCAGAGTTGAGGCCATAGGTTTGGGAGGAAGGAACCCTCACATAATTGGAACAATTCGTAGGAACCAAGACGAAGTAATTATTCTACCGAGCGAAGTCGACTATATGCAGTTACAGGACACCATTCATCGAGGGCACTTGAAAATTTGCAAACTCGAAGAAAATCAAGTATGGCTGAGGGAGAAAAGCAGGATCTTGGACAAAGAAATCAATAAACTGAAAACAAAAATCACAAAGGCAAGATGTGCTGAGGAGATATGTACGATAGGACAAGAGGGAGGAAACTATGCTACTGCATTAGAGGGATTTATGGCTCTGATACCATGGTTGTGGCCGCACCTCACTAGACAAAGGAATCGAGGGAGCACACCGTATAAGGAAGAACGTGAATCACTGACTGACACAAGGGTAATTGAGGGGTGCTCGTGGACTAGGTTGGAAGGTGCAGGAAAGCCTCGCACGGGTGGTGTGACCACCTAACTATCCGTAGAAAGCACAGTCTTCGCAACTCGACAAGCTGGACAGAGTTGCGGGACTATAAACACAGGTACTAGAAGCCGACATTAAAGTGTAGAATCAAGTCAGACACAGATGATTCAGAAGCAGAGATAGAGTAGATCCAGACGACGCTAGCATGGTGCGTTACAGACCTTCGCGCAACACATGCACAGTTGGGTGGACTTCACGCAAAGATTGCCACACCAGCAGAGCAACTCGAGGACGAGTCGCAATGATTGTGTTGGGGGCATGTTGGGCAGTAGATCCCCTCATAACGGGTTTTTGGGGCTTGAAGCCCGAATTTTGGTTAAGTGTAATGTAAATACCCCGCGAAATGAGGGCGTGGAGAGCGAGAGTCTAGGTTTGTCTACCCTAAAATAATGTAATTTAACGTTAAGTGTGTTAGCCTAGCCATGGTCCGCGGACCATGGGATTGTATAAATAGAGCGAGGCTCTAAGTGTAAAGTCAGTCTAAGTTTGGGAGAAAGAATATGTTCTTTTGGATGTTGAATTAGCTCTGAGCCTATAAGTCCGAGTCTTGTGTTGTAATAGTAGGTAGAAGCTCTGCAGCTGAGTGTGCGAAGACTTGGTAGAGTCCGCAGCTTGTGCGCAGACATCTACAATTGAATGCACAGGGTGGAGTTGGGATTGTACTTGGACAGAGAATTAATAAAAGATAAGTTGATTTTGAATTATTGTGTGTTTATGCCTCTATTATATTTATGCATCTCTTTATAGTTTTATGATTGCACGCACTTGTTATGAATGTTGAATGATTAAAGATAATATTGGGCCCATACAATCAAGTTAAGATCTATAATAATAGCATAGTAAGGGTAAAGGATCTAGAACAATGCTTTTTCGCACTCTTTACAGAGTTGCGCAGAAGCAGTTGCACAAGTTGCGAAGGATAGACGGCTACGTGGAGCAGCGCAAGTCGCAGGTTTGGTTCGCGAACTTCCTAGACTTCATCAAGACATCCCTAGGGTGTGGAAACCTAGTTCTAGCACCCTCCCATGCTACCTCGGATGAGACCTCAGTCTGTGCACCATGGACTATTTCCAAAAGGGCTGATAGTTTCAGGATTTGTTTGGCTAAATCACTTTTGAACCTGGGTCAGGCCCCAACAAGCATAATCTATCATTTCATGATCAAACTGATCACAGTATGAACAAGGTATTCTCATTGGGTTGGTACAATCATGGGTGTAGTGCCCTGGTCCTCCGCAATTGTAACAAATTAACTGTTCGTAGCCCCTTCTTGGTCCCATTCCTCCTCGTCCTCGACCTCGCCCCTGAAATCCAACGCACGTGATCCCCGCAGCTAGGTCGATGCCTCGCGTTTCTATCTGAATTCTATAGGCTGGGGTTCGCTCCATAATTAACTCGTAGCTACAACAAGTACACTCAGCATGGCCTACTAACCTGTAGAAGTTACAAAACAGTTGTTGCAGGGTCTGTGTATACTTCTACAACATATGACAATTGTCTGTCGTGTGTTTTCCTCCTATCTAATAGATCGCACACCATAACACAGGGATCGCACTCAGCCCTGCCTGTGCCTCCGGTCTCAACGGCATTGGTCCCCCTCCTGCCAAGTAGTTCGTGAATACTGGACAGTGGTCCTTGTCATGGCCCTGGGTTTTGCATTTTATGAACCACACTTCCTTGTGCGCCTCCGGCTGCAGTGCCCTATCCTGCTTCAAGTTTTGCATCTCCAAGCAAAGATTCTGTAGTTGCGTGTGGATTTGTTGAACTCCCAACCCAGGGTCTTGTATCGAGGTCTCATGCAACCTCATCGCCATTTCCAATGCTTTGGCCTAGGTAGAAAGTTTATGTTGTGATAGCGTCGTCCTCATGCATGGAAAATTTTAGGGGCGAATTTTCGCCCTTAGGCGAAATTAAGGGGTTTTAAATTTTTAGTGGGCAAATATTTTGTATCATAGTACATTTTTACAAATGGCCTCAAATTTATTTTATAAAAAAATTAGGTATGGAGGTTAGCCCACCTTATTTTAAGGGAGAAGGTAAAAAAGGTAAATTTAGCCCTTCAAATTAGGAGTTACAACCTTCCATTCGCCATAATTTTCAAGAATAGGTTTTATTTAAGTAAATCCTATGAGCCAAATACCATATTTATAAAAGAGGTATGGTAAATTAATAAAAATATAAATAAATGAGAGGTATGGTAAATAAATAAAACATTTTTTATATTTACTCCATAAGTCACCTTATATACATGCAAGGGTGTAAACAAATAAAAATAAAAATAAAGTGGAGGTATGGTAAATAAATAAAAATATAGATAAACTAGAGGTATGGTAAATAAATAAAACCTCTTTTTTATATTTAGTCCATAACCCTCTTCCTATTTATGAAGGCTCAAAACAGAGGTTTTATTTAAGTGAATCCTATGGGCCAAATACCATATTTGTAAAAGGGGTATGGTAAATTAATAAAAATATAAATAAACAAGAGGTATGGTAAATAAATAAAACATTTTTTTATATTTATTCCATACGTCACCTTATATTTAAGAACACTCAAAAAATACTATGGGCAAAATACTATGGGCCAAATACCATGGGTTAGATTATTATTAATACCATGAAAAAAACATTATTAACCCTAATATTAGTATTAATAAAAATAAAAATGGCACATGGTATTGACCCATGGTATTCACGTGGAATGTAGCCTATTTAAAGGGGGGAATTAAACCAGCATAGATCCATCTTTACTCTGGATCTACTAAGCCCCGAGAGGGATCAAATATCGTGATATGCAAACTAGCATAGAGTGAAAAAATATTTGATCCCTCTTGGGCTTGGTGGATCAAGAGTAAAAATGGATGTTGTAATTTAATGTATGTTAAACATTTTAACTTGGTTAAAATAAAATAAAATAAAAATCAATTATTAATTTTATTAATTTTTATAAATTACTAATAGTAATTTTTAAGCTCCAGGTTTATGATAACCCGGACCCATGGTAATACCATGGTATTCATATGAGCATAGACTATTTAAAGGGGAAATTTTATCATCTTAGATCCATCTTAATTCTGGGTCTACCAAGTGCTCAGAGGGATAAATAGATTTCACCCCTCTAAGAGTGGTAGATGTGGAGTTAAGATGGATATAGGTTGGTTTTTATGATAATGAAAGGGATAAATAGATTTCACCCCTCTAAGAGTGGTAGATGTGGAGTTAAGATGGATATAGGTTGGTTTTTATGATAATGAAGATATTAAATAGACTTAAGAAATTATATTGTAAAAGCATCTTAATGTGAATGGTTAAAGCTTTATTCAGTTGTTTCACAAAATTTAGTAAAAAATACCAATATCTCCATTAATATTGGTTTTTCTTATTTAACAAAAAAAATTCAAAACAATGAAACCTTATCACTCTTTCCGCATCACCCTCGTAGAAGATTTCCCACCATTTTTCAAACATTCTAAATATGATATCTTCATGAAAAAGTTTAGGTACTGACGTTGGATTAGTTTTTTGAAAAATAAGCTGGTTTGTACAACCTTTCATCTTTTATGCTATTCTTAGTTTTTCCTAATGATCTGTAGGGGTTGGAGCCACTGCACCATATTTTCCTAAAAGGTGGAGATTGTTCACCAAAAAGGAAATTAATCTACATGTTACAATGCTGTTAAAAAATGTGAGACGTATGAGGGTAGTGAATTATGCTAATAAGAAATTTAGATTGGGAGAGACGTAATTAAATTTTATTATTTAATTGAAGATTTCCAATTAAAATAATAATAAATCTACATTTATATATTCATATATTGATTGGAAGGCTTCTTACAATGGTCACTTCTTTCAATTAGATCCCCTTCAAGCCTTTGGGATACCTAATACTTTCTTATATAATATAGTTGGGGCTTGCTACTTGTTGGCGTGTTGGGGTAAACAAACTTGATGTGTTTTTTTTTTTATCTCGCAGTTGGAGTCAATGGAATAAGAAAGAAATTTGATAACTTGAAAAAAGTGGTAGGTTGACAAAAGTTGTAGAGAAAAGATTAATCTCTCCTACCTTGACAGAACTCATGGTCAATATCAACACCTACAAGAACTTTGTTGTGGAATATTATCAAAACTAATAAAAGGATATGAAAGAGTGTATTGTAAGAACTTTGACAAACACGCCCACTGAAACTTGGAACCTTGTTTGTAGGAAGAGAAAATTATGTTTCTTTTTTCCAAACATGTATGTTAGTATATTACAGTTTAATGAATATGTTTTCTTATTATCATATATGGTTTGATACTTTAACAAAACATTCGCCAAGACTTCACAATGTTTTATTATTCAGTAAAAGATTTGCCAAGATCTTACAAGATTTTATAATTTAGTGAAATATTCTCCATCACTGTACAAGATAATGTAATCTGGTGAGTGATTCGCCAAAAAATTATATATACATATTATATTATTGATAAAATCGCCTCCCATTTTTCCTATGTATCATGGGGATTAGCCCATTTATTATACATATAAATTTAGGGTGGTTCTTAAAATTTTCCCTGATATTCAGAGTGTGAGTTTCATCTCTGGTGTTGCTCCACTTCCAGCAGGCCTGAACTGTACCCCTATGGAGTCACTACAGGAGCACAAGCGTTGCTTCATTGCCAGCGAACCTGAATATTACCCTGACAAAGTCACTTGTTTCACATCCCTATGCAGGAACCATTTCTCGTATTTCACCCTTTATTTATTTATTTAATAAAACTGTGCTTCAACACTTATTTTCTCGATGGGCAGAAAAGGGATCCTGACTTATTGAGAGAAGATGAGGTTTCGCCTTCAGATAAGTATTAATATAACCTTTGATATTGGTTTTCTCATCTCCTTATCCTTTCTCTACTCGATTGGATAAGCATATAAAACATCAAGTATATTCAATACCAAGTTACAGAGTTAGGATACTAGAATAGATGTGGGTTTTATAGGTTCCCTCATGGTTCTCTTATTGGATGTATCATATTTTTCATGCAAACTTATCTCAACATATGGCATCTTCCCAAACAAATAAGAAGAACTGACAGATAGATAGGCTTTGTGGTTGTCACATTCCCCCTTTATTCCACCACAAATTCATTCAAAGCAACACACTTCTCACACAAAGTCTTACTTATGTACAATAACCAAGACACAAAACACGACTCAACACAACAAACATAAAATGAATGAAAAATGACAAACAAAGAAATTGTACAAGGAACATAGCTTAGAGCTGCTACTGAAAATAATGTTTCAAATCTCAACCATTGACAGGAAGAGAGTCAGTCCTCCCGTCTAAATATTTCAACTTGAAAGTATTATGGCCAAGTTTATCTTTGATGGTATAAGGGCCTATCCACAAAGGTTTGAATTTCGTGTGTTTTCCTTTCTCTTCATGGGCTTTATCCCACTTTAATACTAAGTTTCCCACATAAAAACTCTTAGCCCCTGCGGATTTCTTATCAAACCAACATTTGATATGGTTTTGGTGTACAACAAATCTTCTTTGGCTTTGAGCCTTTCTTCCTCAAGTTAAGCAAAGTATCTATCCTGCATTGAACTAGAAGGTGTGGTTTTCCTTGGCACTCTTGGGACAGTTGAAAGGTTGGGAGATGCAGGCTTGGTGGCAAGATAGCTACCTTTCCATATACAAGGACTTATGGTGAATTTTTAAGATAGGGTTTCGGAGTTACACGGTCAACCCAAAGTGCATTCACCAAGCATTATGCTAGTTCGTTTGTTCAGAGAAAATGGCCATTTGATTATGTGAATGAGATTATTGTTTGTTGATTCTACTAAACCATTTCATTGCAGATAATATTTTGATGCATGCTTTAATACAGTCCCATTTTCTAATTCAAACTCATAAAGTTTCAACAAAGAAAAATATGTTTCATTATCAAGGGAAAAAGACATTGGAATTCCAAACCTAGTTATGATGTTCTGTTTTAAAAATTGGATGACTTCCTGGTTGTTGCATTGTCCTAAAGGAACTACTTCGATCCACTGAGTGAAATAATATGTTTTCGTTAGAATGTACCAGTGCTTCTTTGACGATTGTGGAAATATTTCTCCAATAACATCCAATCCCCATTGTTGGAAATGTTCCTCAACTACTATTGGTAGAAGTGGGGTGGTTGATCACTAATCTCGACCAACACATCTCTGATAAGATGGGAAATTACAAGTATATGCATTGTGCATATTTAAATAAAGAGGGCCAACAATAACCAACCCTCATTACTTTATGTGCAGTCATGTCATCCGCAAAGTGTCATCTTGCTAGTCCGTCGTGAAAATCTCTTAACACCTTCTCTATGTTGTGTGGCTCCAAGAATCTTAGCAAGACACCATTGTGGTGCTTTCTAAAAAGCACTCCACAAATGAGTTGATAAGATAGATTTTTAAGGTGAATTTCCATTTTCTTCTTGTTCAATAAATTCTTAGGAAAGGTGCTTGTTGAAAAGTGTGCAACAAGAAATGCTTGTTGAGAATGCAACAAGATGATGGATCTTAGTGGAAAGGAGTCGCCTTCACTAAGTGGGCCCACAGGAAAATTATGGTGCAAAGTCTATTTTTTGATCACAGCAGGAGTGATCACAGCAGGAGTGATCACCACAGGAGTGATCAGAGTCTATTTTTAGACTGCTAGTCAAAAATAGAAAAGTCAAATATTATTGTCTCATAATAATATTTAGACTATAAACTTTATCTTATCCTCTTGGAGCACTTCAGTTTGAGCTACAGATGTGGCACATGCAGCTGTTAGAAGGAAATACGCTTTCTTTTTGGGTCAGTTGAGCTATTGCATGCAAGACATCAGTTAGAACTCATGTGGTTGAGTTCTGTGGAGTTGGATGAGCAGTTAATGGAGTTGTGTTCAATTTGACTTAGTTGAACTAGTTGTATTTAGTCTAATTGATCAATAGACTAAGTGATGAGTTGTGTGAATTAGTTATTAATTAATTCACTAATTATTAACTCATAATGAAACTGAAGAATACATTAGGTAACTCAGTGCATGTACAGTTCAGTGGAGACAGGTGTTAGAGGTTGAGATTGCTATCAGTTGTGACTATAGTTGTGCATGAGACTTTGCACAAGCAATGTATTGAGTATGCCCATGAGGATTGCACAACATATGCCCAGTAGAATAGCTTGTGCTCACGTGATTTACAGTGTGGGTGACTTTCTCCAAGGTAAAAACGAGTTTGGTTCAGCCATTCTCATTCATTCTCTTGTAGGATTGTGCAGTGGAGGCAGGCAAGCAGCGGAGGAGATTTGGAGATCAGATCTGAGCTGTATTGTGTGTAACAGGTGGAGATAGTGCTGGATACTTGTGAGGAGTATTGAATATGTAATGTTACATGTTCTCAATCATTAATATACAGATAGTGTGGGGTTTTCAGCTGTAAGATTTCCCCGGGATACATACTGTGTTAATGTGTGCATGCGATTGATGTTTCATTGTTTTTGATGCTGCTAAATTGATGATCAACGTAGAGGAGGTTATGTATTATGCATGTATTCCACAATAGTGTATAATCGGGATAATATCTGTGAATAAGTGTTTATTATTCAAAATTTCTACATGGTATCAGAGCTGGTTGATTTGTAGAAAAAGTTCTACAGGATATCAAAGCGAGGATTGATCATCAGATCTATTATTCAGAAAGTGTTTACATTTTATTTCTTCAGGCAGAGTCTATAATCGGGCCAGGTAGCCTCTGGATTCATCCTTCTTTTGGAAGGTGAGATATCCGGTGAATGCCCATACAGTCGATCTCTGTACAAGAAATACCTTGTTCTCACGAATTTTAGATCAGAAGCGGTTGAGTTTTGAGCTGGTGGAATGGCGCTCAAGGATAAACTTAGAAACATTAGGTGTGAGAATGGAGACAGTATGCCCCAGTATCTCACGAAGTTCACCCAATGCCGGGATGAGCTGGGAAGTGTGGGGGTAACTATTGAGGATGAGGATATGGTGAGTCTAGCACTCCTTGGCCTTCCTAAGAGTTGGCATAGCTACCAGGGCTTGGTGAATGGAAGGGAGAAATTGCCAGGATGGGAGAGACTTTGGTCGGATCTTGTGAAAGAGGATATTAGACGGCACACCAGAGACAATTCTTCATCTATGCATGATGAGAAGAACTATGCCTTAGCGAGTAAGGCGAAGAAGGGGAAGGGGAAGGTTTCTCTTTCCGAATCCCGTTCTTCCAATGATGGGAAGAAGGTTGACAAGTCGAAGGTGCGATGCTTTCATTGTCATGAGTTTGGCCATTATGCTACTAATTGCCCAAAGAAGAAGTCCAAGAAGGGATCCGGGGAAGGATCTGAAGGTGAGGCACTTGCTTCATAGTTTGAGTTGGATTTCACACTCTTCGCATGCATGGTTTCATCCATGATGGGAAGTGGTTGGTTTCTTGACAATGGAGCTTCTTTCCACATGACCGGTGACAAAATTTTGTTCAATACCTTGGAGGAGAAAGATCTCCAGATACTCATAGCGATGGGTAATGATGAGAAGTATAGTGTCTCAGGTGTAGGCAGGGTTATTTTTCATAGGGAGCATGAAGCTCGCCTTACCTTGACCAATGTCAAGTATGTACCAGGACTGAAGAGAAACTTGGTGTCGATCGCAATGCTGGAAGACAGAGGCTATGATGTAGTCTTCAGTAAGGGAAAGGTTTTCCTTAGACACATCATCACTAGACAGGTGAAGCAGATTGGTTCACGGGTCAAGAACTTGTATGCTCTTGAGGTTCAAGATGCATGCAAAGCCTTGAGCAGCGAGGCAACTGATGGAGACTTGGTGGTTGAGAGGAAGCGTATATTACCTCTCAACATGCAGAGCCAGAAGAAGTCTCAGATGATTGTGGAGGAGCCACGATTGGTGCAGCAGCTTCAGAAGGTTGTGGAGCAGCCACAACAAGGGAAGCTGAGAAGAGATCGAGTAGAGACATCTACTCATGCAGAGACCTCCAGTAGGGGGAAACTTCGAGCCAGGTGGGCTGAGGGATCGCATGCAGCCATACCTCTAGGTAGGGGGTGGGGTGATGTGAATTGATCGTCCCAAGAAGGAGGGGCAAGATGCTTGAGGTACCCAACCTCTTGGATGAGACCTTGCTACGGGAGCCCCAATGTGTAGTAGCAGGAACTGACTGATTGGGTAGAGACAGATGCGGATGGAGCGGCAGAGAGAGCGACAGTGTAGGGAATCCCAGGACAGCGCATAGCATGCAGGCTGCAGCAATGCGAGAGGCACAAGTGTTTTGCACAGTGCTAGGTGGCACAGAGAGGTGTGCAATGGTGCGAGATGCATGGAGATGTTGCAGTAGCGCAGATGTCAGAGAGGGAGCACTTGTCAGTAGTAGGTAGAGCTTCAGCATCAGAGTATGTTCCTAGCCCAACAGAGTGGTCAGTTGGGAGTTTTTTTGTTCCAAGTGTTGTTGGAACAAAGTGGACCGAGCAGATGTGTTGCATGCAGAACATTCTAGAGTTTCAGGATCGGGTTTGAGAGGAAGCCTTTCTTGTTGAGAGGGAGTGTTGAAAAGTGTGCAACAAGAAATGCTTGTTGAGAATGCAACAAGATGATGGAGCTTAGTGGAAAGGAGTCGCCTTCACTAAGTGGGCCCGTAGGAAAATTATGGTGCAAAGTCTATTTTTTTATCACAGCAGGTGTGATCGGAGTCTATTTTTAGACTGCTAGTCAAAAATAGAAAAGTCAAATATTATTGTCTCATAATAATATTTAGACTATAAACTTTATCTTATCCTCTTGGAGCACTTCAGTTTGAGCTACAGATGTGGCACATGCAGCTGTCAGAAGGAAATAAGCTTTCTTTGTGGGTCAGTTGAGCTATTGCATGCAGGACATCAGTTAGAACTCATGTGGTTGTGTTCTATGGAGTTGGATGAGCAGTTAATGGAGTTGTGTTCAGTTTGACTTAGTTGAACTAGTTGTATTTAGTCTAACTGATCAATAGACTAAGTGATGAGTTGTGTGAATTAGTTATTAATTAATTCACTAATTATTAACTCATAATGCAATTGAAGAACACATCAGTTAACTCAGTGCATGTACAGTTCAGTGGAGACAGGTGTTAGAGGTTGAGATTGCTATCAGTTGTGACTATAGTTGTGCATGAGACTTTGCACAAGCAATGTATTGAGTATGCCCATGAGGATTTCACAACATATGCCCAGTAGAATAGCCTGTTCTCACGTGATTTACAGTGTGGGTGACTTTCTCCAAGGTAAAAACGAGTTTGGTTCAGCCATTCTCATTCATTCTCTTGCAGGATTGTGCAGTGGAGGCAGGCAAGCAGCAGAGGAGATTTGCAGATCAGATCTGAGCTGTATTGTGTGTAACAGGTGGAGATAGTGCTGGATACTTGTGAGGAGTATTGACTATGTAATGTTACATGTTCTCAATCATTAATATACAGATAGTGTGGGTTTTCAGCTGTAAGCTTTCCCCGGGATACATACTCTGTTAATGTGTGCATGCGATTGATGTTTCATTGTTTTTGATGCTGCTAAATTGATGATCAACGTAGAGGAGGTTATGTATTATGCATGTATTCCGCAATAGTGTATAATCGGTATAATCTCTGTGAATAAGTGTTTATTATTCAAAATTTCTACAGTGCTATGCTATAGATATTATCGGATATATAAATACCAAGACGATGTTTAACTTGTCTAGGGATCCCCATAAGACCCATTGTAAATACTATAGGAGGGCCCACTTACCATTTGGAAAAATACCTAGCAAAGAAACTTAAACCTTTGGTAGGCAACACAAGTTCCTTTTTTAAAGACTCCACCCACTTCATCAATGAGATCAAACACTTAAACCTAGAACCGAATGACTTATTAGTTAGTTTTGATTTTAAAGCTCTATACACCAACGTTCCCATAGAGGAAGCCATGAAAGTAATCTGTAAAATCACAACCTCTGACATGGCCCAATTAATAGAGGTTTGTCTTGAATCAACCTTCTTCAGCTTTAAAGATGAAATTTATGAACAAACCTGTGGTGTAGCCATGGGATCTCCTCTATCTCTCATCTTTGCCAATCTCTTTATGGAGGACTTTGAAAACAAAGCCATTGAATCTCCCCCATTAAAACCGAAACTGTGGAAAATATTTGTCGATGACACCTTCATTATTTGGCCCCATGGGAAAGAAAAATTAAATATGTTCTTGCATCACCTGAACAGTCAATCCAATTCCATCAAGTTTACCATGGAATTGGAAGAAAATGGAAACATTCCCTTTCTTGACATCCTAATCAATAGAAACCAGGATGGTTCCATATCTCACTAGGCCTATCGTAAGAAAACACACACAGAACATTACCTACATGCCAACTCTCACCACCATCCTTCTCAAAAAATTGGTGTTCTCAACACTCTAGCAACCAGAGCTGTACGTATTTCGGATCATGATCACTTTGAGAAAGAGAAAACCCATCTTATGAATGTATTAAAAAAGAATGGATATAATAAACACCAAGTGATCAAAGCCTTTATGAATGCTAAGAATCCCAAAAACAGACAACCTATAGATGATCAAGTGAGTAAGGTTCACCTCCCCTACATATTAGGCACTACAGACAAGATTTCCTATATTTTAAAGAAAAACAACATTAAAACCACCTTTAAACCCATGAATACCATTAGCAAATGCCTTAAATCAGTCAAAGATTTGGTTGATCCCAAATGCCACAAAGGAGTTTACATGGTTCCTTGTTCATGCGGAAAAACCTACATAGGGGAAACTGGTCGGTCTATCCAAACTAGGATTCAAGAGCATGCTGCTGACATAAAACATAACTGCTCAAAAACCTCAACCCTAGCTGAACACTCCTGTAAAACCAATCATCATGTCTGTATTGAAAACTCTAGAGTAGTGGCCAAAATCGATCATTATCACCATAGAAAATTTAGAGAAGCTATAGAAATAGGCAAACACCCGAACAACCTCAATCGTGATGAAGGATGGAAAATAAGTGACAATTGGATTCCTACCTTAACCTCCTGATCCAACCTCCCCCACACCCTCCACTACCATATCCTCTCTCCAGTGAACCTTTCACACTTATCACTAAACCTACTTCTCTCTCTCCCCACCTCAGTCTCTATTAATCACAACATATAATTTAATACAACCATATGTAAAATTAAAATTGATTAAAATTATCCAAATTAAAAAAAAATAAATAATAAATAAATAAAATAAAATAAAAATTATATATTTCTAAATCTAAAAATCTATTAATTCCATCAAAAAATTAGATTAAGCACTAATATCACAAAACTAGATTAAACACTAATATTACAAGAATCTTAATAACATTCTTAATTAAATCCCAAAAATAAATAATTAAATTAAATTAAAATCATTCAATTATTACAATAAAATTGTTAATCATTAATTAATTATTATTACAATACAATCATATGTAAACTAAAATTGATTAAAACTATCCAAATTAAAAAATTTAAAAGTTTATATATTTCTAAATCTAAAAATCTATTAATTCAATCAGAAAATTAGATTAAATACTAATATCACAAAATTAGATTAAATACTAATATTATAAAAATCTTAATAACATTCTTAATTAAATTCTAAAAGTAAATAATAAAATAAAAATAAAAATCACTCAATTAATACAATAATATTGTTAATTATTAATTAACTAATGACAATATTATTAATTATATTCCCATTACTTAAACGCTAAACCTCGCTACCTTCTAATACTAATATTATAGAAATCCTAAATAACATTCCTAATTAAATTAATTTAGTACAAACATATTTAAATGAAAATTAATTAAAATTATAGAAATCCTAATAACATTCTTAATTAAATTCTAAAATATAATAAAATTAAAATCAAATCAAGTTAAACAACTTAAGTATTAGAACAAAATTATTAATTGTTAACTAACTAATGACAATGTCATTCCTAATAGAACTTTTCCCCAAGAGAGGTCAAATTTTGGGGGGAGGCGATCAAGGCTCTAGGGTTCAACAAAGGGAGTGACAGAGGGTAACAGGTACCCATGGAAGCACAGGGAGGAGAGAGCTCCTCTCCCTCCTATAGTAATGTGGTTGCAAGTAGGGGAAGAGCAGGGAATAAGAACAAGCCTCCACAACCCTTGGAGGTCAAGACAAAAAACATAGAAACTCAGAAGGCGGAAGGCAGCAATACCCAAGCAGAACAAGGGACCCACAAAGAGAACCGACAGGAGAAGAAAGCAGAAGACAGAGGTCAAGAGATAGGGAACAGATCCAAGCTGGGGCCTTGTAAACCCAAGACCACAACCAAACCACGGGTTATTTTAAATGATCCAGCTCTACAAGAGCACAGGGATCACATGGAAAATTATGCCATTATATGCAAATTTATGGGTATCTGGCCGTCAGACAAGGTGTTGTACACTTGGATAAAATACAACTGGAAACCAAAGGGGAAGCTAAATATACATCTTGGATCCAAGGGTTTTTTTACAGTGGTATTCACAAACATGGAGGACAGAGACAAGATTTTTGAAGGAGGACCATACTTCTTTGCAGCTGTTGGACTCTATATGCAGCCATGGATGATGAACTTTGTGCCAGAACAAGAAACCTTCACTTCAGTACTAGTATGGATTAGACTCTACTCCTTACCTTTAGATTACTGGATGCCAGAATCTTTAAAAGATATAGGTAATAAATTAGGTCATTTCTTAAAGATTTATGAGGCTACTCTACAAGGAAAATATACCTCCTATGCTCGTATCTGTGTGGAGATGGACCTATCAGGAGCCCTTCCAGATGAGGTCATTCTAGAAGTCTATGATGAGGAATGGTTTCAAACAATTGACTATGAACATATCCCGTTTAGATGTCACAAATGTCATGAACATGGGCACCTATCTAGAGACTATCATCTTAATAGAAGGGAGGAAGATCTAAACACCAGTAAAGGGAAAGATCAGACAGGTTTCACCAAAGTCAGAGGAAAAGGAAAAGGAGGGGGAAGGAAGACACATAAGAACCCTACTGAGAAGGAGAACAAAACAAGAAGGCACAACAGTTTTGAGATCTTAGGAGAAGAAGATTCAGATGGAGGTGATCAAAAGAGTACAGAGAATCAGACAGCAAGGGGGAAAGGAAAAGAGACCAGCATGGAGTTCATTTAGGAACAGAATGAATACACGACAGACCCTTTGTGTAACATGCAAATAGAAAGAGACCATGATACGACTCAAAGTGAAAGTGGCACAGAGGACTAAGACTTACAAGAGATCTTGGAAAGGGAGAACCTAGAGTTGGAAAAGTTTCTTGAACGCGGAGGGAACCTGGGAATAAACTCTATACCTCAGGAGGATGTTGACAAGGTACAACAGCTATTCCTTAACAAGTCACATCAAACAGCTGCAGGAGTCAAAAGAGGACATGATAACTAGGAAAATAAAGGGACTTCCACAATAGGACTAATAATAGGAAAATTAACAAAAAACCCAGGAAAGAGGAGGGGAAGGAAAAGACAGAAAGAACTACTGCTGGAGTGTGGAAAACTCATGATTGACTCTGGAAGGATGAAAGACCTTTCCAGTTACTCCTTTACAACCCCATCTCAATGAAAATCACAACCTAGAACATTAGAGGACTTGGGAGCAGAAGAAAATAGAGGAATCTAAGTAACAAGATCAAAGAGGAAAAACCTGACATAGTATTCTTACAAGAAACAAAATGCTCAGTGGAGAAGATCAGAGAAAAACATAACAAATGGTTAAATAGATATGAATACCTTGAAGTTAAAGCAAATAAATCTGCTGGTGGCATTCTCACTCTATGGGATCCACAGAAATTTGGTGTGATTGATGCAGAGGCTTCCAGACATCACCTCTCTATGATTTTCCAACCAGTGGGTGATAGGCAATGTTACATGATCACCAATGTCTACAGTCCTCAGCCAATGGAGGACAAACTTCGACTCCTCACCACTCTGGAGGATATGAAGAAAAGATACCCAGCTCTACCCTGGATTCTAGGAGGTGATTTTAACATGATAAAATCACTCGTGGAGAAGAAAGGAGGTACTAGAACTCTTGGTAGGGATTCTGTTGCCTTCCAGAACTTCATCACCAATATGAAATTGGTTGACATGGAAACCAGTAATGGAATCTTCACTTGGAATAACAAAAGGGGCAGCCCTACCCAAGTAGCCTCAAAATTAGACAGATTCATTATCTCAGAGGAACTTCTTCTCATGGGAAGTAGCCTGAATGCACTCATCCTACCTTTTGGAGGTTCTGACCACTGGCCTATTCAATTGGAAGCTTCTCTATTTGGTAAACTGAAGAACTCCCCCTTCAGGTTTGAGAATGCTTGGCTCACACACTCAAACTTCCTCACAAACATCGAAAAATGGTGGAAGGAAGAGCTACACATTTATGGTACAAAGATGTTCCTTCTTCACAATAGGCTCAAGCATATTAAAGGTAGACTCAAAGAGTGGAATAGAAAGGAATTTGGAAATATCTTCAAAGCCAAAGGAGATGTGGAAAAGAAACTAAAGGAAATAAACCAAATTCTTATCACAGAAGGCCATACAAATGAAAGGAAAGAGATGGCAGAGTCACTTTAGCATGATTGGGAAAACAGATGCCTACAAGAGGAAATATTCTGGAGAAAGAAATCCAGAGTACAATGGATTAAGGAAGGGGAGAGAAACAACAAATTCTTCCACGGATCCACCATAGCTCATAGAAACAACAACAGAATTATGAAACTCATAGATCGATATGGAATAGAAAGAAACACTCATGAAGAGATGGAAGGGTTTCTAGTCCAACATTTTCAGAGAATTGTGGAGGAAACCTCGGAAGATAGATATCAGTTTACGAAGAGATTTACTCAATACATTCCTAAATTGGTTTCTAGATATGACAATTACAATCTCAACAGACCAGTAACAAAGGAAGAAATTGAGGAAGTCATTACAGAGATGCACAATGGGAAAGCACCAGGCCCCGATGACTTCAATGTGGACTTTTTCAAAGGATGTTGGCGGATAGTAAAACAAGATATTCTGGAGGTTTTGGAAGACTCTCAGAAATTTAAGATGGTCTTAAAGGCACTCAATGAATCTTTCATAGCCTTAATCCCCAAACGAGGAAAGGCCACCTCTCCAGACAGATTTAGACCTATAGAATTATGCAATGTGGTGTACAAAATTATATGCAAAGTAATTACCAATCGTCTCAAACCACTCCTCCCTACCCTAGTCTCAGAGGAGCAAATGAGCTATGTGGAAGGAAGACAAATTATAAATAACATTATTCAAGCACATGAAGTGGTTCATTCACTCAATACCAATAAACAGGCAGGGATGATAATTCAGCTGGACATAGCAAAGGCCTATGACAAACTCAGCTGGTCATACATAAGAGCAGTACTAAAAGCCTATGGCTTTGATCACAATTGGATTAAGTGGGTCATGGCACTAGTTACCACATCCAGTTGTTAAATTCTTCTCAATGGTTCTCCCTCTGAAACCTTCAAGCCTACAAGAGGACTCAGGTAAGGGGATCCTCTCTCTCCTTTCCTTTTCATTCTAATTATGGAAGGGTTAGGGAGAGCAATCAGAGCTGCTAAGGAGGAAGGGAGAATTAAGGGTCTGAGACTCACTCAAGGTGGCAACACGGTGACACATCAGGAATTTGTAGATGACACTATGCTTCAAGGCACACCCACAGTCAAGGAGGCCAGAGCATTGAAGCAGATTTTGAGTGAGTTTTCTTTGGCAGCAGACACAGAGGTAAGTCTCACTAAATCAAAGATTTTCTTTTTCAATACAGATATTTTGATTCAAAGAAATCTTTCCAGAATTTTGGGCTTTCAAAGAGAGTCATTGCCCGCGAAGTACCTGGGAGTTCCCCTCACTGAAAAACCGTTACACAAGGAAATCTGGGAGCCTGTTCTAAATAAGCTAAAAGATAAGATTAGAAAATGGAAAAATAGATCACTAAATCTAGCTAGGAGACTGATTCTAACTAAGGCTATCCTCCAAAGTATCCCTATCTATATGATTTTGGCCATTCCGGCACCAACTAGTGTTATTATGAATATAAGAAACATTCAAAGAGACTTTCTCTAGGGGAAAGGTGAAGAAAAGAGGAAATGGTCCCTAGTGGCATGGGACAGGGTATGCGAACAAAAGTCCCATGGTGGCTTGGGTCTTCATGACCCAGGAACTCTTAACGAAGTTTTAGGAGCCAAAATCTAGTGGAGATGGCTAAAGGAAATTCAAGCTCCCTGGGCAAAACTGTGGAAGCAAAAGTATGCAAGAGATTGGCAGGAGAAGAACCTCATAAGAATGACAAGACAAGTAAAAGGTTCTTCAATTTGGAATAGAGCATGGGAGAACAAGGCCCTAGTCCAAAATCATAGTTTCTGGGAGAACAGAAATGGAAATCTGGCCTGGTTCTAGGAGGATAATTGGTAGCAGGAGGAAAATCTCCGCAGTGAAGATTTAGCAGACATTCACATAGATACCATCAACAAAGGTTTAAGGAGGGTAAGGGACTATTGGGATCACTCAAGGAACAATGAGAAATGGAGAATATGGAAACTTCCAGAGTATAGAGATACGGGCAGGAGGCATACTCAAGCTATAGCCCTTAATGGTCTTTTGGAAGAGAGGCAAATCTTAACCTCAACCTTGGAAGATCAATTAAGATGGGGAAAGAATAAGATAGGTCTCTTCACCCTTAAGGAGGCCAAAAGGATAGACACAGGACTTAACTATCCAAACACTGATAAAAAGTGGAAAGAACTCTGGGATAATCCTCACTGGATGAAAGTCAAACTGTTCAAATGGTTGGTTCTACAAGGCAAGATTCTAACATGGGATAACCTAAGAAAAAGAGGCTTTGTTGGCCCCTCAAGATGTCACCTATGTGGACAACAGGAAGAAACCACTAATCATCTCCTGAAAAGATGCTCATTCACCACAATACTTTGGCACTGGGTTGGTGATTTCTTTGAGCAAACAGACGGAAATGTAAATGACATCATTTCTACATTGATAAACTGGAGGAAAAACTTTTCAGAGAATGAGATAATAACCTCTACTTGGGCGCTGACCCCAGGGTTGTTAATCTGGAATGTTTGGAAGGAGCGCAATAACAGGATTTTCAAGGATAAGGCGAGCCTAATGAGCAACATTCTAAAGATAATCCTTAAACAACTCAGAGAGTCTATGCACATCCTAGGAGGTGCTGATACTGGAAAACTCATAGGACAAAGAGAAGCTAGAATCCTGGAAAAGTTAGAGCTCAATGTCCATCTCCCTTAGTGTTCTATACAAATCAACAAGAATATCTCTACTGAAAAAGCTTCCTAGCAACCCCCTTCTCATGGTTTTTTAAAATTTAACATTGATGGGGGCTCTAAAGGGAATCCGGGTGAAGCAGGTTATGGAGGGGTCTTGAGGGATGAGGAAGGCAACATTCTGGTCATCTTGCATAGTTATCTAGGAAAATACACCAACAATATGGCTGAGCTCATGGAAATGGAACTATGCTTAGAAACTCTTCTCAAGTACAGAATTCACAATGTCATCATTGAGGTTGATTCGGAACTAGTCATTAATTTGGTGAAGAGGGTTAATACTAGCACTGCACCTGAGAAAATATCAGGCCACTGGTAGCTTCTGCAAGTCTACCAAAGAATCCAATCACACCTAAGAGTGTTATGTACTCTTAGGTTGGTGCATGTCCGTAGGGAAGCCAACAAAGTTGCAGACTGGCTTGCCAATGAGGGGGTTCGAAACAAACATATTGACTTGTGCTGCTGGTGGGAGGAGGTAACAGATGACAGGATGAAGAAGGAATGCTCATCCCGGGCCCTTAGTGACAGACAACAGTTTCAGGAAAATTCAAGAGACAGAATTTTATCTCATTTCAACGATGAATAAGTTCACTTCGGACAGTTTATCAGAGGATAGGCACTATCGGTTCTCTAAGAGTACTTATAGGAAAAAAAAGGCAAAAATCATGACAGTAGTTATCTGCTCTCAGGAGAAGGGATTCCATGTGAGACGAGCGCCACAGAGTGTCAACTCCACTCTTATGGCATTCCTTGTAGGATACCTCCCTTCTGGCTAGGTCTTCCTCGTTCAATGCGGTGGAGGTCAATGGAAGAAATTACCGGGGTCAATAACTGCTTGGAATACACCACCTGCTCAGGGTGCCCTCTATGGTTTTCTCAGATTACAATCGTTGCCATTTATCTTACGACGCATGGAGGGGGGAGAACAATGTTTACTGCCTTCTTTGTTGGGTATTCCATGAGTGGATGTTTGGTCCGGTTTTTTTTGTGGCCATCAAATCCGGAGGAGGCAGATCTACGGCCACCTTTTGGTGTGCATGTTGGTGGGCCCGAAAGGACAAAACCACCAGTGGTTTACCACCTTCATCGGGCACTTTTTATTCCAAAGTCGGTTTTTTCCAAAAGCCAGTGATTCCACTCAGGTTGCTACACGTGGCAGAGGACTAGAAATGTAAACCGCCTTCATCGTGCATTATTCTGCGGGCTTTTAAGCCATGCAATTTGACCACCAGCCGTTGGATCTGAAGTTTTAGATCAACGGTCAGTTTTGATCGTGCATCTTGAGGTTTTCCGTGGGCTTGGACTCTGCGCGGGTTGACTTTTGACCGTGGGATCGTTAGGTGTCAGTTTTTCGGTGAGTTTTGGGTTGTCCACTTTTGGTTCCTGGCTAGTCCTGACTTTGTTCCAATTTGTTTTTCGGATATTTTTTCAGTTCTTGGAGTATCTCCACTCTCCCTTTGTGGAAGTCTGAGCCTCTGTGTTTACACTTTCCCTTTGTGGGAGTTTGTTGTATCCTGTGTAAAATTTGTATTTTTTTCCTAAGTTAATAGAAGGACTGTCTCTTGCTTTAGCAAAAAAAAGACAATATCATTCCTAATAAAAATTATGATAAAAACAAAGTAAAATTAAGATTATTTGTCTCTAATTCAATTTATTCTATCATAATCATATTCTAAAAACTAAATAAATTTTTTTCTTAGGATTCTATATATTTCTAAGAAACTAAAAATATAAATAAATTAATAAGAACAATGTGATAATTAATTAAAATTCAATTATTATTATAAAAATACTAACTGTAATAATTACCAAGTTTTATGAATTACAAAGTTTTATTAATTATCAATTAACCTAACCTAAGGCATGTCGGCTACCATCTTTCTCACTCCATCACCATCTCACACCTCTATTTATTCATTCTGCCGAGATCTAGCTTACACACTTTTTGATCTATCCTGATGATGAGCCACAGTGGATGGCTCGAAACGTCGATACAAAGAATTATGGATGCGATAATCCCGGAAGAAAACTCTACACAAAAAACTTTTTTAATGTTATACATTTCTCTTTCTTGGTCCCTTCATGAAATATCTTTGTTCACGACATCCTAAGCTTCTACTGCAATTTGACAAAGGCCATGACCCTTAATAGTATGAATTGTTTTGAACTATAGATCATATTCCTACAAATAGCTCATCCAATTATCCCTCTTCTCACCCATCTCTCGTTGCACAAAGAGTGTTCTAATTTCTAGATGAGGCACATAAATGATTGTGTGAACTTTAAGGAGATAGGGTTGTTACACAAAATATTGTCACCATGACTATTTGCAGTCAGTATGGGTCTATCATCATTCATACTGTCCTCCTAAGCAAGTCTCAAACCTCAGCTCTTCATGTCAAGCTTTGAAAATGAGAGAAAGACCTTAAAAATCAATAAAGCTCTGGTTCCACACTTTCTCTCACTGTTTCCTGCGGTCCCGCACCCCCTGTTCATGTTACCTGCAGACCTGCCCGCTCTGTCTCTAAAGGAGTGGGTGCGGACCCCTGTGAAAGTCAAAAAGGCACAAGTTTATTCTTAAAAGCTCACTTTGGGTTAATTCTAGATGATTCTAGAAGGAATCTTGACGTGGATGGTTCGCTCCTAGGTGGTTCATGCATCCCAAAAGTAAAGGAGCTAATCCCTTGATGAGAGGAGCTTATCCCTTTGAAGGATGGCTTTATCCCTTTGAAGGAGGACCTAGTAACTTCCCTCCATTGCACTATAAATTAAGGCATTGGGCTGGTTGCTAGAGAGGTTAGAAGCTGAACATTTTTGAGAGTAAATGCTATTGGAATTGAGACTTCCTAGTTAAGCTTGAGAAGAGAGATCACATACCTTTTGGCTTCATTGGGAAGAGAGTGAAACTTGTCAAATTAGAGGAGACTTCTTGTTGGACCCTGGGAGAAGCTTGTGCAGCATCAAGGCATAAGGTTGTAAAGTTCTTCTTTGATTTAAGTTAATACAATCAGATTCATTTTTCTCAACAAATTGTCTTATGTGATTTGTTTCATGAATTCCTTGATCATCATGATAAGTATGCTTTATTATATTGGCTTTTCAGGTGCTATTTAATTTGTGTGCTTTTTTGTGTTTGCAGATTCTCTACAAGGGAGCTCATTTGGATCAACGGAGCGAGGCTTCCACAAACTTGCATTGGACCCAAGGTAGGCCTAAAACACTTGTTTGCCTTTATTTATAAATTTCATATTTAGAGAAAGATAGAAGTTGATTGGTTTGTTTGTCGCTAGATATCATTAGATACTAGCGAGGTTGGTCTTGTCCGCAAGAACGACTTATCCGGTCGACAAACTGGCAACTCCACTGGGGACTTGATTTTTTGATTTTCTTTTACTTTGACTTGAGAAACTGTGTTTTTGTTTTTGTTTTTGGCTTGTTGTGTGTGGAATTGGGTAGGTTTAGTAAATCTTGAATTATTTTTTGTTTTTCATACTTTTGGGAGAGGACCGCACCCTCTGCTTGTAACATAGTGTGGACCTACCCGCACTTTTGCTTTACACACAGAGCGGTACCACACCTGGGTAAACTGGGAGCCTGCGGACCCTATCAAAATTTTGAAAAACTTAAGATTTTCTCTTTCAGTTAGCTTAGGATTTGTTTAGGTGTTTTTAACCTCTGCCCAGATCTGCACGTGACTTGTCAGGAACTTTTCTTAGGTTAATTCCATTGGCATTCATGTTTTAAGATTTTATCAATTGGGTGTTTTGAGTCTCTTTTTTGAGAAATTCTTAATTTGATTTCCGTTGGTCATTACTTGGAGGTTTGTCTCAGTCTTTTCACAATTGTGTATGAGTGTTAATCGCCTTTAAGTGTTTTTATTTTTTGATCTTTGGAACTCTCACCCAATTTTCTTGACGTGCACTTGATTGGTTCTTAGATTACATTAGAATCATCTTGTGTTTGAGAATTCTCTTGCATAGATCACATTTGCATAATTAGAATTCCCATTTTCAGAATATGAATGAAAAATGTGCATAGATTACATTTGCATACTTTTCAAATGAATTGTGCATAGATTACAATTGCATAGTTTACATTCTGAAAAATCAATCGTAGATTTAGATCAGCTTTCTTTGATTTAAATTTACATATTTTTATTCTTGTTTTTAACACGCAAAAATAAAAATAAAAACTATTTTGGAATTGATTTGCATTAGTTTTTCTTGATGAAATTAGTGCATTAGAGAATTTTTTATATTTGCTCTTAGTGATCAATTTTTTGCATTGTTGGAAGTGAATGGAAACTCTCTCCTTACTTTAGTTAGGATTCATCGAATTGAAAAGATTACATTATCATATTCGATTGCATTCAATTTTGGGTCGGGTCATAACACCATTGGTTTCATATCCATTTACCCTTTTGAGTAATAACAACCTTAATAACACAACGTTTAATTAAAATTCATCTAGTAATTTTTACATTTTTAAGGCTCTTTCCACCAATCTAGCTTAGGCTAGTGTCTTGGAATAGGTTTTAGTTAACTTTCCAAGACAGTAAAACAAACAAGTAGTTGTATCTTGCGGTAGGAGATAAATTCCAATTGTTACATCTATGCTCTAGGAAAGCTCCTCTTAAAGGAGAAGCACGAGATCATATCTGAACCAGTGTGGGAATCAATACTTCCTCATTGGGAACGATAGAAGATATTCACGTATTAAAAATGGTAAACCTCGGATTAACCATTGTCGAGGAGCCTGGGGTCACTTGTTGGTAAACCTTGGATTATGTCAAGGAGCCTTCAAGGGGATTGAGCTTGCTACTCTGCCCTTGCGTGTGTGTCGGATCACAGACTGTTCCCCCAGGTATATTTGTTTTTGCTGGTAACCATAGTGACCATAATCTATAGGATTCTTTCCTAAGGTGATGGTCGAGGGAAGATCCCACTGTACCTGGAGCAGACGTCGACTAAACTCACTTGGATTTTCTGGGGGGTTCTCTTCACTCGAGACGGTTTAGTGGAGAAACTTGTGCCAGTCTATTCATTAAGCAGGCTGTCGGGGTAACTGTTCCAACCACCATTTCTGTATTGAATTCTGCGACGCTGGATTTCATCACCAACTAGTGTTTTTAGTACGGAAAGTTACTGTTTGTGTGTGGTTTGACTCCTAGATTTGATAGCGCGTGTTAATTTGTTTGTTTTTACTTTAGAGACCATAGGTGTGAATTGTGACTTGTTAATTTTAGTTTTAAATTGTTAATAAAATTCACTGAAGTTGAATATAATGGCAACTATTCCAGAATTTACCAACCAAGGAACCCCTCTTAACGAGAATCCTAGTACTTTTCCTTACTTTGGAAATGTTGGTCCTCCTTATATGGCTACTTTTTCATTACCTGGATTTACAATAGGTTTACCGATATGGTTATTTTCAACTTCATTGGCCCCAAATACTCTAATTGTTCCACCTCAACCCAATGCTTCACCTCACCAGAGTTCACCATCTCAACATCACCAACCTTCGATTGACCCTTTACCTTCTTCGCCTAATTTTTCTTCCTCCATTTCTTCCTCTTCGCTTGGTAAAAGCCTTGACGCTAGTAACCAGGTGGCTAAGAAGAAGAAGAAAGGGAAGAAGAAGAAGAAGAAGAAGAAGCAAGATAAGAAAGAAGTCAACCAACCAACCATCGCTATAAGTGTTAGTTGTGTTGGGGAAACCTCCAACATGCATCGTAAACCCAAATACCCTTGCAGGCTTTGTAAGGGTGACCACTTCCTTGTCAATTGTCCTGGTATTCCAAAGGTTTTGGAAGTATGGTCAAAAAAATCTCATCAACTTTCCATTGATCCATCAACCAGTGATAGTCAGGTTCTTGGGAAAAAGGGTAAAGTTAGGTTTCCTTGTAAGTTATGCAAAGGGAGTCATCAAACTCACATTTGCCCTCACATGGATGAAGCCTCAAAATTGTTGTAAAACCTTACTGTTCCACAGCAAGAATTTCCAACTGGTTATCGTAAAATTTCTCCCAACCTACTGTCAACTGACGGAGTGATCGATCTAATTTCAAGTACATTCGATCACACTCTTCCATTGGAGAGTGAAACTCATATCACTCAGGTTGATGATCCTTTAGTTGATCAAGTGGTCGATTCAATTTGACATTTGGTCGATTCCACTCTCCCTTTGGAGAGTGAACTTCATACTGCTCAGGTTCTTCTTGTTACATCAGATTCTTCTACGCCAGGGGGCATTTCACCTCTTTCTACAGAAACCCCTCCAAGTACTGAGGTCTTTTCCTTTGATTGGAATAGACTGACAGAACCTCGTCTTCCCTCCTCCATCCCTTTCCAAATCATTGTCAAGGCTGATGGTAGGGACATACACCGCACACAGGTAGATGAAGGTGCTTATGTTAGTATTTTATCCTCAACTGCTTGGAAAGCTTTGGGTTCCCCTCAGCTTGCGCCTATTACGCAGAATCTGAAAGCTTTTAACAGAACCATTAGTGAACCTTTAGGGATACTTCCTAAGTTTTCTATTACCTTGGAAGGTAAAACTGTTTGTATTGATCTTATGGTAGTTCGAGGTCCCTTGGATTTCAATTTACTCCTTGGGTGCGACTATGTTTATGCAATGAAAGCTGTCGTATCGACACTCTTTCGTGTGATGTCTTTCCCTAACAATGGAAATATTGTGACTGTAGACCAGCTTTCGTTCCCTAGTCTTGTTTCAACTACCAATAATATGACACCCCTAAATGTTCTTGATTCTAAAGTGTTATCTACCCCGCCACGGGTTAATTATGTGGCAACTGGTCCCATGTTTTCAGTTACCGATGTAAGTGAGCCTCTCACTGTTTGCTCATCTTCCTTTGATTTAGATCTGGTAATTGACATGGAAAACTCTATGGGATTACTTGAATGCGATGTTCTTATCCCTTTTGAGTCCCTTGACATGTGTTCCTTCCAGAGAACTATTCTTCCTTTTGATGAAGACCTCTTGGAAGCCATGATCGAGGTGTGTCCATTGGCATGTCTTTCTTCCAGTTGGAAGCCATGATCAGTGAGCGAGGATAGTTTTTTCTTGTATCAACCTCGTTAAAAAATGAAACAGGTTGTCTCGAGGAAAGTTCTTTTTACTGTGTCAACCTCGTTAAAAAATGAATCAGTGAGTATGAGGACAGTTCTTTTCCTGTGTCAACCTCATTAAAAAATGAATCAGTTGGTTCGAGGAAAGTTCCTTTTACTGTGTTGACTTCGTTAAAAAATGAATCAGTGAGTATGAGGATAGTTCTTTTCCTGTGTCAACCACATTAAAAAATGAATCAGTCGGTTCGAGGATAGTTCCTGTCACTGAGTCAACCTCATTAAAAAATGAATCAGGTGTGAAGATAGTTTTTTCCTGTATCAACCTCGTTGAAAAAATGAAACAGGCTGTCATGAGGACAGTTCTTTTCCTGTGTCAACCTCATTAAAAAATGAATCAGTCGGTCAGAGGATAGTTCCTGTTACTGAGTCAATCTCATTAAAAAATGAATCAGGTAGATTTTAGGTTATATAGGTAGATTGTAGAGAGTAGTCAACGAGGATATTTTGTTCTTGTCTCAACCTCATTAAAAAATGAAACTAGGAGTCATGAGGACAGTTCTTTTCCTGTGTCAACCTCATTAAAAAATGAATCAGTTGGTCAGAGGATAGTTCCTGTTACTGAGTCAACCTCGTTAAAAAATGAATCAGGTATGAGGACAGTTCTTTTCCTGTGTCAACCTCATTAAAAAAAAAATGAATTAGTATGTTATATAGGTAGATTGTAGAGAGTAGAATTCAAATAGATTGTAGAGAGTAGACTTGAGCATAGTTCCTTGTCTTCTGTCAAGCTCATTAAAAAATGAATCAAGGTTTTTAGAGCATAATTCCTTATCTTGTGTCAAGCTCGTTAAAAAATGAATCAATGATTTTAGATCATAGTTCCTTATCTTTTGTCAAGCTCGTTAAAAAATGAATCAAGGATTTTTGAGCATGTTCCTTGTCTTGTGTCAAGCTCGTTAAAAAATGAATCAAGGATTTTAGAGCATAGTTCCTTGTCTTGTGTCAAGCTCGTTAAAAAATGAATCAAGGATTTTAGAGCATAGTTCCTTGTCTTGTGTCAAGCTCGTTAAAAACTGAATCAAGGATTTTAGAGCATAGTTCCTTATCTTTTTTCAAGCTCTGTTACACAAAAATATCGTCACCATGACTATTTGCAGTCAGTATGGGTTTATCATCACTTATACTGTCCTCCTAAGCAAGTCTCAAACCTTAGCTCTTCATGTCAAGCTTTGAAAATGAGAGAAAGACATTAAAAATCAACAAAGCTCTGGTTCCGCACTTTCTCTCACTGTTGCCTGCGGTCCCACAACCCCTGTTCACATTACCTGCAGACCTGCCCGCTCTGTCTCTAAAGGAGTAGGTGCGGACCCCTTTGAAAGTCAGAAAGGCGCAAGTTTATTCTAAAAAACTCACTTTGGGTTAATTCTAGATGATTCTAGAAGGAATTTTGACGTGGATTGTTTGCTCTTAGGTGTTTCATGCATCCCAAAAGAGAAGGAGCTAATCCCTTGATGACAGGAGCTATCCCTTTGAAGGAGGGCTTTATCCCTTTGAAGGAGGACCTAGTAACGTCCCTCCATTGCACTATAAATTAAGGCATTGGGCTGGTTGCTAGAGAGGTTAGTAGCTGAACATTTTTTAGGGTAAATGCTGGTGGAATTGAGACTTCCTAGTTAAGCTTGAGAAGAGAGATCACATACCTTTTGGCTTCATTGAGAAGAGAGTGAAACTTGTCAAAGTAGAGGAGACTTCTTGTTGGACCCTGGGAGGAGCTTGTACAGCATCAAGGCACAGGTTGTAAAGTTCTTCTTTGATTTGAATTAATTCAATCAGATTCATTTTTCTCAACAAATTGTCTTATGTCATTTGTTTCATGAATTCCTTGATCATCATGATAAGTATGCTTTATGATATTAGCTTTTCAGGTGCTATTTAATTTGTGTGCTTGTTTGTGTTTGGAGATTCGCTACAAGGGAGCTCATTTGGATCAAAGGAGCGAGGCTTCCACAAACTTGCATTGGACCCAAGGTAGGCTTAAAACACTTGTTTTCCTTTGTTTATAAATTGCATATTTAGAGAAAGATAGTTTTTTATTGGCTTGCTTGTCACTAGATATCATCAGATACTAGGGAGGTCGATCTTGTCCGCAAGAACGACTCATTCCGTGTGACAAAATGGCGACTCCATTGGGGACTTGATTTTTTCCTTGTTTTTACTTTGACCTGAGAAACTGTGTTTTGGTTTCTGTTTTTGGCTTGTTGTGTGTGGAATTGGGTAGATTTAGTAGATCTTGGATTATTTTTTGTTTTTTATAACTTTGGGAGAGGACCGCACCCTCGGCTTGCAACACAGTGCGGACCCATCCGCACTTTTTCTTTTCACATAGAGCGGTATCGCACCTGTGTGAACTGCGGGCCTGTGGACCCTGTCAAAATTTTGGAAAACTTGAGATTTTCTCTTTTAGTCAGCTTAGTTTTTGCTTAGATGTTATTATCCCCTGCCAAGACCTTCATGTGACTTGTCAAGAACTTTTCTTAGGTTAATTCCATTGGTGTTAGGGTTTTAGGTGAAATTCCTAGAAGTTTTGGTTGCCGGGCTTGGTTTTCATTTTGGTCTTGTAGTAGCTCAGAGCTTAGAAGTTGTAGAAGCCTCAGATCACCTTGGTTTTTACTGGCCTTCTTATGAGTCTGACCATTTGCAAAATTTTCCTTTGTTGAGTAATCTACCTTGTGTTTTCTCTTTGTGAAACTTCAAAAAGACTTGTGTTAAAAGTTTGGATTTCATTTTTAGAAAAGAAAACAAAAATTGGTTGTTTTTTGAATGATTTGTGATTCTGGACAAATTGGTCCTTAGTTTGCTTATAGCTAAGTAAAACATCCTTGAAAAGACATCTTGTAAGCTTTTACTTCAAATAGTTTTTTATAGTTTATAGATCTCAAGATTAGAATTTTCCATAGTTTTGAGTGTTTTATAAAAATAAAAAAAATCTCTTTTGGAAAAAGTTTGTTTTTGTAGTATTTGAGTGTTTGAAAGAAAAAGGAAATTTTTGTGAAAATAACTAGTTGTCTCATTTTGAGTGCATTGGAAAAGACAAAAAGCTCTTCTTTTGATTTGTTTGTTAAGAAATATTTGTGTTTACAAGCATTTGCATTCTCAAACTCTTTCCTAGCTAGAAATTCATTGAAGGGAAAAGATTTCTTATCATCTTAAGTGCATTTTTTAGTGATTTCGAGTCGAGTCTTCACACCACAAGTTTCATCTCCGCACCTCTTGACTTAAACAAAAACCAATAAAAATAACGCTTAAAGTAAAATCTATCTAGTAATCTTTTTATTTCTAGGGCTCTATTACACCAACATAGCTTAGGCTAGTGTCTTGGAGTAGGGAGTAATTAACTCTCCAAGACAGTAAAACAAACAAGTAGCTGTATCTTGCGGTAGGAGAAAAATCCAATTGTTGCATCTATGCTCTAGGAAAGCTCCTCTTAAAGGAGAAGCACGAGATCGTGTCCGAACTAGTGTGGGAATCAATCCTTCCTCATTGGGAACGACGCTAGATATTCACGTATTAAAAACGGTAAACCTCGGATTAACCATTGTCGAGGAGCCTGGGGTCACTTGTTGGTAAACCTTGGATTATGTCAAGGAGCCTTCAAGGGGATTGAGCTTGTTACTCTGCCCTTGCGTGCGTATCGGATCGTAGACTGTTCCCCCAGGTATATTTGTTTCCATTGGTAACCATAGTGACCATATTCTATAGGATTCTTCCTAAGGTGACAGTGGAGGGAAGATCCCACTGTACCTGGAGCAGATGTCAGCTAGACTCACTTGGATTTTTTGGGGGGTTCTCTTCACTCGAGACGATTTAGTGGAGGAACTTGTGCCAGTCTATTCATTAAGCAGGTTGCCGGGGTAACTGTTCCAACCGCCATTTCTGTATTGAACTCTGCGACGTTGGATTTCATCACCAACTAGTGTTTTCAGTACGGAAAATTATTGTTAGTGTGTGGTTTGATCTCCTAGATTCTTTAGGCATGTGATTCAATTTGTTTGGTTCTTTAGAGGCTTTAGGTGGTTTTCATTGAGATTTTACTTTGTTTGCATGTGAAGTAGTTAAAATATTTAATCGTGGTTGAATTACCGAGGAAGTCCCGTAGACTTCGGGGCCAACCTCTTGAGTTTTCACCGAGCCAGCCTGAAGGGTTAAGAGCCCTTGTAACTCCTAGAGATAGTAGAGTTGGGTCACCTGAAGAAGGAGAGTCTTCTTGGTACACCCTGATTATCAAGATTTAGTAGCAGATTATAATCCACAGTCTGTGTCTGTTTCCAAAGTTACTGGTAGCTTTTCATCTACTAGTGATTTAGGTGAGGAACCTTAAATATCCGAACTTGAAACTGAATTTGATGCTACGCCAACATCGAGATTTACCTCTCCAACTTCTAGTGGTCCTGGTTCACCCAGGGTAGAAAGAATAATTACCAAAAATCTTCATTCTGGACTTATAGCTATTGAAGAACTTGCTACTCCGGAAGAAGAAGAAGGCATCCCTATCCCTGAAAATCAACCTGTTATAGAGCTTAGGGAGCGTGAATCAATCTTTTACAGTCCACCTAGGAGCAGTGCTTGGTATCTTTCATTGACTAATTTTTTGGAAAACCCGGGACTAAGTTTTTCACCACCTCGTATTCCTTATCACCCAACACCTAGGGGTTACTATCCTCCATTAAATATGTCAAGACAGTCGTCCATGTTTTCTCAATCTCCAGAAACCTTTTTGTACGGCGGTCCTTCTGTTCCCTCTGGGTATCAGTCACTTACTGGTACTTTTTCGGGAGCATCTCCTCAACCCATTGAACAAGGGTTATTAACTGGAAATAATGGAACTAAGCCGTTGAGTGTAGAAGATATTCTCATGATGTCAGGTACTATTCCTAATCCTCAACCTCAAGGTGGCCAGTTACCGCCTGGGGGGCAGCCTCAAAGTCCTCAATTATCGCCTGGGGGGCAACCTCAAGGTACCCAATTTGCGCCTAGGGAGAAACCTCAAGGACAGTACATACCTGCGGGATAGTACGTTCCTCAAGGTCAACCCCATACTCAATATGTACCTCAGGGTCAACCCCAGTATCAATATGTACCTCAAGGTCAACCCCAGTATCAGTACATGCCTCAAGGTTATCAACCTCAAGGTCAGTACTCGAACCAAGGTTTCCAACCACCTTCCGGTCAATCATATGTTCAAGGAACTGGAAAAGTACCTCCGAACTATCAACCCTACCCTCAACCCGGTTATGGTCCTCAATATTCTCAACCTGTTATGGGTCCATACCCCGGAATGAACTTAGTGTGGGATCCATCTCAAACTCAACATGTCTTGCAACCGAATGTACAGTTTTCATCTCAAACTGGACAACCCTTAGTTTCTGGTTCACCCCAGCAACTTGTCTAGTCTACTATTCAAACTTTTGTACCTTTTGTAGTTTCTCAGCCTAGGCCTAGTACGCCTCGTACTCCGCCTCAAACGGCTGCTGCAACATCTGTTCAATCTACCCCACCTACTTTTGGAGTATCGACAGCTCCGGTTCTGTTGTTCCTGTGTCAACTCCTCAGACATCTTTACCTCAGTCTGGATCCACAATTCAAACTTCGGTTCAAATGCCTGTAGGACAACCTAGTTCAAGTACGGTTGTCACAAGTCAACCTCAATTTACTTATCAACCGTACCAGGGACAGTACCAATTCGGTCCTGCTGTGTAGCAGCCAGTCTATCAGTATCAACTGTACCTTGGGTATACATATCAGCAACCTCAACAACCCCAGTACGGTCCGGTTAATCTTGGTTTTCCGCGAGGATACAATATCCCAAATGCAATTCCAATTCCTAGTTATCCTGGATATCCTCCTCCTAGTACTGGTCTCATGACCCAGAGTTTTAGGGACCCTAATCGTCAATTACTGTTTATCGCAACTTTGGACTTGCCTAACTTGTCGCGCCTTACAAACGATCCCATTAACTATCTTCCGTTTTGGCCGCCAATGCCGAATAAGTTACCTAGTGATATTCCTAAGTTTGAAGGCAAATCAGGAGAGGACCCATCGAACCATGTGATGACTTATCACATTTGGTGTGCGTCTAATTCCATTTCAGATGATTCAATCCGTTTAAGGCTTTTCCAGCGCACTCTAATTGGTCTTGCGGCCAAGTGGTACATTGAGTTACCGCGAGCCACTTTTTATAACTTTAGTCAGTTAGCTACTTCATTTTTAACTCATTTTCAGTTGCCAGTCAGATATGACAATGACACGGAATTATTAACTTCATTAAAGCAGTTAACGTCCACTTACATTTCTGATCACATTCATGAATGGAGGCGTCGACGGCGTTTAGTGGAGGTTTTTATTCTGGATCAGATCTTAGCTGAATGGTTTGTAAAATCTTTATTGCCAAAGATCACTGAGGATGTAGCTAAAGCCGGAGTCGTTACTGAGGAGCAAGTAATTTCTCAAGCACAATACCTTGACTTAGTTTATACGCAGTCAGGTACGTTACACGAGAAAATCCCCGATCTTCCCAAGCAAAATCAAATTGCTGCAGCTTCGTCAGGGTCTCATGCCGCTGATGGTATGATTGGTACGGTTAATACCAAAAGTAAGAAGAAGTCTTCCAAGAATTCTTCTCCTATCATAACCTTTCCAGATTCCTCAACAGGAGATTCTTCCGCGGAAATTTCCGCCGATATTCATGTTGTAGAGTCATCTACAGCCAAATCAAAATCTGGTGGTAAGAAGAAAGGGAAGAAGAAAAATAAAACAAATAAAAATTCGAAAGAGAAACCAGAAAAAGCGGAATCAAATGATGAGAAACACAAACCTCGTTATCCTTGTCTCATTTGTGACGAAGAGCATTTTACAAGAGACTTCCCTCATCGAGCAGAGGTTGTGAAAATTGTCAAAAGTTCCCAAATGCCTGTTGTTTTGAAGGATCATTTTCCAAGTCAAGACAGTAAGATGATAGGTTCTTCCTCAAATGCCAATGAAGAACCCATACTGATGACGTCCCATGTTAGGATTGCGACTCAATTGCATGATTATGGAAGTAAAAGTCCTGTTGATGGTAAAAAAGCAGAATCTTCTCATTCTAACCCATCAACCTCAGCTCCCGGTTCCGATCCGCTACAGATCGAGAAACCTAACCCAGACTTAGTAATCAAACCGCCCGCCAAGGGTATACTTCGAAAGTCAGCTTTCAATCCAAATGCGAGAGCAGCTCAGAACTATAACATTTTTTTGAATTATTGACCGGAGAATCCACAGTAAGAATATTTTTACACCAACGTTTCGAATCCCAAATGGGATCCATCATCAGGGTATGAGAATGATGATAAAAGAAGAGCAGAATGGAAAGGATAAATACTCATGAGGGTAACATTTTTAAGGAGCAGCACAGGTCAGCTGAATCTAAATTTATTATAATTTAATTTTTATTTTTAAATTTATTTTTCAATTTTTAATAAAATTATTTTTATTTATTTAATAGAAATTTTATTAAAATTTTTAATTTTAATAACAAGGTTCATAACCTATAGAATAAGAAGGAAAAAGAACTAATACTAAAATTTTTGATAAAAGATTGACTGAACCAAAATATATTAATTTCTATATAAATTAATTTAATATATTAATTCATATTAATAATTATAAATAATAAATATTTATAATTGATCAATATAATAATTAATATATTAATAAATAATTATATAGAAATTATTATATTAAAGTCTTAAAAAGGAAATAATTAGGTTAAAGGAGCAGCTATAATAAAGGAAGGGATCATAAATTAATTCTTGAAGAAATACTAAGGAAATATATCAATTTCTATATATAAATTAAATTAATATATGAACCAAATTATATTAATAATTATAAATAATTAATATTTATAATTAATTAATATAATAATTAATATATTAATTAATCGTTATGTAGAAATTAATATATTAAAATATTCTAATGTTAATAATTTTAATTGTGAAATACATAAAAAGTACTGACCAATAATAATAGAATAGGAGGGGGAGGGAAAAACTAACCTGCTTGAAGGCTTACCTGGGGATGGGTTGACGCTTTTTGATTTCACTGATCAGGGGAAGCCAGCTTCCGCTAATCTCCATACCATTGTCTCTGTTCAGATTACAAGGATGCTTCAAAATTTCGAGGGCTTCTCTGATTTTTCGTCTCTGATGCTGCTCTTCCCTTGCGATAATTGATGCGCTTTCCAAGCAGATGTGGTGCTTAGTCTTTGAGGAGTGTTCTGCCAAGGCTGAGGTACGAGATCTTCCATTCTTGATGTCAGCGCCATGTTCCTTGAGTCTTGTCTGGAGGGAGCGACCTGTTTCACCTATGTAGCTTTTTCCACAAGAACAGTCTATTTTATAGACTCCTTTAAGTTGCTGCTTGTCAATATCATCTTTAACAGACTTCAAACTTTGCCTGATAGTACCAGGAGCTGAGAATTGTGTTATAATGTTTTTCTTTCTTAGGATTTTAGCCATTTTGTCTGTAACCCCATGGATATAAGGTAGAAAAACCTTACCACATTGAGGTTGGTCCTACCCATTAGATTTGGGAGATGACAACTTCCTTTCAGCTTTCTCTATGGCTTTTTTAATCTCATGATCTTTGTAGCCTATATTCTTAAAAGTTGAAACCAAATGCCTCTTTTCTTCGTTTATATGCTCTGAGTCAGAAATTCGAAGGGCTCTAATGGCAAGAGTGTTCAAAACGCCAAACTTTTGGGCTGGGTGATGGTGGGAATCCGCATGGAGGTAACTTTCTGTGTGGGTTGACTTCCTGAAAACCTTATGGCCCAAAGAGCCATCCTCTTTTCTGATGATAAGAATGTCCAAGAATGGGATGCTCATGTTTTCTTCAAGCTCCATTGTGAATTTTATTTGAGGGGAGATGGAATTTAGGTGAATGAAAAACTTGTCAAGTTCTGCTTTACCATGAGTCCATTTTATATTGGTGTCATCAACAAAGCGTTTCCACCAAGCTGGCTTTAAAGGATAAGATTCCAGGGCCTTCTTCTCAAAATATTCCATGTATAGGTTGGCCACGATTGGCAAGAGGGGCGATCCCATTGCTACACCAGATGTCTGTTCATAAAAAGCTCCTTGGAAGGTGAACACAGTTGACCTTAAGCAGACTTCGGCCAGTTTTGCAGTCTCTGGATCAGTAACATCTTTTATAACCTGGATGGCTTCATCAAGAGGAATCTTCGTGAATAAGGAAACCACGTCAAAACTTACAAGGATGTCATCCCTTTCCATCCTTTCATTTTTAATAAGATTCACAAAGTCCTGGGAGTCTTTGATGAAGGAATCAGTATTTCCAACAAGGGGTTTTAGAATTTTAGCGACATATTTAGCAAGCTCATAGGTTGGGGAGCCAATAGTATTAACTATCAGTCTAAGGGCGACCCCTTCCTTATGGATCTTGGGTAATCCATAGATTCTAGGGATGGTTTCACAGGAGGGGGTTAATTTCTTCTTCAATTTTTCGTCAAGGTTGGAATCTGAGATTATCTTTTTTACATCCTTCATGATTTTGGGCATGGGATTAATGCTTAGCTTCTTATAACTGCCACAATTTAGGTGATCATTCATTTTCTGTACATAGTCTTCTTTATCCAAGATAACCGCTGCTCCTCCTTTATCTGCTTTAAGAACTACTATCTTGTCATTATTCCGCAAGGACCAGAAAGCTTTTTGCTCTTCCTTACTCAGGTTGCTTTTGGGAGTTTTGGCTTTTCTCATGATGAGAGAAAACTCTTGCCTTAATGTTTCTTTGTCTTCCAGAGGGAGGTTGCTAATCCCATCTTCTATGCTACAAATCATCTTTTCAATGGGGAGGTTTTTAGGGGCCATTGCAAACCCCATACCCTTGCTGAGAACATTAACGGCTACCGGGTCAAGTTCCTGGGAAGACAGGTTGACCACTTTTCTTTTTGATATTGACTCACATGTGTTTACTGAAGACATACTTTTTCCTTCTTTGCTGTCTTTGGAGTTCACTGAATCTTGATTGCTTCTGTTATCTGGGGTATTATTTTTGCATTCCACGTCAACACAAACCTCCTGGTCACCCTTGCTAAGCCCATTACATTTTACCATTTCTTGTTGGATAAAACTGTCAATTTTAATGTTTAATTTTTGACTTTTCTCACCACCATAGAAATCGTTGACTCGGTCATGCGCACTTTCTCTGGGAACCTGCATCCTATCGATAGAATCCGAGCCAACTGTGCTGAAATCGTTCTCATTCTTTTGCGCCCTGCCTGATGAGTTATCATTACCTGTGTCAATATTATTCAACGTTTTTGGTTTAGATATCTCACCATTTATAATCACCTCTGCGTATTTATTATCACCATCACTATCTTTATTTGAACTCTCATGATTGCTAACTCGGTGGCTGATACCACTGTTATCCAAAGGGTCTGCGCAGTTTCTGGGGGAGCTTGAGTAATCTGCGCAGTCTCCACGGCTTTCATTACTTGAATAACCAGCGCTGTTTGACATACTTGCGCAGTTTTTTAGGTTTACAACGTTTGAACAATCTGCGTGGTATATCTCGCTCATTGCTTGTGAAGAAGGAGTAGCACCTGCGTAATTTCCAGGGTTTACTTCCTTTAATTTTACACAGCAGCTATCACCGCCTTTTCCGATGCTGGTTTTGCCAACGATTTGGATCGAACTTGGATATGCACCGAGTAACAGGTATTGACTTATACTGTTTGCGCATTCTTCAGAGTTTTTTATAAAATCTGAAACCAGAAGTCTGTCGCTGTTATTTCTTGCGCCTTCTCTATTGTTAATATCTTTAATGCTTACATTCATTGGCTTATTACTACGTTCAACTGCGCAGTTTTCAATGGTATTCACCTTAGCTCTGATGTTTTTTGCAGAATTATTGGTGGGTTCCAGATTTGTGAGTATCACCTGAGAATTTAAAAGCTTGGATAGCTTCTTACGCTGCCTTGCCTGAGCAGTCTGTCCCTCCTTTTCTGCTTTCAGGGCAGTCCTGGCATCTATAATGGCCCAAAGATTTTAATCGATGTTGTTGGCAAGTTTAAGGTGGGATGAGAGGGCTAAACGTCCAAGATTTTCCAGGGAGGCTCTAACTCTTCTGATTTCTGACCGGATTAGGGAGAAGCTAAGATGAGAAAACGCCTTACTGTTGTATTTGTTATGCAATTTAACCTAGTTAACCTAATTAGGTTAAATTAGTTCTTTTTTAAGACTTTAATATAATAATTTCTATATAGTTATTTATTAATATATTAATTATTATATTGATCAATTATAAATATTTATTATTTATAATTATTAATATGAATTAATATATTAAATTAATTTATATAGAAATTAATATATTTTGGTTCAGTCAATCTTTTATCAAAAATTTTAGTTATTAGTTCTTTTTCCTTCTTATTCTATAGGTTATGAACCTTGTTATTAAAATTAAAAATTTTAATAAAATTTCTATTAAATAAATAAAAATAATTTTATTAAAAATTGAAAAATAAATTTAAAAATAAAAATTAAATTATAATAAATTTAGATTCAGCCGACCTGTGCTGCTCCTTAAAAATGTTACCCTCATGAGTATTTATCCTTTCCATTCTGCTCTTCTTTTATCATCATTCTCATACCCTGATGATGGATCCCATTTGGGATTCGAAACGTTGGTGTAAAAATATTCTTACTGTGGATTCTCCGGTCAATAATTCAAAAGGTACAAACCACAGATCTCTTAAATCCAACTATAACATTGTTGAAGATCTAGTTGTTTCACCTTCAACAATGTCGGCTTTGGAAGTGCTGCAATCATGTCCAACACAGCGTAAATTACTATTGTCGGCTATAGGAGCTGTTGACGTTTAGGACTCGAACCTTATAATTTTCGATCTAGAAAATAGTACACCGCGCTTACCTCATCAAATGGCTTTCCAGATCCCAGTGTTAGTCAAAAACAGACCTATTTATAGGACTGTGATTGATGAGGGAGCCTCAACGTGTATTATGTCGATACAGTGTTGGAGATCGCTTGGTTCTCCTTCGCTAAATCAATCCCCGACGATTCTAAAGGCCTTTGATGGCTGTGGGTTTCATCCTTTTGGCATTCTACAGGATTTACCTATAGGGGTAGAAGGCAAAACTGTTAATCTAGATGTGGAGGTGGTTGATGCCCCTCTAGATTACAACCTTCTCTTGGGTCGTAGTTGGTCTTACGCTATGACAGTTTTCGTTTCATCGGTCTTTCGGCTTATAAAGTTCCCTCATAATGGAAAGATCGTAACTATAGACCAGCTGACTTACTTTTCATCCGACCCAGCCTCTTCTGAAAGTATTCAGCATGTCAGCAAAATGACTATCCCGTATAAGGATGTTGGAGTAGGACTAGTTAAAGATGCTGGTTTACTGGGAACTTTTCCTTTTCCTCCTATAAACACATCGTCTTCTACTACAACCATTCAGATGATTTCGTTAAACACCATTGTTTATGATGATCCTTGGATCGTACCTTCCGAATATGAGATAGACTCATTTGGTGATGTTATGCCTTTGAGTCCATATGAAATTGCGTATGAGGCCGTGCAGTCGTTTTCCGACCCATCTTCAACCAAAATTGACTTAATGAATGTGGTCCATGAGAATCACTTTCAACATCAAACTCAGATTCAACAACGTTTTCCGAACTTGTTCACACTGATGAGAAAATTCGTGAAATCCTATGTGTCAATGATTTACCATGGGAAGATCTTCATCATAGATCTTCATTTTTACCCGAGAGTGATCGTTTTGAAAATGATTTCTCATCTATTTTTACGACTGAATATGTCAAGGAACCTCAAAATCCAATGAAAAATCCTGATTCTGAGTTAAATTTGGGAAACATTTCTCGAACAATTCCTATTGATATTTCGGTTAAGCCTGGAATTGTTGAAAACATTCATATAGGTGCCTCTTGTACGGAAGATGAAATTCAAACATATAAGGCCCTATTTCAAGAATTTCGCGACGTGTTTGCCTGGTCATATGAGGAAATGCCAGTAATTGACCCCGCAATTGTTATTCATGAAATCAAAACTTACCCGGATGCTAAACCCGTCCGACAACGTTTGCGTCAGATCCACCCGAGAAAAGCTGCTGCTATTAAAGCAAAAGTTGAAAAATTACTCAAAGTAGGTTTCATTTATCCGATCCCGTTAACGGATTGGGTATCGAATATTGTTCTTGTTAACAAAAAGCAAGGGACAATAAGAATATGTATCGATTATAGGGACATTAATCAAGCCTGTCCAAAAGACAATTACCCAACTCCCTATATCGATCAAATCATTGATGATTGTGCCAGTAGTAAAATATTCTCCTTAATGGATGGTTTTTCCGGATACAATCAAATCAATATTCTACCTGCTGATCAACCAAAAAGGACTTTCATTTGTCCATGGGGGACATTTGCATATTGCAAATTACCTTTTGGGCTCAAGAACGTCGGGGAAAATTTTCAAAGGGCCATGTCTTATGCGTTTCATGATATCCAGCACATTGTGCAACCCTATCTCGATGATTTTCCTGCTCATTCATTACATCGAGATGATCATCTCATCCATTTACGAGCAATATTTATGAGGTGTAGGCATTATCGGATTAGGTTGAATCCACACAAGTGTGTTTTCTGTATAAAAACGGGTCGGTTACTGGGGTTTGTTGTTTTGAAAGCTGGCATTTGCGTATCCCTCAAAGGTTGAAGCTATTGTCAAATTGCCTCCTCCTTCGAGTCTTCGCCAACTCCAAAGTTTGCAAGGGAAAGCAAACTTTTTACGTCGATTCATTCCTAACTATGCCGAGATTACAAAGGGTTTTACCCGGTTGTTGAAACATAATACTCCATTCTTTTCGAATGAGATAGCTGAGAAATCTTTTGATGCACTAAAACACGCATTGACCCATGCACCGTTATTGCATCCTCCCAACTACAACTAGGACTACTTCTTGTATCTCGCCGCCTCGCATTCCACCATCGGAATGGTGTTAGTTTAGGAAGATGAATTCAGTACTGAACATGTGATATATTACCTTAGTCGAACTTTAAATCCAACTGAGCTAAAATACTCACATGTGGATAAATTGGCATTGGCAGCTGTTCAAGCTGTCCAACGTTTTCATCATTACATTTTACTACGTAAAACTACAGTAATTTCTGATTGCAACCCTATGATCTATATTTTGACCAAGAAATTGCTAGGGGGCAAGTACTCCAAATGGATTGTGATCCTACAGGAGTTCGACTTGGAATTTGAAAAGTCTAAGTCAAAGAAATCTTTAGTTTTTGCGGAGTTAATGTGTGACCTCCCGCGTGCTGACACGGAAACTGTGGTGGAAGAGCCCATTGCGGACGAATCCTTATTTCTAATCAGCACTTTAGATCCATGGTATGGGGATATCATCGTTTATCTCCAGACCTAATCCTTTCGGCCAGAAATTTCAAGGTCGGAACGTCGAAAAATATGATTCCAGTCCCAACAATTCAGAATTATTGGAGATACTCTTTATCGTCGTGGGGCGGACTCCGTTTTTCGACGTTGTTTAGGAAGCTGAAAGGGTTCTAAATGATTGTCACTCTAGAGCGTGTGGCGGTCATATGTCTGTGTATGCCACAGCCCAAAAGATATTGCGCATTGGCTACTTTTGGTCGTCCTTGTTTAAAGATTGTATTAACGCGGTCCGAAAATGCCACAACTGCCAAATTTTTGATCGAAAGATGCGCGCTCCACCTGCTCCTCTCCACCCTATAATTTCCGTCAGTCCATTTGTAAAATGGGGTATCGATTTTATTACATGTAACCCTCACTTGGTCGGGGGGCATGCGTATATCATCCTTGCGGTAGATTATTTTACCAAGTGGGCCAAGGCGATGCCTACATTTGAGGCAGACGGAAAAACAGCTGCGATTTTCATGTTCAATCATATAATTGCTAGGTTTGGTGTTCCACAAGCGATTATCACTGATCATGGTCGTCATTTCCGAAACGTTATGATGACTGAACTTACAGGCCAGCTTGGCTTGCGCCACGATAGTTCAACTCCTTATTATCCACAAGTTAATGGTCTGGTTGAAGCCATCAACAAAGTTCTAGTCATCATTATCTGACGAATCATTGGGATTCATAGGTCAAATTGGCATAACATGCTATTTTCAGCGCTTTGGGTGTATCGAACCTCAGTAAAAACGTCAACAGGGTTCACTCCTTTCCAACTAGTTTATGGTCTGGAAGCTATGTTACCCATTGAATGCGAAATCCCGTCATTGCAAATGGCCATCGAATTACTTCCAGCCACTTCTGAAGAGGAAAAACGTTTATTATACTTGGCTCAGCTAGATGAGAATCGACGTAATGCTACATTGGTGATCGAAACTCATGCAAAACATATTAAAGCTTAGTATGTTCAAAAGGTGACCCCTCGCAATTTTTCAGAATGAGACCTAGTCTTATTGTATGATCAAGCAAATGATAAATTAGGCGCTGGAAAATTTGTACCTATGTGGCATGGTCCCTATGTTATCAAGCGAAAGCTAGCAAAAGGGGCCTATGAATTGGTAGACTTTGACGGGGTCTCTTTAGGTAAACCCAGAAATGGTCTTTACCTGAAGAGGTATTATGCTTAAAAATGGGTGTGGAGATTTTTAGTTAGGTTAGTTTTCTTTCTAGCTAGTGTGTTTTATTTTTAAAAGTGTGCTTAGCTTAGAGAGTGTTTTTCATCATTATTCCTGCTTATCTTGGTTTTACTCTTGATATTGCAGATGTCGATGCCTCTCCAAACATACATTGGTTTTGCTGATGGTGCTTGTCATAATACACGAAACATTTCTTCCATAGCTTGGGTTATCTATTCGCCCTCTGACGAGTTGGTATCTATGCATGGGGTAAGCCTCGGTCAAACAACGAACAACATTGCCGAGTATAGTGCAGTGATTGAGTTATTATCTGGATCTATTTCATTTGGGATTCAGAGTTTGATAGTGAGGTTAGATTCTAAACTCATTGTATTACAGCTTAATAGAGTATATGTCATTAGAAATCCAGTGTTATTGAGATTATTTTTGAGAGTGCATCTCTTGGAACGTGAATTTGATTATATTGAATATCAGCATATTCCAAGATCTTTAAATACATTAGCAGATGCAATTGCTTCTCGAATGTTAAGTAGACATTTGCAATAATCATACAAATAAATTTAAAAGCATTCCATAACATTTTTTACAAGATAAGCCGGTAAAAATGATATAATATAATATAGGAGTGTGTCAAAATATACATCGTCCTCGATCATAGGTTGAAAAACACCTTATGATGGGCAAAAATGATAAGTACAAAAAGCAAAAAATGTCATATGTGTCTAAAATAGGCGATCATCCTATCACTGGTGATGATCTCGATAAGAAACCACTGTACGGGCCACCTTACAAAGGAACCTCCTGAAAGGTCCTAGGACCCCAATCACATAGCGCTGTAGTCGAAGAGGAATGTCATCTATACCGGTCTCTAGAATGTCTCCTGTCAAATGCTCTAGATGGCTCTCCAATTCGACTAAGGTCTCTGCTGATTCATCCTGTGGGGCTGGTGCCGCTGCAGCTCGTTGTTTTCTCTCGTAAGGTTGGAGAGCGGCTGGTCGCTGTGGACCCACATCTGCATTTGAAACTTTTACTATCAATTTTGGGACGAGATAAAAACAAAAAAAAATTAAATTAGGAAAATGTTGAAAATGATTTTACCTGAGTCATCCCATTGCTCTCCTGGTGGAAGAGCCATGTCTGGGTCACCACGAAAATCTACCCCAGCGTAAGGAAAGTCCTGAATAGAAAAAACCTGGTTTTCCAACCAATGGAAATACTCATGTTTGAATCGAACAACCTCTGTCCCCTCATCAGGATGACGGGCCATAACTGCAACCCATCACATCAGTTTGGGCTCTCGAGGAAGTCCAGCTCCAATAGTAAGGTGTTGTGGGACCAACATTGGGACCCTCTCTAGACCAAAGCTCACGACTGAAGCACACAGGTAGATGAAGGTGCTTCTTTTAGTATTTTATCCTCAACTGCTTGGAAAGCTTTGGGTTCCCCTCAGCTTGCGCCTATTACGCAGAATCTGAAAGCTTTTAACAGAACCATTAGTGAACCTTTAGGGATCCTTCCTAAGTTTTCTATTACCTTGGAAGGTAAAACTGTCTGTATTGATCTTATGGTAGTTCAAGGTCCCTTGGATTTCAATTTACTCCTTGGGCACGACTATGTTTATGCAATGAACGTTGTCATATCGACACTCTTTTCCGTGATGTCTTTCCCTCACAATGGAAATATTGTGACTGTAGACCAGCTTTCATTCCCTAGTCTTGTTTCAACTACCAATAATATGACAACCCTAAATGTTCTTGATTCTAAAGTGGTATCTACCCCACCACGGGTTAATTATGTGGCAACTGGTCCCATGTTTTCAGTTACCGATGTAAGTCATCCTCTCACTGTTTGCTCATCTTCCTTTGATTTAGATATGGTAATTGACATGGAAAACTCTATGGGATTACTTGAACGGGATGTTATTATCCCTTTTGAGTCCCTTGACATGTGTTCCTTCCAGAGAACTATTCTTCCTTCTGATGAAGACCTCTTGGAAGCCATGATCAGCGAGCGAGGATAGTTTTTTCCTGTATCAACCTCGTTAAAAAATGAAATAGGCTGTCTCGAGGAAATTTCCTTTTACTGTGTCGACCTCGTTAAAAAATGAATCAGTGAGTATGAGGACAGTTCTTTTCCTGTGTCAACCTCATTAAAAAATGAATCAGTTGGTTCGAGGAAAGTTCCTTTTACTGTGTCGACCTCGTTAAAAAATGAATCAGTGAGTATGAGGACAGTTCTTTTCCTGTGTCAACCTCATTAAAAAATGAATCAGTTGGTTCGAGGATAGTTCCTGTTACTGAGTCAACCTCATTAAAAAATGAATCAGGTGTGAGGATAGTTTTTTCCTGTATCAACCTCGTTGAAAAAAATGAAATAGGCTGTCATGAGGACAGTCCTTTTCCTGTGTCAAACTCGTTAAAAAATGAATCAGTCGGTCAGAGGATAGTTCCTGTTATTGAGTCAACCTCATTAAAAAATGAATCAGGTAGATTTTAGGTTATATAGGTAGATTGTAGAGAGTAGTCAATGAGGATAGTTTGTTCTTGTCTCAGCCTCGTTAAAAAATGAAACTAGGAGTCATGAGGACAGTTCTTTTCCTGTGTCAACCTCATTAAAAAATGAATCAGTTGGTCAGAGGATAGTTCCTGTTATTGAGTCAACCTCATTAAAAAATGAATCAGGTATGAGGACAGTTATTTTCCTGTGTCAACCTCATTAAAAAAAAAATGAATCAATATGTTATATAGGTAGATTGTAGAGAGTAGAATTCAAATAGATTGTAGAGAGTATACTTGAGCATAGTTCCTTGTCTTGTGTCAAGCTCATTAAAAAATGAATCAAGTTTTTTAGAGCATAGTTCCTTATCTTGTGTCAAGCTTGTTAAAAAATGAATCAAGGATTTTAGAGCATAGTTCCTTATCTTTTGTCAAGCTCGTTAAAAAATGAATCAAGGATTTTTGAGCATAGTTCCTTGTCTTGTGTCAAGCTCGTTAAAAAATGAATCAAGGATTTTAGAGCATAGCTCCTTGTCTTATGTCAAGCTCATTAAAAAATGAATCAAGGATTTTAGAGCATAGTTCCTTATCTTGTGTCAAGCTCTGTTACACAAAAATATCGTCACCATGACTATTTGCAGTCAGTATGGGTTTATCATCACTTATACTGTCCTCTTAAGCAAGTCTCAGACCTCAGCTCTTCACGTCAAGCTTTGAAAATGAGAGAAAGACATTAAAAATCAACAAAGCTCTGGTTCTGCACTTTCTCTCACAGTTGCCTACGGTCCCGCACCCCCTGTTCACATTACCTATAGACCTGCCCGCTCTGTCTCTAAAGGAGTGGGTGCAGACCCCTGTGAAAGTCAAAAAGGCACAAGTTTATTCTAAAAAACTCACTTTGGGTTAATTCTAGATGATTCTAGAAGGAACTTTAACGTGGATTGTCCGCGCTTAGGTGGTTCATGCATCCCAAAAGAGAAGGAGCTAATCCCTTGATGAGAGGAGCTATCCCTTTGAAGGAGGGCTTTATCCCTTTGAAGGAGGACCTAGTAACTTCCCTCCATTGCACTATAAATTAAGGCATTGGCCTGCTTGCTAGAGAGGTTAGAAGCTGAACATTTTTTAGGGTAAATGCTGGTGGAATTGAGACTTCCTAGTTAAGCTTGAGAGGAGAGATCACATACCTTTTGGCTTCATTGGGAAGAGAGTGAAACTTGTCAAAGTAGAGGAGACTTCTTGTTGGACCCTGGGAGGAGCTTGTACAGCATCAAGGCACAGGTTGTGAAGTTCTTCTTTGATTTGAATTAATACAATCAGATTCATTTTTCTCAACAAATTGTCTTATGTCATTGTTTTATGAATTCATTGATCATCATGATAAGTATGCTTTATGATATTCGCTTTTCAGGTGTTATTTAATTTGTGTGCTTGTTTGTGTTTGCAGATTCGCTACAAGGGAGCTCACTTGGATCAAAGGAGCGAGGCTTCCACAAACTTGCATTGGACCCAAGGTAGGCCTAAAACACTTGTTTGCCTTTGTTTATAAATTGCATATTTAGAGAAAGATAGTTTTTGATTGGATTGCTTGTCACTAGATATCATTAGATACTAGGGAGGTCGATCTTGTCCGCAAGAACGACTCATTTCATGTGACAAGCTCGTTAAAAAATGAATCAAGGATTTTTTAGCATAGTTCCTTGTCTTGTGTCAAGCTCGTTAAAAAATGAATCAAGGATTTTAGAGCATAGTTCCTTGTCTTGTGTCAAGCTCGTTAAAAAATGAATCAAGGATTTTAGAGTATAGTTCCTTGTTAGGTAGATTGTAGAGAGTAGTTATGAGCATAGTTCCTTATCTTGTGTCAAGCTCGTTTAAAAAATGAAACAAGGGTTTTGAGGATAGTTCTTTTCCTGTGTCAAGCTCAGTAAAAAATGAAACAACTCCCATGAGTCTTTCCAAGATTTCGAAAGTAAACCTTCATTTCATCCACTTGGTTGAATGCAACGAAACTTGGGGGGAATGTACCTCGATGTGCGTCATTATGCTGGGGGCATGCGAACTTATAACAAACATAGTTTTTCATTTCAAGCTTGCGTAAACATGAAACCTATCCAAGCATAGTTCTTTTCCTGTGTCAAGCTCGTTAAAAAATGAAACAAATCCTCCTCTAATTGAGTTGAGAGTTTGACTAGATCTCATAAATGTTAAGTTGTATATTTAGGTTAGTTATTTCAGTTTTTTGCATAATTTTCTTACAGTTTTAGGTCAGGTCTTTCATATTATCTCGTAAATGAACCTTCATTCCATCTAGCTAGTACTTACTAGCAGTGTACTTAGTTGAATGAAATGACGCTGGGGGGGCATGCGCTCTAGCAGTTAGGCTTAGGGGGCATCAAGCACATTTTTCTTTCTGTTTCAAGCTTGTGTAAAAATGAAACTACTCTGAAGCCTAGTTTTTCTCTGTTTCAAGCTTTTGTAAAAATGAAACCTATCTCGAGGAAATTTCAGTTATTTTCAAGACTCGTTAAACTCTTGAAAATCCCGAGATTATTTTGCTATCTTTCATTCTCGTAAAACAAATGAAAATGCCGAGTTCTTTCTGTCTTTTCCTGCTTGTAAATTAAATTGAAATTCAACCATATGAGTACATTTTTGTCCCTTTTTCGAACTCGTTAAAACTTATGAAAAAGTGAAACCTTGGAGTTCTCTTTTAAGCCCTTTTCAGACTCTCTAAACATGAAAAGATTGCTGAGTACTTGATTATTCGAACTCGTTAAAGTAAATGAATAATTGTCCTTTCAGTATAAGTTTACCCCTTTTACGGACTGAAGTGGACTATTTACGAAAAAGGTATACGTTGACTAATTACGGTCAATAGAGTCACCTTTAAGCTCTTTTCTGACTCCTAAAACATGAAAAGATCGCCGAGTTTTTCTTTTTAAACTCGTTAAAACGGAACTAAAAGGACGGTCCACTTACAGCCCTTTTCTGACCGTAAAAACATGAAAAGATTGCCGGATTTTTGTCGTTTCAAATTCGATATTGGTTATAAAACGACGTGTCATTGATCACTTTTTTAATTTTTCGGATCAGAGGCACTAATTATGAAAATTACTCCTTGGTCGTAATGATCAAGTGGTTCTCTCAAGTATTATTTTATACTTTTTCGGGCTTGGGAGACACAAATTTATGAAAAAGGACAACCATGGAGTCTTCTTAAGTTTTTTCAGACTCTCTAAAATTGAAAAACGCCGAGTTTCTCCTATACTGGACTCGTTAAAATTTAATAGTAAAGAACCTGTTCAATTACAAACAGGAACGGACCACTCCTTCTTAGGGTTCGAATTTAACTAAGTTGGACTCATCCAAAGGATGAGCTTATAATCAAGCAAATGTTATCCTCCTCAAGCTTGTCAAAAATAAAGAGGTACTTGCCAGAAATGGTGGGGGAAAAGAGCCTGTTTGTCATACTTTGTAACCACTCTTGAACACGACACTTTTTATTCACCTGGGTTGGGAAATCCTTTGCCTAACAGTTGATCAAACCATATTGAAATTCTTCAGCCGGTTTCTGGGTATTAACTTTGGGTCAATTGTCACCAAACCATCTGCTGTGTCGTTATGTGTTCAAGAGGTCAGTGCAAACAAACCATTCATCTGCAAAATATCTGTCATCCATTTTGACCATCCCTGAGTCAGTACTTATAACTAAATTTCTTCAAACTTGATCTATGATTTCGTGTTGTGGGCTTACCTATGACGGATCGCTTTCTATCAACTTCAGCTCATTATCTAGAAAGATGATCTAGAAATCGTCAGTACCTTGGGATCTACATGCCTCAATGGCAGGTTTCTCGCCTTTGACGATAGGTTGCATCATTGACCTTCGATCAAAGGATTCCGTGACATGTTCGACATCAGCACATCTATTCACATCTCATGGATTTTACTGAGTACTTTGAGAGCCATTGAAATTACTGGTGGTTTCTCTCACACTTGTTAACAGTTTACATCATTAACTGGTAATCAAGTGGTTTCTACCATGTTCGACTTCGACACATTCATTCACATGGTTAGAATCGTACTATTTCGGGAAGTAGAAATCAAGACCCTGGATCTAGTTTCCACCATCCAGGCTGCGAGGAATTTTGTATTCATTATACTGTGGACTATTCATAAACAGATGGCTGCGTCCATACTATGTCTACATGTGTCTATACTTGTGATGTATTACAAGATCATTCCTATATCAGAGCAGTAGTTAGTTTTCTAGTCAGTTTTGATTTGAGTATGGGAATGCCTACCTCAGCGATGATATGATCTCATATATATATTTTGCATTGAATGTTTTTACAGGTTCCAACCGGGCTCTCCACAAGATGATCCTTGAAATGATAAAGTACTTCACTCTTCTTAGATGATAAATGAAATCCTCATCTAATACAGACTTCGCACTTTAGGGGGCAATCTGTTACACAAAATATTGTCACCATGACTATTTGTAGTCAGTATGGGTCTATCATCATTCATACTGTCCTCCTAAGAAAGTATCAAACCTCAGCTCTTCATGTCAAGCTTTGAAAATGAGAGAAAGACCTTAAAAATCAATAAAGCTCTGGTTCCGCACTTTCTCTCACTGTTGCCTGCGGTCCCACACCCTCTGTTCATGTTACCTGCGGACCTACCCACTCTGTCTCTAAAGGAGTGGGTGTGGACCCCTGTGAAAGTCAAAAAGGCGCAATTTTATTCTTAAAAACTCACTTTGGGTTAATTCTAGATTATTCTAGAAGGAACCTTGACATGGATGGTTCGCTCCTAGGTGGTTCATGCATCCCAAAAGTAAAGGAGCTAATCCCTTGATGAGAGGAGCTTATCCCTTTGAAGGAGGGCTTTATCCCTTTGAAGGAGGACCTAGTAACTTCCCTCCATTGCACTATAAATTAAGGCATTGGGCTGGTTGCTAAAGAGGTTAGAAGCTAAACATTTTTGAGGGTAAATGCTGTTGGAATTGAGACTTCCTAGTTAAGCTTGAGAGGAGAGATCACATACCTTTTGGCTTCATTGGGAAGAGAGTGAAACTTGTCAAAGTAGAGGAGCATTCTTGCTAGACCCTGGGAGGAGCTTGTACAGCATCAAGGCATAAGGTTGTAAAGTTCTTCTTTGATTTAAGTTAATACAATCAGATTCATTTTTCTCAACAAATTGTCTTATGTGATTTGTTTCATGAATTTCTTGATCATCATGATAAGTATGCTTTATTATATTGGCTTTTCAGGTGCTATTTAATTTGTGTGCTTGTTTGTGTTTGTAGATTCTCTACAAGGGAGCTCATTTGGATCAACGGAGCGAGGCTTCCACAAACTTGCATTGGACCCAAGGTAGGCCTAAAACACTTGTTTGCCTTTATTTATAAATTGCATATTTAGAGAAAGATAGAAGTTGATTGGTTTGTTTGTCGCTAGATATCATTAGATACTAGGGAGGTCAGTCTTGTCCACAAGAACGACTTATCCAGTCGACAAGGGCATGAAGTGTTTAATTGCCTTATATACTGCATAAGCTTCTTTATCAATGGCAGGATAGTTCAGTTTTGACCCTTGTAAGCTAGTGCTCATAAAATAAATTGGCCATTCATTTCCTTCATGATCCTTTTGCGTCAACACAACAGTGATAGATGAATTAGAAGAAACAGTATAAAGTAGGAAATCCTTGCCATAATCAGGAATATATAGTGCACGTGCATCAACAATAGATTGTTTAATACGAAAAAAAGCATCCTTCTCCCTTTTATCCCATTTGTAAATCACATCTTTCTTAATCATCTTTTGCGATGGTTTAATAATTAGAGAATAATTAGATATGAACTTTCGCAAGAAATTAATCTTCCCCAAGAAAGATTGCATAACCTTCTTGTTTACTGGGAAAGGGATTTAAGCTATATTTTTTACGCTTTCAGAGTCAACCTTGATTATGCTCTTAATTTCTATGATATGCCCTTAAAGAGTGCCTTTTGACACACAAAAAATGCTTTTCTTGGGTTTAAGAGAAATTCCATACTTTCAGCATCGTTCAAATATCTATATTCAATGACACACATGGTCTAATCTTATTTTGGAAAAAAAAAGTTACATCATCCAAATAGACTCCCACAATTTGACCAATCAGGCCATGAAAATCAATGTCCATTTCTCTTTGAAACGTACCGCTTGCATTGATAAGTCTGAATTGCATGTGTTTAAATGAAAAATTTCTCCATTTGGTTTTGAAGGTGGTTTTTAGGTAGTCTGGTTTTGGCACTAGCACTTGATTGTATCCATAGAAGTCATCTAGTAGTGAGAACATCTCAAATCGAGATACTATTTGGATGATCTATTCCATAGATGGAACTGGATAATTGTCTTTATCTGATGCTCAATTAAGATTTAAAAAGTCAACACATAACCTTATTTCACCAGAATTATTCCTGATAGGGACCAAATTCAAAACCCAAGTATAATTTATGACCTTAAAAATGATCTAGACATCCAACAACTTCTTTAATTTCTTTTGGATTAGGGGCTCCAACATTGGATGAAATTTCCTTAGCTTTTGATGAAATGGTTTCACCCCTTCTTTGATGGGAATGACATGTTAGATAATCCGAGTATCATATGCTTTCAAAGCCCATGCAAACATGTCACAGTACTGTTTGAAAGGCGGATAAATGCTAGTCATTCTTACAAAGAACAACATGTACCGATGTTTACATATTTCAGATCTTCTTGAGTTTCCAAATTAACTTTCTCATAAGATAACTTAGAGCTTTGAGCCTTAGCATTAATTGGTCCTCTAAACTGATTTTGGGGGTTGTAAATATTTTCCAGAGACACTACACCTTTAGGCATAATATTTCATTTCATTGCATTAGATGCTTCATATAAAGCCGTATCGTGCTCATCTTCTTCGATGGCTGCATCCTTGAACACATCTGCATTAACTATAAAATGCAGTATCTGTTGGTCATCATTGAAAACGTGAAAATTAATCATATTATCGGGCACAAATTGTTTATATATATTCTATAGAGAAAACATTTTTCAAAGGTGACATTCTGGAAGTTGCATTAGCTAACTTGTTTGCCACAACATTTCTAATTATAGGAACCAAAATAATATTAAAAACTTTAAAATGATTGATAAGTCGTCATACCTCCTATTGGTAGTTTTTTAAACTTGGTGAAACATAGTGGATCATATTTCATACCCAGCGAGTGACCATTTCGGAATCACCAATTACCTTGAGTAGTTTTACCTTCAAGTCAATGGCTTTCTTTAAACCAAGAATGATTGCTTCATATTTTGTAGTGTTATTTGTCTACTCAAATCCAAACGAAATGATAGGATGTACTTCTTACTATTTGGGTCTAAGAGAATGCAACTAACTCCAAAGCCATCTTGATTTTTTGAACCATTAAAGTACAAAGTCCAATATTATTAGTTTCTAAACTAGTTCCTACTATATTAATACTATGTACATCTATATTACAAGATATATTAGCACCAGTTGGAGTACAAGGAAGGAGATCCAATTGTGTATTTGATGGGATGGTTGATGGTTGTGCTTGATAACACTTGTTATTGATTTCCAAGAAACAATTTCCAAATATTATGTATGTAAATGCGACAGGCTCATTATGACCTTGGAGTGGTTTCACATTGTATTTAATATAAGTTTCACTTTCTACCCAAATCTGGTTGTTTCTACCCTTTTGTGGAAGCCATAAATGTGACCATTCTATCGCAAAGTATACTTGTAACTTACTAGACTAGTCTCTAACCAAGAGTTGGCCACAGGATTCAGGGATGTCCATAATTAAAATGTTTATGCATTGGTGTACCTTTGGTATTTTGACAAATAGATAATAACATTCTTGAGTTCACCAATGGCCCATACAAGTGATCTATCCAATTGAATGATTTTTGCATCTATTTTGACCCATTTAGCATTAAATTTTCTTGGTGACTGATAATTGTATTACATTCGTAGATGCACCTGAATCAACTAAACAATTATGGACATTGTTATTAAAGATTTCAAGTGTTAACAAAAATGGGGGCATAGAAGATCAATATCTAAATTTATAAAATTAGCCACAGATTCGAGAGTTCCAAGAGACTTACCAGACACTATTTGAGATGTGGAAGCTTTATCGCCTGGGGACGTCTATGAAGAGAATGCTTGGAGAACCAGTTCACATTGACCTGTTATCTTAGCATGATAAAAAATTGAAATATTTGCACGAGCTCTTTTCATATAGTCAATGATGTTATAATCAGTAGTTTCATTTCTAACAGGCAGTGTTGAAGTATTTGAATGCATAGCTTTATTTGAAACTTCCAAAGTGATCGACCTGTTTTTACTGTTAGTGGAAGTATTCTTAGAAGCAATAGCATTTCTATAATTTTTTTTGCTTTCTAAGTAGGATTGGTTGGTGGTGAGATTCTTATTAACAATTGCCTCTTTAGCTCTTGTCTAAATACTTCATGTTTAGAAACTAGGCCTTTTCTCCTAACATTATAATGACTAGTTTGTTGTTGAGGGGGGGATTCACTTTCAAGTGGTTTTTCATCACTTTTATTATCTGCATTAAGAATGAAATCAAAAGTATTAATTGATTTCTTAATACATGTACTTTATTAAACCGCCACTGGTGGTGAGCCCTAGTATTGCACCAAGAGTGTTGCAACTCCCAGAGGCTCCTCAACTCTATTTATCAACCCGGGGTTCATACAAACTTCGAGGTGATAGTGCTATATACACAGTAGATGGAATTCTACTCATGCCACCCTCAACTAGGTCACTTGATCATTAGGGCTCCAAGACCATTCTTCTACTGAACTAGGGAGGATTAAGTACTAAAAACATGATTCAAAAGCTAGTCCTAGTACAGAAAAGTAAATGTTGTTCAAATATAGCTTGTAAAGGTTGGCAACTTGTAAATGCTACTGAATCAATCCATGGAAGAAAACAAGAATTATGCTAACTACAGAAAGGAAATCTACACTAATTGCAACCAACCATCTCAACATCAAATTCACTTGAAAACAAAAGATTATTCTACCGATTCACAATTCAAGTATTCATGCATCATTTATCTATTTCACACTTGCAGATTAAGTAATGTCCTAATTTCCAATTCTTGTAATGAAGAAACTAATGTTATTTTCTCTTGTAGTAAAGGAAAATGAATGGAGGGAATGTCATAGGTGGTAACTCTGATCATGGATTCCAAGTGGGGGGATTAACCTACACCTATACTAAGTTACACTGGCATTGTAGGTCAAAACAGGGGCAAAACAGTGTGCTACAGGAAGTTGCTATAGGAAGTTTTCCAAGAGGGTTTGGAGGGTAAGGATGATAGGATAAAGTGATGGAAATATGGATGAAGGTTGTGGGAAATGTATGGAAGGTGACCAACACCCCTAGCCAAGCTCAACACTTCAAGAAGACAGCCTTTGGGCTAAGAGAGTTGCTCACTGTGACCTAAAAACAACAATAAATAAAATTGGTTGGAATTCATCATAAGAGAGTGGACAAGCCCTCGATGGAGGTGGTGAAAAGATCCCTTGCCTACAGATCCAACAATCCTGCAACATTACATGCACCTATTCTTCTTTTCATTTTCAAAATATTACAATCAATGGTGGAAAAGATGAGTTGAATTTGGAACCTATCTAACTGATGCTAAGAACTTGATTTATGCAATGAATTAACTTCTAAGCTACAATAATCATATGTAAAGAAAGATAACAAATCTATACTTTTCCAAGAAATCATAAATAATAAATCACACAATGTTTTTGGGCTGTGATGGTGGAGTCCTCTAATCATGCTCCCATGAGAGAGATGAGATAGAGGCCACAGTCGCTGACTTTTTGAGGAACTATACTCTCCTGAAATGAAGCAACTAATCAAACATTTTAAGAAAAAATAAGTATAAATACATAAGAGGGACCTAAGCTACTAGGGTTAGGCCCAAACCCCAGAGCTTCAGCCCTCTGGACTAACTCAATGATGGATCAAAATGAAACTTTTCATTATCATTGCAGAAATGTCAAATACATCACAAAAATAGCAATCACAAGTGCTTGAGCTCAATAGCCTATTAGTTACAAAAAAAAATTGAATCTAAATGAGTTCCTTAGCATGTTTATTTATACCAAAGGGTAGCTACCAACATCTCCCTATAAATACAAATGTTTGTCTCCCAAACTTGAGAAAGGTCGATCTAGGTCTTCCTTGAACTGCACTGGCTTGGTTTTCAATGACCTCGGCCTGGTTGGCTACCAATGACCTCGAGTTTATGAGTGATATAGTGGTGATATTTGACTAATTTGAGGAGTTAAGGGGGTGGACAACCTCCTAGAATCTCTCCTTGATGTCTACTTCAAGCTCTTGCACTCATATTATCTCAAAATTGTTGTAATTCCTACATTTAAGACATATTAGGCCACATGACATAGAAACACATCTTTCTCCTCACACTAAGCATAATATAACAAAATTTGTAAATAAAGGTGAGAAAGAGATGATTTTAAAGATGGAGGATGGAATTGTGACCCTTATGATATACCTATTGATGAGCCTTATCATCACCCCCCTAATGAAATTTTTGCTCATCCTCTGAGCAACTCCATCATCTATGTCTGTGTCTTTCATGGCACTGGTGGCCTCTCTGGCATCCCAAGGTTTTGCAGATGGTGTGCCCTCTTGAGGGTAGAAGCCTGCATCCTTCTCTATGTCTACCCACTGCTTCCTTTCCTCTTTTTCATTCCTTCCTTCCTGTAGACCCAACAATAAAGGTGGAATGAGATTGAGTCCAATCCCATTGATTTTTAATCTTTTCATGAACCTTTTTTACAGGGATGTCCTTTCCAATGCATTCCTCAGCCTTTTAGGAGAGTGATACTCCCTGATATGGAGACTATGGGGTAAGGAATTCCATCTTCTCTAGCATGCTTGTTGGCTTTATGTTCCTAACAACCTTAGTGTGTATTCAAAATGTGAGATGGTATACTATTGGGTGGCAAGGTATCTAGGTGCTAGATCAACATCATTGGAGATGGTCATGAGATACTAATTACAACCATTGGGCTTATCTGCTCTGCCCTGATATAGAGTGGTTCTTTTTCTTCCTTTGTCATTACTTTTTTTATCTCATCATGAGTCATCCAAGATGTAAGGTCCATCAGTTTCATGTCCCCCAACTTTGCATTGGGATTATAAACATTCATGTCATTCAAGGTGAGGTTATGCATGTAAAATTCAACCAATTTGTCTTTGTCCTCTATGCTACATTGGTCACACAATTCAATGAATTATTTATAGTCCTAAATTGGCATAGATCTCCGTTGTGTTAACATCTTAATTTGGAACAACACCCACTTCTCTTTGAGAAAGAGTGCATAAGACTTGGATGGTTGTCTGCACTATAGTGCCTCCATGGAGAGTCTTACCATTGTGGCTAGTTAGGTTTCCTTCTCTTGCAATTTATTCCTCAAACATCTATTTTCTTCCTGCAGTTGTTCTTTCATTGTAGACTCTTTCTCCCTTAACTCACTTAACTCCTTGCCCATTTCAAGGACCTTCTCTTCCATAAGGCTCACATCTTCCACCTTTTTGGATTTAGCAATCTCCATCCATCGGTGGGTCCTTCCTATTTCTTCTTCAATTTCAAAGAAAAGTGGGATTGCAAATTTTTGTGGGATAACTCTCCCTCCTTCAATGAATTTATAATAGGAGCTCAAACTAGGCTATGGACTAGGCTCCTGTAGCTCTGTGAAATCCTTATCAAATGTTCTTGGGGAAGATTCCCCCTCCTATACCTATTGTGTTTCCTTTTCCCCTTCCTATTTCTCATTCTTCTCTTCATGTAGCATCTTCTGTTCTTCCTGTAGCACACTCTATTTTTCCTGTAGCATGCTCTTTTTTTCTTGTAGCTTCCCTTTTCCTTTTTGTTGGAGTGTCATAGGTGTCTTGGGTTGTTTAGAGGAGGTTGATCTAGTGGTGGGACTTCTTACATATGCTATGGGAGTCTTTGATATGGTTTCTGGAGAGGTGACCTCCTTAAATTTCCTTTCAGTGGGCCCCACCTGCTCTTTTTTTGCTTGGGGATTCTTCAATTGTGATAGGGGCCTTTATGGGATTTTGAGGCCTTCCTTACTTAGTCCTCATTATTTTCCTATTTTAAGTAGAGGAGAGTTTTCCTTATCCTTTTCCTTTTGGGTTTGACTGGTGTGCTCAAGGTAGCTAAGGTGGAAACTACCTCTTTTTCAGTGGGTCCTAGAGACAAACTTGTTTGCTCTGGGGATACCCCTTCTTCTTTAGATGCAATAGTTTTCTCAGGGCTTGGTTCTTCCTGTTGATCCTCCTCTTCTTCTTCATCTTTCTCTTTCTCTACTTCTTCATATTGCTCCATATCTTCCTCTATTTTCTCTACCTTTGTCTCTCTTTCCTCTTCTGCCTCTGCCTCTTCTTCTTCTTCTTTCCCCTCTCTTCCTCCAACACTAGAGGTTGGGGTCTCACCTAGTGTGAGGGTTTGAGTTTCAATGAAGGTCTCTCTATCCATATCCATAAATTTGGACCAAAGGACATGGATCCTTAGTTTATTCAAATCATCTACCACTATCATTTTGATGAGGCAATGATGGCCTAGGTGTTGGTGTTTGACATCTCTCACCTTTTGGCTCATGTCCTTGATGGAATGTAGGAGGAAATAGGGTACACTGAGTCTTTGGGCTAGGGGAAATTCTGCTTGAAACCTTAGTTCATGGAGAAATCTAAAATGGTAGCCATATAATACACTCAGCCTTCCTTCACAGGAGATGAATTTTAGGATGTGGTAAGCCACTTCATCCCAGGGATAGGGTAGGCTTTCCCACCTAACTCCATTTTTGTCTTCAATATGTTTTTCAACAGCAGTGAAGAAGTTCTTTTTTACAATGGCACTACTAATATTGTCTTCTCTTCTCCATTAGATCCCTAGGGGAAGGGTTGTCACCCTGCTAATTAGCTCAGGATTGATTGAAATAGCTAATCCTCTCACCATAGTGGTGGCACTGACTCATGTCTGAGGGTTTAGGGCCATTGAAAATTCATATGTGATGTCATCATCATATCCCTTAAAAAATTCAAAGAATCCTAACCACAGATGTCTTCTGAAAATGTCTAATACAGGAGGGTGATGATGAATTCTTTTAGTGTCTGTAGGAGCCCTTCTATTGAATCCCCCTCCCATCTCTTTCCTCTGTTTCCAACTAGGTGAAGGAGGGATGATTCCTGTAATAGCTCTGATGTGTAATTCAGTGGAAGTAGAGGTTCGAAATTCCTAGTTGATGCCAATTTGTTATAATCCCTCTATTCTACAGCAAGACAAGTTCTTTCAATTCATAAATTAATTGATATTTCCTCTAGAATTCAGGGTGCACCAACATACAAGTTATGGACAGATGAATGAGAGGGTGAAATTACTTCTACCACATGGCATGAGATAAGGATAATTGGAGACCAAATCAACCCTTGGTAGTGTTCTTTCACCCTTTGAGGTTTCCTTTAGCAATTTCTTCAGCTTCCTGTAGAATTTGCAGGCTTTCTGTAGCTTCCTATAGAAATGGAAGAGTAGGGTTCGACTCTTCTCGATGACTCCCAAAACTCATCCTTACCTTGACTGTTTTTGAAATGAGAGTAGATGCAAGATAATTCGAGTCTTAGTCCATTATATGCTACTTTTAGCTAGTGCTCGGAGAATTGTGATGACTTGGCAAAGGCACAAGCTCTCCTCTTTTGGACCATTGTCCCCACCCAAGTAATCATTCCCTCTTCCCTCATAATCACCACCCATTCTCTGTGATCTAATGTTGACTAATGTGACACCTCCACATTGCATGAGGGCTCATAAATCACTTTTTTTTCACTGGCGAGGGTGGCCAAGTTAAATGGCCACCTCCAGCTTATAAAAATACCTCTTCTCAACATTCATAAAATTTTCATTATTTATACATATGGAGGAGAAGAGAGGTTTCCATACCTGTTCCTACCTCGTGATTGACTGATGCATGGGTATGCATGCTGGAGTGTTGGACCTTTGTACTGTCACCAAGGGATTTTTCTTGTTGTGTTTTCTTTGTTCCTGTGTATATCTTCTCTGCTGCTCATGGTATTTTATTGTTGTTGTTGCTATGTGTAAAGGTGATTTGTTGATGTCATATTCGATATTGCTATTGCTGGAGAGTCCTACTTGGAGTGGTAGAGTGCCTCATGAGTTGGTATCAACCCTTCTACTTGATGGAAGGAAAAAACTAGGATTATGTATTTTTTGTAATGGTTGCACAGGCTGCTACAGGAGAGTCTTGTAGCAACCCTTTTCTTCTCTTCCAAGGTCTTTTAACTGGATGGGAGTGATGAGAAAGGGTGTAGAGGGTTTGGAGGATGATGGGTTCTTATTGAGTAGTGAAGGTTTGTGAAAATGGAGAGGGTGTGCTCTGTATTTTTTTTTTTAAGAAATTTTTTAGGATGAGACAGAGTGGAGGGTTGGTTTTGAAAGATGTTAACTTTACTTGTGAACTCAGATGTATGAATGATGGATGGGTGGTGGATCAAGGTGGGAGAACCTAATTTACCTTTGGCAAGTTCATGTTTGGTTGTCTTATCATTCGGATCCCCTACCTATAGTTTTTCTGGATCTTCTTATAGTGCTACAAGATCTTCCTGTAGAAATTACAGTCTTCCTGTAGCAATCCAAAGAGGGGTTGAAATTTGGTTTTTGAGCCACTAGGATGATGGAGAGTGGTGAGGACATTGATTTGGATGGAGGATATGGAGTGGATGGAGGAAGAATTGGATGGAATCTTGAGGATGTTGGCCCTGTAGCTCTGGAATTCACCATTTTCCTCAAACTTGCAAAATACTGAAAATTATTAACAGACATGCTGTGGATCCATGTCTTGAGATTCTCCTTTGTTTTTTTTGTTTTTTTTTTTTTAGAGACACACAAGCTGCCCTAGGAGATTTTTTCAACTTGTATGCCTTCCTTGAGTGCCTCAAGGGAGGTTTTCACCCAGGGATCTTTATTTTTTTCATTTTCTTTACTCTTGGACTGCCTCAGAGAGGTTTTCAACCCAAGAGTTAGCCTCAGATGCCTCATAAAGGTTTTCATCCAGGACTTTTATTGTTTTTTCTTTTTTCTTCCTTTTTTTCACAAAAAAACAATATCTAAGAATGGTATGAATTGGAAGCTATGACACTTCCAATCACATTAACCTCTTTGTTGATGGTGCTGATGAATTCTTCCTTAGACATAGGATTTTTGTACACCTTCAATCTATAGCCATTGACAAGCAAGGGAATTCCTTCCTCATTAATGGTCCTGATTTGAACAGCTCCATTGTCATGGAATTTATCTATCAGGTATGGGCCTAGCCATCTTGTCATCAATTTTCCTTTGAAATCCTTGAACCTAGAGTCATATAATAAGGCTCAATCCCCTTCTTGGTCCTTGATGTGCCTATCATGCTAGACCTTCCTCTACAATTGGATAACCTCGGTGTGTAGGAGGGCATGCATTCTGAGTTCATCCAAGCCATTTAACTGGATCAACCTCTCCTGTTGTGCTTTGGTGACATCTAAATCCAATTGCGCTTCCATTCTCAAAGTATTGTACTCAAACTCAACAGAGAGCAGAGCTTTCTTTCCACAGAGAAAATCATATGGGGTAAAACCAATAGTATTTTTCCAAGTTGTGTTATAGGCCCAAGTGGCCTCCACTAATATGTCTTCCCAATCCTTCCTACTATTGCTCACAACCTTGGTGAGGATGCCCTCTAATGCCCTATTTGTGACCTCTACTTGTCCATTATCTTGAGGATGATAGGCAGTAGATTTTTTGTGCTTGATATGATGTTGCCTTAATAGATTCTCAATCAAATGTGATGTGAATTGAGCTCCCTAATCGATGACTATCTCTTTGGGGTACCCAAATTTGTAGAAAAAATTCTCCCTTAAGAAATTAGCCACTTTCTCCTTTGTTGTTGCCTTGACAACCTTTGTCTCAACCCACTTTGTCAAATAATCAGTGCACACAATGATGTACTTTTTCTGCCCTGATGGTGGATCAATTGGCCCAATGAAATCCATGCCCCACTTGTCAAATGGCTCCAAATCCACCTGAATTTGGAGTGGAATTTCATCCTTGGGTGTGGGTTTCCCATCCTCTAGCACTGATCACATATGCTGGTATACCTTCTTGCATCTTAGTAGAGAGTGGGCCAATAATAGCCAGCTTGTAGAGCTTTGAAAGTTTTTCTTTTGGCAACAAAATGACCACCACAAGGCCCATCATGACAGACTGAGAGGATTTCAAAGACTTCCTCTTCCTTGACACATCTCCTCAATATTTCATCTATTCATAGCTTGAAGAGATTGCCCCCAATCCAAGTGAAAGGGGCATTCTTCCTTACAATTATACTCTTCTCCCTAGATGACAGTTTCGGAGGAAATTTTGTAGCAACTAGGTAGTTGGATATGTCAAAAAATGATGGAGAGAGCACTGTGATATAAAATAAGTGATCATTTGGAAGTTGATCATCAACCATCCCGTCATCACCTGCAAGCAAAGCAAGTCTAGACAAAAAAGCTACAGCTACATTTTCTTTTCCTGGCTTGTCAATGATAGTTAAATCAAACTGCTGCAAAATAGAAACCATCTAATAATTATAGAATTCACATCAAGCTTATTCATCAATTATTTGATAGATGCATGGTTAGTATGCACAAAAGTTTGGTATCCAGTGATGTAGTGTATGAACTTGTTCAAAGAGTGTACAACAACTAGGAGTTCTTTCTCAATCATATTGTAGTTCAATTCATCCTTAGAAAGATTTTTACTAATGAAGTAAATGGCATAAGGTAACTTACCATCTATTTGGCCTAAAGCTACCCCTACAACTTTTTTGGATGCATCAACATGGATATGGAAAGGAAGAGTCCAGTTTGGGCCTCTAAGTATGGGTGTAGTGGTTAATTTGTCTTTCAATATCTCTAGGGCCTCTAATCAGCTATTTGTCAAGCAGAAGTTTGAGTCCTTGGCCAATAAATTAAACAATGGTGAGGCTACTTTGTTGAATTCCTTGATAAACCTCTTATAATAACTAGCTAAGCCCAAGAAAATTCTAACATCCCTCTGCTTTTGAGCAGTAGGGACCCTTTTTATGATGGAAATTTTGTTTGGCTCCACTTGTATTCCCTCTTGAGATATTGAATGGCCAAGGACATTCCTTGCATTCATTAAGAATTCACACTTATCAGGACTAAGCGAGAGGTTCATTTCAATTCACTTCTTTAGGACTTTTCCCAATTTAGAGGGAGCCTCCAGGAATTCACACCCAGAGGGAGTGAAATCATCCATTTAGATCTCTAGAGAGTCATAGAACGACTCAGCTAAGATGCTCAGAATTTCCTTTTGAAAATTGGAAGGGGCATTACATAATCCAAAAGGATGGACCCTATAAGAAAATGTACCCCAAGGACAAGTGAATGTAGTTTTTTCTTGGTCCTTAGGGCTAATCTAGATCTAGTTGTAACCAGTGAATCCATCCAGAAAAGAGAAGAACTTCTTCCTTTCAAGACCATCAAAACTTGATCAATGAAAGGTAAATGGAAATTGTATTTCTTGATGGATTGTTAAGCTCTCTATAGTCCACACAGATCCTCCACTTCCCATACTTCTTTCGAACCAAAACTAGAGGATACACCCACTCACTATTTGAGATGGGGTATATGAACCATGTATCCAACAAATTTTGTAATTCTTCCTTTACTATGTCTTTGAGGGCTGGGTTCATTCTCCTTAGAGGTTGGCACACAAGTTTTCATCCCTCCTTGATGTATATGTGATGAGTACAAACTGAATGATGCACCCCTTTCATTTATTTGTATCTCCAAGCAACGACATCTAAGTACCCTCTCAGCATTTTGCACAACTTATCTTCTTGGTTGGCTGAGAGAGAGGGGTTAATATTGAAGGTTCTAGATGGAAAAAATTCTAAAATTTGGACATGTGCAGGACTTGGGTCCACTAGGCATAACTCAATCTAAGGATTACCCTTAGATTCCTTCACAAGCTCATCAAGAGGCAAGGTATTGGGGGGTTGGTTCTGGAGGATTTGGTTAATGAGATCATCTTCATCAGGTTTCCCCCCTCCTATAACAACATCTAGGGTACATATTAGATGGGATGTTGTATGATACACTTCATCTTCCTCCTCCTCCTCCAACCATAGGGTTAAGTCATGCTCAATGGATGGCTGAGTAGGAGGGTATGATACCAATTGTTTGGAAAAATGCCCATTCTTAATAGTCATGTTCCCAACCCTGCAACTTATGTAAGCATCAATAGTGGCTATCCATGGTATTCCAAGGATGAGAGGATAACCATTGAATTTGGTTTTGGTCTAGAGAACTAGGAAGTCAATAGGATACTCCCAGGAGTCAATAGAGACCATTACATCCTCAACAACTCCCTCCAGAGCCACTGTGGACCTATCTGCAAGTTGCATCACTGTAGTGGTCTTTATCAAGGATCCTTGGAGGTTTAGCTTTAGCATGGTCTCTTTAGTCATCACATTGATGGAAGCCCCAAGATAAATCAAGGTGTGAGGGACAATGATGCCATCAATGTGTACATCCACCATAGGACTTCCAAGGTCTATATATTTTGGGCAAATCACTCTCCCTAGCATCAAATTAGATAATTGACCAATAACATTGATGGTGGGGGTGTCTTTATTTCTCCTCCTAGGATGTTTGAAACATTTTTCTTTGATAAGCTTATTGTAGATGGGAACATCCTTGATAGCTTGGAGGAGGGGAATTTTAACACACAAATTCTTTAATTCTCCTAGAAGATTAGTATCTTTTGGGGTGTGCTAGTTAGAATGGATCAATATCTCAAAAAAAGGAGGTGGATTTAATTGAGGGTTACTCTCTTCCTTTTCCTCTTCAAGCTCCTCAAGTGGAGATGGAGGTTGGTTATCTGGGAGCACTCTTCTAGACCCGCAGTTTATTTCTTGAATCTCCACAACATAGGTAGGGTAATATGTCTCTCCACTATAGACCTGTTGTGCCTGCTTGTTATTCAGGTTTGGATTGGGTTGAGTAAGCATCTAAGGTTTCTTGGGTGGAGCAGGATGAGTGAGTTGTGGTTGAGATGGAGGTGGAGGCAGTAAAGTAGGAGGTTGATTGAGTTGAGGCCTCCACCCTTGTGATGGGTTATTCCACTTAGGATATGGAGAAGCACATAGCTTAAATGGTTGATTAACAAGTTGAGGAGGATACTGAGGTGCATAAGGCCAACAAGGAGTTGTGTACCATGATGGATGAGTGGAAGAGTACCAAGGTGGCAAGGGTGCATTCTGGTTGGGATGGTAGTATGAGTTGGATGCACCTTGCGTTCCCTACTCATATCGTCGAGGTCCTTGAGACTTTTGTTGATTAATGAAACAGAGTTGCTCATCCCCACCTTCTGCCCATTGGTATACAACTTTCAAACCACGTCAATAAGGGAACTTATCTGTGGCATGGTTTTCCTCACAGATTGAGCAGACCTCTATAACATTTAATGGAAATTCATTTCTAGGGTGCCTTCTAGTGCATTTAGGGAAAAAGATAATTAAAGCATTATCTTCTTCCTCTTGTATCCTCTTGATCTACATGGTATCCATTTGCAGAGAAAAGGCATGTTGCATTTCACTTTTAAAGTCATCCAACATGTTTCCAATTGCATTCTTGATGGATGATGTGGAGGGAGAGGAACTGACCAAAGCTTAACCAACCCTACCCTTCTTCCTAGCATCCCTGGAATGGTTTTTGATCATTTTTTTGATGTATGCATAGGGTAACTAATAGATGTCTCTACCATACAACATGTTGAGTTTTTCCAACATGTCCTCCCTGATGTATCAGAGAAGGAATAACTTGAGTGATTCAGGATCAAGGGTGCATCTGGCCCTCCTATAACTAAGTTGGAATCTTTCCTCATAGTCTTCTAGGGATTCATCAGTTCCAAGAGTCATTCTAAAGATTTCCTCTTTCGTTTCTTTGGACCTACAATACACCCTGTGATTGTTGTTAAAGGCTTGTTCCATTTGAGCCCAGGTAGTGATGTTATCCCCAGGTAGACCCATGAACTAGCACAAGGCTGCATCCTTAAAGGTACATGGGAACAATTTGAACTTCTGTTCATTAGAAGTATAGTCATAAGTCCTACAGATAACAACAAAATCAAACATAAAAGTAACAGGGTCGTCAACGGTTAATCCATGGAAGTGAGGAATGGCAGAAGGGCTTAAATTCTTCATCCTAGTATCTTCATTAGTTTCTCTGGTAGATAAAACATCCTCATTCTTATTTTCAACCATGGTGTGGGTATGTGGAATGGGTTCTTCTTCTTCCCCAATAAGTTCTTCAAATATCTTAGGTTGTTCACCTAAGGGGCCTTCTAACTCCTATGTAGTCAGAGAGGGAAATTGATAGTCACCGAAGAAGAATGAAGGTTGAATGTTTGAGGGTGTGGGGGTGCTTGGAAAGAATTTTCCTAGAGTGTCTCTACTCCTACGAGGCATGAAAGAAATTGTTTTCTTTTTTTGTATGATTTTTTCAAAACTGAATGCAAAACAAACAGAAAATCAGAAATAACATCTACCTAGACACCTCCTGGGCAACGATGCTAAAAAGTGGTGAGACTTGGTATTGCACCAAGAGTGCTACAACTCCCAGAGGTTCCTCAACTCTATTTATCAACTCGAGGTTCGTACGAACTTTGAGGTGATAGTGCTATATATATAATAGACAGAATTCTGCCCATGCCACTCTCAACTAGGTCACTTGATCATTAGGGCTCCAAGGCCATTCTTCTACTGAACTAGCAAGGATTAACTATTGAAAGAATGAATAAAAATTTATTCCTAGTGCAGAGGAAGTAAATGTTTTTCAAATCTAACTTGTAAATGTTGGCAACTTGTAAATGCTTTTGAATCAATCCATTAGAGAACACAAGAATTATGCTAACTGCAGAAAGGAAAGCTACACTAATTGCAATCAACAATCTAGCTATCAAATTCACTTGAAAACATAAGATTATTATACCAATTCACAATTCAAGAATTCATGCATCATTTATCTATTTTTTTGTCACTCCTAGAGACAACCTTGGATTGCTTACAAGACCAGTGCCTGGGCACATCTAGATTTTTGTGTCTCAAATGATTTACAGGAAACTGGAGACATCACTTATGTTGTGTGTGTGTGTATATATATATATATATATATATATATATATATATATATAGGGAATGGGTTGGTTCATTTAATTAAAGAAATAAAACATGGATTTATGGTACTTCCTCACAAGTTCAGATCTCATAAATAAGCATAAAAATAGCGTATGCCGAGTGTTTCAAGGTCTTACATATTAATAAGATTTTGTAGAATAGATGAGAGAGGAGCAAGAGAAGGAGAAACTCATCACATAGAGCATAAGGCTTCAAGCATTCTACACTTAACACATGGATCTTGAGGCATTAAGGATTCCTATACTTATTTGATTGCAAGCAGAAATAATGAATGGAGGAATTGAAAGCTATGATTCATGTGTTGCATATTTAAAGATATAATTTCAATATTCCACACAGGCATATCCATAAACAATGTTGAGACAAATGAATTTATGAAATAGTTATAGACATTTGCATTAACATGTAGATACTAATGAATCTGTGAGGGAGCTTGAAATATTTCTAGCAACTATAATTGCATGAATTTGGGGAAGAAGCATGAACATAAAAATGAGTTTGACAAAGGGAACACATACTGTAATACTTGAAGGGGGAATCACCACTATTTCCTTAATATTCTGAAAATATATGTATTACAAAGAGATACAGTCTGAAAATAGCATGCAGGCTTGCTATAGAATTTCTAAACCTTTTCTAAGTCTTGCTTTCCCATATTTATCTGGAAAGGGTAGTAAGAACATTCAATACAACAAAATATCTCTGGCCTAGTCTCAGCTGTCGGATCGACTAGCTGTCTCAATTAGAGATGACTATGTGGCCCAAAACATTACAGAATTAAAAGCCTCATCGAAAGGAGGCATGTTACAGTACAACAACTAAATAAACATAAGATGTAAAATATATAAATATATCCTTGCCCATCTTGTGATCGTCTCTACTGTAGGAGCCATTCTACTTAAGGTATGGATTCTTGCACTGCTTCGCCCACCTTTGTCTTTTCTTCCTTTAATTCATTCGGCACTAGCTCCCAGACCCATGTCACAATGGACTTCTTTGGGATCAACCCATCCTGTGCTTTGAATGCACCACCTGTTCCTCTTAAAACCATAGTTGTCGACCCATCATGCCATTTACACCTTTTTCCTACACTATTGGTGCCTTGATGTGGTGGGTAATATGCATTACAGTGTAACAGCGCAGTCTCTCAAGTGCGTGCCTTTTTCTCTAAAACAGGTGAAACAAACACTTTTTGATTTCCCCCTTAGCCCCCCTTTATTATAACCCCTTTTATAATTTTCCTCATAGGACCGGGGGCCAGAAATAGGGGCTTAGCCCTTTGGGTGCTAAGGATTTCCATTACTGTGTGGGGGTTGTTTTCCTTTGTTATTCAGAATCTCCCAGCCCAACGCTTGATATGCTTTTATCACTTGGCATCTTCCTTTGACCCTTGCGATCGTCGATCTACAGGATTGGGCCCACCCCAGGTATCACAATCACAATACGAGGAAGAATGAGAGGATGAGTGGTTTTCAGAGGGGGCTATGAGCGGTAAGTGGTAGGTGAGGGGCAGTGTGAAATGATATGAGAAGGACATGAGTCAGCGGGGCCTGGCGGGGAAACTACTTTTCGGATCCCCCCCACACTGATAAAGGGAAACATGACAGGAGGCAAAGCGACCTGGGAGTCACAAATTAAGGTGGAGTCAATCTAGGTTGTCTAGAGATGAGGGGGTGCTTAATCATTATGCAGCCTTTGAAAAAGGGCAGACCCGACAACCCCTTTAAGTCTATCATATAAAATATCGCATCCGAGGAGTTCCCGCATATCTCAATTTCAAACCTTGTAACTAGAGTTGAGACCTTTTAACTTCGTCGATCTCCAATAAGCTGGATTGATGACATCATCAGTGCCATGTTGCACTTCCTTAGTGGTGACACGTGTCACCTAGGAATGCCCCATAGGACCCCTAAAAAATCCAAATCTGCGTGCCACATGTCCTCCATACCTGTCGCATCATTGATGACGTCAGCTACCATGTTAGCCATCAGGACCAATCATATTGTGCCACGTGGCCCCTAGGAAGAGACAGAAAATGACCTGCTTGGCCCTGTTTTTTCATGAAATTCGTTTGTATTTGGATTTTGGTCCTCCCCCGCGATTTTGCACTAAATCACAATATTGAAATCCTGCAAGGTTATTTGTGAGCTAGCCCTTTTGTTCTTGTGATCACCGATAATGCGGGATTGTGGGATGTAGGATACTGATAATGTGAGATGTAGGATGTAGGAGAGAGAAAGGGGTGGCCCAACCTTTGTTTTTTCAAGCGCTTCCTTTGTTAAAGGTTTTCGGCCCTCCCTGAAACCTTTACACTATACTGCAGAATCGGCCCCTGCACGGTCTTTTAAGTTTGGAACCCACCGATATGCCTATCTTGCGGGATCGCTGAGATGCGGGATGTGAGGCCCTATGGGATTGTGGGACTATGGGACCTATAGGGTCACTAGGATGCGGGGCTCCGTGATCGTCGGGATGTGGTACTGCGGGATGCCCTCATACTTAGCCATTTTCTTGGTTTTGTGGGCTTTCCAAAGGCAATCTTCAATAGGCTCTAACTTCTTATCCATGAGGCCTTTTTTGGACTTCTACACACCATTAGAAATCTCTTTCTGAGCACTAGGCACTGGAGAGGGTTTGATTAAGCTATGAGATCTTCTATGGCCTGGGAAAGTGGCTCCAAACTTCACTGCTCCTAGGAAACATTCACCAATTGAAACCCATAATGCAATGAGTGACAACAATGGCTCCAACTGGGGACAGTACCTTGCTGGCAAGGTTCTGAGGACCTACAAACCAATAGCCTTTCCTTCCATTGGGCATGGAGTTATTCTTAAACAATATATAATTATGTGAAAAAGGACTTTTTTTATAATAAACTGAAAAATTCAAATAACAATTTCAACACACACACCGGATATTTACAATGAGAAAGAGACAAATATCTCTAATTTTGAAAATAAAATTTTAGGAACTGACCATTTACAGCCAGTTCCAGCAGTTCATTATCCAAATTTTCAAGCATGTAAGTGTTATTTCCCCTTTCTTCTGCAATCTTGAAGGGGCCGAGCCATAGCGGATCAAACTTCCCATGTTTGCATTTGTCTTCTCGTAGAACATCCCACATGCGAACTAAATCTCCTTGCTAAAGAGGTTTGTCCTTAGCCTTCTTGTCAAACAAAGATTTCATCCTTTGTTGATAGTTTAACAACTTGGTCCCCACCTGCTCTCTGTTCTCATGAAGCTCCACCAACTGATTTATCCTTCTAGTAAAGGCGCTAGGCTCTTCCTTAGCTTAGTATAGCCACTTAGCTACTGGCATTGCTAATTGGATCGGGAAGACAATAGCCTTGCCATATACTAGCTCAAAAGGTGATTTCCCAGTGGATCGTTTAGACGTTACACGGTTAGCCCATAGAGAAAATTTCAGTTGGGAGTCCTAGTTCCTTTGATTTTCAGTGATGGTATTCTTTAGAACCCTCACCACAGTTTTATTAGAAGACTCAGCCAAGCCATTCCCTTGAGGGTAGTATGTAGTGGAATGTCCAATAATGATATTGAATTTATGGAAGAAGTTGGTGAACTTAGCAGAATTGAATACCTATGAATTATCAGTGATTATTTTAAAAGGACACCCAAAGCGGGATAGTATGTTCTCCTCCATTAATTTTATCACCACTGAGTCAATAGCATTTCTAGCTGGGATAGCCTCTACCCACTTGGTGAAATAGTCTATGGATGTTAAAATCCATTTGTGTTGGCCACTAGAAGGCGGGTTTATTTCTCCAATGAAGTCCAATCCCCACTGTATAAAAGGCTCCTCTACATGCACAGGAATCAGGGGGAGAGGAGCAAACTTCTGTCTTTTAGCAAACAATTGGCATTTCTGGCACAACCTAACTTGAGAATAAACATCTCCAAACATCGTGGGCCAGTAGAATCCTGCCTTGAGTATTTTGTGTGATGTTGTCTTCCAACCGTAGTGTCCTCCACAAAATACCCCATGGAAATCCTCATTCACTTCATGGGTTTTCCCCTCCACCAAACATAACAGTAATACCCTCACTGGGTCCTTCCAATAGAGCAGTCTGTTGGATATAATGTATTTCTATACCTGCAATATCAGACTCTGATATTTAGATCTATCCAATCCCAATGGGAATCTTAGGAATAAGAGGCAATGAAAAATGTTCTTATACCTGGGCGATCCCTCATATTTGGCATATATCTTTTGCTCAGTTGTTTTAATTCTGCTCTGGTGATCCTCTGGTCTGCCTTCCTCCATGATCAGGCTTATCCCTAGAGCTTGGCAGTTGGATTCAGATAAAATCTTGGCCAACCCCTGACCTTTAATGAGCTTGGTGGGCTTTATTTCTAGCTCATATTCTTGTATTTTAGCTATCCATCGGCCCCTATTTCCTTTGCTATCTCCCTGCACTAGGATTTCCTTGACTTCAATCGTTGGGACGAACGCTGTGATTTCTGATTGCAGCACATACATACGAAATGATTTCAGTTCTTTAACTAGTGAATAAACCCATTTCTCCAATATATTATACTTCAAATCAGAGTCCCTTAGGACTTGATTGAAAAAGGAAATGGGTTGCTCGTAACCTTCATTATTTTTCTATAACAGCACAGCAACAACAGTATGTGGAGAGGCGAAAGAAAAGATTTAGAAAGGCACTGAATATTCGGGGCTAATTAGCACTGGGGCCTCGGCCAAAGCTTCTTTGATCCTAGTAAAAGAATCATGGGGTACAAAGCTCCACTTAGCTTCATTCTCCTTCTTGAGCATGTCTATGATACCTTTAACTATCTCAGCATAGTTGGGTATGGAATGCCTTAAGAAATTTATCCTTCCCAAAAAGGCTTGGACTTATTTCTTGTTTTTGGGCAAGGGAATAAGGCTGATGGCTTTGACTCATTCAGGATCAATATTTACTCCTTCCGGCACTACTATGTGTCCAAGATGCTTTCCCTGACTCAGGGCGAACTGAGATTTCTTAGGATTTAGAGAGAGGCCATACCTCCTGCACTTCTCGAACGTGACCTTTAGATGGACGATATCTTCTTCATCATACTTAGAAAAGACTGTGATGTCGTCTAAGTAGACTACCACGAATTTATCTTTCTCACTTATGAAAGCTACATCCATAACTCTTTGAAATTTGGTCCCTACATTTATCAACTTGAATGGCATGTGATTGTACATGAAGGTTCCCCATGGGGTGGTGAAAGAAATATTTTTTTGGTGCTCAGGATGGACTGCCACTTGGTTATATCTGGAGAATCCGTCCATCATGGACATTCTGGATGCACCCACTACCTTCTGCAATATATTATCCATTTTGGGCAGAGGGTAGTTATCTTTTAGAGATGTCCTGTGTAATGTCCCTTAATAATAAATAATAAATAATAAATAGTATAATATAATATTAAAATACAAGAAAACAAATAATAAAAATAAATAAATAAATAGTAATAGTAAATAAATAATAATAAAATAATAAATAACAATACTAAAGCTCTAAATAAATATAAATAGAAATAAAACAAGAAAGCAGTAAAAATCAGTAAAGCTATCAAAAAGTAAAAACAAAAGAAATAAAACAAGAAAGCAATAAAGTTGCATGTTGACACATGGAGTGTGTGCATGTGGTTCCCCTTCCAATGTTTGCTCTATTTAATAGATGGTGAGGAAGATGAGAGGCATTCCATCATTCCATGATTCCATCATCCATTCTCTTGGGAGAATAGTATTGTGAGACAAAGGATTCCCTGGCAGTAGTACGTTGATTGAGGGCTCGGGGGTGGCCAGTTGTAGCAAGATTTTGTGCAATTGAGCCTACAGTTGGGTGGAGAGTCGTCCCCAAAACTTGTTGCAGTTAGCAGAATTCAACTAGCATTCCACAGGTAAGTTCTCTCTCCTCACATTTCTTTTGAAATTTAATGTTAACTAGTTGATAAATTACATGTTGATTATAAATCTCTTGATTAATCTAACTAATTACATGTTGTTATTTCGGGGCTGTTACACCCTGCTTAAATTCCGAAAGTCCACACACAACCTTATCTCTCCATTCTTTTTCCGAACTAGGACCAAATTCGCTACCCACTCAGAGTATCTTAAAGGTACTATGATCTTGGCTTGCAGAAGCTTCCTTACCTCCTTTTCAATGGAGGGGAGTAATAGTGGATTTATTAGTTTGAGTTTCTGTTTGCATGGATTTATCCCACTCTTCAAAGGAATCTTATGTTGAATGATATTTGTATCAAATGATTTCAAATCATCATAAGACCAAGCAAATACATCTTTGTAAGTTTTGAATAGATATAAATACCTTTGTTCGTATTGTTAGGGGATTCCTTTGGACAACCTGATCACCTGGGGTTCCTCTTTTGATACGATGTTGCAGTCTTCAACTTTCTCATCCTTCTTTGGGGCCATTTGTTTGGAAGCTATGTCATCTTTATTGAAAAGTATTTCTAGTGGAACAAGTCCACGAGGGATGGTGTTCCCTTTTAGTTGCAATTTTTTTTTCCCAGCGATTGTGTCTTTCCACGAAGTGCCTTCTTTGTTTTGCTTCTTCTTCTTAATCAATGGTGGAGTGGGAAAACTCCCCAATGACTTCTATGAATCTTTTCACCTACTCATCATCTTCAAATACCTACTAGTGTTTGACATTATCAGGTATTGAAGGCATGTGCTTAACTTCTATCTCATATCTGAGGAGTGGATTCTATGGGGGCCTAAAAGTGGTTGCATCTACCGCAAGAGAGTCAGCCATCATGTTTTCTTCCCTGGTCAAAAACTGGATTTAAAGGCCAGGAAGAAATTGTCAATTAAGTCCCACACTTCATTTCGATACGTCCTCAGCCTAGAGTGTTTGGCTTGGCATTGGTCTCGGATCTGCCTTATGACTAGCTCAGAGTCTCCATAGACCGATAGGCATTCAATGTTCATATTTCTTGTTGTTTGTAACCCAAGGAGCAATGCTTCATACTCCACCACATTGTTGGTCGTCTCAAATTTGAGCTTGAATGAGAGGGGTATCATGCTGCCTTCCAGAGATACCAACAATATTCCAGCTCCATTTCCCTCTTTTGAGTTTGCTCCATCAAAGTAAAATTTCCATACTTCATTTTCATTTAAGTGTTGATATTTCAACTACCTTGTTAGGTGTATTAATTCTTCTTCTAAGAGGTTCTCATCTTCTTCTAAGAATAGGCGGGAGATGTCGTTATCCTTCCCATGCACTGGGGAGTTTTCTAAGCCTTTAGCTGGGGCCATGGTTTTCACAAACATAGATTCTCTGTACATCCTCCTTTGTTAATCTCCAAAAGTGGGAATGGTGGCATAATTTAGATCTAGCTTGATAGAGACACCCACCTTGGAACCCCAAGATCTAGATAAGAGCATTCCAAAATGAGGAGGTATATCAACCACCACTATATCCATTACCACACTTTTCACCGAGATCTGAGCCAGGTTTACAACCAGATCCTTTATCATGCCTAAGAACTTGACTCTCTTGGAGTCAAAGGAGTATAGGTCCTTGTATGGTCTGGTGATCTCCAAACCTAGTTGTTCCATTACTGATAGTGGCATGAGGTTGTGTGAGACCCCGGAATCCAACATGTAATTATGCAACAAAAGGTCATGGATCACCAAAGTCACATAGAAAGGCGTAGTAGAAGGGTCTAACTCTTCCACATGCAGCCTAAAAACAACCATGGGCCTCTCCTCTTGGAGGTTCAAACTATCATGATATGATGTTGAGGTGGCTGGATAAATGAATTGAGAGACTTGAGCTTTATAATGAGGCTGCTTTAAAATATCAGTCAGAGGAACAAGAATTTTTATCTTTTTAAGCGCTTTCTGGAGATTGAATGTGGGTTGGGCCTTTTCTATATCTCTTGGCTCTGTTCTTTCTCCCTTCCCGATGGAAATTGTCAACAGAACAGGTGCCTCCTTTTCTATGTGCCCCTTAGGACCATTTATTTCCTTATTTGCAGAGGCTAAAGTTTTGGGTGGGTCAGGATGGAGCTTACCTTTCCCTTTGTCTAGTGCTGGAGGAACCACTTGGGGGGCAGCTTCTCCTGGTTGTTCTGGTTCTCTCGTCCTCTTATTTGAAGATCTTAGATTATACTTACATTGGGGTTATGTTTGCATGAACCCTACAAACCGTTTCCAATAATAATCCATATCTTCCTCATATGCTGTTGCTTCTCTATGATGACTGACCTCCTAGTGAGCCATATTCTCATGTTCTTCCTCGGCAAAAGAAACATATATATTTTCTTACATCTCCTGTGCATCCGACGATTGTTCTTCGGGACCATCTTCCAAGTATAAGGTATGATGGATCTGATAAAGTTGTTCCTTTATTTAGCTTGGAAGTAGTTGCAGTGGAGGTCTTCTATATTACGGGTCATAGCCCCAGTTGTTGACTTGATCATTCTGTTTGGAGAGGTTCTTGTTCTCAATTTCAAGATTTCCCACCTTTTGTGATAACTTGATGAGTTTGTCCAGATCGTCCCACTTTGGGTCTGATGATTCTCCATCTTAACTAGAAGAGGATGCCTCTTCTTTCCCTCTTTTGGGTTTGGTAGGTTCTTGATTTACCCTTGACTTCCCTGCCGAAGCTAGATTTTCTTCTACTTCGAGAGCATTGGTCTGAAGTTGGTGTAGAGTTGCAGACTTCCTTTCTCTTAGGGTAAAGCCAACATAGGATTCAAAGGCTCCTAAGAAAACCATATGATCTGCAGCTGGGGGAAGCTTTATGTCTGTTGGCAGGTTATTATACTTCTTATTGAATCTTTTGATAAATTCTGAAGTATCCTCCGTCAATCTTTTTCTTATGGCATTAAACTCAGTGAGGAGGTACTCATGATTCCTATTTTCTCTCCATTTCTGGGTGAAAGCATTTTCTTGCTCCTCCCATGTAGTGATGGAGGCATTTGGTAGGCCTTTGAACCACTTTATGGATTCTCCATCAAGACTTTGTACAAAAAGTCTCATAACCACATCCAGTTGTTCCACATTCATGTTCTCACCAAAGGCACAAAAGGTTTCTATGTGTCTTTGTGATGTGTTAACAATGTAAACTTTGAAACGGGAACTATAAACTCAAAATGGGAACTCTAGCCAAAAAACCACAAAAAAACATGAAAATTAGTGCTAAAAATGAAAAGTGTTGATGCTATAATAACACCTTTTTTCTAGGGTAAATTTTAAACATGTTTTAAAAATGGTAGTGAAAACCAAGATTTTGTGCAAAAATTGTGCAAAAAACACCCTGAACAACGAAAAGTGTTGATGCTAGAATAACAATTTTTTTCTATGGTAAATTTTCAACATGTGTACCCTAAAAACGAAAAGTGATTATGCTCGAATAACACTTTTTTTCTAAGGTAAATTTTCAACATGTGTAGTTTTTTTTTTGCAGAGTAAATTTTCAATATTTTGAAATAATGGCATAAAAGATTTTATCATAACTCCGAAAAACATTAAATTTCAAAAGAATAATGAAAACATAAATTTAAAAATAAAAACAAAAATTAAAACAATGAAAAAAACAAAAACAAAAAAAGGAAAAAAAAAAAAAACAAAAAATAACAAAAACTAAAAAAGGGAAAAAAAATAACGAAAAGTAAATAAAAATGTATATTAAAAACAAAACATAAAATTAAAAAAAGACCAAAAAATCAAGTATATAAAAAAAGATAAAAACAAAATCAAACATAAAACTAAAATAAAAAAACAAAATAAAGATAACAAAATAAAAAAAATAAATCAATCATAAAAAGGTTAAAAAGAAAAAACAACATTAACCTATAAAAGATAAGAATTAAAAAACAAAAATATAAAATATAAAATATAAAGAAATAAATAATAAGAAGAACATATTTTCTTAAAAAAAACATAAAAAAATGTAAAAACAAAAAATGATGTGGTAAACTATAAAAAAATTTGGATTAAAAAAAAACAAAAATTAAAAAATCTATAAAATTAAGTAAATAAAAATACAAAATATTTAAAAACCATTAACAAAAAACTAAAAAAAAACTAGATTTAAAAACAAACAAAAAAAAAACAAAAGATTTAAACTTCTTCAATAATTTATAAACAAAATTAAAAAACTACTAAAATAAATTAAAAATATTTTAAGAAACACAAAAATTATAAAAACCTAAAAAAAACGAAAACTCAAATTTGAAAAAACTGTGTATATATATATACATATATAACAATGCCCCCACAGCCCCGAGGATTAATGGTTTTTAAATTTTTTGTATTCTTATTTACTTAATTTTATATATATATATATATATATATATATATATATATATATTCCAATTGTTTTAGCATTTACGAGATAATTTTTTTTACATTTTTTATGTTTTTTTTGTCCTTTTTAATATATATTTTTATATTCATTTTTTAAGTAATCAACATTTAAAAAAAGAGAAATAAAACAACTAGAAAATTTGTTAAGTAATCATGATTTAAAAAACAATTGGACATAAAAAATTTAAAGTATAAAAAAATGTAACGTTTAAAAAAATATTCACACTTAATACATTAGGAAATTTAAAGTGTCAAAAATAAGCCGTCTAAAAAAAAGGGTTGTTGTTGCATCAACACATTTCAAAATCAACATGAAAATCACTAACATTTAAAAACAAATATTTATATTTGATACATAAGAAAATTTAAAGTGTCAAAAATATGCTCCGAAAAAAAGAAGTGTATTCTGCATCATCACTTTTCAAAATCGGTTGACTTTTTTGCTACCTCAACGAAATGGGTAATCGTATCAGTTTCCGTTTCAAATTTTACATTGTTTGTGGTCATCTTCTCCATTGAATCTAGGCATATGCTTAAGGTAATCTTGGGGCATGACACTTAAGGGCTAAGGTGGATCAAGAGGTGCATACTTATTTAGCAAAAAGCCTGGAAGAACCATTTGGATTATTGGAGGGGGATTCAAATTTGCTTGAGGAACTGGGGGGGAAACCACAATGTTTGGAGGGGAAAGAGGGTATGTCAGGGCCTTAGAAGTAAGTCTTGAATAATGAGCAAAAGTAGGCTGAGAACTAGATGAGGGATCTTCAAAGGCTGGTGAGATGGTAGCACAGTCAGGGGGAGTTTTCTCTTTCCATATTTTCTTGGAAATTAATTTTTCAGGGTCAGATACAAATGGGGCTTTCTGCTGTGATGTATCTGAGCGAGTATGAGGCCTTTTAAAATTCAGGGTTATGAATGATAATGAGGGGGGTGTGAAGTCACCAAGGTGATATGGATGTAATCAAAACAGACTTCACTCACCTACACAAAGAGTGTTCAATTTGTCATATCCCAGGGGAAAAATCCTTCAATATGTTCCCTGGAAACATCGCTAAAAGATGTTGTCGCTCCCAGAGACAGCCTTCGATTGCTTACAAGACCAATTCCTGGGCACATCTAGATTTGTGTGTCTCAAATGATTTATAGGAAACTGGAGACATCACTTATGTTCTATATATATATATATATATATATATATATATATATATATATATATATATATATATATATATATATATATATATATATATATAGGGAATGGGTTGGTTCATTTATCCAAAGAAACAAAACATGGATTTCTCATACTTCCTCACAGGTTCAGGGCTCATAAATAAGCATAAAAATAACGGAGGCTAAGTGTTTCAAGGTCTTACATCTTAATAAGATTTTGTAGAGCAGATGAGAGAGGAATAAGAGAAGGAGCAACTCATCACATAGAGCATAAGGCTTCAAGCATTCTACACTTAACACATAGAACTTGAGGCATTAAGGATTTCTATACTTATTTGAGTTGGAAGCAGAAATAATGAATGAAGAAGGAGCCGAAAGCTATGATTCATATGTTGCAGATTTAAAGATATAATTTCAATAGTCCACATAGGCATATTCATAAACAATGTTGAGACAAATGAATCTGTGAAACAGTTATAGGCATTTGCATTAACATGTAGATACTAATGAATCCATGAGGGAGCTTGAAATATTTCTACAACTATAACTACATGAATTCATAAACATAAAAATGAGTTTGACAAAGGGAACACATATTGTAATACTTGAAGGGGGAATCACCATTGTTTCCTTGATATTCTGAAAAGATTTGTATTGCAAAGAGATACTGTCTGAAAATAACATGCAGTCTTTCTATAGAATTTCTGAACCTTTTCTATGTCTTGCTTTCCATATTTATCTGGAGAGGGGAGCAATAACATTCAATTCAGCAAAATATCTCTGGCCTAGTCTCAGCTGTCGATTCAACTAGTTGTCTTAGTCAGAGATGGCTCTGTGGCCCAAAACATTATAGAACTAAAAGCCTCATTGAAAGGAGGCATGTTACAATACAACAACTAAATAAACATAAGATGTAAAATATATAAAGATCCCCTTTCCCATCCTATGATCGTCTCTGATGCAGGAGCTATTCTACTTAAGGTATGGCTTCCTACACTACTTCACCCACCTCTGTCTTTTCTACCTATAATTCATTCGGCGTTGGCTCACAGACCCGTGTCACAGTGGACTTCTTTGGGATCAACCCATCCCGTGCTTTGAATGCACCACCTATTCCTCTTAAAACCATAGCTGTCGACCCATCACGACCTTTAAACCTATGTCCTGCACTATCAATGCCTTGATGTGGTGGGTAATATGCATTACAATGTAATAGTGCAGACTGTTTGGTCAATTTAGTGTTGTCTAAATTGCTATCATTAATTGTCAACCCGGGGCTCGTAAGCTGATGAAGTGATATGTACAGTATGTACTTTAGTAACCTTTCCTAGTTCTTTTTGTCGTTTTTAGATGATGTTTGTGGTTGATTTAACTTCCTAAGATGGAGTGATGGATTTATAAACAGATGAGTGTGTGTGTGTGTATGGTGATTACTAAATGTTTCTAGAACTTTTTAAAGAGAAAGCTTGAAAAGTGACTTGCAATGGAATTGAAACTTCGGATGAAAGCAAAGCATTAAACAAAATGACTAATGGCACTAGTCCACTATCTATGCTGCTGATAAGAACAAAAATAGCATCTATGTTAACTCAATGGAAAGTGAAAAACACTACTTTAACTGCAAAACTTAAATGACAAATCATAACACTTCATTCTTTCTTAACACTCTGCCTCTAGCTGTAATTGTTCATGTGAAAAACAGTTAAGAAGAAATCAGTAATATGAGTCAAAAAGCTAATCAAACCAAGCTGCCACTCAATGATATTTTGGTCCAATAAAAGTTAGATAATTATGATGAGAAGACCATCAAAAGGTTAGCAAGCAACTTGTCAAAAACTTGATAAAGTAAACTAGCAATGAAACTGCGTAAGCAAGGTAAAAACCAGCAGCTAAGACAAGACAACTTCAAATACCATCAGTGATAAAAAGAAATAAAAACACACTATCCCGGGCTCTAACACACCTGCATAAACAAACTGATCAGTTCTGAAAAGTGCTGGAAATGTAAAGGCATGAAATCAAACTGTACATTATTATACATGATCAAAGAAATGAAAAATTGCAGAAATCAAACTATACATTATTGTACATGTGAAAATGAAAACAAAGAAAGGCAGGAAAATAAAATTAAATGCTACTGTACATAGGTTGTGATAGATGGGGGCCCTCCATCCACTCAACCAGCTAAAGATCAGCTACGCAGAGATGAGCAGAAACAGTCTTCTTCTATTAATTCAACATGTCAAAATACAGTGAAAAAGTGTTGTAACAGCAGTCTTTTAAAACAGAGTTTTACAACCAAAATGATTACGGCAATTACAATAACAAGAGCTAATCTTTAAGCGTTGGAGAACGCTTTATTTATAGGCACAGGGACAAACTGTCCTCTGCGTAAACTAAGCAACTACAGGCCTAACTAATTAACTACGCAGCAACACGCAGGCAGCTCCGTGCACATTTGGAGGAAACGGTCATCATGGGGAGTAAATCTATGGTTAGATCCTGTCCCTTGCTGTCTTCGTGGCGTGGAGGAAGTGCCAGCTGTGATTCCGTGTCTCAGTTGCTCACGCAGAGCCGTGCCACCGTCTGGAACTTAACTGTTTGACCGTGGGTACTCCTGCGTTGACCGGGGGCATACGTGACTGATTTGGCCCAACCAATAGCATACGATCCATGTAGACATCCATACCAACATGCCCATGTGGCTCGTTCCTGGAGAAGACACGTGGAGTATAGCAAACAACAAAAAGGCTGCGGAATCTCTGAACAGCTGCGGAATTGCTGAGTAGCTGCGGAATTGCAGAACAGCTGCGGAATTGTTGAACATGTACCAAAATTCTAAACAAACAATCAATCATTAGCACAGTCAATCAAATCATGTTAAAAGACATATAATGCAATGAATTGAACAAGTTGATGGAGGAAATGATGTCAGAAGAGAGAAGTGAATAGGGAAAAGTTGTTGGGAGGACAGGTAAATGAGTGCAAGGTTGAGGCTCAACATACCCCCACTGCGAGGGTGTTGCATGTCCTCATGCAACCAAAATTTTATCATAATCTTTCAGTTCACATGTTCGGATGCCTCTGCCAAGACATCCAACCTTCTCCTTTTCCTTCCTGTTGCCACATTTGTTCTTGGTTTCTTAACCAAGCATCTGAATTTCAAGTTGACCAAGGCTCTGCTCAATTTCCTGCATTTCTTCTTCAATTTCCTGTTCTTTCTTTGCCAAAGGCCCAAATGAAGCATTGTGTTATCGTGGATCATCTTGTCCACGTTTCTCTGTTCTTTCAGTGCTTCATTTTCCTGTTTGATGTGGCGGTTTAGGACCTCTAGCTCAAATACTTCTTGCTTCAAAGATTGAACCTGCTGTTCAAGGGGCAAGACAGTACTAGGGCCAGCAACAGATTGTTCTAATGTTTCCAAATAATCATATGCCTCCTGCTGGACAGGGTCAATGTCAGGTGTTTGTCTTGGCCTAAATTCAAATCCTTGAAAACTGCTTTCTCTCTCTTGCTGGAAAGGACTTTCCTCTCTTGGAGGACTTAGCTCAATAGCTAGCCGAATTGGAGTCTTCTCAGGTGTGCCCAAATCAATGAAATGGGATTGTTTCTCTTTAATCACACTCTTCTTCTGTATAAGTCTACTGCTTCTCCTTATTTGTAGGCTCGTACTTTTTGTTTCTTGTTGTTTTTGCTTTTGTTTCTTTTTGGAGCTGGCAGTTTCATGAAGCTGAGCAAGCCTATGAGCTAATGTTTGGGTATCTTCTTCACTTGAAGGTTCAGGTGAAGGGTATGACTCTTGCAAAATAGCTTTTCCTTTATCCTCCTTTTGTCTTTTTGTTCTGCTTCTCTTTTTCTTTTCCTTTTGAATAGTTTCTTGAACAGTTTCTTGGGCAATTTCCTGAAGAGTTTTTGTAACAATTTCTTGGGCAGTTTCTTCAACTTCTACAGCAGTGTCTTGGGCAGCAGTCTCTTCTTGGGTAACTATTTCTTTCCCTTTTCTTCTACTTCTTTTTGGCACTCTAGGAGAGCTACTAGAGGCTTCTGTTGCCTCTTGAAAATGGTTTCTAACAAGGAATTTCTCCCATGTATCCTTTCTGATTTTTAACTGCTCCTCAATCAAGATTTTAATGAGTCCATGGTGATATAGGTGGGGCTCAATGTTTCCCACATTTTTCTGAACAGTGGCACTCATTTTTTTCAGACTAGCCAGCAAGAAATAAGGAAGATTGATGGTATGTTCACCCATAAAATGCATCATTATCTTTGTATGATAAACATACATTATACCAAATCTGCCTTCACATGTTAAAAATTTCTGAACTAGCAAAAGTAAGGCAGTCCATTCCTTTTTAATGACACTTACAGGTATTCCTTTGGTGAAGATAGTGGTATCCATACCTGGATTTTTCAACATGTTCTTCCACTCCTGGCCTTCAATAGTTCGATTTTTGAACCAACGTTCCCCAGTACGAGGCAAAGTAGTTGCTTGAGCCAAGCTGCTCTCAGTGGCAGTGAATTGTAGGTCTCCAATCTCCACAGTATTTGTTTTTCCATCAAACGACCGAGCAAAGGCCTTGGTGACTTCCTTGTGATATCCTTTGAACTTCTGAATAAATTTTAACCACTTGGCCTTCTGCAGGGCATTCTTCGTTTGTGGGTAACCGTCTAAAAACTTAGAACCTTCCGGCTCTGCTCTTAATAACTTGCCCATTTCGGTTACCAGCTCTCTTGCTGCTCTGACAGCGTTGTTCGAATACGGGAGAGAGAGCTTATACGGGAAAAACAGTGCTCAGCAGTGGGTACTATGGCTACAGCAGAATGGTCAGCAGTGGTTTTACGGCTACAGCAGAATGGCCGTGATGCAATTACGAAACTGGTGGTCAGGGTTTTGAGCGGAGAGGTGAGGAATAGAACAGAGTATGTTCACGGTGAAACAGCGTGGTGAATGAAACCAGAAGTGAAAACGGTGAGGGCGTAGATAACAATGCGAAGATGAGGTTATGCATGCGAGAAGCGGAGTTATGGGTAGAGGATACAACGGCCGAATCCCTGAACGTCGGGTGGCTGCGTACACTTGGCTGCGGAATAACCAATTGGAGAGCCGTGGTATAACAGTACACGTCACTCTGGTACGAAGAATTAATGAGAGAGAGCAGGCCATATTAAGTTCAAATCACAGCGATTATGGGACCATTAGGAAGGCGGTGAGGTGGATTACGCAGCGTAATGGATGAGGATTATGAGGAGTGGATGGGGATCTTGTCAATCATTACATTACGTGCCTCCTACCATAATCCGAAAGCCATACATAAATGATATAACTGTTAGTTAGAAATTTAGAACATACCTTCGTGTATTTGCATTTTGATCCCTAACCTTTGATTTATTGCTGCCTTTGTATATGCCATGTGTCCTTGCTCTTTAATGATGTTGTTGCTTTTGACTGCAGATTTTTCTTTTTGAAACAGAGTTTGTTTTTCTTTTTTTTGTTGCAGGAACAGAGTGTATTAGCTACGGAATCTTGATATCAGCTGCGGAATTGGCTCCTAGCTGTGGAAATTGCAGCAACACTTTTCTGCCTGCACAAAGAGGATTAAAACAACTTGACTGAATGAAATAGTCCTGAGAGGGACTTTATTGGTGAAAATGAGATGGAATGAATGGACTGAAAGAAAATGAGGTGGAATGAAAATGATGAGATGGATGAGATGGATGAGATGGACAGGAAAAAAAGAGAAAATATAAAGCGTCAGGTGACCCTGATTTTCACTTCATATTTTCTGCATAAGACTGCCAATCCAAGATTGGTTTTCAGGCTTATACAAGAGATTTTTTTTTTTTTCTCTGTTTTCTTTTCTTGCTTTTTTTTTTTTCTTTTTTTTTTTTAACTGAAAGAAACAAAGATCAGGCTGATGGAGGAGAAGAATTCTTCTCCAGTAGCCTCATTGCAAAATCTTCTTGGAACAACTTAACAAATTCCTCTCTTGAGAGTGGCTTATGGTAGACTTTCAATCTATGGCCATTCACAATGAGAGGAGTCTGAAGCTCATCAATGGTCTTCACTCGAACTGCTCCATTTTTAAAGACTTCATCAATCTCATATGGCCCAAGCCATTGAGTTTGAAATTTTCCTTTGAAGTCCTTAAACTTGGAATCAAACAATAGTGCCCAATCTCCCTTCTGAAACTTTCTTTCTTTGATGTGTCGATCATGCCATTTAGTTCTTTGGTGTTGAACTAGATCGGTCCTTAGAATTGCATCTTGTCTTAATTTCATCTAGCTCATTTAGCTGGTCCATTCTGTGTTTTTGAGCTTCTGATAGGCTCATTCCCAATTGAATTGCCATCTTGAAAGTCTTGATTTGGAACTCAATGGGGAGCAGGACTTCTTTCCCATAAACAAGTTCATAGGGAGAATGTCCTGTTGTGTTCCTCCATGTAGTTCTATAAGCCCATAAGGCTTCAGGAAGCCTTTCTGCCCAATCTCTTCTATGAAGATGAACAGTCTTGGTGATAATGCCTTCAAGGACTTTATTTGTAGATTCCACTTGACCATTTGATTGCGGATGGTATGGAGTAGATGTTCTATGCTTGATCTTGTATTCCTCCATCAGCTTCTCCATCAATTTAGATGTAAATTGGCTTCCTTGATCTGTCACAATTTCTCTTGGGACACCAAAACGAGTAAAAATATCCTCAAAAAGAAATTGAACAACTGAATTTTCAGTGGCAAAAGGCAATGCCTTGGCTTCTACCCACTTAGTAACATAATCAGTGCAAACCAATATATACTTCTTTTGCTTAGATGGTGGATTAATAGGTCCAACGAAATCTAGAGCCCATTTCTCAAAGGGTTCGATGCATACCTGTGGCTGTAGTGGCATTTCATTTGAAGGAGTTGGTCTCCCAACTCTTTGGCAGCTGTCACACCTTCTAACATACTGCTTTGCATCTTTAAAGAGAGAATGCCAATAATATCCTAAAGAAAGGATTTTATAGGCTGTCCTCTTGTCAGCAATGTGTCCGCTGCATGGTTCATCATGACATGCCTTAAGGATGTCAAGCATTTCATCTTCCCGAACACATCTTCTGATCATACAATCTGGCCTGTTTTGAACAATTCATTAGAAATCCAAGAATAATGTGAACTTTCCTGAATGATTTTCCTTTTCTCATTAGGAAATAAGTATGGAGGTAGCTTCCCTGTAACTAGATAATTAGCAATATCTGCATACCAAGGAGTCTTGGTAGTTACTGCAAACAAATATTCATCTGGAAACTTATCCTCTATAGGAGAATCTTCGTTAGTGTTTTGGATTTTAGACAAGAAATCAGCCACTGTGTTTTGTTTTCCTGGTCTATCTAACACAGTAATGTTGAATTCTTGTAAAAGTAAAAGCCATCTTGTAACTCTGCCATTAGTAATAGGTTTGTTCATGAGATATCTAATTGCGGAGTGATCAGTATGGACAAAAGTTTCATAGTCGGTTATGTAGTGTCTAAACTTGTTAATTGCATGAACAACGGCTAAGAATTCTTTTTCAGTCACAGTGTAATTTAACTCGGTGGGAGTCAAATTTTTGCTGGTGTAATAAATGGCACAAGGGACCAAATCTTTTTGTCCCAAAACAACTCCTAGAGCTGTATCTGAAGCATCAGTAGAAATGTGGAAAGGGAGTTTCCAATTTGGCCCTCTCAAAATGGGTGCTTCAGATATTCTAGTCTTTAAAGTTTCAAAGGCAGACTGACATTCAGGATCCCATTTGAACTCACAGTCTTTGGTAAGTAATTTGAAAAGAGGAGATGCTATCTTAGTGAAGTTTTCAATAAATCTTCTGTAATATCCAGTAAACCCAAGAAAACTTCTAACATCTCTTTGGCAATTTGGAACAGGTAACTTGGAGATGACTTCTACTTTGGATCTATCAACTTTAATTCCATCTCCTAAAATATGATGTCCTAAAACAATTCCTTCAGTAAACATCATAAAACACTTTTCATGACTTAATGAAAGATTTGTTTCTTTACATCTAATTAGAACTTTTTCCAAATTTTCTAATGCTTCTTCAAATGTGTTACCATAAACTGTGAAATCATCCATGTAGACCTCTACACAATCATGAATTAGATCTGAAAAAATTCCTAGTACAACCCTTTCAAATGTAGCGGGTGCATTGCATAATCCAAAAGGAAGTACTCGGTAAGCAAAAGTTCCCCAAGGACAAGTAAATGTGGTTTTGTCTTGATCTTCAGGTGCTACCTGAATTTGATTGTAACCACTAAAACCATCCAAAAATGAGAAAAACTTTTTACCTACTAAAGTATCTAATACTTGATCAATAAAGGGCAAAGGAAAGTGATCCTTCAAGGTTGCTTTGTTTAATTCTCTGTAATCAATGCAAACCCTCCATTTACCATTCTTTTTGGGTACTATGACCAAGGGAGAAACCCATTGGCTATCTGAAATAGGGTAAATGAAGTTTACATTGAGTAACTTCTGGAGCTCTTCTTTCACTATCTCCCTAAGATTTGGATTCATCCTTCTTTGAGGTTGTCTGATTGGTCTACTATTTTCCTCAATGTAGAAGTGATGAATGCAAGTCTTAGGGTCAATACCTTTCATGTCGGTATACTCCCATGCAAAAGCAGTAGAATGTCTTTGCAAGACTTTGGTTAGCTCTTCCTGTTGAAATTTTTCCAAGTTTTTGTTAATGTTTAATGTTTTTCCTGGAAAGATTTCAATGGCAGATCTACCAAATTCTTCCATAGAGAAAAGAGACATTTGTCTAGATGATAGACACTCTATGTCAGAATCCAACTGAAATTGTGTAGAGTCATATTCTGAAGATGGTTCAAAATTTTCTAATGTATTCAGAATTTGACTATCTTCACTAATCTCAGAAATGGTAAAGACAGGTTGTATAGTATCTTCATCATCAACCCACTCATTATCTCCTATTTCTGTAATTGCTTTCGCCGGAGGATACAACTTGAACTTCTTTGTTGAATTGCCATCAGAAATATACATATCCCCAGACCTACAACTTATGAAAGCATCAGTTGTGGCCAGCCAAGGTCTTCCTAAAATAAGAGGATGTCCTCCTAGATTGTTCTTGGGAGTTAAAATCATAAAATCAACTGGATATTCCCAAGAGTCTAGGGAGACTGGAATGTCCTCCAATACACCATCAGGTTTAATGATTGATCTATCTGCAAGCTGCAGTAAAGTAGGTGTAAAGAGAAGGTTAGGAAGTTTTAACTGGTCCATGGTCTGTCTACTCATAATGTTGATAGCAGCCCCTAAGTCAATCAAAGTATTTGGTATTTCTACCCCATTAATATGTGTTTTGACGATTGGACTATCGGGGTCTACATATTTCTGCATGGTAATCTTTCCCATCATAATGTCTGCAATTTTTCCTACCAGGTGGATCCTTCTGGTATCTCTTGGTTTCCTTCCTGGTCTTTTAAGGCTCAACTCCTTTATTGTTTTTGCTAGAATGGGAATCTCTTTAATGGCTTGTAACAAGGGAATCTTGATACAGACATTCTTCAATTCATCTAGAAAATTATAGTCAGGCAACCAAATTTGCTTTTCCACTCCTTTGTCGATTTGTAACCTTTCAGGAAAAGGAGGTGTGGCCACAGATGTAGGTTGCTCAACTATGGGAGTTGTGGGGGTTGATTCTTTTTCTTTTTGAGTGTTTGGGTGTTGAAGGGATGCTTCAGAACCCTTATTAGCTCTAAGAGATTCTTCCTCAGAAATGCTTGGTTGTTGAACATTTATAGAAGGTTGATCTAAGATTTTACCTGATCTGAGTTGTACTTCATTGAGAGGAACAATCATATAGGTAGGGAATGGTTGACCTTCCATCATGTAAGCATTTTGAGGGTTCCTATTATTGGGGTTTGGCAATGGCTGAGAAGGGAGTTGATTTGAATTTTGTTGGGATTGGAGCAAGAGTTGAGAGTTTTGATTTTGTGGAGAAGGTTGTTGTTGTTGAGGAAATGGTAATGATAGTTGTTGACTTTGATTTGGAAGTTGTGGAGCTTGCTGATTCTGAAAAGATGGAGGATATTGATAGAATTGAGAAAATCTCCCATAAGGATTTTGCATGCTTTGCATCCATGCTTGAAAAGGATTTTGAGGTTGAGGCCAAGGTTGTTGCCAAGGATTCCAATTTGGTTGGGGTTGAAAATTCATAGAGTTGTTAAACCCTTGATTTTGTTGCCCCTGCCACGGTCTCCTTGCAACAAAACAGAGAGATTCAAGTGTATTTGGATCTTCTTGAAAGACTGCTTTGAGCCCAGGGATTGAAGGACAAACCTTGGTCTCATGGTTTTCTGAGCAAATTACACATGTTTCCACAACTTGTGCTTCCAAGGGACATTCCCTTAAAGCATGTTTCTTTCTACATTTCGGGCAAAAGATGGCCAAGGCCTCGGCTTCTGCTTTTTGTTTATTGTGGATCTTAAGGGTGTCTAATTGTTCACTAAGACTCCCTAAGATGTCAGTTTTGAATTCATCAAGCATATTGCTGATTTCAGCCCTACTTACTGATCCAGTTGCAGATTTATTTGCTCTGAGGAGAGAAGGATCTCTAGGCCCTTTTTGAGTTTTTGATTTGCCCCTTGAGAGATGGACACATAATTCTGCTATATCAGAAAGTGGAAGCTGAGATATATCTCCCTTCCCCATCATATTCAAAAGATCTATCCATTCATCTCTAATGGCTTTTCGTAATAGGGCTTTTAAGGTCTCTTCATCCAAGTTACTCATTTTTGCTCTTTTCAAATTATACTGAAATCTTTCAATCAATTCCTCCAAATTCTCATCTTCTTTTTGTACCATTTTAAATACCTCATCCTTGTGGTTGGTGGGCATACAATAGTCCAAGTACCTATCCAAAAATGTCTGTTTCATATCATTCCAAGACCTAATGGATTGAGTGACTAACCCCATGAACCATTTCAAAGCTTGTCCTTTCAATGTGGAAGGGAACAATTTGAGTTTTTGAGTGTCATCCAAATAGTCATAAGTTCTACATACGACTTCAAACTCAAATAAGAATGTTTCAGGGTCCTCATTCCTTGATCCATGAAAGTTTGGGAGGACAGATGGTGAGATGTTCTTCATGGTGGCTCGGGAATCCTCATCAACTATAGGGAATCCAAATGAGTTATCCCCATCCCTATTTCCTCCAATATTACCTCTACCTCCTCCATTGTTTCCTCCTCCTCCTCCTCTACCTCTACCTCTACCAAATCCAGGTGCTTCTTCCTCTGCCATGGTAGTTTCCCCAGAGACTTCAGAGTCTTCTGGTTCTTCTACTAAGGGTGTATGAGAAGGATTCTCTTCTTCTTCAGGTGTTTCTACTTCTTCAATTATAATTTGCCTCTCTGGAGAAAGAAGGAAAGGATCTCTTTCAGACTCGATGGAAGGTATGGGAGATTCAACTCTTGCTTCCTGAATTTCGGGAACCCTAGGGCTAGGAGTATCAGTTGGAGATAAGGGAGGTGTCTCTTGTCTATCCCTTGAAGTAGATGGACTTGTAAAAATCGAACTCTTGGCTCTAGCTAAAAAGCTTCCCCTAGAATCTCTAGCTCTATGCATGTCATTTTTTATTTTTCTTCAAGTCAGGTTAATAATTCTTTTTCTGATCTTCCAGGTCACTCTAGGTGCAAGAAGAGAGCATACTTAAGAAACTATTAAACCAATAACTTTCTCTTTTCTGATCCTCCAGATCACTCTAGGTGCAAGAGGAGAGCATACTTTGAGAGGTTATCAATTTCCCTTTCTTGAAATTTTCTTAATTTTTTTTTTAGAATTGGCTACCTAATTTCACTTCCCCGGCAACGGCGCCAAAATGTTTGGTCAATTTAGTGTTGTCTAAATTTCTATCATTAATTGTCAACCCGGGGCTCGTAAGCTGATGAAGTGATATGTACAGTATGTACTTAAGTAACCTTTCCTAGTTCTTTTTGTCGTTTTTAGATGATGTTTGTGGTTGATTTAACTTCCTAAGATGGAGTGATGGATTTATAAACAGATGAGTGTGTGTGTGTGTATGGTGATTACTAAATGCTTCTAGAACTTTTTAAAGAGAAAGCTTGAAAAGTGACTTGCAATGGAATTGAAACTTCGAATGAAAGCAAAGCATTAAACAAAATGACTAATGGCACTAGTCCACTATCTATGCTACTGATAAGAACAAAAATAGCATCTATGTTAACTCAATGGAAAGTGAAAAACACTACTTTAACTGCAAAACTTAAATGACAAATCATAACACTTCATTCTTTCTTAACACTCTGCCTCTAGCTGTAATTGTTCATGTGAAAAACAGTTAAGAAGAAATCAGTAATATGAGTCAAAAAGCTAATCAAACCAAGCTGCCACTCAATGATATTTTGGTCCAATAAAAGTTAGATAATTATGATGAGAAGACCATCAAAAGGTTAGCAAGCAACTTGTCAAAAACTTGATAAAGTAAACTAGCAATGAAACTGCGTAAGCAAGGTAAAAACCAGCAGCTAAGACAAGACAACTTCAAATACCATCAGTGATAAAAAGAAATAAAAACACACTATCCCGGGATCTAACACACCTGCATAAACAAACTGATCAGTTCTGAAAAGTGCTGGAAATGTAAAGGGATGAAATCAAACTGTACATTATTATACATGATCAAAGAAATGAAAAATTGCAGAAATCAAACTATACATTATTGTACATGTGAAAATGAAAACAAGGAAAGGCAGGAAAATAAAATTAAATGCTACTGTACATAGGTTGTGATAGATGGGGGCCCTCCATCCACTCAACCAGCTAAAGATCAGCTACGCAGAGATGAGCAGAAACAGTCTTCTTCTATTAATTCAACATGTCAAAATACAGTGAAAAAGTGCTGTAACAGCAGTCTTTTAAAACAGAGTTTTACAACCAAAATGATTTCGACAATTACAATAACAAGAGCTAATCTTTAAGCGTTGGAGAACGATTTATTTATAGGCACAGGGACAAACTTTCCTCTGCGTAAACTAAGCAACTATAGGCCTAACTAATTAACTACGCAGCAACACGCAGGCAGCTTCGTGCACATTTGGAGGAAACGGTCATCATGGGGAGTAAATCTATGGTTAGATCTTGTCCCTTGCTGTCTTCGTGGCGTGGAGGAAGTGCCAGCTGTGATTCCGTGTCTCAGTTGCTCACGCAGAGCCGTGCCACCGTCTGGAACTTAACTGTTTGACCGTGGGTACTCCTGCGTTGACCGGGGGCATACGTGACTGATTTGGCCCAACCAATGGCATACGATCCATGTAGACATCCATACCAACATGCCCATGTGGCTCGTTCCTGGAGAAGACACGTGGAGTATAGCCAACAACAAAAAGGCTGCGGAATCTCTGAACAGCTGCGGAATTGCTGAGTAGCTGCGGAATTGCAGAACAGCTGCAGAATTGTTGAACATGTACCAAAATTCTAAACAAACAATCAATCATTAGCACAGTCAATCAAATCATGTTAAAAGACATATAATGCAATGAATTGAAGAAGTTGATGGAGGAAATGATGTCAGAAGAGAGAAGTGAATAGGGAAAAGTTGTTGGGAGGACAGGTAAATGAGTGCAAGGTTGAGGCTCAACACAGACTATCAAGCAAGGGCCTTTTTTTCTCTAAAACAGGCGAAACATGGACTTTTTTATTTCCCCCTAGCCCCCCTTTATTATAGCCCCTTTTATAATTTTCCTCATAGGACCGGGTGTAAGAACTAGGGGCTTAGCCCTTCGGGTGCTAAGGCTTTCCACCGCTGTGCGGGGGGGCTTTTCCTTTGTTATTCGGAATCCTGCAGCCCAATGCTTGATACGCTTTTACCACCTGGCATCTCCCCTTGACCCTTGCAATCGCCGATCTGCAGGATTGGGCCCACCCGGGGTATAGCAATTGCAATACGAGGAAGAATGAGAGGATGAGTGGTTTTTGGAGGGGGTCGTGAGTGGTAAGTGGTAAGTGGCGGGGGGATGTGAAATTATATCAGAGAGACACATGTCAGCAGGGCCAGGCGAGGAAACCGCTTTTCGGACCCCCCCCCCCCCACTGATAAAGGGAAACATGGCAGCGGGGGAGGGGGGGCAAAACGGCCTGGGAGTCATCAATTAAGGTGGAGTCAGTCTAGGCCATCTAGAGATGGGGGGAGCTTAATCATTATGCAACCTTTGAAGAAGGGCAGACCTGACAGCCCCTTTAAGTCTATCATATAAAATATTGCATCCGGGGATTTCCTGGATATCGCAATCACAAGCCTTGTAACTGGAGTTGAGACCTTTTACCTTCACCGATCATCGATAAGTGGGATTGATGATGTCATCAGTGCCACGTGGCACTTCTTGAGTGGTGACACGTGTCACCCAGAAATGACCCCATCAGACCCCTGAAAAAGCCAGATCCGTATGCCACGTGTCCTCCATACTTGCCGCATCATTGATGATGTCAGCTACCATATCAGCCATCAGGACCAATCATACTGTGCCACGTGGCCCCTTGGAAGAGAGAGAAAATGGCCTACTCGACCCTATTTTTTCATGAAATTCCTTTGTATTTGGATTTCAGTCCTCCCCAATGATTTTGCACTAAATCGCAATCCCGCAAGGTTATTGGGGAGGTAGCCCCTCTGTTCTTGTGATCGACAATAATGCAGGATTACGGGATGCAGGATACTACCACGTGGAGGAGAGAGAAAGGGGTGTTCTAGCCTTTATTTTTTCAAGCACTTCCTTTTTTAATGGTTTTTGGCCCTCCCCCAAAACTTTTACACTATACCGCAGAATCGGCCTCCGCACGGTCTTTTAAGTTTGTAACCCGCCGATATGCCTATCTTGCGGGATGTGGAGCCCTACGAGACTGTAGGACTATGAGACCCATGTGGTCACCAGGATGCGGGACTGCGGGATCGCCAAGATGCAAGACTGCGAGATGCCCTCATACTTAGCCATTTTCTTGGTTTTCTTGGCTTTCCAAAGGCAATCTTCAACAGGCTCTAACTTCTGATCCAGGAGGCTTTTTTTGGACTTCTACACACCATTGGAAAGCTATTTCTAAGCACTAATGATCCGAATTGGATCCTTGAGAATTATCAGAGTTTTATGACTGTTTCAAATCATGACAAACTTCAAAATCTTGTAGACAACGAGCTATCAGAAATAACCTTTGTATAATGGAAAATTGCAGCCAGCACGGAGCAATGAGGACCTTCGGTCAAAGCGCGCTGACCGTTGGCCCATGGGGACCGTGCATGGTGAAAAAATGGTAGTTGGGAGGCTTAAACCCAGAAACGGAGGCTGTTTTTTATGCACAATTGCATCGTTGGGAAAAACCCCTCGAGAAGGAAAAGCCCCGAGAACTCGGTCATAAGGGAAATTGAAAAACCGTGGGAAAAGTGCTAAAACAAAAGGCAGGTCCTGCGCTCCAAAACCGGCAGAATATCGGAGGCATTTCGGGCGGTAAGTGGGTTTGTTAGAGGACTGAGCGATGCCATACATTGAATGACACGTGTCCAGTGGATGAAAGAGAAAACTACTCTCATCGCGGGCTAACATTTGAGTAAGTCAACCATGCGATAAAAGCGATAACCGTAGGATCTGGAGGCCCTAGATCTAACGGCGGAGATTGCACTCGATGGGAGACTGGAATTTGGGGGAGAAATAAGCTACGGTGCATAAAGGTTTGAAGTCCGATTTGACCGCTGAGTTGGGGATGAATCATTTCACAAAGTAACCGAAATAACGATCGTTCGAGGAAGATCTGGCGTTCAGTTCGTGAGGGGACAAGTGGCCACCTCTCTGTGAAACATTACATAGTGGCGATGACAAAGAAGCAGGGAATTCCAAGCGGACAGCGACAGGCAATCCGAAGAGATGGAAGAGGAAGTGAACAGTCAAGGGACGGATTGGCTTTAAGCCACGAACAGACAGAGAACAGAGAGGAGGACAGAAGAGGCAGAACAGAGAGTGAAGAAAGAAGTAGAGAACAAAAGTCGAGCTGACCTGCAGAGCTAAGGCAGCATCGAGCAGACAGAATTGAGAAGGCTTGAGAGGTTCGAGCAATCCCTGTGAGGATATCAGTCGAGAACTGAGTACCAGATTGGACTCATCCCATTAAGACCAGTTGAGGTCGAGACTTGGTAAGGGGGAGTCTGTGTACTCTAGTGGCTTGGGGAATCCAAGTACCACCCTACTAAGCATCATCTGCTACAGGAGACTCACATTGAGCTCCTCATTGTAAAAACATTGCTTAAAGACACAATAAAAGAAGGCCACCACTGAAAATCTGGACCAGGAGACATAGCCCAGGAGGATTGGGTGAACTCCTTATTAATTTGTTGTGTTTTTGCATTTGCTTGATGTTTCTCTTATTGTTTTCCAGTGCCTGTGTATTTTGCAACCTTATCGATCCGTTGCTTAAAATAACATAGGCACACCAGCACATGAGTCTGTAATACCTACATTAATTAACTAAGATCATACATAAGTGATTTTCAAATCAACTAGACACCCGAGAGGGTTTGATTAAGCTATGATATCTTCTGTGGCCTGGGAAAGTGGCTCCAAAATTCACTACTCCTAGGAAACCTTGACCAATTGAAACCCATAATGCAGTGAGTGACAACATATTTCACACTTGCAGATTAAGTAATGTCCTCATTGCCAAATATTATAATGAAGAAACTAATGCTATTTTATCTTGTAATAAAGGAAAGGAATGGAGAGAATGGCCTAGGTGGTACCTCTGATCATGGAGTCTAATTTGGGGGGTTAACCTACTCCTATACTAAGCTACACTAGCATTGTAGGTCAAAACATGGGTAAACAGGCTACTACAGGTATGCTACAGGAAGTTGCTACCCTCTAGAGCTACAAGAAGTCCTGAAATGCTACAAGAATTTTTTTGAGAGGGTTTGGAGGGTAAGGATGATGGGATAAAGTGATGGAAAGATGGATGAAGGTTGTGGGAAATGTATGGAAGGTGACCAACACCCCTAGTCAAGCCCAACACTTCAGGAAGGCCAGCTTTGGGCTAAGAGGGCTGCTCATAGTCACCAAAAAACAAAGATCAAGAATATTGGTTGGAATTCATCAAAAGAGAGTGGAGAAGTCTTGGATGGAGGTGGTGAAAATATCCCTTTCCTATAGATCCAACAATCCTGCAACATCACATGCACATGTTCTTCTTTTCATTTGCAAAATATTACAATCAATGGTGGAAAAGATGAGTTGAATTTGGAACCTATCTAACTGATGCTAAGAACTTGATTGTTGTCATTAATTAACTTCTAAGCTACAACAATCATATGTAAAGAAAGATAACAAATGTAGACTTTTCCAAGAAATCGTAAACAAGAAATCACAGAATGTTCTTGGGTTATGATCGTGGAGTCCTCTAATCATGCTCCCATGGGAGAGATGAGATAGAGGCCATAGTCACATAATTGTCGAGGAACTATACTCTACTTAAATGCAACAAATGATCAAACATTCTAAGCTAAAATAAGTATAAATACATAAGATGGACCTAAGCTACTGGGGTTGAACCCAAACCCAAGAGCTTCGGCCCTCTAGACTATCTTAGTCATGGATCAAAATGAAAATTTTCATTATCATTGTAGAAATGTCAAATACATCACAAAAATAGCAGTCACAAGTGCTTGAGCTCAATATCCTATTAGCTACAACAAAAATTCAAATCCTAATGATTTCCTTAGCATGTTTATTATACAAAAGGGTAGCTACCAACAGCTCCCTAGAAAATAGAGATGTTTGTCTCCCAAACTCGAGAAAGGTGGATCTAGATCTTCCTTGAATTGTGTTGGATTGGCTACCAATGACCTTAGCCTGCTTGGCTACCAATCACATCGAGTTGATGTAAGATAGAGTGGTGATATTTGACTGATTGGAGTATTTAAGGAGGTGCACAACCTCCTAGAATCTCTCCTTGTTTTCTGCTTCGAGCTCCTACACTCAAATTATCTCAAAATTTCTCCAATTCCTGCATTTAAGACATATTAGGCCACATGACATAACAACACATCTTTTACTCCTCACACTAAGAATAATATAACAAAATTTGTAAATAAATGTGCGAAAGAGATGATTTTAAAGCTAGATGATGGCATTGTGACCCTTATGATATACCTATTGATGAGCCTCATCAACTGCCTCAGTTTTTTCCTTTGCCTAGTCAAACTGCTCATCAGCTAGTAGAGTATCAACAATATGGGTTGCCATGGAAATCATGTTTTGGTTCCACTATGGGAAAGCTTTCTCTAAATTCCATTCCCAATGGAAGGTGCAGTGGTTGTCCATGCCCATGCTTTCACATTCAAAACAACATTTGAGCTCTGGGAAGATTTAGTTAGATGACTGTTGTTATTCCTTCTGAATAACGAAAAATTAGAGGGCTTGTTACTGGTAGATGCCTCACTTGAACTTCTCTTTAATTTAGATACTTCATTCATGAGTGACATCAGAGACTTGGTCAAGTTTTCAATATCAACAAAATCCTTTGTTTTAGCCTTATTTAAAGAGGCTTGAGACTTCTAGCCAGTTTCCTTGGAGTCTTTAGATTCTTCATCATCATTTATAGCTCCAATGGAATGCAATTCCTTCTCTACGACAATAGCTTCTACAAATTTTAAAGCCAGTGTCTCATTTTCATCTCTCTTAACACAAATAGAAATGTTCGTTGGAAAGGTAGATGTGTAATAATAGATAGTAATAAAATAGTGGGGTTGTGTACTTGGGGGTAACTTATTCAATATCTAATTGAACTTCTGATTAAAATCTTTAACTTTCTCCTTTCCCCCCATCTTAATGTTACCAGGCTCTTTTAGCAACATGGAGGGAGTTTTTCATCAACCATTTTTTCTAGATACATTTTTTTTTACTCCCCCCAACCATGGATCGAATTAACATGTAAACTATGGTACCAAATTGTTGCTCTACCTTCTAAACTAAAAGTAAAGAGTTTGCAAGCAACATCATCAAAATGTACCTCTAACATTTGTAGATGCATGTAGAAATCATCAATATGGTCCTCTTCCATAGCTTTTTTGTCATGATCCAACTTTGATAATAACCTCTGCAGATGTATGGAAATTTTATGAAGGTTATCTAGAAGAGCGAGTGGCCCTTGGACCATACAATCCAAGTCTTGATCACCCATGTCTTTGTCTTCCTTCTCTTCCTCTTTTTTTGAATTTGATGAACCTTCTCCTTCACCATTCAATGCTTCAACTCAAAATCAATTCTCGACTATTCTTTATCGGAAAGAAAAAATCTTCCTCATATTCTTCGTTAATAGGTTGAAGTTGTTATTGCTAGATTATTTCTTCTAAAGAGTCTACTAGTTCCTCAAGAGTGGAAAAAAAAATTCTTCCACTGATGTAACTAATACACCAGAACAGGTTGTGTCTTTCTTTTTAGGGTTATGAGGAAGTAAATTGATATCTTTCACAAACCGACAAGTAATAGGGAGAATTGCCCAAAGTTGTTTGTAAGTAACTTCGTAAGCTAACTCTGGACCGAGTTGAGAAGACCCTCCTACCTCAAGAATAGGGGTCAGAGGGGAACTCCTAATATTATCGCCTTGTCCAAAAGATGAATGATTAGGATGTGATGAGTTATCAATCATAAAAAAAAATGGTTGCCCTTAATCTAGCACCAAAATGTTGATGGTGTTGGAACCTGCCAGCATACAAGGGATCTCCCTAATATGATGTCCTAATTAGACCTCTCATAGTTTGGTGTAGGAGTCCCATCTGGTTATATGGTCCAATTTCCATTATCTTAGAGACATTCCTTTTCTTAGGCAATCAACATGAGAGAGTAGCGTGAATGTGCTTTTGACTAAGCAATAGAGTGTGCCATGTGAAATATTCAATTTTCAATGTATCAAGGTCATTCTACTCCAAGGAAGAAAAGTGATTCTCTAAAAGAAAAGTAATATTAATAATCTAGTAAAGACTCGCACACATAATGAGGAAGAATCATTTAACATCAAGAGAAATAGTTCACATAGATGCAATGATCATTAAATCATCACAACACATTCCAACAAGTTAAGCACCAAAGTCACTAAAATAGTTTAGTTACTTTAGTACATGTGGAAATCAATATAAACCACAAAAATTAGAAGAATAGTCTCAAAACATCCACGATCTATGCATGAAAATGTGTCGATCAGAAGGCTTCAAGTATTAAGCAAAAGTTCCAAGATACATGAGTACAATGAACACCACTAGCTCCAATAGTGGATCGTTAGAGCCACTACTTTCTCCTCAAAAGTACTATCTCTAACTCTCTAATGCCTCGTGGGAGAATCCAAGGTGAAACTTTATTTTCTTGAGTAATGAGGCTCCTTTTATATCTGGAGGCATGACCTTTCATATCCTCGTGAATCTTGGATTTTCAACTTCTAATGATTCTTGGACTTCTATGGCTTTTCAACTTCTACATGACTTCCAGAATTACATTTGTCTTTTGAATTTATTCATATGGATATTTTTTCCACATATGGCTCTTGTACTTACACTTATTTGTCTTTACAATAATTACATAATTCCATCATGATTTCCACATCATCATGTGGTGAGAATATGACAAGTCGCCAATATGAATGACTTGGACTCTTAGTGACTGATGACATGGACTTTATCAAGTGGTGGAAATGCTACCACTTGTGACTTCAATATTGTTTACATATTCCATGTTTTTGATGCCTTTACCCTCCAAAGGGTCTCTAATCATATGGAGTCTTTTTTACCACTTGGATCGTTAGGATTTCAATGTTCTTCATTTTGTCACTTCATGTGTTATTCATTCTTTAATGCTTCCTTCAACTGTCCCCTTTGATATATATGCTCCTACATCCTCACCATGTTATTATAGAACATATTCAAGTAAGATCGTCCATGTCAAGCAAACATCAGCTTGAAAAATATCCTATTCTAACATGTTTCATGCACATTTTGTGTCCGTGATTTATTAGTCGACTTAGGAATGATAGGGAGATTTTTTGGGCATATGGCGCACTATCAAAGGATGAAGGTTGAGTGATTATGGCTTAAAGATGAATTGTGTGCTCAACTGGGAGAGAGGGAGATCAAGGGAGTGCACAGGGTACAGGTATAAAGGGTGAAGGAAATCCATTGGGGCTTGGAAGTGAGATATGTGCTCAAGGAGCCAAGGAGGGTACATGGTGCAAGTCTGTAGGATAAAGGGGTCAATCTTGGGCATTTCCAAGTGTGTTATGTATTTAAGAGAAGCTAAAAGGGAAAAAGGCACAAGGTTCAAGGTTGAAGTTACCATGATGTTGCTAGGTGATGCGTCATGTACTCAACAAGGAGAAAGGCTTACTTTAAGGGTGCAGTTAGGAAAGGGAAGGAGGGAAAGTTTCTTAGGAGTTCATTATGTGCTCTTGGGGGATGTAGGGCACATTGTTGAATGTTGAAGGGTCTCGACTAAGGCTTAAGAGTGTGTTGTGCACTCTCCTAGCCCTTGTGGACCAACTTTGCAAACCAAATTTTGTCTAAGTCTAGAGGGTTATAACTAAGGGAACAAAATGAGTTGAGGGTCAAATCAAGTGCGACACATAGTGCTTATTATAAAAACTTAGACATAAGGACTGAGAAATACACATCAAAATGTCAGTTTACAAGCACTCCCCACATGTAACAGATTTAGTGTGTGTGACTGTGACCAAAAGTGTCGTTTTACAACAAACAAATATTTTATGACCATGAAGTGCACAATGTGATGACACTTATGAACAAACTTGTGGAATTAAATGAAGTGACACTTGAAGACCAAAGAGACACTTGATGTGATAGTTGAGTAGGCTCGAAAATTTGGAGGGTGTTGTAGCAGCGACAACATAATCCTACTTCAACGACACCCATAATAGTGGAGTTGGGTACTAGTAACCAATTTCCATGTCTTAAACTTTTTGCAGTTTGTACTAGATTCTTTGGATTCAATGAAGTAATTTGTCCATGTCTTTTGAAAGAAAGACCGAGTTTTCTTAATGGAAACATTATTTCTGCCACTAAAGCTATGAAATCAATAATAATGAAACTAAATATGAATGGACTTCACTTCTATCTAATAGTAACTCATTGTTATATCATGAATTTTTCTCTTGAATTCTTTTTTCCCTAACCAACTGGTGTGTCAAGTAGACATTGAGATCAGTTTGTGCATCCTCAATACTCCTAAAAATACTTGAACCTAGAAATAACAACATAAAGCGGAACTCATCCATCTAATCAAGATGATGATCCATCATATTACAATGATTTCAAATTGACCAACAATCACAGAATGAGTCTGTGTTCTTTTATTCACTCGATTGAGTAACTTATAAAATGTAAGTTGAACATGTCTCCATTCAATGAAAGAGATCACAATGCAAACTATCATCATTAGTCGGCCATTGAAACTAAATCTAACCTGGCCAAGACATAATTAGGTTGGGAGACATGTAACACAATCCAACATTCAAGTACGTCATCTTTAATATCGTTACATTTTGTCTTTTCAAATGGATTGGAACAACATGAGAGTGTTGAGGGAATCATTTGAGACATTATATTATGATTTCTTTTACCAATCATGGCCTTGTGGATTAACAACATAAGAAAATATATAATCGATATGAATAGGGTACTATCACACTTGTGATCCATCTTCTATTAGACCCTTTTGTCTCTAGATTAAAATCAGGACCATAAACACTTAATGATTCATTCCTGGAATGGGCCACTCCTGGAAACAAATAAGAAATGAGTAGTGCACACACATCTCGAGTCTTTCGCTATCGATCACCAACTGAGATCAATTGGATAATAAGGTTTTGAGAATAATAGCTTTCCTTATTATGATATGTATTTTTTGCAATGACACCCTCCTATATAATTATCTTTTAAAAATAAAAAAACGAAATTAAGTAGTTGTTCCACAAGGTGAGGCAAATCACAACCTAAAAACTATGTGTGTCCATGACTATTAGGCAACTAAAGATCACTATATAATTGGGTGTTGACTTAACTAGTGAGTCAATTTAAGCAGAGTCTTACCCCCAAAGACTATGCAATTTAATAATCTCCTTTTATCTCTTGCCAGTCACCAACTAATCCTCTAATAAATAACCATATCATGTAAGTGCATAACGTATATACAACTTATGATTCTCCATAACACTAATAGTTATACATTTTTGAATTTTGAAAATCTAATCTCTCAACCGTTATGATGGGGATGACCTTATAAAAAATATTTTTATATGTACAAGATTAAGTGGGCATGGAATCTTGGAGTAACACACGTAATGATTGAGCAACAGATAGTTAGAGTCATTAAGAAAAGTAGTTAAACATTGACTGAAAATGTATCGATCTATAGAATGAAACATACAGGATGTGATCGAAACCTTTAATAAGCAACTAACACCCAAATTACATAAATGATTCATACAATATAGGTTCCCTCTACTCAAGATTTTTTTTAATAAAATATGCATACATTCCTATTATTAAATATATATAAATTATAATGTGATGAACTCGGTATCTCATGCAACTGGAAATTTTATTTTGTATGGATAGTTTAAAATGAATGTTTCCCTCACACTTCAACCATTCCACTTTAATAATATTACCCATAATTGGCTACTACGATGATGGACAGTTGATACTCTCCTTAATGCCACTCTGTCACAGCTAATGCTTGACATGTCACCTTGGCATCTCTCAACCTCTACAAGACTTTCAAATCCATGCGACCTTTCATTAGAATCATTATTTCAATACTTAGGCATTGTTGAGTTGAGGAATTTCCCTTTCATTCCCATCACTATGTGCCTAGCTACTAGTGTTTTTTTTTTTTTTTTTTTTTTTTTATGTGATACCCTTTCTCCTTGGATAGAATATCCAGTAGTTGCTAATATCACCAATTTAGTAAGGAGCAATGTTGAGTATGCCATTTAAACTCTTGTTGCTTCACAATTTAAGGATGTGTGTGTAAATGATACCAATTGGTGTTAAATAGTTATTTCGAAAGGTGTATTGGGAAAAACTGAAGACTTAACCTCCTTGTAAGATAAGTTCACAAGAACTTGTGCCCAAGGATTTTTGGACTTTTAATTGCCCACACACACACACATATACATTCCTTTAATTCCTTAGTATAATACATTAAATAGTTTAGTTAGCAAACAAAGTTGATTCTGTTCTAGCACAAGATATACAAATAAACTAACTTTTAAATAATCCATCTAATACAATCTGTTTGATATGCTAGTATATGCAATTACTACTACTAACTAATTATCCTGGATTAGATAATTAATGGGGTCTTTTGACAACACCACTACCATTACTTGTAGTAAAAAATATCTTAGATCTCAAGTATAACTCTTAGCTCATTTGTATAGTAGATTAATAGCTAGATTAACATGTTGAATACGAAAATCGGACTTTATAGATGCACATAATGGATGTCATTTCAAATTGGTTTAAAAAATACTCCAATCATTAATATTGAGATATTCATAGTATCACATGTTGAAACAATATATTATCTCTTAAAGCTTGTAATTTTCAGTCGTAACGAATAATGGGGACCTATTAACCCTCAATCAGTGAACAAATTTTATGAATTGCCAAGACATGCTCACCTCCAGTTAATTACCTTCCTGAACCCCATTGAAAAATTAATATCCTTGACAACAACTTATTTACTAGAATGATATTGGTCAGATTTAATGGCCTGCCAACTATTAAGAGCTTACTTTTACTCTCGGAAAGTTGTGCATATTCGTGGCACAAAATGCATTCACATGACATAAGAAGAATATCAAAGAAAAAATAATTTGTTCTTATAAATACATTGATGACATAATGTTTGTAACATAATGTGTTGATTATATAAGAAGAATATCAATCAAATATAATCAACAACAAAATAAGTAATTATAAATTAGATACTTAATAATTAAGATAAAGGTAACTCATATTACAAATTTATTTGAGTAATTATAATCTGCAAAGAGTATAATATTATAATAATGGTTATACCAATTTTATTTATTGGTTTAAATAATTAAGTGATATTAAGTAATTTCATTTATGGAAATAATTAAGTAATTTTATTTTCGGATATAATACCATTTTTAAGCCATCTCTACAACATTACCATAAGTATTAATTAACTAGGGATTTACTATGTATGAAAAATTAATTAGATTACAATGTGTATTAGTAGAGGTGTAGCTATTTACCCACATGTCAATTAGGAATCCTCCCATATTTTAATTGAGATTTAAAAATATATTACTAAGTGTAATTCATGCTCTAAAATGTAGTTATAAGACCAATGATTATAGATTATTTAAGTGTGGTAAATGACTCTAAGATTAAAGTAACCATCTTGAGACAATTAGTTAAAGGTGACACCGCAAGTATTATATGTGTGTATAAATCTCTTAAAGAACCAAAATATCAATTATTATAAGAAGATGCACTTATCTTTAACTAAATATTCGGTATAATTACATATATAGTTGTTAATCAAGTTATTCGCTTACAAGATTGAGTTAAATAATCAAGACTACATGAACGATACTCAATGAATGTATTAGAAGGAAGAGGTTGTGTGCTAAATACAAAAAAAGAAAAGAAAAAGAGAAAACAACAACAACAACAACAACAACAATAATAATAAATTAAAACCATGCAAATTAAAATGTTGGTGAATGGAGCATCAATCTGATATTTACTTAGTATATCCTTGAAATTTAGGTAAATAAACATATGTACCTAGAGTTACTACCCGCTATAAGTTATGCAATTGTTCCCTAAATTTGGATAGAAGTAAAATATAAATACATCTATTTACCAAGGTTAGTTCCCATCAAAATTTATGCGAGTTGTTACCGCAAACATTAGATAGGAAAATTATTTATATTGTAATTTAATAGAGCCCAACTATGTGATCAAGAAAGTTGTAATATTCTATGGATTTACGTCTCTCTAAAATCAATAAATTAAAAACATTGAAAAAGAGAGAGAAGATCTTGAAACAAGATCTAGGAAAATCAAGACATTTACACTACTTTTGTGAATTTCCAAATTTTCATTTTATCACATGATTAGCATCATTGACTATTACTTATTTCAAGTCGATTATATTTAAGTCATGAATACTACAAAATCTAATGAAAGATGGGTATACATATATAGAAATGGGTTATTCATACCTCTCAATATAAAACTAATTGTTAGTGTTAGTCTTTCTAGCCTTCCTCGAGTGATCAAACATGCTCTTAAAAAGTGATTTTAAGGTGTCAAGGTCAAATTTTATCATTTCAGTGAGTCTTCAAGTAAAATTTGGTCACTAGGCATTAGATCTAGGGTTTACTTTCACTCCTTTCAAAGTTGTCCAAATGTCGGTCTATGCTCCTTTCAAAGTTGTCCAAATGTCAGTCTATGTCACTATTCAACTGAGTCTACCATCATTCAGAGGGTTGTCATCATCATGTCAGGTTCCAATGGGTCATTTTACACCTTGTTCATGCTTCAGTTGCGCCTAGGCAAGGTTCATTTCCCTCTCCTAGGGTTTTGAAGGAAATTTCTCTTGGATGGTCAAATCATTAGCAAAAATTGTATTCGGATGTTCATACACCTTCCCCTATCCTTAATGTACCTTATTAAGCACTTCCCATCACCGAGATCTCCCAAATTCCTCATTTTCGCACAAACCCTAATTTCTTACTACAACTTGACAATTTTCAAGGCTAGGCCTGTGTTTTGTCCTTTTGCACCCCTTCCCCTCACTCAATTTCTGAGATTACATTTTCCCCTACTTCCTAACATCCCTCCCTACTTCTTACAATTTCCTCAAGAATTTAGAAGCTCCCTATCCCCTTCATTTCGCTTCATTTCGACAAATCTCTTGTTCCACACATTGGAGTAGATTTCACTCAAATGATGTTTCTAAGCAGCAAAAGATGAATTTGGGAAAACTGAGAGAGGTTTTTGTTCAAAACAGGCCAAGGAAGAAAAACCTCCTTCACTTTTTACATAAGTGTCTCGGGAGAATTGATGCACCTCTGAAATGACCTTGGGAAAATCAAGTTTTCTCCTAACTTGGTCAGCCAAATGACTTTCTTGATGAGTAAAATGATAACTAGACACAAAGAGCTTCCCAATGAGCTATCATGAACTCAATTTGGAGTTGAGGAAGGCATTCAAAATTTGATTGTAACAGCACTCTGCCTTTAGGCAGCCTCATTTGGCACATTTTGACCAGTCTTGGGAGATTTGATTTTTGACTAGGCAAATGAACTCCAAATTGAAAAATTCTAGTTGGGTTGGAAAGTAGACTCAAATACCTTTCCAACGAGTTATCCTGTGCCCAATTTGGACACCGAGAAGGCCTCCAAAAGTCTCCTACAAAAAGCGCTACGCACAGGCTCTATGCGCTGCGCCTCAAGCCCAGTGCGTCGCTCCTTCCCTGTGCGCCACACCACCTGGCGTGCACTTATGATAAGGAGCTCCAAATGGAAAAAAAATTATATTTTTGGATTTTTCATGAAAAATTATGACTATTGGTGCATGGCCAAGAAGTTTGGGCAAGTTTTGAGTCCTCAGGAGGTCTCTGCCCTTATTTTGACACACAGGAAGCAGTCTTGGGAGATTGAAGTTTTGGAGGGGCAAATGGGCACCAAAGTCAGAAATTCCACTTGGGTTGGAAATTAGACAGGCAGGGCTTTCCAAAAAGCACACTTGGGCTCAATTTAGACTTCAGAAATTGCCTCAAAAGCAGCTCCAAAGTGGCACGACGCATACAGAAATTGATGCAGCGCACAGACGTTTTTTGCCCAATTTTCACCTTCCAGCTCAGAAATTCAGCCAGTTTGACTAGTTTTTCTTTGTGATGTTATTTTTGACTTATCTTGATGTAATTGAGTAAAAATGATGTAATTTTGGCACTTATTTACTTGTTCTAGAAGATTCATTCTCTAAAAGGTGAAAATTTAATGAATGAATTAGTTTCCTACCTTATAGAGGCAAGTTGTTTTGACTGCCTAGATTTTAGTGCTTTGTTTAGAATTGGTTGAAACAGCTCCTAGAATGATGAGCTTGACCCCTAGAGGCAAGGGAATAGGTTGGCTTGTCTATATTATGTAATTTCTAAGTCATTTTCAGGGTTGGACTCTTGGGAAAAGTTTGGCACTCTATTGTACATTCACTTCTGCATTTTTGGCTAAGGAAAGACCAGGGTTTTGCAGCACTGTTTGGGATCCATGTGGCTTTATGTTTTGATGGTGTGCTTCTCTGAGTAATTGTAAGTTTATCTAGTGTTATGTGTATCATTTTCCTCTCTTTTCTTCTGAATTTGAGCAAATGAGTGATTAAGGTAGGATCCATAACTGTTATGCTCTGCCTTTGAATTTGTTTAAATTTTCATGTTTTCATCTGTTTTATGGGATTTCTTGGGACTCTCTTGCTCTCCTTAGCTTCTCACCAGTCTGATCTATCCATCTCACTCACTTTAAAGCATCAAAGCGATCGCCTTCCTTGCCCCAATCAGACCTATGCAGAAACTGTGCCTCATCCCCGAGCCCAAATTTGTCTTTCCCATCTTTTCAACAAAACCCTAAAAAACTCAAATCAAATCCTTTGCACTTAATACCTAGCCTAAAATCAGTCGTTAAATCAGTCATCTCCAGCCCATTGAGTATCTTTCGCTGAGATTGACTCGGAGAGAGCCCTTTCCTGTCCTCGTAGGGCTAGCTACGAGGCTGAGCATGGTTTGATGTGAACCTAGAACCTTGTCTTTTCAGCCTGAGACAAATCTAGGCTCTAACACTAATTAAGAGAGATACTTAAATAATAAAAAGTAAGTTGAAAATTAAAAATATGAGATTAAATGTACAAGCTATCAATTTAACAACAACATGAAAATCTAACCATATTACATTGGCTACAATATGGTAATATTTTATAAAAAAGGTCTCTTTGGTTATTACATGTTTGAGTAACAATTAGACCCAAAACTTCATTACATGTGGTATTATAACAACATGATGAAAATCTAACCATATTACATTATCTACAATATGGTAATATTTTATAAAAAGAGTCTCTTTGGTTATTACATGTTTGAGTAACAATTAGACCCAAAACTTCATTACATGTGGTATTATGTTGAGTTTAAGTGTCACGTGATTAATTGGGTTAAATAGCATAATATTCCATTCCTCTTTTAGTTTTGGCCTTTGAGAAATAATGATAAATATATGTTCAACACGCTGCATGATGGAGAAGCATAGCTTTTTCGTGTTGCTTGTAAGGGTGGATCTAACCTCAATAAAATGCAAGCTATGCACTTTTTACTTATACTATTGTTATTGAGATTCCCCTTAGGTCTGAGGAGATTTGTAAAATGGCATCATATGACTGTTGAACTTTTGTTGTGCTGGAAAAAGACCTTTGGGAATGTTATTAGGCTTGTTCAAAGAAATGACGAGAAAGAAACATAGGTAGTAATGGATGTAATATGAGAAAGTAGATGCATTTATTTGGTTGATGATTTCTACATGTTTTTGTGACACTATAACAGAGTTAAGGTTCGTGAATATGTTGTAAATTGTAAAAAAAAGTTGAAGAGTAAGTTATTGGAAGGAAAATGATATGCAAGGTTGGGGCCATGGCAATAAATAAATCTCATGCCAGGGCCCAGAAGAGAATTACTAGAAGATCATCAATATACTAAGTTTGACATTATTCTAGCACTCCGAATAGTGAGGGTAAAAGGTCCACTAAGGATGCAATATGGGTTGTGTTGCACTGTGCAACCTATGATTTTTGTGTATCCATTTTATCCGTCATCGATAATTAAAAGTTTAATTACCCATATCATAAGTGCACATAAAAAAATGTAAATGTAACCCCCAAATTAAACCATTAATTTAATTAAGATTGGTGATTTTTCATATATGGACTTATTTATGAGTTAAAAAGAGATGGTGTTTATTTGATGTAAAGTGTATTAAATTAGTTTACCTAAGTTTATATATAAGATTGGTATATAATTTACCAATCTTATATATTAGTTTCAGATAATTCATGGATGTTATAATGACTAATAAACAAAATTTGGAGAAAATAAAGATTTTATTCACACATAAGATATATATAAGATATATTCATCGGGATATGTTACTTGAAATATTAAAGGTATAGAATAATTGAAATATGTATCTTAATGTAAGGTTATTATGAATTAATATGCCTCTACATACACATAAATATAGTAGAAATAAACAAATAATAGTAATGTTGATAATTAAATCTACATATACATAAGATGTGGGGCTGGGGATGATCAAATTGTATATATATGGGGTTATAGATTACGAAATGTTTCATTGCTTAAGACAGGTTGGTTCCACCCCAGTAGTTAAATGAACACATTCCTATATGTAAGAAACCCTAGGTCTAATCCCGACATTGGATAAGTTGTTAAATGAACACATTCCTATATGTAAGAAACCCTAGGTCTAATCCCGACATTGGATAAGTGTGACTAGTGAAATATGGTAGTATGTTGTCAAAAATGTATTCAAGCATTGACAATATATTGATCATGCCTTTGTCACCATCATATTAATATTAATGATATTCACTTGTATATATGATACTCAAATTACTTAGTAGGGTGTATGGTTGCTACATGTATTATGAGGACTCGTTACTAAGGAATTTTTTTATTTAATAAAAAAAGAGAGGAAAAGGAAGGTTCATGCAAATTTTGGGGGAAATTTATGAGTATGTTTTAATGGTACCTTCAATTATCAAGCCCAACCTCTTCCCCTAAACTAAAGAGGTAGTAGTAGGTCTAATTCAAGTGTGGTTATATGCTAGTCAATTATCATACGAGTCAAGACCGTGCTCGACATATTCAAATTCTATATAAAATATTTTCAGCTTAAATTCAACTTATTGGGGCCATCAGGGGAAGTTCATAAATCAATTGGAAATTGTCAAAGCAACGTCACCATTACCTACTAATCCAATTCATACTCTAGCAAATTTTCAAAAGAAATTATAGAAATTGGTATTCCTCTCTTTTGGCAATAAATCAAGATTTTGTTTAGCAAATATGGTTGAGCATTGTCATTAGGGAATACTACCCTCCTTTAAAAAGGAATTCCCTACAATTTGAGGTTGATACATCAAATAATGTGAATGATAACCTTGGAAATAAATGATAATAATAAATCTACTCTAAGAATGGGACAATATTCTTCTTCAAATGTGCACATCACAACAATTTGAAGAAGAGTTCAATAATGCAAATGCCTATGCTTTTGTGCATACTTTTGGAAAGGAAAGAAAGACCACTTAAAATTTATATGTAAATATTTAATAAAGGTTTAACAAGTGAATTAGAAAAGTTGTGTCACCCATTTATATGGGGTGGTTAATGTAGAGGAATGCAATCCCAATACCATCTCTAGAGAGGAGATGTTGAGACATGTTGTCAATTCCTTGTCGTTCTAAAACTTCAAGACAAAGTTGAATCTTAGGGGGGTGAGGGTAGTGCCCTGTTTTACCTTGACTATGAGACCAACATCTCTGTCTTGGACTTTTGAAACATATTCTATGGCTTCTACTTTATGTTTTAGGACATCAGGGTTGATGATATGGTGATTATTTTACTATTACAAACCCATGGGATGATTATTATGATACATAGTTTTTTTATTTCAATGTGCATTGTGTTGATCCTTATGATAAATATGACTTTGATGAATTCGACAATGTTCTATCATGTTTATAAACTTGGATGACTATTTTGGTACCAAATATTACTGACAACTGTTTGAGTGTGGACGGAGATAACCTTGGTGCACATGTGCATTTTAGTGCCCCACTTTGGTTGAATGACCCTAACATTACATTTTCCTCGCTATAGCCTCTAGGATCATACATTACTCTTTGAGGAACTTAAGTCGAGGTTCTGGTTATTTGACTTTTATTATTAGTGAATATGATAACAATTGTGATATCATTGGTGTGATGTTATGATTTTAATGGTTGTGATGGACTTTTTTGATAACTATATCTAATCATGTGATGGCTTTATTATGTTGTTTTGTTTACATTAGCTTCTTGGTTACATTTAACGATGATTATGTCATGATGATGATTTAACATAGCTATTATATCGGTGACTAACATTTTGAACAAACATTACTAATGGATATTAAGTGGCATGAGATCACCCGGACAAACTTGCATGTGATAAGTCGATAACATCTGGTTTGATTGAAGTGCATACTATTGTCTCAAAAATTTTAATCTCAAATTAATATTATGCTAATATTACTAATGGTATATTGGTGGTTGCAGGCACATGATAATTGCTTGGTCAAACAACTCACACATGGGTGATGGGGCTGTGCAGATAGATGGAGCATCCTGTTGTGACCTGGGTTGAAAGGTGTTGCAATGACATTTCCTTGAAGATGACAATGTCGTGGGGATAGACCCCAGATTGGGTCACTCACAAGCCATTAGTCTCACTATAAAGGTCGACATAGGAGAGGACAATGGTCTCCATCGTCGCACCTAGTTTTTTCCCTCATAGTCATTGGATGCCTAAAGGGAAAGCAATGCGCCACCCTTGGAATTTCAAGGGAAGTTCTTAAAGGGCACAACCGACTTGGAACCCTTGGCATCAAGAAGAAATCGATTGGTGTGACACCCTTGGAACTTCAAAGGAATTTCTTGAAATGTGCGATCGACATGGCACCTGTTATGAATATAATTCATATAAAAATAATGAATATAAATATAAATATAATAATAATAATAATAATTACTTAATTAACTAATGGTCAGTTAGTTAGTAATGAAGAGGCATGTCTTAGATACATGACAATTCATGAAAGGGCACCTACCTAGGGTATATAAGCAGACCCTCATTCTCATTTATAATCATCTCATATCACATATCAATTCAATATACAATATTCAATATACAGTTACATGTCTTACAATGAACATTTACGTCTTTGAAGTATTTTAAAGATTCTGGCTACGTATATGACTTTTGGTTGTTATATTGATATCAGAGCATTCCTCTGAGTATACGAATTGTGTTAGTTATATTGGTGTCAGAGCCACGTTAGCAGATCCTGACCTTTGACCATCAATTTGTCGTCGCAACTAAAATGTTTCGCTACACGAGTTGGAGTTTCTCCATTTTCAGTCAGGCCCTTTGCCACTTTGAAAAAAAAAGAATTGGAAAAAATATTATAAAAGAAAAAAGTTTAAAAAAAATATTTAATTAAAAAAAATAAGGCCTTTGGCCATCGACATTTCAATGCTTCTAGTAAAAAAAAATCGTCTTATGTAAATTTTGAAGGAGAACATTCATATATATAAAAAAATTCTACATTATTGATAAAAAAGTGCATGATAAAGTCAAAAGGGAATCTTTCCAAATATTTTTAAAACTATATGTAATAGAAGGAAGAGTAGATAAGGTTATCTTGATTCCTCATTAAGTGGTTTACAAGCTCGTGGTTTTAGCAACCCATGGTAATTGCCCATGGTATTTTCAAGGTAAAAGAAGAACAAAAGGAATACACAATCTCTTTATGTGAATGGTAAATTTTACTTTTTACATGGAGAAAATTAACCGTGTCAAAGACAAATAAGTGGACATATATTATATATTATACCCCAAAGAGGTCAATAACCACCTTTCACTAGGGTTGTAACTTTTCAAAAAGATAAAGAAAAAAAAGATTATAAATATATATACAAAAAAAATGTTTATAAAAATAATAATAATAATAATAATAATAAAGTAAAAAAATAAAAAAGAAGTTTAAAAAAAATTATAAAAAAGGAAGAGAGTTTAAGAAAAAAAAAATTGTTGAGAAAAAAAATAATATATATATATATATATATATATATATATATATTAAAAAAAATTAGGAAAATTGTTTTTTAGAATCCATAAAGGTGTTGAAATTCACTAAAGAAAATGGGGTTATCATTAAACCCTAAGTTCATCGAAGAACAAAAAAAATTCCATTTTTGAAGGAAAAAACAAATGGAGTCTAATTAGAAGATGAACAAAGAAACTATGGATTCCATACATAACTCTACATTTTGGACCAGATGTCCATTTTGTCGAACATAAGATTAGTATTTGTCGATTTTTTAAAATCACACAATACTTTGTCCAAAATGTCAAAGTTTGTTTACTTTGGAAGAATATCAAGGTAATACCCAAACGCAAATAAAAAGATTAAAGGAAGAAATCACGAAACTTCAACAAAAAAATGAATCATCAAAAAAGAAATATAAAGATCTTGAAGGTCAGTTTCATGAAAAATCAACAGAAAGCAACGAAGAAATTTTTCATCTAAGGGACCACAATGAAAAATTAATTTCACAGATAAAAAACGTCCAAGGTTAAGAAACAAAGACTAAAACAAGAAAATGAAAGTTCTGATAAGGAACTAAAAGAGAATCTATCAGAAAAAGAAAAAGAACATTTCTGCCTAAGAACCCTTAATAAAAAATTATTAGAGCAAATAAAAAATTAAAAGATAAAGAAAAAGATATTAAGGACAAAGTCAACAATTCAGAAAATAAAGAACTTTCACGTATAAGGAATCATAACCAAGCCTTACTTACGTAAATAAAGAAGCTTAAAAATAACAAGGTATCACTATATGACAAGTTATAACAACTTCAAGAAGTAGTATCGAAGTCTCTAGTCGTTTCAGTGCAAGTTGAAGATAAAGAAAAAAATATCAATCCAATCAAAATCATAACTCAAGCAGAGGATATACCTATTGAAATGAAGACACATGCAAAAGTTGCAGTTCAAACGATGGACATTTCAAATGATGATTTAGTAGCCAACTCAACAACAACATCGTCTGAAGGAAATCAGGAAACAACCACTAACATGATAAGGGAAAGTCCAACCAGAATAACTATTTATTGACACCTGAATCACAAGAGCATACTTTCCAATCATGTACCAGTATCACTAAAAACATAAATGACAAATTTATGTTCCCAAGAATACTAAAGTTTGCAGAATCCAATCCTACAATAACTATTCATTACAAATTTCCAGAGATAAGAAGATTCCACTAAAGATTAATCTAGGATAGTCCAATCCGTTTTAAGTACAACAATTTTGTCTATCACTCAGAGCATCATATCATCTTGTATCAACGAAGATGAAAGTTCAGAGACAAGAAGAGATTCTCAGTAAGCTTTGGGAACAAAGCTTCTTGAAGAGAGAGGCAATGTTATGAATATAATTCATAAAAAAATAATAAATATAAATATAATAATAATAAATAATAAGTAATTAACTAATGGTTAGTTAGTTAGTGATGACGAGGCATGTCTTAGAGACATGACCATTCATGAAAAGGTACTTGCCTAGGGTATATAAGCAGGCTCTCATTCTCATTTGTAATCATCTCATATCACATATCAATTAAATATACAATTACATGTCTTATAATGGACATTTACATCTTTGAAGTATTTTAAAGATTTCCGCTATGTATACAACTTTTGGTCATTACATTGGTATCAGAGCATTGCTCTGAGTATATGAACTTTGTCCGTTATATCACCTTTGGCATCAAAATTGTTGAAATATAATTAAGATCTGATAATGATACTAATTCACATAATGTAGTAAGTGAGGATTTAGAATCTAGTTAACTAAATCAAGAATAAACCTTGGGGTAAAGAGAAAATAGGAAGAAATAAAAAGATTTGACCAATTGAGTAACTCTACCCTTCCCACGTTTGGAAAATCTTAGGTAAATAATGTGCATATAAAGTGACTCCAAAAAATATAAGTGTTTTAATAAGCAAAAAAAGAGGAAGGAGACAGAGTTAATTAGAAACATTGATCCTAGTATAGTTTAACTTCATTAAGAAAAGGGGGTTGTGATGTAATATTCCTAATGGAAAAATTAACAATAATATCCAAGCATGTGCTAAGCACAATAGGAAAAATATGAAATTAAAGTACCCAATCTAGAACACCAATAAATAGAAGCATAAAATATGAGCCATTTTATTAATATGGGGAAAATCTAAGTACAAGTGTGAGAACAATGGAACCTGGGCTAGCTATGCAAACCCTAGATGATACAATTGTGATCCAGAGGAAATATTGGCCTAAAATGGTACTGTGCACTCAGAAAAAATATTGTTGTTGCTGCTAGAATGGAAATGAATATTCTACTTGGAAGAATGACTGGATCACCCTGAAATTTTAGCCATGAACTCTCCCCCAGACCCCAGAAATACCCAAAAAAAAATTGGCCCAACTCCAAGCCAAAATGAACCCACAAAGTGATGTTAATTTACCATCTAACCAACAATACACCCTGCTATAAGAATGAATATTTTAGGCTCGAATATCACCCGGAAAATTCTATAAAATTAGTTGGAGACTCCTCTCAATAAACGCACAAAAACCCAGAAAGGCTTTGGGATGAATCTAGTGACCCCTAACAAGTGTGAATTGCCCAATCTGGCCAGAAAATGCCCCGCAGTATTGATACTACTGAATTATGCCCAAATCCACCACGAGAAATTTCTCCTAGCTCTGGCTAAATTCTCCACTGATAAATGCCTCCTATTTCCAACCCTTATCTCTCTCTAGCTCCACTTCTTTAAACCCCCGTGCAACACTTAGTCGATAGCTTCTGTGCCCCTGCGAAAAGATAGAAAAATCGAATTAGGTAATAAACACCAATACAGCCTGACAAATCACTATCCAAACTCTAGTGTAACAATAAGATGATTCCCTATAAAAACCCAAAGACTCTAACCCACGCTTGCTCCCACAATGTGCTCCACAAAATACCTCTACGCCTAAGGAATGCACATTGGTGAGTAGACTCTTGCAATGATGTCCAATGGAAGCTCTGAATTAAGCTCACCAAATTGCCTCACTAGGGAGACACTCAAAGTTCTTCGAAATGAGGGTGGAATTCTCGCTTGGAAATTCCTTGTGCTGAACAACACGGGTTGTCTTGGCTAAGAAACTCGAGAGAACTAGTGTTGAATTGTAAAATAGCCAAAAGATGCCAAAACTGAGGCCCTTAAGCTCTATTTATAATTTGTTGGCCTCTTCTCTCCTCATGGTCCCCACTCTCTCTATCTCTCTCTCGTAATGTGCACTTCATTCTATTTTATCTCTCCTCCAAGACTGTGAGTTCCCTCCTTGGGTCAAATTTCTCTTTCTTATGGCCCCCACATTCCACTAGAGCTGAAATTTTTCTTTTTTCTCTAAATCCCAATGCCAAAAATGTCCCCTCTTTCCAAAATTTTCTCTAATGCAGAAAATCAAAATTGGGAACATGATAATCCTCCATGCCAAATATTGCTTGCCCTTATGCAATGACTGAACAAGTGCCCTCTCTGACTACTTATCACCACTGTCACTGCCAATAATACCAAGGTCCCAAATGTGCCACTGAGTCATTCTTGATCTCTGCACTATCTTGTCATGAAGGAATCTGTTATACAACGAGCTCACAAAATAGAAGAAAAGATAGATCAACGACTTCAAAATCAGCCTCTTTGAGTGGGAAACCTCCTTTACATTACACAAATGAACAATTCTTGGAAGATACAAAGAGAATACCTCCTTTCTATATATAGGAGTCTAAAGGGTCACAATATAGTCAAAGCCGACATAACAATAATAATGTAAGGGCACAACAATAACAATAGTGGCCTTCTATGGGGCACAATAATAACAATATGGGGACAACATGGGCACAACAATAACAATAAGTGGATACAATGACAATAATAATAAGGGAATACACTAGTATTATAGGGACCTAACATGCCCCTCTCCTTCATAAAAGTGTTTTCCTCAATGCTTGAGTAGTTATGGATGCTTCTGTATAAAATTATCATCCTCCCATGTGAAATCTTCCGTGAGTAAATTCTTTCACTTGATGAGATACTCTGAAATTGATCGATTTCATAGTTATCAAGTTCTTGTTTCTGTGACTGCTTCAGGTTCCAATATGATTTTTCCTTCCTTGTCAATTTTTGGCAATATTGTTTGAACTAGGAGCTTGTCACCTATAACCTTCTTTAGCATAAAACATGGAAAACTAAGTGCACTCGGGACGCTGTAGGAAGCTCCAATTTGTATGCCATAATACCAATCTTTTGCAAAACCTTGTATGGAGCATAATACTTTGGTGATAATTTATTATCCTATTTAGCTTGCTTGAGGGACATTTTTTTTATGGGTGTAGCCATAGAAATACCCAGTCAACTACATCAAAACTTCTTTCGCTATGATTTTGATCTACCTGTTGTTTCATTCTATTCTGTGCCAAAGTGACATTATCCTTTAAGAGTTGGAGAACTTGTTTTTGATGCTTGATGTGATCTTCCACTGCTTGAACCTTAGAATTTTCTCTTAAATATGATGTGATGGATGGTGGATGATATCCATAAAGTGCCGTAAATGGGGTCATTTTTGCTGCAGTATAGAAGCAAGTGTTATATCACCATTCAGCCAGAGGCAACCATTTGACCCATTGTGTTTGATTATCAGATACAAAGCAACGAAGATATCCTTCCAAACATTTGTTCATGATCTTAGTTTTCCCATTAGATGGAGGATGATAAGATGATTTATGAGCTAACTGAGTACCCAGACAAGAAAATAATTTTCCAAAAAATTCTAGTGAAAATGGGATCTCTGTCGCTTACAATAATCTTTGGGTTTGCATGTAGCTTTTGAATTGTTTCCATAAATGCAATAACAACTGTATTGCCTTTAAAAGGATGAGATAATGCACAAAAGTGTGCATACTTGGTAAGTCTATCAACTACCACCATAATGATACTCTTTCCTTCGAATTTGGGTAAACCTGTGATAAAATCCATTGAAACCTCCTCCCAATGTTAACTTGGAATCGATAAAGGTTGTAATAGACCTGGGTTCTTAATTGTTTCAACTTTATTTTTTTGGAAAACCAAACATTCTGCCACAAACTTTTGAATATCAGATTTAAGGTTGTCCCAAAAAAATTCCTTCTTAACCCTGTGGTAAGTTTTTAAAAATCCTGAGTGCCCTCCTAAGGGAGAGGTGTGCAATTCCATGAGAATATTTTGTTTGAGTTGGGAACTCTTATAGAGGTATAAACAATGTTTGTACCATAACGAATCATTTTTCCAACTAAATGTATCAGATGCACTGGGGTCTTGTTGTAACTTTTGAATGAGTGCCCACACTTCTTCGTCATTCTTCCATTGATCTCTTGTTTCATTTATCCAATCTAGTTAGATAATAGAAATGACGCAAAGCAATGCTTCCACATCCTCATCCTTTCTTGAGAGTGCATCTGCAACAATATTTTGCTTCCCATTTTTGTAGATGATTTCAAATTTATAACCCAACATCTTTGTGACCCATTTTTGCTGCTCTTCTGAAGATAATATTTGTTCTAAAAAGTATTTAAGACTATCATGATCTATTTTTACCTTGAAGTGTCTTCCCATTAGGTAAGGTCACCATTTCTTAAGTGCATGTAGTATTGCCAACATTTCCTTCTCATAAATAGCTTTGTGTAAATACTTTCATTTGATTGGACAACTTTCGAAAGAAATGGGTCTTTCTTCTTGCATTAAAACAACACCAATTCCATTCCCTGAGGCATCACATTCCACAATAAAGGTTTTTGTGAAGTCTGGTGTAACTAAGGCTGGTGCTTGGCACATTGCCTCTTTAAGATGTCCAGAGGCTTTCATTGCTCCTGGAGTCCAAGAAAATGCATATTTCTTCAATAATGTTGTTAGAGCTACTTCTATTCTCCCATAATTCTTAACAAACTTGTGATAATACCCCGTCAACCCGAGAAATCCTCGCATATGCTTTATGGATGTGGAGATTTTCCATTCCTTAATGGCTTTAATTTTTGTAGGGTCTACCTTAACGCTTCATGAGATACAATATGACCCAAATATTCCACCTCTTGTACTCAAAAGAAACATTGGAGGTTTTTGCATATAATTGTTTCTCCTCCAATAGTTTGAGCACTCTATCAACATGTTGAACTTGATCCTTCCAAGGCTTGTTCTAGATTAGTTTATCATCAAAAAATACTAACACAAATTTTCTAAGGAAGGGTTTGAAAATGGAATTCATCAAACCTTCAAATGTAGAAAATACATTGGTAAGGCTAAAAGGCATGACCAAAAATTCATAATGACCCTCATGAGTTCTAAATGATGTTTTCGGAATGTCTTCAGTCTTCATTCTGATTTGATGATATGCTGAACGAAGGTCCAACTTGGTGAATTAAATTGCACCATGCAATTCATTCAATAATTCATCAATGACAGGAATGGGAAATTTATCTTTAATAGTGAGCTTGTTGAGCTCCTTATAATCTAGACACATGCACCATGATCCATCCTTCTTGTGCACCAATAATATTGAAGCAGAGAAAGAACTTTGACTAAGTTGAATTATACTATCCTCTAGCATTTTTGCAACTATACATTCAATTTCACTATTTTGGGCATAGGTATATTTGTAAGGCCTGATGTTTGGAGAAACACTTCCTAGAATCAAATGAATAGCATGATCATGATTACGAATAGGTGGGAGGCATTTGGGAGTCTCAAATACCTTGGAATCATTGTCCAAGACTTTTTGGAGATCTAGAGAAATAGATGATTTCGACGTGGGAACCTCTAGCAAACATAATTGTGCAATTACGCCATGTTCTTTATTTAGAATCTTTGCCATGCTGTTAGAGCTGATTATCTTTCACAGTTTCCCTGCGATACCCCTTAATTCAACTTCCTTTCCTTCTAGAAAAAAATTGAAGAAAAGTTCTTGAGAATTAGAAGCTATCGTAACCAAAGATTGTAGCCATTGGACTCCTAGTACAACATCAACACCACCCATTGGAATGGAAAACATTGGACTATTCAAAACATATTCTCCCATGTATAGCTTGATATTATGGCACTTTCCAGAGAAATTTATGGTTCTTCCATTTGCAACCATCACTTGACACTCTGGTGCTGGATATAGGAAGCAATTCAATTCCTTCGTTATCTTACAATGAATAAAATTATGGGTACTGGCTGAATCAATCAACACTATTACCTTTTTCTTCTTAATATGTCCTTCTATCTTTATAGTTTGAGTGGTTATTCCGGACAATACATTACAAGATATGGTCGAATTCATTTCTTCTTTCTCTAGGCTTTGTTCCTAGTGTGTATCCTCTTCTTTTGATGTTTCTTGTTCCTTTTCTTCTTCCTCTTCACAATCTATGTAAAATAATTTCTTCTCAGCACACTTATGACTTTTAGTGTATTTTCTATCACAACTGTAACAAAGCCCTTTTGCTCTTTTTTCTTCCAATTGTTGTGGTGTCAACCTTGTAGATTGTGGAAGGCTAGGAGCAACAACACTTCCATCTTTATAGTTGTGATTGGTAGGCTTCCTTGTTGCCATAATTTTGCTTTCAATTTTTCTTGCCAACCTGAATGCCTTCTCCAATGAATCAGGTTCCTAAAGGCGAACCTCATGTTGGATGTTATATTTTAATGTCCCTATGAACACATCAATCCTATGCTCCTCTAGAATATCTTTTACCCTTATATTCAATTTTTGAAAATCTTCAATGTGCTCCACCATTGAACCTTTTTGTTTGACATTTTTCAATTGGCTAAAAAAGGTGTTTTTTTTTGTATCCTCATAATGTGCTATCATTTCTTCTGTAAAAATTGTCCAAGTGACAATTTGTTTACAAGAGAAAAACCATTGATACCATACAAACTGATTGGATTCCAAATATAGAGTCGCAATGCATACCTTTTGTGTGTTTTGCACATTATGGAAATCGAAATATTGCTCCATCTGTAGTATCCATGTTACAGGATCCTTGCCATCAAACTTCCTCATATCAATCTTTGGAACATGGTAGGTCTTCAATCCAACATTAGAGTCTATGAAATCATGACTAACATTTCTTTTGTTTTCATCATGAGTTTCCTCTACTACCTTTTCGCCATTAGGAAGCATTTCTTGTAGCAACTTTGCCAAACCTCCTTTCAAACCTTCCATGTCTTTCTTCAAATCTTCAATGTTTACTTATAAACCATCTATCTTAACTTCCATGCCATTTTTTAAACCATCCATATTAGCTTCCATGCCTTTCTTTAAACCATCCATCTTAGCTTCTGCTACTTTTTGTGAGAGTGAAATTTATTGCACTTGGTCTCGTAATTTTGATATATCATGTTGCATTTCTTCCTCTTCTTCACGAGTCATGCTAGAGATTTCAGGTTGCTTACTAGGTGTTTCCATTTTCTTTCTTCGGGGCATCAATTAATGATGATTATGCTTCACTATGTCCTTTGAATTCCTTTAAACTAATTTTTCAAACCAAACTTATGCAAAATTTTAAAAAGACTACACACCTTTTTTGGCTTTGTAGGAGCTCGATATTGATTATGTTGTATCTCTGTAATTTCGGATCTCCAAGATCTAGAATTTCGTCTTATGGTAGCCCTCTGAGTCCCCGTTCCAACGTTGTAAGTCTCATCAAGATTGGATTCTCCAATAAAGATTTATTCCAAATATCCCACGATGACGTGATTATAGACTGGTTTAGTAGAGGAAATTGTACGAAGTGCCACGTGTAACTGTTTCATCTTTCGGATATGAAATCGATACATAGAAAACTACAGTTCGTCTTCTTTCTATAATTTGTTACGAAATTTCTATCTGATGCTCAAAGAAAAAGTTAAGACGATTTCTCCCAGGTCACCTGTTTGAGATATAATTCAGGGGCCTGCAAAAACCCTAAATTCCTTGGATCATATCTCCAAAAATATAGTGAGACAAGACCTGAAATTTGTACCTGAGGTTCATCAAGCTTGCGGCTCAAATGAGTTTTAATTTTAGCTTCAGAAACGTCGTAGAAAGTAAGTTATAGCGAAAATTCCATGATGACCTATTTGAAGCAGCGAAACCCTAGAATCCAAACCTCTGATACCAATTGTTATGCAACCAGCTCACAAAATAGAAGAAAAGATAGATCAACGACTTGAAAATCAGCCTCTTCAAGGGTGAAACCTCCTTTAAATTACACAAATGAACAATTCTTGGATGATAAAAATGACAAGGCCTCCTTTCTAAGTGCACAACAATAACAATAGTGGGCTTCTATGGGGCACAATAATAACAATATGGGGACAACATGGGCACAACGATAACAATAAGGGGATACAATGACAATAATAATAAGGGAATACACTAGTATTATAGGGACATAACAAAATCTCTTACTACTAGGATCCCAAGCCATCCAAATCAATGTGAAGCACCCCTTGCTCCACTCATTGTCCAACTAGGTATAGGTACCAGAAGCCCTCTGCATACTGTCAATAAGAAGAGCATCTTGATAATGTAGGACATTGTCCAACTCCCCATGAAGCTACCCTACCAAGTAGTCCACCTCATGCACACCAAGAGAAAACTCCTAAAGGTACAACCCAATCCCTGTAGGGATGAAGTCTCTTTTGCATGAGCTCCTCCTGCTAATCAACCTACCATGCTAATGAATTCCCCCATGCAATCAACAAGTCACTAAATCTCAACGGAAGATCTAAGTGATCTCCCCCTGTAGTAGTCAGCTCATCCATAAAGGTCGTTGAGCTGTCAAGTATTGTGATCCCCAGGTCCCATGCTAGTCTCAGAAGGGTGCCACCATGTTGTTGTTGTGTTGCTCTGACTCTAATAGACTACCGATCGTGTGCACACTGTGTCATCCTCCCCTGAAACTTGATGACAAAATATCGACGAAGGCCAAGCTCATCCTGCCTAGGTATCGCTATGATGTCAATATCTACCCATCCATTGTTAATTGTGATCCTAAGATGCAAATAGAAACACCTGCTTCGCCATACAATGGAGGCCTAAACGATCCCCCATGAGTCAACCCCAAAGTGAGCTAGATCACCCTTTACTATGGACATATACCTCACAAAATGGAGTGGTCTGTCATCCAACTGAATCCCTGGACCCCATAACCAGATCTACTATGATGTTGTCCTAACGACTACTAGAATCCACCTGCTCCACAACTCTACTCCTTACATGTAATCGATATATAGACTCTACATGACATGAATCAATATAGTGCATGCAAAGTTTCCCTGCGCCTCCCATACAGCATCGTGGGATCCGTTATCCTGTATCCTGGAAGCGCACCCTAATATTGCTCGGAGGGTAAAAATCTGACCGTAAGAGAGTCAACCGCCTGTTGTATATGCTTCTGCGATACCTTGGAGTTCCTTGCCCAAAATTTGCCATGCATCCCCTTAAGTGTGAACTCAAGGGTGGAACATACACTACCTACACAAAAAACCATGCACTCCCCAAACCGGTACATGTCATCTTGTGCCCTAACCCAATGTCACCACTGAGAAGTCTCTCCTTTGGAGCACTGAGCCCCATCCAAATATCTGAGGTGAGCTCCCCACACCCTGTTGTTTGTGCCCAAAGTGTCAACGAACAACAACCAAATAATCTATGTATGCAAGCAATGTAGAAGAGGGACATGCATGTGAGTCCCCACGTATATCATCAAATGTCGCACATCCATGTCTTCATCAATCCTAGGTGAACTACACCCAAAGGTGTGCCAGGTGTCCCCATCCATAAGTCTCCTTGGAGGCAACACTCCAAGACTTCGTTGTGTAGCACCATACACCCCTACATACCACTGAATATCTCAGTACTCCTCGGCATGCAATTTTACATTGTGGCCTATCCCTCTACACCACTGAATACCCCCTTCTACTACTGTACCATCCTGTACCGTCTCATATCATGCCCGTGTCACTATACCTGATGCTCCCCGCATGTACTCAATGTGATGTGAGTCACTCCTCCTACCCCATAGTGCAAATTGACATGCTATGGCACACCACCATGCATCTCCATGCTCCTCTGTAGACCACTACTCCTCGTTGCATACCCCTATACATCACTAGATGTTATGATCTAAAATTGGGTCTATATGCATCTGGCGAAATCCCTCTGCATAACACTACACTCTACGACATAACTCTATGACATTTTGGGTACCACTGCCTACTGTTGTATCATCCTGTAACATATGGTATCCCACATGTGCCAAAGTATCCACCACTCTTCTAGTGAACCCACCATGACATGCGTCATATCTCCTCATCCGTCTTGGTAGACCTAAGCAACCTAACTCCACATGTGCTAGAAGGGATTTTGTTGTTGTGCCAATTCTCAGTGGCTCATGTGCCCAATACATCAATGGGAGAACATCATCTCCATACAATGCTCGGTCCGGTGGCTTACCCATGGCACGTCCTCCAACCAACTCCTGCTAGAGAATATTAATCATCTTGCGACCCCATGAACAACCAACATGCCAAAACAACCCATGGAGTCTGCTCACAAACCCCTTGGCCACTAGTGCCACCTGGAACTCCCCTAAGGAATATATGCGCTCAGTCACTAGGTCAACTATCTCATCGATGCCATAGCCACTTCGCATATCTGATATCAAATAGGAAGCCTCACCTACATACCAATGTAAACCTGGGCCTCTAGTACCCTTAGTGTCTGGGAGCTCCCACTGAGCTTCACACCAGACTACGACCATCTGCATGAGTCCAACCCACTCCACCAGGTACCAACTTAAAATCCATTTCCATCCAACTCCAAGGGCAAGATCGAATGTACGTGTACCCGCACATGCAACAACCCCAACATGCGAATGTTGTTCCCTGTACAACTCACGTCACATCACCTCGCTATCCTGGTCAACACATGAAATATGACTAGGTAGTTCTGCCTCTCCTCTCTAGTGGGCAGAGGTAACCTAATAATGTTGCCAACCCCACCTATGTATGCTTGAAGAGGGTTCCTCCAACGCTCCAACACATACTACTCTAGTTTTACCATTATGGAATCCAACCATTCCCCAACGTGAGCCAACTTGGCCACTAACTCAGCACAAACCGCTCTCATGCCCTTCAGCTCATTCTGCTATAAAATGGTCTCTCAAACTATAGTGGCCTTCTTTTTCAATGCCGGAAGGCTGACCTGGAACTGATGAAACTAATGTGGGTGGCTAACATATGTAAACTTGGTTACAACATTGGGTACCTCTGTGTCTCCCAGCACCTCATGAACAATGTACATGCCTCCTGGCTCCTCATCAATGGTGCGCATCTTTGTGTCTCCTAGCACCCCATCAACTGTGGATATGTCTCGTGGCACCTCTTCAATATGTTGGGGGCTATTATCACCTAAAAACTTAGATACAACCCTTGACACCTCACTGATGGATACCTCAATAACAAATAGGGCCTCATCAATGGTGAACACCCCTGTGTTAAGCCATCTTGTCAATGGATGGTCCTATGATTATCTGCTCCACTCTCTCTGTTGATGCCTCAACTTGTGCCACCAAGGTGCTCTCCTCTAGTGGTGACTCTGAAGTCACACTAGGTCAACCTATATCCTCCTCGCACCCACTAGTGTCATATGCATCCTGTGTAATCGCATGCTCAACCTCATTTTCTTCACTTGCAAGTCTACAACTGCTTTTACTTCTTGTTTCCCTTTCTGATGCCCATTCTATGAATAGGTCCACTAGTCTAGTGAGATTCCTATTATAATTTTCAAATTTCTCAAGGAGTTTCTCCAGCTAAGACATTTTGGGCACAAGTTCAATCGGAAGAATAATGTTGGACTAGTGTCTCATCCTCTGGAATTTTAGCCCAATAAAATAACAACTGGGCATTACCATGATCTAGACCCATATCTAGCCAACATCATGCTTAGATACCATTGTAATATTCCTAATGGAAAAACTAATAGTAATATCCAAACATGTGCTAAGAACAACAAGAAAAATATGAAATCAAAGTACCAAATATAGAACACCAATAAATAGAAGTAGAAAATATGAGCCATTTTATTAATTTGGGGAAATCTGAGTACAAGTGTGAGAACAATGGAACCTGGGCTTGATATGCAAGCTATGCAAAGTCCAACTGATACAACTCTAATTCGGAGGAAATACTGGCCCAAACTGGTACTGCCCACTCCCCAGAAAATTACTATTGCTACTGCTAGAATGAGACTAAAGATTCTGTAATGAAGAATTCCTAGATCAACTTGAAATTGCACCCACAGACTCCCCTCCAAATCCAAGAAAAACCTAGAAATGATTTGGCCCAACTCCAAGCCAAATTGAACCCACAAAGAGATGTTAATTTACCAACTAACTAATAATACACCCTGCTATAAGAAAGCGAAAAGGCTAGAATATCGCTCGGAAAAATTTGTAAAATTAGTCGGAGACTCCTCTCAATAAACCCACAAAAACCCAAAAAGGGTTGGGTAGAATCTGCTGACCCCTGTTGACCCCCAACAAGTGTGAATTGCCCAATCTAGCCAGAAAGTATCCCCCACAATATTGGTACTACTGAAATATGCCCAAATCCACAACGAAAAATGTCTCCCAACTCTAGCTAAATTCTCCACTAAGAAATACCTCTTACTTCCAACCCTTATCTCTCCCTGCTCCACTTCTCTAAACCCCCGCACAAAACTTAATTGATAGCTTCTGAGCCCTTGCCAAAAGATAGAAAAAATGAATAGATAATAACTTCCAATCCAACTCGAAAAATCATTGTCCAAACTCTGGTCAACAATAAGAGGATTCCCTGAAAAAACCCAAAACCTCTAACCCACATTTGCTCTCACAATGTGCTCCACAAAAATATCTCTGCACCCAAGGAATGTGCATTGGTAAGTAAACTCCTGCAATGATTTCCAATGGAAGCTCTGAATTGAGCTCCCCAAATTTCCTCACTAGGAAGACACTCGGAGTTCTCCGAAATGAGGGTGGAATTCTCGCTCAGAAATTCCTTGTGCTGAACAACACGGGTTTTCTTGGCTAAGCAGCTCAAGAGAACTAGTGTTGAATTGTAAAATGACCAAAAGATGCCAAAAGTGAGGCCCTCAAGCTCTATTTATAATTTGTTGGCCTCTTCTCCCCTTGTGCCCCCCACTCTCTCTCTCTCCTAATTCACACTTCCTTCTCCTTTCTCTCTCCTCCAAGAGTGTGAGTTCCCTCCTTGGGTCAAATTTATCTTTCTTGTGGCCCCCACATTCCACTAGAGCTGCAATTTTCCCTTTTTCTCTAAATCCCAATGTTGGAAATGTCCCCTCTTTCCAAAATTGTCTCGAATGCAGAAAATCAAAATTGGGGACATCAGAGATGAATGATAATAAAGAATAATAATTTAAATTAGAGAAATTTAGTTTCACGAGAGAATCTCCATGTGGCAAGAGCCAACACAAGGATCTCCATCTAAGAGTCAACTTGAGATAAACTAGGGTGTATTTGGGGAACCAAAGAAGAGACCTACTAGTTAATTTTAGTAATGAACACAAAATAAGGAGTATAAATTGGGGATCATGAGATAACTAGGAAAGGAAATAGGGAGTCATGTTGGAGTGAGGGAAAATATTATTTTTAAATAAGAATTTAAGTAAATAATTTAGGAGAGTCTTGGTGAGAAACTGACACATGGATGGGTGAATAATCAAACTTTTAGATTAATAAAAATAATTATTTTTGCATGAAGTGACAAGTGTCACCTATGAAGCCTCCTATAAAAGGAGAAAACTCTGGAAGATGGGGCAGTTTTTTGCACTACTATTGGATGGATTACATAATGCTATTGTGAGTAACTACAAAGTATATAGTGAGTTTGGTGTGGTGGAAGCCATTAGAGATGGAACTCTTGAGCCATGAATGTTCTCCTCCATAAATAGTATTATTCCTCTACTTTATAGCCCCATTGCAGCTAAAGGGTTTGTGGGGAAGAAGAGTACCCAAGGAGTAGGCAAGGAGTTCTAGCGGTGTGTCAATGAAATTCAATTAGGATGCATCATCCTTCACATGTGAACGTAGACAATAACAAGGGAGCACAAGAAGAAATAAATTCAGGATCAAATTTCCACTCCTTTGGTGAGCAATATGTTAGTTTTTGTAGCATCAGATGTGTTCTAGTCTTGAAACTGTGTGGAGAGGCTAAAATAGAGCTCTCCATAGCCCAAAATTCATTTATGGAAATTCCACCTAGAAGTTTCTCATTTAGATTATTAGCCTATTTTTTAATATTTCCTAAGTCTAAACTTAGGAAATCTGATTAATTAATCAGAATTAATTGAGATAAGGTATGAATCATCTAGAAACTCACATAGATCAACATGGAATTAATATTGGTCCTTGATTAAGTTTTAATCTTGGTCGTTGGAGGTCCAACATATGATTATAAGAAGAAGTCGATGGGTAGATGGAGAACACACTTGTGGAGTTCGGTTTTTCCAGAGAGCTAGCAGTTGTTGAAAGAGTTCAAGCTTCAAAAGGAAGCAAAGACATTGAGTCAGAAATTTTTCCAGATCCAGTGAAGTGCATCACAGAGAGGCAAATAGAGGCACAATGAGGCTGATGCAAGGGTTTCACAGAAGCCTCTAGATACAATTCAATTTTGCTGGAGAGAAGTTGGATTTCAGTTCTATAGGCTAGGAAAGTGTTCCAAAATGCCGAAGAGAGTTTCTCAGCCAGTGGCAGAGAGGACAACTACAAGAGAAGTTGATTTAGACAGAGCGTGGAAGGGATTGTGCAAGGGTGACACAGGCCTACACAGAGGTTGTTTGGATGACTCAATTGGAGCTGCAGTTAGAGCCCAGATTGCTAATGGGGGTGAGGAAAATTTCTCACAATATTTTTGCCAGTGTTTCCTTTACAGGATTGCCAGTTTTTGGCATCCAGATTGTACTAAGGATTTCTCACTACAACATAATAATAAAAAAACTCAGTGGTTGCACTGGTTTTCCCAAGTTGGGTTATTCTGGGGACATTTGTCCAAAAGTAAATGTCATATTTTATGTGCATGTCAGAATATTTCTCAGTTTCCAGCACTATTATTTCCGCAGTTTTATTTGTGAAGGTTGCAGTGTGATTTATTATGTATTTGCCGTAGCAAATAAATTGTTAAATTAATTAAAAATTAGAAGAATAAATTCCAGTTGTTGCAATAGGATTTCAGTTTTGAAAATTTCACATAAAATCATAGTGTGATTGATTAGACGGAGAAGCTCATAAGCAAAGACGAGAAATTTCATAATTTAAAGGGAGCAGCAGACCGAAATTTTCAGAGGCTACACAAAGCCTAAGCCAAGAATATCAAATTGCTTAGGGAAGTTTGAATTTTCAATGTAGGATAGGCAGAAAAATTTGTCTTGCCAAATGAGTGATTCCAGCAAGTAGTGGGAGCAACAATTCAAATTTTCACTGAGCATATTTCTTGTTTGGGCACAGAGGGTTTTGCAGCAGTTTTCTAGAGCATAATTCGTGATGGATGGAAGAGAAAACCACACACAGTAGAGGAAAAATTTCTCTCAGGGGACTCTGAGTTTTAGAGGTCTGATTTTTCTTGTTGCAGATTGGTAGAAGTTGTGGGCATATTTCTTCACTCCAAAAGGGAGTGCGAGTAGCAAATCGAGAAAACAAGGAGAGGGAAAGAGGGAATTTTTTACCAGATTCGAGATAGACATAAGTGGGCTAAGAAATCAAGACAGATTGGACAGTGCCTCCAACTATGTTATTTGGAAGGCCAAAATGTCCTTTCTCCTTGATGAGCATGGTCTGAAGACCTATGCAAAGAATGTGGTAGCAATACCCCATGATGCAGATACCTGAAGGAGTACATAAAAGAAATGGTGATGGCAAAGAAGATGATCTTGGATGGAGTTCGAGATCCTATGGTCTCACATGTCGCTGGCAAAGGTATTGCCAATGAGATGTGGGATGCTCTCTCCACGTTATATTAGAGTTCTTCCAAGAAATGGAAGATGTTTCTCCATGAGAAGCTGAGAAGCATTAGGATGCAGTAGGGTGAAGGCATAGATCCCTTCATCACTAGGATTCAGGAGGTCCGCGATTAGCTAACAGCTGTTGGGGAGGTGCCCCAACCCATAGAGCTTGTACGATTGGCACTGATTAGTGTCTCAAAGGATTGGTAGGTGTTTGTCCAAAGTATTTTGGGTAGAGACACTTTTCCCGGTTAGGACAAGACGTGGACCAATCTGTAGTAGGAGTTGAGGCGAGCTATAGTAAAGAGCACCATCATTGGAAGTAGCAGCAAGGGTGTGAAGAGTGAGAAGGAAGAGAATGTAGCCCTAGCATCAAAGGGTCCCAGTCAGTGGCAGGGGGAGAAGAAGAAGAAGAAGGACATGTCAAAGTGTGCTTCAGGTGTGGCGAGAATGGAAATTAAAGTACTTACTATCTTTTCAGGAGGAAGGACAAGCAGGAGAAGCAGGACCAACCAACATTGTCTGCTGAGATAGACAAGTTGTCCTCCAAGTTGGAGGAAGAGTTTGCGATGTTTGCAGCTATATCTCCAAGAGAGAGGTGGGGCGATATGGAGCTATAGTTCCAAAGTTGCAGAGATGGATAGGGTCCATTGAGGTGTCCTACTCATGGATCATCACCTTGCTACAGGGGCCCACAATATTCAGTAGCAAGATGGATCAGTGTCAGTGATGCAGTGAAATTCCAATGTGATAGTTGCAGACTAGTACCAGTCAGGTGTTGAGGAACATAGTGCAGTGTTGACAATAGAGCAAGAGGCTCAATAACAGAGTCAGCAGCAATGCAGATTCTTCAGTGGAAAGTGAAGTGACTAGTAGTAGTCAGGACTCAAGAGATAGATGCAACAGACATAATTGATTCAATGTTTTGGATGCTTCTCAGCTGCAATTATTGCAATTATGACAACAATAGATGAGAGGAAGTTGCAGTGCAGATGCAAAGGTGGCAGCAATATAGTAGTGTTAGCAATAGCATGAATGCAACATCAGAGTGACATAGTGGTTGGTGGGTAGTAGCCAGACATCAAAATCGTGAAAGAGGGGTGGTACAAAGACATGGTGTTGTGAAAGAGTGTGCAACACTAGAAAGAGCACCTTCCTCGCTAATAAGGAGTGTTAGTTTTTATAGCATCGAAGGTGTTCTAGTCTCAAAACTTTGTGGAGAGGCTAAAATAGATTTCTCCATAACCCATAAACCATTTATGGAATTTCCACCTAGAAGTGTCTTAATTAGATTATTAGCTTATCTTTTTATATTTCCTAAGTCTAAACTTAGGAAATCTGGTTAATTTATCATAATTAATGGAGATAAGGTGTGAATCATCTAGAAACTCACACGGATTGACAAGGAATTAATTTGGGCCCTTGATTAAGTTTTAATCTTGGTCGTTGGGGGTTCAACAAAGGATTATAGAAGAAGTCTATGGGTAGATGGAGAACACACTTGCAGAGTTCAATTTCCTTGGAGACAACGATTTTTCCAGAGAGCTAGTAGTTGGTGGAAGAGTTTTAGCTTCAAAAGGAAGTAGAGACAGTGAGGGGCAGGGGCAATGTGCTGGAGGAAGTTTTCCAGTTCTAGTGAAGTGCATTGCAGAGAGGTAGAAAGAGCCACAGTGAGGCTAACGCAGGGGCTGCTCAGAAGCCTCTAGAGGCAGTTCGATTTTGCTGGAGAGAAGCTGGATTTCATTTCCAGAGACTGGGAAAGTGTTCTAGGAGGATGGAGAGACAATTTCTCAGCAAGTGGCAGACATGATGGCTACAAGAGCAGTTGATTCAGGCATAGTGTGGGAGGGACTACATAAGGGTAACGCAAACCTGCATAGAGGTTGTTTGGACGACTCACTTGAAGCTGCAATCAGAGGCTGGGTTGCTAGTGGGGGTGAGGAAAATTCCTGACAATATTTTTGCTAGTATTTTCTCTGTAGGATTGTCAGTTTTTAGCATCAATATTGTGCTCAAAATTTCTCACTGCTACATAATAATAAAAACCCTCAGCTGCTGCATCAGTTTTCCCAAGTTGGGTTTTCTCCGGGGACATTTGTCCAAAAATCACTGTCATATTTTATGTGTATGCTAGAATATTTCTCAGTTTCCAACGCTATTATTTCCGCAATTTTATTTGTGAAGGTTGCAGTGTGATTTATTCAATATTTGTCGTACCAAATAAATTGTTAAATTAATTAACAATTAGAAGAATACTTTCCAGTGGCTGCAATAGGATTTCAATTTTGAACTTTTCACACAATACCTCGTGTTTCATAAGGTTATATTACATGCTTAATGTAGTATATAATTACTAGATTGTAAAAGTGAAGGATATAACATTTGAATTTGTAAATTTATGGATTATTGATGTATAAACCTTTAGATTATTATGTGTTTCTCATGTTGATGTGTCTTTAATTATTATGTGACTCTCATAAATGGATGTTGCTGATGGATGATTAGTTTGAAATGAAGATCATCGTTTTCTTATTATTCACAATACGATAACTGAAACTACATTATTTATTAGTTAATAAATTTATAAAATATGAGCATGGTTTCTTGCATCTAATAATTAGTTGATATTATGCTGAGTCTAGTTAGATTTACAAAAAAAAAAGTGCTCCTAAGGAAGATCCCTACAGTTGTACAGGGCAGAGGTTGTGTAGTAATGTGCCTCAAAAGGAAGGTTGGGGTATGTTACAATTTTCCTGGGTTATGAACACCTGAAATACTTAAATATCCAATAAACTTTTGTGTGTTTGAAAATTTTCATTTTAATTCTGTAAGTACCATATTTAGACCTCTATACACTGCTCTTTTCAAAGATAAAGTTGCAGGAAAAGCCACCCTAGGTTTTGTAACTATTTTTGAAGTATCGAAAAGGAAAAGATTGTAGGAACAACCCCAGAAAGCAATTTCATCAAAGGAATTTTTAAAGGTTGCAGCTCTTAAGACATTGATTGGAGGATTTCAATGATTGGGCATAAGAGTACATCATCTAAGAGATTGAACCCCCATAACAAGCTCAACAACCATGATCTTCTCTTCATCAATAAAATTCTTATGACTCTAAAAATATGGTGGTCTAGTTACAGGTGTAAGGGATAGTCTTTCAAAATGTGTGACAATTTCTTCTAGTGCGGGTGGAAGCTCTTCTTCTATTTCCTTCGGAGTTTCAGTCATCTGCCGCTAAACGTAGATATTCTGCTAAAACAACAAAATTGTTAAATTTACGCGGAATTTGTTGAAACTTCACTTACCACGGAACTGAAAGGAAATAACACCACAGTTCATTAACTTCTTGAATCCGCCTTTTCCAATTTCTTTATCACGATGTTTCTCCACCGTCGATCACGATTCTCTGATTCGACAGCTGCACTTTTTCCCGATCAACAAACTAACCCGACGCTTTATAATCGTTGATCAAGATCCGCTTGATCCAACAGTCAACAACAATGTCAGGTGGATCACTTATGTGACAGTTACCCACTCGATAAGGTGGTTTTCTCTCTCTTGCGACATGCTACGTGTCAGACAGTAAATGGAATCAAGTGAGCCACCCGATGAACCTTTACCACCAATGAAAACCCATTTCGCGTTGATTAATGCTCGCGCTTCTCTGTCGCGCGATGACCGTCTATCTGCTTTTCGGGCCTCGTTCGCTGTCGAAGTTTAACAGCTAGGATAAGTCCCAAAAGGTAGTTTTCCAATACTACCCCTTTTTGCTCTCTAGTGTTTCGAGACTAGAAATCTCAAAACTGCTTACTGCTCGTTCTTAGTCCCAAACTTGGTTTTGCAGTCTTTCATCCTTCCGTCAATCTAACGCTCTGTCAATCGGACGGTTCTTGTTCTTCTTCGAGGGTTAGTTCGTTCTGTCAGACTTTCCCCATTCCGCTATGTTTTTAGCGCTTCCACCAAGTCTACTCTATTTCTAAGTGATTCAGAGTTTAACTAATTAAAGCTTTGCAGCTCGAAACACATTCCATTTAACTTAATATATAGTGAAAGAGGAATTAAACACAATCACACCAGATCATACAAAATTCTAAGAATTACTGTTAAACTGGAATTCAACCACACACAGAGATATTTCGAAGGAATTCAACCTCCGGGATTGACCAATAATGTACGACACACACATAGAGATACAGTGTTCTGCAACTTAACTTTTATACGACAAATCAACCAAAATCAGTCAAAATCCCCTTACAATGATTCGGAACTTACATAAGTACTGGTTCATTTAACAACCAAATCCTAAATCAAAGGATCGAACTAACTAAAACTGTCTAATCTGCATGATATTCTCCTTGAGAATCTCCACTACATCTAACTACTTGAATTTATTACATGATAATCCAAATCCTAGATTCTAGTTCAAATCCTAACTAGAAAGCTTTGTAAATTGACAGCTAAAAGACCACACTCCTTTGCTTGTAAACTTTTTTTGTATTTTTCTTTTTGGAATAATACGAAGCCTTTTGTCTTTAAGCCTCACGCTTTTGCATCAAAATAGCCTCAAGTCTCTGAATCCATGCATCTAACTAAAACGGAGAATGGAGATCTCAATTGAGTCTAAGCAAGTTGGTTCAAAGGATCTGTTCAGGACACATTGGAGATTGACCAATAAGGGTTTCCATGAATTTCTGTGCCAATGTTGAGTTTGTAAACTCACAACTGAATTTGGAGAAGAAATGATCACACTAAAGCAAGTACGTGAACACAAAAAAAAAAAACAAGTATTTATTATCCATAATTGCACTATATATATATAGTAACTAAAAGTGATATGAACAAGATCAGAACAAGTACCATGCATATCTTGCACACTTGGATTCTAATATAAGAAACACTGACTCATCCAACAAGGAAAACTTGGATGAGCAGTAACTATCAATGAAGCCTACAAGCCCGAGTGTTATAATAGTTAAAACCATTTTTCGAATTCTAGGTTATGAGCTCTCATCGAGAGAGCAGGAAAAGCACACACTCCCCCCAAGGGCACATGCACAACTAAATCCTACTCTTTGAGTTGTATTGATCATAAGCTTTCGTGAACAAATTTATAGCGCTGCTTATGTTTCTAATCAAGCGATAAAAAACAAAAGGTAAAAATAAAATATATTTCTGTTGTTTTCTTTGCAGTATCTGTGATAATGTTATGATATTTGACGTTTTTACTCGCAGGGTCTCTAATTTGAAATTTGGATATGGAAATCAGTTTCTGAAGAATAAAACTCCCATAATACGAGGGGTAAGTAATACATTCTGGACTATATGTTCTCAAACGTTGAGATATATTATGAGTGAGATGTAAAGTGTGATGCGTTAATTCTACATTTTAAACTATAAATCCTGTATTTTGTATACGAATTCCAAATGTGGCATCATGGTAAGTGACAATGCTCTACATTCATGGAATTAAATGCTTATTTTTTCTTCAGTGTTGGTACTTATTTCAGTAGTGGTACTTAAGAAAGAATTTTTACAAATAATGGCATGCCGCACACTTATTTCTAGACTCTCCTTAAATGAAAACTTTGTTAGTTAATGAACTGCCAAAGCTAGATCATAGATCCCAAAACCTGCTTAGCATCTATAGCATACTGTCTGACATAAAGGGAAATGGAAACGGTAGGCATATAAGCAATCCCAAAACTAAAACTGTTATACCAACAGCAACATTCTTGTCATCAGGCTGACTAATCTCTTCTGCCTGAGGAGAAATTGGACCACGTTGTAGGAACAAGATTAACACAACCCAGTAAAGTGCGACATCACTGAGTAAAGATGAGAGGCCAAGAAGGGCAATTGATAAACCTGATAATCGTGTCCAGACCTGCATAATAATCACCACGGTATCAGCAAATTACATTAGACCACATAAAATATTTAATAGGCTCCATTTACATCCACTAAAAATGCTTTCTCAACATAAATAGATATAATATACATTAGACATATATTCTGATTGACCGTCAATGGTATAGAGATGTTGAGGGAAGTAAGCAACTGATTGTAAAGCTATCACCAGCCACAGCAGAGCTACATGATTTATTTGAGAAGGAAATTACAGCTAAAGGGACAAAATCAATGTTATAAATCGAAGGCAATTGATAAACTCTAGATATTATTTGTTGCATGATGGTGACAAAAACATACTTCCATGCAATGTCTAGCAATACGTCTGATATATTTCCTACAACAACCCTATAAAAATTTATAAAGCCTTATTAACGATTAGATATTCAATTTCCTGCCTATTCTTGCAACAATTACAGCATTGCTTTTTCCTCCTGATTTTAACATTCGAATTTTCAGGCACTACTTTACAAATTAAAAATTTATAACAAGCATGTCTCAACTATGCATTAGAATTTCATGTTAACTACTTCTCAATCATCTACTGTGAAAGCAAGCAGTGATCCACCATACTCATGTAGTAGGAGTTACACTATAGTGCAAGTAGGCTTGAACTACAGTAAAATGTATAGATTGACCATATCCCATTCTTTGATTAAGAAGAGGAAAAGTCAGTCTGTGTTTCTACTACAGATGAAAAGGGAGGTTGGGATGATGGAGCCTAACATCTCCTCAAGGCCCACACGAAGGTAAACTAGTATGATTTTACTGTTCAATTATTTAATGGAGGCAATGATTTGGAGTATAACCCATATTACTAGGGCCGAACTTTGTTACAAATGAGGTTGGTGTAGAGTCTAGACATCCCACGCCACAAAGAGAACATGGGCCCCAAAAAATTAGAAGATTTCATTGAACTTGCATTCTCTATCTTATCCATTTTGGAATATGTTGTCATGAAAGTAACATTTAATATTGAATTGGTCCATCTCCTAAAAGAAAAGATTGCACATTTGCACATGATGTTAACAACAATGCTTATAGAATAATCCCTTGTTATGTGCAAGCACGAAAAAAGTCATACCTTTCTTCCCCATAATGCTAATGAAATACGACCCCCATCAAGCTCTCCAGCGGGAATACTGTTTAAGGCATTGATAAGAAGTCCAGACCATGCCCATATGATAAATGGATTCACAGCCACTTTTGTCCCTTCTTTTAAGATATCTCCCAGAAAGAGTTTTGCTGCCCACAACATAAAATATCATAAGCATCATTTGAATTTTGATATAAATGTTCTGCTTCAGAGTGTTGTAATGCTTACGCCATACCTTCCAAATGTTAAAGTTTGAGGCATTAATTCATAAACTTGAGAGTTCAAGATTTTGTAATACATGACAGCTCAAATATATCACAAAGAAAACTTCCCTGGACTATGTCAAAACTGAAAGAAAGTTGACTAATAAAAGTACAAATGCACAGCCCTATAATTTTTCCAGAAGAATGTTTTAAATCAACATAAGCTGCTTCTCACCACAAACAGGACAACCATAGCAATAACAAACAACACATGTTCATGTAGATAAATTCAATGTAACCCTTGAATAGCAACCAACCTTTAATCACTACATCTATTGGCAGCAGATGGGCATACAATATCAATAAGGGTTATGTTTCACCAATGCAGATGGGCTTAGAATATCAATAAGGGGTATGTCTCACCAATTTATTCATCCAATTCCTACTACTCTGTTTGGCTGGAGGTTTAATTCCCTAGAGGTTTTCTCAACAATTGCAATCAAAGAATATTGTCATTCATCAAGAGGTTCAAGGAGACAAGAAAATGAGTTTAGAAGGGTAGTGTAAGAGTACTTTGATCATTTTACAATCGGGTTCTTTTACTTGTTTGGTTTTGGGCATTTAATATGGATTATGGGGTAATTTGGAAGATTGATAGACCTTGACCGTATTCTTGTTCTCTCACCACACAAGGAGGGTTAATATTTGACCCTAGTCTAGTGGAACCTCCCTTTAGGCCCTTTGGTTTATAGGAGGGGCACTACTTGGGAAGCCATGATTGAGATAGCATGTTCCATATTTCCCATCTCATAATTAACACCTTCCATCCCACATTACAAGCCCATATTTCATCTCCATCCTTTGAGTACAACTTGTCGTTGGTTCTTGGGGATTTGGCACTAACATGTTCACATACCTTGAGTAGAGCTTGAAAACTTTGCCCTGGGATGTTGATGCAGCTAAAAGAAACAAGAAAAACATATCATGGCCACAATAAAATAGAAGAAAGCAAAATCAAAATGCAAAAGATGGCTGAGACAATAGGAATTAGCATGTGGGAAAAAAACCTAGCATGAGCTCTACCTACCTCATATGGCCATCACTCGGTTCCTGAGCACATGATGCTCCATTACATCAAAAAGGAACCCTTGCATGTCCCAACCTAATGAGAGACAAACTAACTCATCTTGAAGGGGTAATAAAACTGCTACATCGTATAAAGCAAGCTTTAACCCTTGAGCTATGAGCGATAATACAAGGAAAAATCAAGAATTAAAAGGCACACAAAAGGGGTGGAAAAAAAACAAAGACCAATTTGGTAACTCATGCATCCACGAATGCTCCCTCCTCACATCTATAGATTCAAGATGTGGATACCCCCATCAATTGGTCCCTTTGACCATGACAATTGGCCATGAAGGCTTATCCCCTCCATTACAATATCATTATTCACTAATGCCTGTCAATTGAAGGGTGGACCAAGGAACTATTACTTCCCCTTAGGGGTTGGAAGCACCTAATAGGGTTGACCTTTAGCCACCCCTACCTACGGAGAAAACACCTTTGCAAGATCATGGTCCTAATTTTGGAAAGGGATCCTTGTTTAAAGTATTAAATCACCCCTTAACATCCAAACTTAGATGCATTATTGATCTTTGCCCCTAACGACTAGTTACTTGCACTAGAAATCCATGTTGTTCTTGTCTGGTGGTTCAGCAACCCATGACTTGGGCACCCACTCCATGTTGATTTATGGTAGCATCGGATGTGCTCTAGCCATGAAAATTGGTGGCGAGGCTATGGCACAGGAGATCTCCAAGACCCAAAAATGGTTTGGGGAAATTCCACCCAGTTGGAGAGATATTAAAATAATTAATATTTTTAATGGAGTTCCTAAGTCTAAACTTAGGAAAATTAAAATATTAATGGGTATTAACATAAAACTGGGTGAGAATGTTCTAAATGGCATGGATCAATCCAAATCTAATCTCAGCCGTTTATTAGAGACTTAATCTCGACCGTTGAAGACTCAACAGGAAAAGTATAAGAGGAGGCTTGAGGGTCAGTTGGAGATACACCAAGATTGATCAGTCAGTTCAATTTTCTAGAGCGGAGCTTGCTGAGAAAATTCGAACAAGTGATCTGTTGCAGCGAGGGGCAGTGAGTACATAGCAGAGAGGCAGGGATAGTGCCTGAGGGTCAGCGCAGTGACTGAAGAGGCTGACACAGAGGCAGCCAGAGCTACACAGAGGCAGCTAGAGACTGCGCAGAGGCTGAGGGGCCTACGTGGGTGACGCAGAAGGCCAGAGAGATGACGAAGAGAGTTAGAAGGCTGACGCAGGGGCCTCAGGAGTGACACTGAGGCTAGCAGGAATGACGCAGAGCCGAGAGGAAGCAACAAAAGGATTTTTGTGGGGCAGACTAGCTGAATATTTGTCTCTGAGAAGAGGTATTACTTCTGTGTAACAATCTCTGTTGGGTGAGCCATTTCGGCACCCTAGTTGTACTCAAGAAATCTACATAATAATAAAACCTTCAGAACTGTTGCTTTGGTTTTCCCGCATTGGGTTTTTTCGGGGACGATTGTCCAAAAATAATGGTGTCCCTTGTGTGTTTGTCTCATAATTTCACTTGTTGATCTGTATATGAGTTAAGGCTACATATGTGTTTATTTTTAGTATTGATATTTATAAATAACTTGTTAATGTAATAAACAAGTAGGAGAATTTAAACCAGAAGATGCAGTAGGGATTTCTAACGGGTTAGACTTAGAAATTTCAACATGGTATTAGAGCGTTGCAGATCACAAGAGGACTAAAGGCATCAACGATATCGGAAATTTGTAGCAGTAGCAGTTGTCCCGAGAGACAGAGTTGCTCCTAAGTGACAGGCAACAAAGAGGGAGTGATGCAAAAGGCCTGCATCATCATTTCGAGCCAGAGAGAGGGCCAGCGCAGAGGCAGAGAGAGGCAGGAGAAGCTCACGAAGAGCCATGCCATCCTACTCAGCCAGGTAGGCTTGACGCAGTTGGCTAGAGGAGTGATTCAGCCTTTGCCAAGATTGCGTACAGATGGAAGGCTCAGTTTTTTCAGTTGTCGGGGCCTAGGGAGGTGTGGGCAGATTGTGGATTGGAAAGCTAGTGGGGTGATGTTTCTGTTGAAGCAAAACAGTACCTAACAGGACAGAACCAAGGTAGAGGGAATCGCTACCTTGATGAATTTCTAGCCAAGAAATCTAGATCCGAGTTGCAGTTGCAAAGAGGATTGGAGAGGAGCAGTTCGACATTTGGCGGGAAGATTTCCAGCAGGGAAATCAAGATTTAGAGGGAGAATTCCAGGAAGGAAGTCGAAGCTCAGAGGGAGTCTAGAAGAGGAGCGGAGATGGTAGTAAATGGACTAAGGGATCAGGATAGGTTGGACGGGGCTTCCAACTTTGTCATCTGGAAGGCCAGGATCCTGGCAGTCCTGGATAGACATCGCATCAAGGGCTTCACCTTGAGAACCATGGCTATCCCAGTAGACCCAGCTGATAATGAGAAGTATGAGGATGCAATGGTGAGGGCAAAGTGCATAATCCTTGATGGGGTCAAGGATCATGTTGTACCACATATTGCTGAAAAGAACACAACAAAGGAGATGTGGGATACTTTGACGACATTATATTAGGGCACTTCCGTGCAGCAGAAGATGCTATTGGAGAATCAGTTGTGGTCATATCGGATGCAAAAGGGGGAGCAGATAGATCTATACTTCCTTAGATTTCTAGAGATTCGTGATCAACTTACTTCCATAGGGGCCACGGCGGATCAGGAGTTCATGGTGAGGACTGCCCTGAATGCAGTCTCCGAGGATGGGAAGAGATGTGGGCATCTCTTCGCCAAGAAGAGATCAGACGGTTGACCAAGGCAGGGAGTAGTGGCAAAAGAAGTCGAATCAAGAAAGAGGAGGAGGATGCGGCTCTAGCATCTGCGGGACAGCAAGGGAAGAGGAAGAAGAAGGACATCTCCAAGGTAAAGTGCTTCCATTGTGGGGCGCTGGGTCATTATGCATCCCAATGTCCCAGGAAGAAGAACAAGGGAGAGGCTTCCGACTCCAAGGCAGCTCCGGCTGAGGCGGAGAAAGAAGTTAAGATTGATACGACTTTGCCATGAGTGCTCAAGCACCTCTAGAGAAGAGGTGGGGTGACATCAAGCTGTAGTTAGGAGGACTACAGAAGATGAGAGACAGGATCCTTGAGGTGCCCAAACTCTTGGATCATATCCGGCTACGGGAGCCCTTAACGACAATAGCAGGATGACGGGTAGAAGAAAGATGCGATGGAGCAACAAAGCAGTGCTAGAGTGCAGAGGTCTGTAGCAGTGCAATGGGGGTTGCAGCAGTGCGAGAGGCACAAAGGTGCTTGTAGCAATGCGAGAGGCACATAGGTGGTTGCAGTAGTGCGAGAGGCACATAGGTGTTTGCAGCAGCGCAAAGGTAGCAAAGGGAGCACAAGATAGCAGCAGAGGTAGATTCAACATCAGGAGGCTTCCAGACTGATAAGGATGCCAAATTTTTAGGTAGGTCAGTTACTTACTTCTCGGTAATTGAGTTGAGTGTAGCAGCTAGCAGTGGTAGTGCTATGGGCAGCATGATGCAGCATGTTGAGAGGGAGCTGCAGTACAGATGTAGCAGTGGCAGTGGTAGTGTCATGGGCAGTAGTGCAGAGGATATTGGGTAGCAGGTCAAGCATCAACATAGGTACCAGTGCGGAAGGATTAGTGTGATGTTCAATGGTGGAGCATTACTAGAGCACATTCCTCGCTAAGAGGGAGTGTTGATTTATGGTAGTATTGGATGTGCTCTAGCCATGAAAATTGGTGGAGAGGCTAAGGCACATGAGATCTCCAAGACCCATAAATGGTTTGGGGAAATACCACCCAATTGGAGAGATATTAAAAAAATTAATATTTTTAATGGAGTTCTTGAGTCCAAACTTAGGAAAATTCAAATACTAATGGGTATTAATACAAAATTGGGTGAGAATGTTCTAAATGACATGGATCAAGCCAAATCTAATCTTAGCCCTTGATTAGAGACTTAATCTCGGCCATTGAAGACTCAACAGGAAAAGTATAAGAGGAGGCTTGAGGTTCAGTTGGAGATATACCAAGATTGATCAGTCAATTTGATTTTCTAGAGCGAGGCTTGCTGAGAAAATTCGAACAAGTGATTTGTTGCAGCAAGGGGCAGTGAGTACATAGCAAAGAGGCAGGGATAGTGCCTGAGGGTCAGCGCAGTGATTGAAGAGGTTGACGCAGAGGCAGCGAAAGCTACACAAAGGAAACTAGAGACTGTGCAGAGGCTAAGGGGCCTGTGTGGGTGACGTAGAAGGCTAGAGAGATGACGCAGAGGGTCAGAAGGCTGATGCAGGGGCTTCAGGAGTGACGTTGAGGCTAGCAAGGTTGACGCAGAGCCGAGAGGAAGCGTCAGAAGGATTTTCGTGGGGCAGACTAGCTGAATATCTATCTCCGAGAAGAGGTATTACTGTCGTGTAACAATCTCTGTTGGGTGAGCCATTTCGGCACCCTAGTTGTACTCAAGAAATCTGCATAATAATAAAACCCTCAGAACTGCTGCACCGGTTTTCCCGCATTGGGTTTTTTCGGGGACGATTGTCCAAAAATAACGGTGTCCCTTGTGTGTTTGTCTTAGTATTTCAGTTGCTGATTTGTATATGAGTTAAGGCTGCATATGTGTTTATTTTCAGTATTTATATTTATAAATAACTTGTTAATGTAATAAACAAGTAGGAGAATTTAAACCAAAAGATGCAGTAGGGATTTCTAACGGGTTAGACTTAGAAATTTCAACACTCCACAGGTACCCAGGTCCTTCAAAGGAGTATATTGGGCCAAACAAGTGAAGTGTTAAGAGTTTGAAGCATTCTAGCAGCATTATCAGATGACACATGTCCCAGAGCACCTTCAGCACCCAGGATGTTAGTTGACTTTGACCCAGATTTAAGGATTCTTCAAGATGACACAGTTGGACCCAGCATGCCCCTAGGTTGGCCTTGACAGAATTTGATGGGCAGTAGCTGATTTAGATCCCAGATGAGGATGGTTCCACACTAAAAGATCAAGGAGAGCTTGTTGCACCAGAGGAAGCCCTAACACTGGAGAGGAGGAGGCCTCATATGGTAGTTGGAGACCCATGGAGGCCACTTTGTGGTACTCAAGCTAGATTTTGGGACCCTATAGGAGGCAATGAGGTGAATTTGACAGCCAACCCTCAAATCTTGGACTTCATAGGCATATAGACCTTCTTAGACACCTCATCACCCTTGGACATGGCATTTGGAGCATCTACAATGGATGACATCATCTTTTTGGATGCTATATCTCACACATGTGGGAAAATGAGGGCATATTTTGATAGAGCTAATGGGCTGGCTTGTAATCCAAGCACATTTTATCATCAAACTTGTTTTAAGGGCTTATTAGGCATAATTTTTAGTCATAATCCTCATATAAATAGAAGATAGATACATTTCATTTCATCATCATCACTTGTGACAACCCTCTTAGAGAAACTCGGGCCTAGCTAATTTCTAACTTGAATCTTGTGGAGATGTGATTGGTGGATTTTTGCTAATGGAGCTTTAGTTTGGCTTTGGAGATGTTATTATGGAGCATTAATGGACTTGTACATGCATTCTATTTTGTAATTGTACCTTGTATTTGAAAATCTTTATTATTTGTTGCTATTGGATGGAATGGTTGATTATTTAGGGTTTCTATTTGCTAGTTTATGGTTAGAAATTATTCTATGAGCTCTTCACTATAGTATTGCATGCATAACCCACTTATAGAATGTGAATGTGAATGATAATCCCATGGGTGAACCTTTAAACTAGCTCTCCCTATTGACTTTGATCCTCACAAAAGTGATAGCTAAGGTTTGAAATCTAGAGTTTCTTATTCCCTTACTCTTTTGCCAAGGTTTAGAAATCTTTAAACATCCCCTAGAATCTATCACCCAAGGTCAAGGCACTGACCTTTTGTTGCATGGTTGATCATTTTGAAATCATCTAAAATTTCATTTTTCTCCTCTCTAACCTGATTTTCGGCCCCTTAAGGCAAGCCGCTAGCTAGGTCTAGGGCTCTTTCCTCAACCAGGATTGAAGGCATTGCTTGGTAGAGGGATTCAACAAGTGTAGGTGAGGTATTTGCCTCAAAATCAACGCATTCCTGTGGCTTATTTCTCTATTTTAGAGCAAACATCCCTTGTCGTAGGTAGATCTTGCCCTAGAAAATCCCTAGCTTGCCTTAGGCTTCAACTTGGGGCTTATTTAAGGCTTCTTGTTCCATAAGTTAAAGATATACATTGGTTGGAAGCCTTCTCTTGGCCCTGCGACCCTACTACCTAGGTTGATCTAATTACCTTGATGTTTCTCAAGCCCTAGGTCATGTTGTGCCCTAACTAGACCTATTGGAGGGTATAGATTGCTTTATTTTGCTAGCTAAGCCCTGTCCTTAACAAGGTATCCCTCCTTGAGCCTATCTTGTCACCTTATTTCTTGCACCTGACATGTCCTTCTAGGTGACATGCTATAGGGAAGCCTCCCTATTGGTGAAAGTCCACAAAAGAGCAGGAGGTAATGGCTATGGTGATAGTTGGCCACACCTCATATTGTTGTCCCTTGGTCTAGTTCTTGCCTTGTGAGCTCCCCTCACATGACCTATTAGATTTTGAGTCAATAGGCCTGCTTACATTCTTTTCTCTACACACTCCACTCCACACAAGATGTCCATCTACCCTTTTTGCAAAGCATCAACAAATAAATAAAAAGAGGAAGTCAAAGCCATTATACACATCCCACCAAATAATGCCTTTAGGAATCTCAAACTTCTCGCTAAATTTTATTCATCGCAACAACAAAGCATAGGTCATTTTTTTCTCCCATTACTCATCAATTGCAACACAATGTTTCTTCAACAAGGTTTGAAGGTTTGTGACCTATGGCACACTGCTAGGTCAATGCTTTAGTTTGGCTAGATTGTCTCATGCACTTATGAGACTACTGTGAAATATCTATGAAGCAAATTTTTATGATTTCCTTGAAGAAATCTTCTTTTTGAAGGAATCAGGCCTAGAGGCGGTGTATCTTGATGTTAAAGAACCCTGCCAAAGAACATGTGTCATCATTACAAAGGGGACGAATAAGTGTAGTCTATAAGAAGGAACACGATTTTCATGTCCCCACGTTTCTAGTGTAGGAAGTAGACCCCATGGGGGCTGGAGACAACTTTCTTGCGGGATTCTCTGTCAGGATAATGCACAAGTTGTTAGTGGAGATGTCATGCTTTTCATAAATTAATTTGGGTCCATTACCATTGGGAAGACTAGCGTCCTTGCTTCATCGATGAGAATTTGCAGAGATGGCATGATCTACTGGACAAGAGAAGGGAAAATGACATCTATAGTTCTATGGATTTGAATTGCACCTCTAGTCCTACATTAACTATTCTAAAGTTATTGCTATCAATATGCTTATTTCCCATTGACCCGATTCCAAATGGTCATTTGGTTTCTAAATTTGCATATATTTACAAGAATGACAAGGGGAATATGGCATTGTTCGTGTATTCATTCCTAAAGATCAATTCCAGTGAAACATGAATCTCCGATCACTCACGATTAAAAAAAATAATATCTTTGTATTTTTTTAAATTTGTAGATGTTTGTCAATATTTTTCCTGATTTTTACACTTTTTTTGTTTTTTCAGACCCTCATCGATTCTATTCTGATGCTGATTTCAGCAACATTGATATAAATGCATTGACATGAACTTTGGTTTCTCAAGTCAAATGACTAATTTTGTTCATCCATGACTCTTCACATTTCTTAATTACAAAACTTACAAGACACCAATTCCTTGGGTTAGGTATCTAACAATGCCCCCTTTAATCTGAAGGGTGTGTTTGAGTCCAAGCATCTTTCTAAACTTTTCAAACTTTTCTCTTCCAAACACTTCAGTGAATATGTCTTCCATTTACTCATTTATGGAACAATATATCTGTTGAATGATCTTGGTCTCTACATGATGTCAAACAAATTGAACATTGTGTTGGCGTGCTTTGCTCAATCATGGAATCTAGGATTCTTCGGAAACTTGATTGCAGAGATGTTGTTAATCAAAAGAAGAGTAGCATCATTTTTTCCTACAAATCTTATAGTATCTTCTTGAGCCACACAATTTTCTTTGTTTCCACTCTAGCGGCCACATATTCTACCTATATAATGGAATTTGTTGGAACAAACTATTTTTGTGGTCTACAAGAGATAGTTGTTGATCTAACAAGATTCATGGGGTATCCTAAAGTAGACACTCCATTCTCCTTATCCCCATGAAAGTCTAAATATACATGTCCAACTAGTTTGAAGTCCTCCTTAGAGTATTTGAGCATACCTCATCATGCTAGCATACAAAGTCATTTCTCAAGATAGCTTGGCAAAAGTCAGAGGTGGTACCTATTAACCACCAAAAAGTAGTTAACCCCTAGAAGAAAAATTTTCTCCTCTTTGGATAGCTAGCTAGCTAAGATACCAGATTCGTCCAAAACCCTTGACGAATCGCGAATCGGTCGAATCCGACACGATTCTCTGCGGATTCGAGTCCAGACTTCAGGACACGTCATGTCCTTTTATGACACGTCGTGTCAGGTAACGTGTCATGAATTTCCAAGCGTGTCTCGATTTTTATGACGTGTCATGGTTTTCGGACTCGTTTCCAGGACTCGGAACTGCTGCTAGGTTAAAGGGGGCATGTCTGCTCGGTTGACGGCTCATTCTGCAAGTCAGTTGGCAAAGGATTGTGCTGTTGCAGCGAGGAGCGGACTCTCACCAAGGAGAATCGACCACCCAACGTCCACAGTCCACCAGTTCTAACTTCAAGTTCGTCCACAGCCCACCAGATAACGCAATTCTTTGTATCAGCGGTGCCGGTTATAAAATTATGATGAAATTCGAGTACTTTGAACCACATTTATGTTACATACAATGATCTAAGGTTATGATAACAATCCAAAGTCCAAGTTTTATAAAGGGATTCATCTTAATCCAAATACTCCAGCGTAAAGCATATGAAGTCCATCCAAGAAGCACAAGTATCGCAGTGAATCGTGATACACTGATATATATATATATATATATTAGTGGTCATCTCTGAGTTTACTTGAGAAGCAAAATGCAAGTTTATGAATCACTAATATTAATATATATATCACTGCTCAGCACAATCACTGCGAATTTCCAGTAAATAGAATCGATTGCATTGTGTAACCCTAACCCTGTAATTTATCAGTTACACGAATCCATGTTTCATATAAAAAAAAGATTCGATATCTTTAGAATCTGTTCAATTTTCCTGACTTTGGAACTGGACAGATTATTTCCATTTGATTTCACTGCTGTTGAAATTTAAAACAGCTGACAGAATAAAATGCACTTTGAAAATTATAAAATCTATTAAAATAACTTATAAACACACTGCTGTAGCCTGTAGCCTGTAGATCTATGTTTGAAATCAATAAATTTGTATCATTAATTAAAATTTGTGTAAGAAATATGATAATATCTAATTTTTAAAATTTTAAATATATATATATTATATATATATATATATATATATATATATATATATATATATTTTAATAAAATAATATATAACGTGTCCTAACGTGTCCTGTTCCTGGGGTCAGTGTGTCCCGAATCCGACACCACGAATCCCGAATCCTACGTGTCCCAAATCCCCGTGTCAGGTGACTTAGCTAGCTAGCCAACATCCCTATATGATCAACACATAACATGATGCCGCGATCCTCCACTATTGCTCTTGTCAATATTTCTCTCCCATTTGCTTCTTGAAGGAAGGAAGGTCATCTATTGGAAGGTACTTTAACCATTTTGTAATCATGTGCTCTCATTTGATGTTATGGGAATATTGATATGGATCATGGGGTAAACTGGATGATTGACCGATCTCGACTGTACTCTTCTTCCCTTACTTCACTTGGGAGGTTAGTTTTTGACTCTAGTTTGATGGGACCTCCTCTGAGGCCTTAGCGTTTTAAGAAGGGCACCACTAGTGAAGCATTGATTGATGTAGTATGTCCAATATAATCCATACTTACCACTTTCCATCTTTCTCTCTTATCCATCTCCATTCTTCAGGCTAGTGGTCATTGGTCATTGGAATTGGCACCTTTCACAACCATCAATCTGGGCCTAGAAACTTGGCCTCAAAGGATGATATAGCTAAAAGAAGGTAAAGGCATAAGAAAGCCATAATAAAAAAAATATATAAAATGTGAAAGATGGTTGGGACATTTATTTAGCATATGGGAAAAAGCATAGCATGAGCTCTACCCCCCTCATTAGCCATCACCCAATTCCTCAAGCATTTAATAATTCATCTATAGAAAGGGACTCATGAAGTCCCAACTCTGATGAGCGATAAACTGCCTCATATTAAATGCATACTAGAAAATTACAAAAAGAAAGCATGGGTTCCTAAACTATGCACCCAATAAAGATAAATCATAAAGAAGTAAAAGGCACACCAAAGGGGTGGAAAAAGTAGGTCGAGGAAAGGGGTAACTCATGCCATCACAATTCCTCTGTAACCATCAATATCATACGCAACTAAGAATTAACGGGCTAATCTGGAACATGTCACTCCCGCTGGGGGCTAGACACATCTAATAGGGTTGTTGAGTTAATTATCCCTAATATAAGTGAGATAACTTGTTTACATGTCCAGATCTAGTTAGACATTCGAAGGTAAGTTTTGTGTGAAGTATTCTTCTGCCCTTAATATTAGGTATGGTCCACTATGATGCATTAATGGTTATTGTCCCTAATGATTGTTGATTTTACTTAATATTAAGAGGTTTTTGTTAGGTGGTGCCATTGCACCAACAAAAACACCTTGAGAGATGAGCTTGCTCCCTTTTTGTAGCACTCATCAGGCTTTTGTACCCAATCCAAAGAACAATTCTGACCTTGATGATGCAGTGTTGACCCTCCAGAGATGAGTGTTGGGCTATGAGAAGGTTCCTAATGGTACTTAACTCTCCTAAGTACCTCTAGATGTTGAAATGTTGATGCATTGATGGCTTGGTGTTGGATTTCTTGATGTTGTGCCCAGATGAACCCATGATTCCCTTAGGTTGGCCTTGACACTATTTGATGGATGTTGCTTGTTTTGAATCCCAGATGATGATTAGTCATCCTTGAGATAACATGGGAGGGCTTGCATGTTGATTTTGAGTAGCATCGGATGTGATCTAGCCATAAAATTTGGTGGAGAGGCTAAGGCACATGAGATCTCCAAGACCCAAAAATCGTTTGGAGAAATTCCACCCGGATGAAGAGTTATTAACATAATTAATATTTTTAATGGGTTTCTAAGTCTAAACTTAGGAAAATAAAAATATTAATGGGTATTAATAAAGATTGTTGGTTTGGGGTAGCATCAGATGTGCTCTAGCCATGAAAATTGGTAGAGAGGCTAAAGCACATGAGATCCCAATACCCGGAAATGGTTTGGGCAGATTCTAAACAGTTTGGGAGATATTAAAATAATTAACGTTTTTAATGAAGTCCCTAAGTCTAAACTTAGGGAAAATAAAATATTAATATGAATTAATATAAAAATGTGTTAGAAGAGTCCAAAAGACATGGATCAAGCCAGAGTTAATCTTAGCCATTGATTAGGGACTTAATCTCGGTCGTTGATTTGTCAACGAGAAAAGTATAAGAGGAGGCTTTAGGATCAGTTGGAAGACACACTAAGGGAGACCAGTCAGTTCAATTTCTAGAGCGGGGTTAGCTGAGAAATTCGAACTAGTGGGCTGATGAGCAGTTAGGAGGCAGCAAGTACGGAACGAAGAGAAGGGATCAACCACTGGGGATCAACGCTGAGGCAGGAGAGGCAGACGCAGGGCATTTCAGGTAGACGCAGAGGCAGCAGGAGACTGCATAGTCACTAGAGGGCCTACGTGGGTGACGCAGAGAGGCCCAGGGTTGACGCAGTCAAGTAGAGGCTGACGTAGAGTGTCTGGGAGCCAAGCAGAGGTCAACCAAGCTGACGCTCAGATTAGGAGAAGTGCTGGAGAATTTTTTTCTCCATGGGTAAGCCAATTTGGCACCTTGTTGTACTGAAGAATTGCTGAATAATAAAATCCTCCCTTGTTGCACCGGTTTTCTCACATTGGGTTTTTCCAGAGACTATTGTCCAAAATATCTGTGTCAATGTGTTGACTCTTGTAAATGTGTTTGTTTCTGTATTACAGTGTGATATCTGCAGCAGAATTTATTTTAATGTTTATTGAAGGAATTTCATAAATAACTTATTGAAGAATAAGTAGGAAAAGTAAATCACATATTGCAGTGATAGAATTTTCACATGGTATCAGAGGTAGGAAGGGAAAATTAGTTATGGGCTACAGAGGCATCCACGTCAAGGGACTGGCATAGATTTTCAGAAGATTGCACAAGAGAAAGAGACTTTGATTTGTCTATGTTGGCTTCCAGGCTGGAAAAAGAAGTGGCTTGTATGACTAGTTCTGCATCATCAGAACTGTGGTATATAGACAGTGGAGCCTCGTGGCATATGACGGGAATCAGAGAATGTTTCTTAGAATATCGAGAAGAGAAGATGAACTTTCATATCACCATGGGGAACAAGGCAAAGTGTACACCAATAGGGAAGGGTACCATAGCTTTTCAAACAGAATCGGCAGAATAGTTCCGTGCTACAAATGTGCTGCATGTACCAGGATTGGGGATGAACTTACTTTCCGTGTCGCAACTTCAAGGCAAGGGCTATGACGTCTACTTCATCAAAGAGAAAGTATACATCAAACACCCAAGCTGGAAAAGAAAGTGCAGATCGGATCAAAAGTAAAAAGTTGTATAGATTACAACTAGAATCACCAATGGCACTAATAGGCAGTCATGGAAACAAAGACTTGAATGAACTATGGCACAGAAGAATGGGTCATTTGCACCATGGAGCTCTGAGAATTCTCAGGAGCATTGTAACAAGAGTTCTGAATCTGAGTACGAAACGAGATGATGTATGCAAAGGATGTGCTGTAGGAAAGTATGCCAAGGCAACATTTCCTAGGAGTAAACACAGGGCCAAGAGTGTACTAGGATTGATACACTCATATATCTATGGACTTATGTCCGTCAAAGCTCTCAGTGGTGCCGAGTATTTCCTTACCTTCATTGATGACCACTCAAGGAAAACATGGATTTATTTTTTGAAAACCAAAGACGAGGTTTTCTGTCGATTCAAAGAGTTCAAGGCTCTGGTGGAGAATTTGACTGGGAAGAAAATAAAACTTTTGCACTTAGATAATGGTGGAGAGTATTTCGATAAGGACTTCACTGATTTTTGCACTAAGGAGGGCATCAGAAAAGAGTGGATAGCTCCCTACAATCCGGAGCAGAATGGGGTAGTAGAAAGAAAGAACAGGACTATTGTAGAAGCAGCTAGGGCCATGATGTATGATCAGGATATGCCGAAATTCCTGTGGGCGGAAGCATGCAACACAACAATCTATGTTCAGAACAGGACTCCTCATCAGGCGTTGGGCAAGATTACTCCAGAGAAAGTTTTCACAGGGAAGACACCTGAAGTCAGTCATTTCAAGATATTTGGGAGTTTAGCATATTGCCGCATACCAGAGGAAAAGAGGAAGAAGTTGGATCAAACTGCGGAAAAGGGATATCTGGTGGGATATAGCGAGAATGCTAAGGCATACAGAATCTACCTTCCAGGGAGCAGGAAGGTAGTAGTTTGACGAGATGTAAAGTTCATGGAGGACAAGGCTTTCAAAAAATCTTGTGAGATGCCTTTCGAGGAGTAGTCAAAAGAGGAGCCGCTGGTTAAGCTTATTCAACCAATGGAAGTAAAAAATTCTTCTGCAGGTCAAGAAGATTCTCAGGATGAGGAGGAGCTAACAGAAGCACCTATAGGCAGAGGAAGAACTAGTAGGGAACTTTGTCAGATTCTGCGAGATGCAGAGAACTTCATCGGTGCACCAAGAAACAATAAGAGGGAGCGAAAACAACTAGATAGATATCAGGCATTAGTAGCTCAGGATGGGAAGCCTGCCAGTTTCAAGGAGGCAACTCAACATCAAGTTTGGCTAGACGCGATGGTAGAGGAGTACAACTCCATAATGGTGAACGATGTCTGGAAGGTAGTGCCAAGGCCTCAAGACAGATCAGTGGTAGGTTCAAGATGGATCTACATGATCAAATACACTGTAGACGGTAGTGTTGAGAAATACAAGGCCAGGTTTGTGGCTAAGGGGTATGCTCAAAAGGAAGGAATTAACTACGAGAAGACCTTCGTCCTGGTAGCCAAGTATACGTCTATTAGGACTGTGATATCTCTTGCAACTCAGATAGGATGGGAGACTCATCAGATGGATGTCAAAACGGCTTTTTTGAACCTGGTAATAGAAGAAGAGGTATACATTGAACAACCAGAGGGCTTTGAGACACATGAGAAGAAGTCTCATGTATGCAGGTTGAAGAAAGCCTTGTATGGGCTGAAACAGGCACCTAGAGCATGGTATGGTCGAATCGATGGCTACTTGCAGAAGATGGGATTTGTCAAGAGTGACGCGGATCCAAATCTCTACTATTTGGTTGTAGAGAATGAGCCACTAATCTTAGTATTGTATGTAGATGATATCTTTTTAACAGGATCATCCAGGCTCATTGGGGACTGCAAAAATAATCTAGCCACAGAATTTGATATGAAGGATTTGGGACGAATACATTATTTCCTAGGGTTGGAAGTTTGGCAGCAGAAGGGAGAGATCTTCCTTGGGCAAGGGAGATATGCTACAGAAATCCTGAAGAGATTCAAGATGGAGGACTGTAGACCCATGGCTACTCCAATGATCATCAACTGGAAGAAGATTGATGCATCAGAAGACAAGGATGTTGATCCCACCTTATACAGGCAGCTCATAGGGTCCCTGATGTATCTGGTCAATACCAGGCCAGACATTTGCTACATTGTCAACACCCTCAGTCAGTTCATGGTGGAACTGAAGAGGGCGCACTAGGCAACAGCCAAACATGTTCTCAAGTATTTATAGGGAACAGTCGATTATGGACTCTTGTACACCAGGAGTAAGGATATCAGATTGAGTGGATTCACTGATGCAGATTGGGCAGGAAGTTCAGTGGATCAGAAAAGTACCTCTGGGTACTGTTTCAACATTGGATAAGGAATGACCTCCTGGTGCAATAGGAAACAGAAGTCCGTGGCTCTGAGCTCATCTGAGGAAGAATATATGGCGGCAAGCACAACTTCGTGTGAGGCCATATGGCTTAGAAAACTGCTTGTGAACCTATTCAAAAGGAATATGGAGGCGACTAGGATCATGTGCGATAATCAGAGTTGCATCAAGCTCTCTAAGAATCCAGTGTTTCATGATAGGTCGAAGCATATTGATATCCGGTGTCACTTTGTCAGGGACTGTGTCCAACGAGAAGCTTTACAATTGAGCTACACTCCTGCAAGAGAACAGGTGGTAGACATCCTCACCAAGGCCCTTTGAAGCACAAAGTTTGACTACTGACTACTTCAGGGAAAAGATGGGGATGGTAAGGAACCTGTTTCAGTAGCAGAAATGGGAGTGATAAAACACGGATGCAGAGGGAGTTGCCGTGCGGATGCAGTGTTGGGAGAAAGGACCAGCAGTAGCACGGATGCAGAGGGAGTTGTCGTACAGATGCAAGGAGGCTTAGCATCAGCACAGGGACCAATGCCAGATGATCAGGGTGATACTCAGTGAGGAGTATTACTAGAGCACAGCCCTCGCTAAGAGGGAGTGTTGATTTGGGGTAGCATCGGGTGTGCTCTAGCCACAAAAATTGGTGGAGAGCTTAAAGCACATGAGATCTCCAATACCCGGAAATGGTTTGGTCAGATTCTAAACAATTTGGGACATATTAAAATAATTAATATTTTTAATGAAATCCCTAAGCCTAAACTTAGGGAAAATAAAATATTAATATGAATTAATATAAAACTATGTTAGAAGAGTCCAAAAGACATGGATGAAGCCAAAGTTAATCTTAGCCGTTGATTAGGGACTTAATCTCGACCGTTGATTTGTCAACAAGAAAAGTATAAGAGGAGGCTTGAGGGTCACTTGGAAGACACACTGAGGGAGACCAGTCAGTTCAATTTCTAGAGCGGGGTTAGCTGAGAAATTCGAACTAGTGGTCTGGTGAGCAGTCAGGAGGCAGCAAGTACGGAATAGAGAGAAGGGATCAGCCATTGGAGATCAACACTGAGGCAGGAGAGGCAGACACAGAGGCAGCAGGAGACTGTGTAGTCACTAGAGGGCCTGTGTGGGTGACACAGAGAGGCCCAGGGCTGACGCAGTCAAGCTGAGGCTGACCCAGAGCATATGGGAGCCACACAGAGGACTAGGAGAAGTGTTGGAGAATTTTTCTCTCTGTGGGTAAGCCAGTTTGGCACCCTGTTGTACTGAAGAATTGCTGAATAATAAAATTCTCCTTTGCTGCACCGATTTTCCCACATTGGGTTTTTCCGGGGACTATTGCACAAAATATCTGTGTCAATGTTTTGATTCTTGTACATGTGTTTGTTTCTGTATTACGGTGTGATATCTGCAGCATAATTTATTTTAATGTTTATTGAAGGAATTTCATAAATAACTAATTGAAGAATAAGTAGTAAAAGTAAGTCAGATGTTCAAGTGATAGACTTTTCACAAAGATAAGTGTGAGAAGCTTCTAAGAGACGAGGATCAAGTCTGTTTTAATCTTAGTCGTTGATTAGAGACTTAATCTCGGTCGTTGATTCATCAACAGGAAAAGTATAAGAGGAGGCTTGAGGGTCAGTTGGAGACACACCAAGAGAGATCAGTCAGTTCGATTTTCTCGAGCGAGGTTTTCTAAGGAAATCGAGCAAGTGATCAGTTGCAGTGAGGGGCAGTTCGGTAGGAGGCCGAGGAATACATAGCTAAGAGGCAGCGAAGTGTCGGGAGAGATAGCGCAGGACTAGAAGGGCTAATGCAAAGGTCGAAGGAGCCAGCACAGAGGACACAGAGGGCCATAGAGGATGACACAAACGCTGTAGAGGCTAACATAGAGGAAGCAGAGGGCCTGAGAGGCAACGCTGGAAGATTCTGTGGGGCAGATTGGGCGCTGATCAGCAGATCCTGAGCTGGGAGAGAGTGACACAGTTCCTGAAGGGTGACACAATTCCATAGCAGTGCTTGGAGTAGCTTTCACTGTCCAACACAAGGAACAGTGAGAGTCACTGTCGGGTTGATCATCCGATTGCTGATTTGTCGGAATACCTGTCTCTAGATAGAGGTACTACTGCCCAGGATATTCTCTGTTGCGTGAGCCATTTCTGGCACCCTAGTTGTATTCAAGAAATCTGCTTAATAATACAAACCCTCTATATGCTGCACCGGTTTTCCCAAATTGGGTTATTTCGGGGACAATTGTCCAAAATTAACAGTGTCCCTTGTGTGATTGTCTCAGTTTATTTCAGTGCATGATCTGTATATTTGTGAAGATTGTAATTGTGTTTACTTCGATGCTTATGCAATTAAATAACTTGTTAATGTAAAGAACAAGTAGGAGATAGTAAACCAGAAATTGCAGTAGGGGTTTCTAATGTATTAGATTCAGGAATTTTCACATTGCATATCATTTCTAGACTACAATGCTTTAGCATATTAGTGCCACATCACTCCTTTTTCCCTTAGAAGGGTGAAGTATGGCACAATGGTGATGACACCATGGTTTTGGAGGCACTTTTGGAGGCATACTTGTTACCGCTCAAACTAGCAGGGGACCTAAGTGGGATCCCTAAAGAGAAAGTGTTAGGCCAAGGGCAACAAATGGACACTTAGCCCACTGTCACCTCAGCTAAGGCTCACTTCTATTTACGGACTTTCACCGATGGGAGGAGGCCCAGTATATTATGGAGTCACCAATGAAGGATAAGTCGATGAAATGATGTGGAGTGACCCAAATAATCCATTTTCTTGGAAGAGTTAAAAGGATAGAGCTTGCTTGCTTTCTAAGCAAGGTACAATGCCTTCTAGGGAAAGGAAAGGAGGATTTGAGGGTTAGGTTTATGGGATATGACTTATGAAGGAATTTATCAATCCCTAAATACTTATCGTAGTTGGTATCCCGAATGGTTCTTAAAGAATTGTCTTTCAAAAGAAAGGGACCACACGAAACCAAGTGGACCCGGTCTAGGGTATGAGAGAAAAGTATGGCGACCAAAGATTACCCCTAACCTGGACAAGGTATAGAAATGGACCAAAGAAAGAATATCCACTTAAAGGTTTGAATTGATCCAGTAAGTTACTAGCCCATGGGGATGATAGGGCAAAGTTTGATCCCGAGGCTAGGGCTTGGATTTTCTCACAACTCCATTGTCGGAATGGCCTCAAATTTGGAAGAGGTCTAGAGGAAACACCAGTGTAAGAGACCCTATGAGTTCGAACTTTTTGGACGAGCAGTTTGCCGAAAAATGATGCCCTAGTTGACCTATCTTGGCTAGACCTAGGGAAAGGTGAAAAATATGTGATTTTAGGTGACCACCTCTTGGTAGATCAGTGGCTTAGTCTTGGGAGAATGGCTTCTATGATGAATATGATTGAGGCCCTTTGGTTCTTGGTCAAGGAGGCTTCACGACTACCTTCACTAGCCTTCTAGGTCAAAGAGAAGCAATCTTGCAGCGTTTATACTTCGATGCACAAAGGGAATGGATTATCAAGGACAATTCACTATTAGATTTACCCTAGGAGATTTCATTCATATTACATGGCCCATACATTCAGAGATGCTATAATAGAAACAAAATTCCACAATTTAAAGCAGTAAATGCATGCAGTGATTAGCCCTAAAAATAGTGAAAATCCCAGTCCAATGTATATGACAAAGTAAAACAAGAATAACATTAACAGCGTGTACTTACATGTAACAGAATATATCCAACCATCCAGAATTCACAAAAGAGAAGCTCCAAGATAAGATAGATCAATATCCACATATCAAAATCCATCATAAAGCTCCAATTCATCCTCTAGAAAAAGTGCAAAATTCTCAAGATAGAGAAGACATCCAATCCAAAGTGATGATGAACAAATGAACTCATGTCACTTGTATTTACACACTAGTGACGAGTTCAAATTAATCTCCTTGGCCTACATAAGCCCCAAAAATAAAATAATGTGCTAATAATCTAACTTTTGGTGACAAGCCCACCAAACTAGCTCAAATGAAATAATAAGCCTCTTAAGAGGTCAGATGATGAATAATACATTTCGTAGGGCTCTCCAATAGGCCTGATGAGCTCCATGGGTGGCATAGTGAAGAGTAGGACCCTCAAAAGTGATGGATAAGGGATTGACCCCTTGTTCTCCAAACAAAAAACCTGTGGTGCTCCCAATGGGTGTGGGGGCACAATAATAAGCTCATGGGTTTCCAAATGAGTCCAAGATGCCTCTAGATCATCTGCAAGGGCTCTGATGATGGTGTAGGGGATGCCACATCATCCTACAAGTCCTAGGTCAGCTATCAAGTGCATGTTACATTTGTGGGGCTAGCTGGACAAAGGTGAACCAGGTGCACAGTCCTCATCCAATAAGAGTATCTCGAGCATATCTGACCATGCTCGAGGATCCATGGAATGTTGTCTACTGCTCTGGAGGCCCATGGCTCTCGACACACACCCTACACGTGCCAATGTATCCCTATGGAGGATTAGGACCCCGTATAGGGAGACCAAACCCAAGATGGAGACCATCTGCAACCCTGCATGAGATATGAATGAAGTAGGGGATGGGAAAGGTGCAACCCTGGGCCACATGCTAGGGTACAAGGGTAGCTAATAAAAGGAAAGCCCACACTTGGGTTTATAATGTATAGGGGGAGCAATCATGGTACATGAGGTGCCATGACCTTGATTTTTCCACCCTTCTTTATATGCCTTTTTCCTTTTTATGATTTTCTTTGATTAACTACTCGGGGCTCAAGGGGTAAGAGCATGAGGAGGGGGAAAGGGCTCACAATTAATTGAGATCATATGACCAAGGGTGAGAGAATCATTTGATGAAGACCCAAGATGATTACCAATAGGAAAAAGGGAGAAAGAAGTATTGTATTCAACAGGTTTTGCTTTCCCAAAATCATAATCTAAAGTCTCAAGTGATTTGAACATAGAATCATACTCAGGAGGGGTTTTGCTTTCCCAAAATCATAATCTAAAGTCTCAAGTGATTTGAACATAGAATCATACTTAGGAGAAGTGGGAGCCTTATCAATTTCTTTAGTATCAAAGATTGGGTCTCTCCTAAAAGGAAAATTGATCACTTCCAACCAGTGTTGATAATATCGATATCGGCAAAATATTGGTGAGGGTTCAGAAAACATCTTATCGGCAATGTCAGCGAAAATATTGGCAAATATCGGCAAGCATAAAAAATCATTTTTTTTTTCAAATTTTTAAACATAGCCGATATTTTCAAAATATGGCAATATTTTCAAAACAGAAAATATCGCGATATTTTCTTGGCAATATATTGTTTTGCCAAAAATATCGCGATATTTTCAAATATCGCCGATATATCAGCGATATTATCAACACTGCTTCCAACTGCCCCTCTTTATGCACAGGCAAATGAAGATTCTCCTTCCCAAGGGTATCAATGGGTATGTCATCATAAATAGTGCCTGAGGGGAAGGGAAGACCAATCTCATCCTCACCCTCCTTGTCAGTGTCGTAATGGGAGCATAATCAAATTGAGGATAAGCAATTTCCCATTTCTCCTTTTCAATGTGGAAATAATCTTCAATGTCATCTTCCAAGGGGCTAATGGGATCATCCCTCTCAAGGTTTTCAAAAGAGGATTCATCGGAAGTAATATCCTTGAGAAAGGTAGGGTTAGTCTCAATTTCACTTTCTATAGACTCGTCCTTCCCAGCACATGTGTCATCAAAATCATCATTTTCATCATGTGGACCCAAGGAGGACTCGTTTTCTTGCTCATTACCTAGACTCTTAATGTCTTGATGATGCTCGATGAAGGCTTCCTCTTGCATGCTTAATGCATGGTGTACTTGAAAATGTCTAAGAATGCCATCAAAGAACTATTCAATAGATGAGATGCTCCTAGGTTCATGATCATGCAGCCTGTTAGTGTCAGTCTTTCCAGCCTTCCTCCAGTGATCAAATGTGCTCTTACAAAGTGATTTTGAAGTGTCAAGGTCAAATTTTGTCATTTCAGTGAGTCTTCAAGCAAAATTTGGTCACTAGGCATTAGAACTAGGGCTTGCTCTCACTCTTTTCAAAGTTGCCCAAATGCCAATCTATGTCACTATTCAGCTGAGTCTATCATCATTCATAGGGTTGTCATTATCATCTCAGTGTCTAATGAGTCATTTTACACCTTGTTCATGCTTCAGTTGCGCCTAGGTAAGGTCATTTCCCTCTCCTAGGGTTTTGAAGGCAATTTCTCTTGGACGGTCAAATCATCGGCAAAACTTGTTTCCTGATGTTCATACACCTTCCCCTATCCTTAAAGTACCTTACCAAATGCTTCCCATCACTGAGATTCCCCAAATTCCTCATTTTCGCACAAACCCTAGTTTCTAGCTACAACCTGGCAATTTTCTAGGTTGGGCCTGTGTTTTGCCCTTTTGGACCCCTTCCCCTCACTCAATCTCTGAGATTCCACTTTCCCCTGCTTCCTAACATCCCTCCCTACTTCCAAAAATTTCCCCAAGAATTTAGAAGCCCCTTATCCCCTTCATTTCGCTTCATTTCGACAAAATTCCTTGTTTCACACATCGGGATAAGTTTCACTCAAAAGATGTTTCAGAGAAATCAAAGATGAATTTTGGAAAACTGAGAGAGGTTTTTGTCCACAACATGCCAAAGAAGAAAAACCTCCTTCACTTTTTGCACAGGTGTCATGGTTTTAGAGAAATGTCAAAAATACAATCGCCAGATCCAAGGAGGTTGGCCAAGGCACTAAAACAACGGAAAAGGCTCGATCCACTCCAGGTTTTGGCCAAATCCTCTTTGACTGAGCATGGTACTTGATTGGGGACTCCCAGCCCAAATTTCAAGAAATTTGGAGAAAATTTTGTCAATTGTGAATTTTTTGTGCCAAACACAGGTTTTTGCCCTCAACGCGTAGCGCGCCGTGCGCTACCTTGAAGATGGGCAAGTCCATTCCTCAAAAACTCAGCATTTTTGGATTTGTCATGACAAATTACACTTGCTCAACAATTACCAAGACATTTCATCAAGTTTTGAGCCTTCAGAAGGTCAAAAAACATGCAAAAAATGATTTTCTGCCACTTTTTGGACACACAGGGAGCAGTCTTGGGAGATTGCAATTTTGGAGGGGCAAATGGACACCAAATTGAGAAATTCCACTTGGGTTGGAAAGTAGACATCCAGACCTTTCCAACAAGCCTACTTTTGCCTCATTTGGATGCCGGGAAGTGCCTCAAAAGTTGGCTCAAAGGCGCGCTACGCGTTCAGGATTGGGGCGCTACGCATCAGGGAAGTTTGCTAGATTTTCACCTACAGCTCAGCAAAACGCAGATTTGACTAGTTTTGACTTTTTGGAGTGATTTTTCATCCTCCTTGATGTAATTGATGTAATTTTATGATGTCATGGCACTTATTTATCTCTTCTAGAAGATTCATTCATAAAAAGTCAAAAATTTAATGAATGAATTGGTTTCCTAGCTTATAGAGGCAAGTTGTTTTGACTGCCTAGATTTTAGTGCTCAGTTTAGAATTGGTTGAAACAGCTCCTAGAAGGATGAGCTCGACCCCTAGAGGCAAGGAAGTGTGTTAGCTTGCCTATATTATGTACTTTCTTAGTCATTTTCATGGTTGGACTCTGGAGGGATTAGCTTCTATTGTATTACACTTTGTATCTCTGCAATTTTGGCAAAGGAAAGACCAGGGTTTTGCAGCACTATTTGGGATTCCTGTGGTTATTTGTGTTGATGGTGTGTTCTCTCATGTACTTGTAAGATTTGTTATGTGTATCAATTTCCTATTTCTCTTTTCTGCACATTAAGTAAATGAAGTGTTAAGGTAGAATTCATAATTTATATGCTCTGCCTTTAAGTTTGCTTAATATCTATGTTTTCCTCTGTCTAAAGAGCACTCTTGAAAGTTTCTTGCTCTCTTTAGCTCCTCACCAGTCATTCCTATCCATTCACTTAAATCAAAGGCATCAAGACAATCTCCTACCTTGCCCCAAAAAGACCTCTGCAAAAGCTGTGTCCTATCCTCGCACCCAAAATTGCTCTCTTTCTGTTTTCTACCAAAACCCTAAAAATTTGAAATCAAACCTTCTCAATCAGTTTACTAACCTAAAATCAGTGTTCTTTATTAGTCATCTCCGCCCTTTGAAGGCCTTTTGCCGAGATAGACCCGGAGAGAGCCCTCTCCTGCCCCGTAGGGCTAGCTACGAGGCTAAGTGGTTTGATGTTGCCTTGGATTTTGTCTTTTTCAGCCTGAGGCCACATTCAAGCGCTAACACAGCCATGAGTTATGACCGCTAAGAGATCCCATGAACAATAACATACAGACATCTTGGTGGACAAAATTCTCTCTTGAAGTATGTGCATTAAATCTTTCTACGTGGTAAATTGTAGAGAGTGGATCACTATCAAACACGGGCACCCCACGTACCATCCTTCCCATGACATGATTAGATGCCCAAGGATGTTATCAATGTCTAAAGCGACAAATTTATCAAAGAATGACAACCTATTTGAGGTATACATGAAAAATATGTAGGAGTCACCAGGGTGAAATTAAAAATCCCTAGAAAAATGCTTGCTTCACCCTACAATCATTGACCTTAAAGTTCAATGAAGAACTAGGGCTTCATTCTTCCAATGGAGTCTCCAATAATGATATGTCAATGTGTCATATGGGGAAAAACACACGTTTTGTGTCCCCACCAACGACGCCAAAATATTACTACTCAAACTAGCAAGGGACCTAAGGGGGATCCCTAAAGGGAAAATACTAGGCCAAGGGCAACAAATGGAGACTTAGCCCACTATCACCTCAGCTAAGGCTCCCTTCTATTTACAGACTTTCATCGATGGGAGGAGACCCGGTATATTATGGAGTCACCAATGAAGAGTAAGTTGATGAAATGATGTGGAGTGACCCAAATAATCCCTTTTCCTGGAAGAGTTAAAAGGATAGAACTTGTTTGCTTTCTAAGCAAGGTACATTTCCTTATAGGGAAAGGAAAGGATGATTTGAGGCTGAGGTTTATGAGATATGACTTATGAAGGAATTTCCCAATCCCTGAATCTTTATTGTAGTTGGTATCTAGGATGGTTCTTGAAGAATTGTCTTTCAAAGGAACAGGACCACATGGAACCAAGTGGACTCGGTCTAGGGTAGGAGAGAAAAGTATGGCAACCAAAGATTACCCCTAACTTGGACAAGGTATAGAAATGGACCAAAGAAAGAATATCCGCTTAAAGGTTTGAATTGATCCAGTAAGGTACTAGCCCTTGGGGATGATAGGGCAAAGTTTGATCCCGAGGCTAGGGCTTGGCGTTTCTCACAACTCCACCCTTGGAATGGCCTCAAATTTGGAGTTCTAGAGCAAACACTAGCGCAGGAGACCTTAAGAGATCGAATGTTTTGGATGGGCAGTTTGCCGAAAAAACGATGCCCTAGGTGACCCAACTTGGCTAGACCCAGGGAAAGGTGAAAAAGATGTGATTTTAGGTGACCACCTCTTGGTAGATCAGTGCCTTAGTCTTGGGAGAATGGATTCTATGATGAATATGATTGAGGACCTTTGGTTCTTGGTCAAGGAGGCCTGAAGACTACCTCGCTAGCCTTCTAGGTCAAAGAGAAGCAATCTTGCAACTTTTATACTTTGATGCACAAAGGGGATGGCTTATCAAGGCCAATTCACTGTTAGAATTACCCCTAGGAGATTTAGTTCATATTACATGGCCCATACATTGAGAGATGCTATAAGAAAGACAAAATTCAACAATTTAAAGTAGTAAATGCATGCAACAATTATCCCTAAAAATAGCAAAAATCCCAGTCCAGTGTATAAGACAAAGTAACACAAGAATAGCATTAACAACATGTACTTACATGTAACAAAATATATCCAACCATAGAGAGGCTGCATGTCATGTCCCTTCTCAAACATATTTGTAACAGGGTGCTGCTACACAATTTTGACTAAGGAAGAGAACCCATCATTTTCGACTTAGAGACTTAGGAGGCAATTCGACTTAATTTGGTTGCTACTGGAATGTGGGGGCCACCCACATGGGAATTTGAATTGGCCCATTCGAATAGCTTGGAGGGAAAGTCAAATAGGTGGATGGAGGGGCCCACATGAGGCAAGGTAGGCCCAAGGAGTTATAAGGAGGGAGCAACTCTCATTTTGGGATTCATTCATACATCTTGCAAACAAAATCACTTGACCATTCACTCTACTGTTTAGCTGAGTCAACCGGCTGCTTAGACACGAATCTCTCAAGCGGGAGATTCAACCTCTACTTCGGGGGACCATCCATGCCCGCCTTAGAGAGGCAATTCTACAAGGATTTCAGGAGTTCTGGGGCAATGACATAGCACCACCAACCAGCGCAGAGCAAGAAGTGCATATTTCTGGGTAGCCAGGAAACACGCAAAGGGAGATTGAGGCAAGTAGAGATATGGTTGGTTGTCCAGGAGTTGGGGAGTTGAGGTAGCAACACTAGAACAACATTCTTGTTGGGTTTTCCAGCTAGCTGAGTTAGCATTCCATCAATTCGAACTGCTGGGCTGGGGTATAACGTAGAGGCCACACAACATATTTTCATGGTACTTGGGAACAACTAAGTTGGGCCAAGAGATCATCCAAGGAGTCAAGGATTGGATAGCATGGGTGAACTCAACATTTTGGAGAAGTTTTCAGGTGGATTTATAGGCAGTTTCCAGCAAGTCGAAATTGGCAGCTAGAGTTGAGATGAGACTCTAAGGGGGTCAAAAATCAGAAGTCTAAACCAGACAAAATCCTTTTTGGGTTTTTCTGGGTTTTTGACAAGGTTCGCCAATATAAAGTTCCATAATTTTCTGAGCAACGAAGGTGGGGTTTTAAGCCGTATCTTTGCAGCAAACAGTGTAGAATTGTTGGGGATTGAATAGTGCCTTTGGGGGTCGATTTTGGGAAGTCCAAATCAGGCCAAACCATTTCTGGGTATTTGTGGGTTTTGGCCAAGGAGTCCGAGGTTAAAAGCATATAAATTTCTAGGCAGTTTCAACTTTCAGTACACCTTTCAACCATTCGAACTTTAGTAGAGCAGTAGTTTCTAAGTAGCGCAGTACAGATTGGTGCAGCAGCTAGGTAGCCTTCAGCGCAACCATTTTTCTACCTGGGTTTGGTCCTGCTTGTCCTTTCAGACAAGCCCAGGTGCACCATTCCATCATCTATTGTATTTGACTTGCAAAAATATAATAAAATGGCACAGAAGTTCTCCATTTACAGCTTTTATATGGGTGTTTGTTGAATATTTCGTTTTTGTAATTTGCTGCATGTATTATTTGCTGTTATCACTTGTATTCCTATTAAAGATCATTATACTCCAAGATAAGATAGACCAATATCCACACATCGAAATTCATCCATAAAGCTTCAATTCATCTTCTAGAAAAAGTGTGAAATTCTCAAGAGAGAGAAGAGATCCAATCCAAAGTGATGATGAGAAAATGAACTCATCTCACTTGTATTTATACACTAATGAGGAGTTTGAATTAGTCTCGTTGGTCTACATAAGCCCAAAAAAATAAAATAATGTGCTAATAATCTAACTTTTGGTGACAAGCCCACCAAACTAGCTCACAAATGAAATAATAAGCCTATTTAGAGGTCAGATGATGAATAATACGTCATAGGGCCCTCCAAGAGTACTGATGATGTCCATGGGTGCCATAATGAAGAGTAGGACCCTCAAAAGTGATTGCATGGGACTAGAATCCAAGGTTAATATCCAAAAGGGGTCTAGGGGACAGGAGCACAAACCTAGCCCATTCTTTTCGCTGAATCCCCCCCATTAATCCATTCCTAGAAGTGTCCATGATAAGCAAACTACAATACTCAATTACCAAATGACAAGGCATACCTTTAGGTTCGGGAGGTCCATCTTCAAACATACGATCATGGCAGAAGGGTGAGAGACCACATGGCTGGCTCAGGTGGCGAAGAAATGGCACAGTGAGATAGTTGTTGATTTGGGGTAGCATCGAATGTGCTCTAACCACAAAACTTGGTGGAGAGGCTAAAGCACATGAGATCTCCAATACCCAGAAATGGTTTGGGCAATATCTAACCAATTTGGGAGATATTAAAATAATTAATATTTTTAATGGAGTTCCTAAGTCTAAACTTAGGAAAAATAAAATATTAATGTGAATTAATATAAAACTGAGTTAGAATGGTCCAAAAGTCATGGATAAAGCCAGATCTAATCTTAGCCGTTGATTAGGGACTTAATCTCGGTCATTGAATTGTCAACGAGAAATGTATAAGAGGAGGCTTGAGGGTCACTTGGAGAACACACCGAGTTGATCAAGAATTCGATTTTCTAGGGCAGGAATTGCTGAGGAAATCAAAGGAGTGATTAGAGTTGCAGCTAAGGAGCAGTGAATGCAGTCGCAGAGAGGCAGAGATAGTACTGGGAACATCAGCGCAGAAGTCGGGAGAGGGTTGACTATGAGAGCTACCTAGGGGCCATGCAGAAGCAACTAGAGGCCATGCAAAAGTAGCCAGCGGCCACACAGAAGAAGCCAAAGGCCACGTAGAGGCAGCCAAGAGTTGCGCAGAGCCTAAGGAGGCCAGCGTGGGAGATGAAGAGGCTCCAGAGGCTGACGCTTGGCAAATGCTGGACTAAAGAAGCTGACGCAAACCTTAGAGGTTGAGGATGGGAGAATTCGTGGGGCAGGTTGGGGCTGATATCTGTCTTCGACTGAGAGGTACTACTGCCAAGGGCATTCTCCGTTGGGTGAGCCATTTCGGGCACCCAAATTGTATTCTGAAGCTTCTTAATAATAAAACCCTCAGATAGCTGCACCGGTTTTACCGCATTGGGTTTTTCCAGGAACATTAGTCGAAAAATAACGGTGTCACTTGTGTGCTTGTTTTTCCTTCAGTTGATGATCTATATGTGTTGAGACTGTACTTGTATTTATTTTCAGTATTTACATGGTAAATAACTTGTTAATTAACATAACAAGTAGGAAGAAATAAATCAGAAAGTACAGGAAGGATTTCTAATTGTTAGACTTAGAAATTCCAACATGGAATTAGAGCGTGTTTGCAGATCACAAGATAAATGAGGGCATTAGCTGAGCAGAGCAGCAGCAACAGAAACAATTGTCCCCAGTGACAGAAGTTGCTCCTAGTGGAAAAGCAGCAAGGAAGGGGTGATGTAGTGCTTGCATCATTAGTTCGAGCCGAAAAGAGGATCAACACAGTGGCAGAGAGGAGCAAACTTGACCTACACAGTGCCCAGTCATCTTTCTCAGTCAGGAAGGATTGACGCTCGTGGCCAGGGGGTGCGAATTTTGCTGGTGCTGGGATTGCGCAGAGCTTAGAGGCCCTAACCTTCAGTTTGTTGGGGCATAGGAGGTTGTGGGTAAGTTGCGGAGTGAAGCTAGTGGGGTACTGTAGTTAGAACCGTCCCTAACAAGGCAAGACCAAGGAGGACGGAGTTGCTGCCGAGGATTTCTAGCCAAGAAATCCAGATCAGTCGTGCAGCTGCACTAACGATCGAAGTGGGGGCATCTCAACATTGGCAGAGGGGTTTCCAGGAGGGAAATCGAGGCTCAGAGGGAGTCACACCGAAAACTTCTAGGAGGGAAGTAGAGAGACTCGGAAGAGTCAAAAGAAGAGCAACGAAATGGCAGTGAATGGGGTGAGAGATCAGGACAAACAGGACGGAGCCTCAAACTTCATAGTCTGGAAGGCCAAGATCTTGTCCGTTCTAGATAGGAATCGTCTCAAGAACTTTGCCTTGAACCCGATAGCGATCCCACTTGACCCATCTGAGAACGAAAAGTACGAGGAGGCAATGGCGAGGGCCAAGAGCATCATCCTTGATGGGGTCAAGGACCATGTAGTACCACATATTGTCGAAAAGGACACGACAAATGCGATGTGGGAGGCCTTGACAAAATTGTATCAGCATACTTCCATGCAGAGGAAGATGCTACTAGAAAATCAGCTGCGATCATACCAGATGCAGAAGGGAGAACAGATAGACACCTTCCTCGGTCAATTGAAGGAGATCCGGGATCAACTGACTTCCATAGGGGCCATGCCAGATGAGGAGATGTTGGTGAGGACCGCATTGAACGCAGTCTCAGAGGATTGGGAGGTATTTGTCCAGAGCATACTGGGCAGGTCGACCCTTCCAGATTGGGAGGAACTGTGGGCAACTCTTCGTCAAGAAGAGATCAGAAGGCTAACCAAGGTGGGAAGCAACGGCAAGGGGGTCAAAATCAAGGAGGAAGAGGAGGATGTTGCCCTAGCATCTGAGGGAAAGCAAGAGAAACGGAAGAAGGACCTCTCCAAGTCAAATGCTTCCACTATGGGGAGCTAGGTCACTATGCGAGCCAGTGTCCGAGGAAGAAGAGCAAGGGAGAGGCTCCTGAGACCAAGGCTGCACCAGCAAGGGCGGAGAAAGAAGTGGATACAGATGATGACTATGCCATCAATGCTCATGCGCCACTTGAGAGGAAGTGGGTTGACATCGAGCTGTAGTCAGACAGACTACAGGCGATGAGGGGCAAGATCCTTGAGGTACCCAACCTCTTGGATTATACCTTGCTACGGGAGCCCCGAAGAGGAGTAGCAGGACTGGCGGATGTCAGTAGAGATGGATGCAGATGGAGCGACAGAGGGAGCTACAGTGCATGAGTCCCAAGACAACGTGAGGCAGCAATATGAGATGCACAGAGTTGTTGCAGCAGCACAGAGGCCAGAGAGGGAGCACTTGTCAGTGACAGAGGGAGCTTCAACATTGGGAGTGTTTCTAGCCTGTGGAGATGTCAGAGTTGGGAGATCAGTTACTTACTTCTTAGTAAATGAGTTGTAGTGCAGCAGTTACCAATGGCAGTGCTATGGGAAACACGTTGCGGGATGATGAGAGGGGTTGCAATGCAGATGCAGCAGTGGCATGGGCAGCAGCACAGATGCAGAGGGAGTTGCCATACAGATGCAACAATGGCAGTGGTAGGGCCATGGGCAGTAGTATAGGTTGCAACAGTGCAGAGGATGTTGCGAAGGGAGGCTTAGCATTAGCACGGGGACCGATGCCAGATGATCAAGGTGATACTCAATGAGGAGTATTACTAGAGCACAATCCTCTCTAAGAGGGAGTGTTGATTTGGGTAGCGTCGAATGTGCTTTAGCCACGAAAATTGGTGGAGAGGCTAAAGCACATGAGATTTCCAATACCCAGAAATGGTTTGGGCAAAATCTATCCAGTTTGGGAGATATTAAAATAATTAATATTTTGAATGGAGTTCCTAAGTCTAAACTTAGGAAAAAAAATATTAATGTGAATTAATATAAAACTAAGTTAGAATGGTCCAAAAGTCATGGATCAAGCCAGATCTAATCTTAGCCGTTGATTAGGGACTTAATCTTGGTTGTTGAATTGTCAACGAGAAAAGTATAAGAGGAGGCTTGAGGGTCACTTGGAGAACACATTGAGTTGATCAAGAATTCAATTTTCTGGGGCAACACTTGCTGAGAAAATCGAAGGAGTGATCAGAGTTGCAGCTGAGGGGCATTGAATGCAGTAGAAAAGAGATAGAGATAGTGCCGGGAGCATCAACGCAGAAGCCAGGAGAGGGATGATGCAAGGCCAGCTAGAGGCCACGCAGAAGCAGCTAGAGGCTACGCAGAAGCAACCAGAGGCCACACAGAGGCAACTAGAGGCCACACAGAGGCAGCCAAGAGCTGTGCAGAGCCTGAGGAGGGCCAGCGTGGGAGACGCAAAGGCTCCAGACGCTGACGTAGAGCCCAGAGAGGTTGACGCTTGGCAGACACTCGGCTAGAGAAGCTGACGCAGACCCTAGAGGTTGATGCTGGGAGAATTCGTGGGGCAAATTGGGGCTGATATCTATCTCCGACTGAGAGGTACTACTGTCTAGGGCATTCTCTATTGGGTGAGCCATTTCTGGCACCTAGATTGTATTCTGAAACTACTTAATAATAAAACCCTCAGATAGTTGCACCAGTTTTCTTGCATTGGGTTTTTTTGGGGACATTAGTCGAAAAATAACGGTGTCACTTATGTGCTTGTTTTTCCTTCAGTTGATGATCTGTATGTGTTGAGACTATACTTGTATTTATTTTCAATATTTACATGGTAAATAAATTGTTAATTAACAGAACAAGTAGGAAGAAATAAATCAGAAAGTACAGGAAGGATTTCTAACAATTAGACCTAGAAATGCCAACAATAGTTGGTAGTTGCAAGGGGCTGCTGGCTGTGGCTGAGGACCATCTTGGAGAAAAAATTTCTCCTAGGGATATCACCCACAAAATGGTGGGTAACATCTAGCTCCAATTGGGATGTGATCTCTCGAAGAAGTGGGCGAATCTACTCAAACAGGAGGTCACGAGAACTCCAACACTCTCTTGGTTATTGTATACTTGTCACTTGCACATATGGTAGATGAAAACATGGGGCAACATGCTTTCGTGACGTCTCATAATCACACATGCTATATGTTAGGCCATAAAATCAATAAAAAACAAAATATGCAAATATGCATCTATATACCATGAGAAATATCAAATGACGTTAATTCTAATGCCGAAATGAGCATGCAATGCATCCTACCCTAATATGCCTATGAATAAGCTATTATTAAGTGTAATCATAAAGCAAGTGCAACCAACATATCATCAAATCAATATAAATATGCCTGACTATATGATTACTCATGCAGCAAGTCCCAAAGCGAATGCAAACCCAAACAAATGGAGGATGCCATGGGCAGGACGTGGGAAAATATGATGCCCACCTATGGATGATTATGTGAAAAGGTAAGAAAATGATGTAATCTAGTCCATGAGATCCTCTCTTGCAACCACAATATAAAGATTTCAATAACCAAGCTCATAAACTTTCGATGGATGGTGACCTCCGGCATATCACTTCCACCATTGTCCTTATTATTTACGTCATGGCTTATGGCATTCATCGGGTTATGATTGGCAATAAAGGGAGGCCAACGAGATGGAGAAACAAAACTAGGTTGCACATGATGATTACACTGGAGAGGGGAGACTATGGAGTGATCAAAACCCTGAGGGTGCATCCAAGGAGGAAAAGTATAATCAATGAAGGGCTTTTCCTTGACACTATACTCGAGAGGGGGAAAGGGCTCACAGTTACTTGAGATCATATGACCAGGGGTGAGGGAATCACTTGATGAAGACCCAAGATGATGACCAATAGGAAAAAGGGAGAAAGAAGTATTGTATTCAACGGGTTTTTCTTTCCCAAAATCATAATATAAAGGCTCAAATGATTTGAAAATAGAATCATACTTAGGAGAAGTGGGAGCCTTATCAATTTCCTTAGTATCAAAGATTGGGTCTCTTCTAAAAGGAAAATTGATCACTTCCAACTACCCCTCTTTATGCAAAGGCAAATGAAAATTCTCCTTCCCAAGGGTATCAATGGGTATGTCATCATAAATAGTGCTTGAGGGGAAGGGAATACCAATCTCATCCTCACACTCCTTGTCAGTGTCATAAATGGGAGAAAAATCAAATTGAGGACCAGTAATTTCTCATTTCTGCTTTTCAATGTGGAAATAATCTTCAATATCATTTTCCAAGGGGCTAATGGAATCATCTCTCTCAAGCTTTCCAAAAGAGAATTCATCGGGAGTAATATCCTTGAGAAACGTAGGGTTGGTCTCAATTTCACTTTCCATAAACTCGTCCTTCCCAACACATGTGTCATCAAAATCATCATTTTCATCATGTGGACCGAAAGAGGACTCGTTTTCTTGCTCATTATCTAGACTCTTAATGTCTTGATGATGCTCGATGAAGGTTTCCTCTTGGATGCTTAATGCAGGGTGTACTTGAAAATGGCTAAGAAAGCCATCAACGAACTATTCAATAAGAAATCAAGAGCCAAGACTAAAAGATCTTGAAGTATTTATCAATGGCCAAGATTATTTTTACAAGGATCAAAGAAACTAGTTGTTATTTTTCCAATTGGAGGATTTATCCATAAATTAGAGTCATTTGAGTCTCTAATCATCTTGATATCTGGCTAAAATTGCTGCTAAAACATTGTGCAAACTATTGTCTCACTGGGAACTATTTTTTCTATCATAATAAAAGACTTTGGGGTGGAATTCCAAATGTTCTTGCTTATTGATTTGTAGTATGTGCTAACTACGGGCATCTCTATGTTGTGTTGAATATTGGTAAGATCTGTTTTTTTCATTAGATGGAGATAAAATCATACTATTGATAGTTTTGGGCTAATCTTAGGTGGTTTGATTCCCCATGTGATCTAACAGATTATTTTTTGAGATAAATACATAGTGTTTGCAAGTACTTCAGTCCTTGGCCTCCAAGTTCACAAACTTGAGCAAGAATCATTGTTGCTTGGATCTCTAGTTTTTATATGGTGGATTTAATCTTCGCTTGGGCTATAGTGAATCATTAATTTTTCTGAAGTATTTTAGCCATTCTTTCAAGTAAAAAATATTAAAAAAATTATTTTCTCAAAATCCATTTGAAAAACCCATGTATATTTTGTAAATTAAATTGTAAATTTAAATTGTAATTTATTTTTTCTAACTTGGGTTGGGGTTTTAGATTTATTTTGTATATATTTGGGGTTTGGGTGTTTCTATTTTTATTTTTGCAGGTTAGATCAAGGAGTTAAGTGGAAGAAGAGCTAGATCTAGGCCCTTGAGGGTAAGATCCGGTCTCTTTGATTTTTTTGCAAGTTTCTCGCAACAGAATTTTCAGAAAATCAAAGAGCTAAACAATAAAAAAATTCAGAGCAGCAATTTTCAGTTTTTTGGTTGTTCTGGGTCTAGATCTACCCCCTCTAGGCCCAACGTCACTCTCTCGTGGCCTGCGTCAGCCATCCTTGCCCTTTGCATCATCTTTTCGGCCCTCTATTGGCTTGCGTCAGCGCTTCCTAGGCCTGCGTAGGCCTCTCTTCCCTTTTCGGTCCTACATCCAGCCTTCTCCTCCTCTCCCTCTCCTTCTTCCCCTCAACCCTCCTCCCTCGGCCTCCTCTCCTCTTACCCTAAGTCGCAATGCTCTAAGGGTCTGCGGCCCTCCTTTTTGTGGCCTTTAGGCTCTAAGCCATAAGCCTTAGGCCTTAGCCTTAGCCCCTTAACCCTATTTTCCCAAAAGCTTGCCTTTATGGGCAAAGCGTTGACCCTTCTTGGCCATTTCCAACCTCCTTGTGGCCCGATCTATCATCCTAGCCCATTTATCCCCGCAAATTCTCTTCCCTTGTCCTAGTTCTCCAAATTTTGGCTTCTTTTGCCCCAAAATTGACCTGAAAACCTAATCTGAAGATTTAAGGACTACTTGGCGTTTTTGCAAGACTAAAGTCTCAAAATTCATATCTATCAAGCGGCAAGGTAATCCCAAAGTTTCAACAATTTTCAACAGTGGGATCTTCAAGGGCTTGAACCTAGGGTTTTGACCTCCAAACCCTCATTTAGCTTCAGTTTCATTACAACAATAAAATCATCAAGTTCTAGGCTCTAAAATCATACTCTAATTGGTCAAAATCGATTTAAATTGCAAAATCTAAGTTTTCACAAGTTTTGGCCACTTGGCCATCTCTATTTTGACCTAGATCTAACATTTTAGCTTGCTGGAAATTACTACATAACTGTGAAATTCAAGTTTGAAATATTTTTGAAGCATATACTTAATTAGGACTAAAATTTTGAATTTTCAGTTCCCCAGCAAAAACTTACTATTTTTAGACATTTGGGGCAACATATTTAGTATTTTTAGCTTGCTGATCTGTAACTAACTTACTGTTGTAATTAGTTTATCAGTTCTGAATTTTCTAAATCATATTCTCTAAAAACTCAAAAAAAAAAAAAAAATCAATTTTGGTGAAGAGTTTTTATTTTTAGAAAATATTGGGCAGCTATTTTTGGCTGAGTTAATTTGCTTATCTATGGTAAATTCATTGTTGTAATAATCATATTAGATCTGAAAATTGCCAAGGCAAACTCACCTAGAGCCATAAATTTGAAATTCTCAAGTTCTGGTGCATTTTTCTATTTTTGGGCATATTGGATCTTTAGTTTGGGAATTTTATATCTTGTTGATCTGTCTTTACTTAGTGCTGTAATCTTAAAATCAGATATGAAATATTGTTGAACACTCCATCGTAAAGTGTGCTAAAGAAGTTAATTTACATCGCTAGTTGATTTGGAAATTTTATGCTTCAATGTGTTGAGTAATTTTTATTATTTGGAGTGGTTTATGCATTGTTGTTATACATTGGTAAATCTGAATTTTCTGAAGTAGTAGTGCTGATATAAATTGTCATCAACATCTTGATAAACTCTTGTTATCATTTGGCATCTTGCATTATTTGATATCTTGTGAAATTTTCACTTGTATGCGTAAGCAATTTATCTTGTTTAAAATTTGCATTTTGTTGTTGTTAAAGTACCATTAAAAGGTCTCTAATCAAAGTACTCAAAGAACTTAAGGGAATCTTAACTCAAGATAAACCTCATTCACAAACTCTTGCATAAGCATCTCACATAGGTTAGTCAATCATTTGAGCAACGAGTGTCCATCCGATCATTTGGTTCCAATTCATAAGAAGCAAGGATTTGGGACTACATTTAAGCACTGGTCTCATAATAGAAAAATCTAATTTCAACATAATCTTTCCTGATTTCAACCAAGTGGCTCGACCACTCATCCGTGTCTTCCAAGTAAGTTGATTTTCAACTTGTTTTCTTTCACTTCATTCCATAGGGACTACCCCCCATAGGCTATTGTTGGGAGACAACTAGAAGGGAGTGGGCGGGGATCAAAGTGACAACCCCGTCCTGAGCGTTGTCGCAGTGCCTATACAATCTGGGCGACAACATTTTTTGGCATCGTTGCCGGGGATAAATTTGACTTGTTCTCGACGCTTCAACAACATCCTCTTTCATCATATCATCTTGTGATCTTTCATTCTTCATTCATTGTCTCCTCAACGCCACAACATTTTTTGGCACCTATCTCTCATCATTTTTCATCTTCTCATCACCTTATCATTTTTCCTTTCACTAATCTTCTCATCTTGTTCATTTTCACATTTAGCACCTGGACATTTAGGTTGGTTTCTAGTTTGGGTGGCAACTCCACTTATTCATCCATTCACTAGAACGTACTCTAGAAGGAATCCTGGTAGCCTAGTTAACCCCACTCCCGATCCTGAAAAGGTTCTAAGAGCTCAGTTAAACAAGTTACACTCTAGAGATCATTTAAATTTTCTCAGACAGGAAGCTCTCCTTGATCTCCATTTTCTTTTCATCAATCCTCTGAATCAAAACATCATGGGTGACTACTATGGTCCTTGCAATTTCACCAACATCCAGGGATATCCTCACGACTTGCCAAATGAGTCAACTATGAATAGATTGCCAATCTTTGAGGGGAATAATGCTATCAATGTTGAAGAGCACATAAAGAAGTTTAATTCATTCCTCCATAGATATGCTCATTCTACAGACTATAATCATGAAGATGTCAAGATGAATGTGAAAAGTCTATCGCTGCAACAACTAATTTATTTTACCTACTTATTTCCCAATAAGTTATTTATGAAAATCCTTCAGTAAACATTAAAATAAATTATGCTGCAGTTATCACACCACAATACAGAAACAAACACATGCACAAGAATCAACACATCGACACAGATATTTTGGACAACAATCCCCGAAAAAACCCAATGTGGGAAAACTGGTGCAGCAAGGGAGGATTTTATTATTTAGCAATTCTTTAGTACAACTGGGTGCCAAACTGGCTTACCCAACAGAGAGAAAATTCTCCAACACTTCTCCTAGTCTTAGTGTCAGGCTATCTGACCTTTGCGTATCTCCTAGACCCTCTTCATCAGCTCCAACCTCTCTGCATCACCCACGCAGGTCCTCCAGTGACTGCGCAGTCTTCTACCTTTGCATCTGCCTCTCCAACCTCTGCGCTGGTCTTCTGGTGTTGTTCCCGGCTCTCTGTTCCATACTTGTTGCCTCCTGCTGCTCTCCAAACCACTGGTTCAAAATTCTCAGCTAACCTCGCTCTAGAAATCGAACTGACTAGTCTCCCTCAGTGTGTTCTCCAACCGACCCTCAAGCCTCTTCTTATACTTTTCTCGCTGGTCCATCAACAGCCGAGTTTAAATCTCTAATCAATGGCTAAGATTAGATTTGGCTTGATCCATGACTTTTGGAACCTTCTAACCCAGTTTTATATTAATACCCATTAATATGTTATTTTTCCTAAGTTTAGACTCAGGAACTCCATTAAAAATATTAATTATTTTAATATCTCCCAAATCGTGTACAATCTACCCAAACGATTTCTGGGTCTTGGAGATCTCATGTGCTTTAGCCTCTCTACCAATTTTCATGGCTAGAGAAAATCTGATGCTACCTCAAATCAACACTCCCTCTTAGCGAGGACTGTGCTCTAGTAATACTCCTCACTGAGCATTACCCTAATCATCCGGCATCGGTCCATGTGCTGATGTTAGGCCTCCCCGCCCAACATCCTCTGCACTGCTGCATCCTGTACGACAGCTTCCTCTGCATCCCTGTTGCTGCTGATCCATTCTCCCAGCTTCCTCTGCATCCCTGCTGCTGCTGATCCATTCTCCCAGCACTGCATTCGCAGTGCAACTCCCTCTGCATTCATGCTGCTGCTAGTCCTTCTTCACAACACTGCATCTGCACAGCATCCTCTTCTCATCATGCTGTATCGTGCTACTGCTGACTGCTACTGCACTGCATCATCACCCCCATTTCTGCTTCTGAAATGGATTCTTTATCATCCCCATCTTTACCCTGAAGTCATCGAACTTTGTTCTTCCAAGGGTCTTGCTGAGGATATCTGCCACTTGTTCTCCTGTGGGAGTGTAGCTCAACTGTACAACTCTTTAGACACAGTCTTTGACAAAGTGACACCGGATATCAATATGCTTTGACCGATCATGAAACACTAGATTCTCAAAGAGCTTGATGCAACTCTAATTATCGCATAGAATCATGGTCGCCTCCATCTTTCTTCTCAATAGGTTCACAAGCAATTTTCTAAGCCATATGGCCTCACACGAAGTTGTGTTCTCAGCCATATATTCTGCCTCAGCTGAGCTCAGAGCCACGATTTCTATTTCCCACTGCACTAGGAGGTCATTCCTAATTCAATGTTGAAACAGTACCTAGAGGTACTTTTCCAATCTATTGAACTTCCTACCCAATCTGCATTAGTAAATCCACTCAATATGATATCCTTACTCCTGGTGTACAAAAGTCTATAATTGATTGTTCCCTGTAAATACTTGAGAACATGTTTGGTTGCTGCCCAGTGTGCCCTCTTCAGCTCCACCATGAACTGATTGAGGGTGTTGACAGTGTAGAAAATGTCTGGCCTGGTATTGACCAGATACATCAGGGACCCTATGAGTTGCCTGTATAAGGTGGGATCAACATCCTTGTCTTCTGATGCATCAATCTTCTTCCAGTTGGTGATCATTAGAGTAGCCATGGGTCTACAGTCCTCCATCCTGAATCTCTTCAGGATTTCTATAGCATATCTCCCTTGCCCAAGGAAGATCTCCCCCTTCTGTTGCCAAACTTCCAACCCTAGGAAATAATGCATTCATCCCAAATCCTTCATGTCGAATTTCATGGCTAGATTCTTCTTTGCAGTCCCCGATGAGCTTGGATGATCCTGTTAGGAAGAGATCATCCACATATAATACTAATTTTAGAGGCTCATTTTCTACAACCAGATAGTAGAGATTTGGATCTACATCACTCTTGACAACTCCCATTTTTTGCAAGTAGCCATCGATTCAACCATACCATGCTCTAGGTGCCTGTTTCATCCCATACAAGGCTTTGTTCAATCTGCATACATGAGACTTCTTCTCATGTGTCTCAAAGCCCTCTAGTTGTTCAATGTATACCTCTTCTTCTATCACTCCATTCAGAAATGTTGTTTTGACATCCATCTGATGAATCTCCCACCCCATCTGTGCTACAAGAGATATCACAGTTCTAATAGATGTATACCTAGCTATCGGGGCGAAGGTCTCTTCATAGTCAATTCCTTCCTTCTGAGCATACCCCTTAGCCACAAACCTGGCTTTGTATTTCTCAACACTGTCGTTTGCAGTGTATTTGATCTTGTAGATCCATCTCGAACCTACCACTGATCTATCTTGAGGCCTTGGCACTACCTCCCAGACATCGTTCACCATTATGGATTTGTACTCCTCTACCATCACATCCATCAAAACCTGATGTTGAGCTGCCTCCTGAAAACTAGCAGGGTCCCCATCCTGAGCTACTAACGCCTAATATCTATCTGGTTGTTTTTGCTCCTTCTTATTGTTCCTTAGCGCACCGATGAAATCCTTCGCATCTCACAGAATCTAATGAAGATCCCTGCTCGTTCTTCGCTAGCCAGCAAGTCCTTCTGTTAGCTCCTCATCTTGTGATTCTTCCTAACTCGAGGAAGAATTCTTTTCTTCTGTGGGTTGAAGAGGTTTGACAAACGGTTCCTCTTTTGACTACTCAGAATGCATTTCTCAAGATTTTCTGAAAGCCCTATCCTCCATGAACTTCACATCTCGTCGAACTACTACCTTCCTACTCCCTGGAAGATAGATTCTGTATACCTTAGCGTTCTCGCTTTATCCCACTAGATATCCTTTCTCTGCAGTTTGATCCAACTTCTTCCTCTTTTCCTCGGGTATGCGGCAATATGCCAAGCTCCCAAATATCCTGAAATAACTGACTTTAGGTGTCTTCCCTGTGAAGACTTTCTCTAGAGTAATCTTGCCCAATGCCCGATGAGGAGTTCTATTCTGAACATTGACTGTTGTATTGCATGCTTCTACCCACAGGAATTTTGGCATATCCTGATCATACATCATGGTCCTAGCTGCTTCTACAATAGTCTTGTTCTTTCTTTTTGCTACTCTATTCTGCTCCTGATTGTAAGGAGTTGTCCACGCTCTTCTGATGCCCTCCTTAGCGCAAAAATTAGTGAAGTCCTTATCGACATACTCTCCACCATGATCTGAGCGCAAAACTTTTATTTTCTTCCCAGTCAGATTCTCCACCAGAGCCTTGAACTCTGAATCGACATAAAACCTCATCCTTGGTTTTCAAAAAATAAATCCAAGTTTTCCTTAAGTGGTCATCAATGAAGATGAGGAAGTACTCGACACCACTAAGAGCTTTAGTGGACATGGGTCTACAGATATCTGAGTGTATCAATCATAGTACACTCTTGGACTTGTTTCTGCTTCTAAGAAATGTTGCTTTGGCATAATTTCCTAGAGCACATCCTCTGCATACATCATCTCGTTCCATGCTAAGATCTCGGAACCCTTGTTACAGTGATCCTGAAAATTCTCAAAGCCCCATGGTGCAAATGTCCCATTCTTCTGTGCCATAGTTCGTTCAAATCCTTGTCTTCACGACTGCCTATTAGTGCCATTGGTGATTCTAGTTGTAGTCTATACAACCTGTTACTTTTGATCCCAATATGCACTTTCGTTTTCCAGCTCGAGTGTTTGACATATACTTTCTCTTTGATGAAGAAAACGTCATAGCCTTTGCCTTGAACTTATGACACAGAAAGTAAGTTCATCCCCAATCCTGGTACATGCAGCACATTGGTACCACGGAACCGCTCTCCCGTTTCCGTTTGAAAAACTATGGTACCCCTCCCTATTGGAGTACACTTTTCCTTGTTCCCCATGGTGATCTGAAGTTCATCTTCTCCTCCCGATAATCTGAGAAACATTCTCAAATTCCCATCATATGCCAAGAGGCTCCACTGTCTATATACCATACCTCTGATGATGCAGAGCTAGTCACACAAGCCACTTCTTCTTCCAGCCTGGAAGCCAACATAGAGAAATCAAAATCACTTTCTCTTGTGCAATTTTCTGAAAATCTGTGCGAGTCTTCTGACGTAGATGCCTCTGCATCATGGTATTGACCCATAATTGATTTTCCCTTCCTGTCTATAATTACTTACTCTAATACCATGTGAAAATTCTATCACTGCAACAATTGATTTATTTTACCTACTTATTTCCCAATAAGTTATTTATGAAAATCCTTCAGTAAACATTAAAATAAATTCTGTTGTAGTTATCACACCATAATACAGAAACAAACACATGCACAAGAATCAACACATCGACACAGATATTTTGGACAATAGTCCCTGAAAAAACCCAATGTGGGAAAACTGGTGCAGCAAGGGAGAATTTATTATTCAACAATTCTTTAGTACAACTGGGTGCCAAACTGGATTACCCAACAAAGAGAAAATTCTCTAGCACTTTCCCCAGTCTCAGCGTCAGGCTATCTGACATCGACGTATCTCCCAGACCCTATGCATCAGCTCCAACCTCTCTGCGTCAGCACTGGGCCTCTCTGCATCACCCACGCAGGCCCTCCAGTGACTGCGCAGTCTTATACCTCTGCTTCTGCCTCTCCAACCTCTGCACTAGTCTTCTGATGTTGTTCCCGACTCTGTTCCATAGTTGCTACCTCCAGCTATTGTCTAGACCACTGCCTCGAATTTCTCAGCGAACCCCGCTCCCAAAATCGAACTTACTGGTCTCCCTCAGTGTGTTCTTCAACTGACCCTCAAACGTCTTCTTATACTTTTCTCGTTGGTCCATCAACGGCCGAGATTAAAACTCTAATCAACGACTAAGATTAGATTTGGCTTGATCCATGACTTTTGGAACCTTCTAACCAGTTTTATATTAATACCCATTAATATTTTATTTTTCTTAAGTTTAGACTTAGGAACTCCATTAAAAATATTAATTATTTTAATATCTCCCAATCCAGGTACAATCTGCCCAAACCATTTATGGGTCTTGGAGATCTCATGCTCTTTAGCCTCTCCACCAATTTTCATGGCTAGAGCACATCCGATGCTACCTCAAATCAACAATGAAGTTGTTTGCCTTATCATTGGAAGGTAATGCAATTCACTGGTTTCATGACAAGGCTAATAATGCTTTTGATTCTATAAGGACCCTCCTGATGCTTTTCAAGACAAATACAGGGATAAGAGGGAAGGGAACTAATTGGTGAATGAATTCAATACCATCAAGAAGAAAGAAAATGAAATAGTGGTAGAATTTAACCAAAGGTTCAACAAATTACTAAGGGACATGACCCAGGATTACAAGCCCCCTGAAAAACTGTATTGGAAACATATCTTGAGGCTTACCATGTAGAAGTCTAGTATGAGATAAGGCGGGATCACCCTGCCACTTTAGCTACTGCCCAGAACATAGTTGAAGAATTAGAAAAAAATAACAAGGCTTCAAGTAAATCTGAGATCCCTGGTTATGAAAGAACTCCGATGAAAATCAAAGAAGAATTAGATACAGTTAAAGTATTAACCAAACTGGTTAGGGATATGGAAATTAAACACTCCTAACAGATAAGTGACATGCAGATCAGTTAATACAAATGGAAAGGAATGCTAGGATGTAAACATAGAGTATGCCTCCCCAAAACAATAACAACAACATAGGGAACAATAACAACCAGTGGCCAAAAAGGAATTCCGCAAATGATCAAAGCCCTCCTACACCGCTTGAGTCTGCTAATATAGTTAATGAATCTGTTCCTTTCTACAGACCTCGTGACAGTGTTCACGAAGAAAGTATATGTGCTTTGGCTAGAAGAATCTTAGAAGAAAGCAGATATCAATGAAGTAATAACACAAGTCAAGGCGAATCAAGTGAAATCCCATGCGCCAATATGATTTCTTCAACCTTTGCAACAAACCCCTTCCATGAAGAAAAGGGCCCCATTACTCACGAATATTGTGATAAAACAACTCAGGAACAAATTATAGAACTTGCAAAAAGTAAGGGTTACACATATCAAAGGAAGGGCAAAGGTCAAAGTCAAAACAAGCAGGGTCCCACCGAAAGATACAAATCTAGTTTGAACATGGAATGGTCTGCATGGATAAACAATATTAAGATGTATGTCCCTGTACTTGAACTTTTAAAGATTCCATCTCAAAGGGCATCTTTCTTCAGGGCTTTGGGTATGCTTTAACAAGAAGATATCGGAATTAATCATCAGAACGAACAAATAAAATTAAAGGATATCAAGTGTTATATGACTAATGAAGATCATGAACCATTCTTTCTTACTTTGGACATTAATGACAAATCACATCACAACTACATGTTAGATTCTGGTGCATCTAAGAATGTTATGACCAAGAAGGTCATGGAGCAATTAAACTTAAGAATTTCTAGACCATACATTTTTTCGATGGACTCTAGAAAGATTGAAGTCCTTGGTGTGGTTAAAGATTTATAGTTTTCCTTAGTAGATTATCCATACAAGATCATCACTATGGATATTGCGGTCATTGATGCACCAGATGTATGGGGAATGCTTCTCTCCCAGCAGTTTGCGGCTGATTTAGGTGGATGCATTCAGATGGATTTGTCTTATGCCACTATTCCAGCAGCAACAGGTGGCATGGTCAGGTTATACAGAGAAGTAGAAAGAAGATACCATGTAGAGGTTCCAAAGAAGTTAGAAAATGGTGAACAGGTTGTACCACAAGAGCATTTGCCTCACTTTCAATCAGAGATATGCCACTTTTTCCACCACCCATCCCCTCCACCAAGTAGAAAAAGAAGAAGGTTGCAGATTGACAAAGATATGCAACACAGTGATGAGCAGTCACATCGACCTAAGAGGGTCAAACTTCAACAAGGGACATCTGAAAAGTAGCCAAGTGATCTACAAGTCAGTGGACAGATACCTGAAATTGTTCCTCACCGATGATATCTGATGCCATGGGCATCGTTTTGTATAGTATCTCTAACCCTACTCCCTTTCATTTATGTCATTAGCTAGTTTATTTCACACATTTATATTATGTTTTTTATATTTCAGTTTGTTAGGATAGATTTTCTATTCCAACGATATTTTCTATATATGCATGATGATTTCGATATTGAATGGATATCTATTTGATGGACTTTTGTTTCCTTGGATGCAGGATTCTGGGATTCTCACGTTACTTCTTGAAAGCAACGTGTCATAGTCATCCCATTCTGCAAGTTATATATTTTAAATGATCTTAGTAAACCATGAGTCCATATAACAACCTAGGTAAGCCTATAATTTGATGACAAATTCCATCCTAGGACATTTTTTAACCTCACTAATTACCTGTGTTTTTTGACACGGCTAATCAGAAGAGTTTTCCCCTCCAGCTTAAACCCCCAAAGCTAGGGTGAAAAATTGTGGAATTATTAGGTGAGTCCTAGTGTTTTAGTCAAATCTGACATAAAAGTGGTTTGGGAATAATTTAGGCTAATTGGCTAAATTATTTTATTACAAATCACTTGGTTTACTAGATCATATTGAGTCGCAGATGGGTTATGTGTCTTGAGGGTCTAAGACAAATGTGTATTCCCTCTTTGAGTCTTTAAAAGAAAAATCATATGTATTAGAGGGTTGGAAAAATAATTAATCCCCTCATGTGTAAATTAATTAATTTTTCTAACAAAATAAAATTAAATCCTAAGCCAAAAAATTAATTAATTAGTGTGAAATTAAAATGTCTAGGAAAATAAATTCTCCAAATGAAAAAATTCGTGGGTTTTGAAAGAATCAATGTTTTTTTCAAGAAAATTTGGACCCTTGGACCTTACTGGTTAAGTCAAAGTAAAATTTTTGAGGAAATTAGCTCTAAATAATTAATTTTGAGCTAATTAAAATAGAATAAAATGATAAATTTGAAAATTCCTCAAAAATAAGAAATCAAAGGCCAAGATTAAAATATCTTAAAGTATTTATCAATGGCCAAGATTATTTTGACAAGGATCAAAGAAACTAGCCGTTATTTTTCCATTTGGAGAATTTATCTATAAATTAGAATCATTTGAGTCTCTAATCATCTTGATCTCTGGCTAAAATTGCTGCTGAAACATTGTGTAAACTATTGTCTCACTGGGAACTATTTTTTCTATCATAATAAAAGATTTTGGCGTGAAATTCTAGGTGTTCTTGCTTATTGATTTGTCGTATGTGCTGACTACAGGCATCTCAATGTTGTGTTGAATATTGGTAAGATCTGTTTTTTTTCACTAGATGGAGATAAAATCATACTATTGATAGCTTTGCACTAATCTTAGGTGGTTTGATTCCTCATGTGATCTAATAGATTATTTTTCGAGATAAATACATAATGTTTGTAGGTATTGCAGTCCTTGGCCTCCAAGTTCACAAACACGGGCAAGAATCATTGTTGCTTGGATCTCTACTTTTGATATGGTGGATTTAATCTTTGCTTGAGCTATAGTGAATCATTAATTTTCCTGAAGTATTTTAGTCATTCTTTCAAGTAAAAAATATTAAAAAAAAATTCTCAAAATCCATTTAAAAAACCTATGTATATTTTGTAAATTAAATTGTAAATTGTAATTGTAATTTATGTTTTTGTAACTTGGGTTGGGATTTTAGATTTATTTTGTATATATTTGGGGTTTGGGTGTTTCTATTTTTATTTTTGCAGGTTAGATCAAGGAGTTAAGTGGAAGAAGAGCTAGATCTAGGCCCTTAAGGGTAAGATCTAGTCTCTTGGAATTTTTTGCAGATTTCCTACAGCAGAATTTTCAAAAAATAAAAGAGTTGAAGCATTAAAAAAATTCAAAGCAAGGATTTTCAGTTTTTTGGCTCTCCCGTGGGCAGAGCTACCCCCTCCAGGCCTAGCGTCTCTCTCTCTTGGCCTGCGTCAACCATCCTTTCCCTTTGCGTCATCTTTTCGGCCTTCTCTTGGCCCGCGTCAACCCTTCCTAGGTCTGCGCAAGCCTCTCTTCCCTTTTCGTCCCTCCGTCCAACCTTCTCCTCCTCTCCTCCCTCTCCTTCTTCCCCTCTGACCTCCTCCCTCGGCCCCCTCTCTTACCCTAAGCCATAACCCTCTAAGGGTCTACGATCCTCCTTTTTGTGGCCTTTAGGCCCTAGGCCTTAGCCTTAGCCCCATAACCCTATTTTCCCAAATGCTAGCCTTTCTGGGCAAAGCGTTGGCCCTTCTTGGCCATTTCCAGCCTCCTTGTGGCCCGATCTATCATCCTAGCCCATTTATCCCCGCAAATTCGCTTCCCTTGTCCTAGTTCTCCAAATTTTGGCCTCTTTTGCCCCAAAATTGACCTGAAACCCTAATTTGAAGATTTAAGGCTAAATACTTGGCGGTTTTGCAGGATTAAGGTCCCAAAATTCATATCTAGCAAGTAGCAAGGTAATCCCAAAGTTTCAATGATTTTCAACGGTGGGATCTTCAAGGCCTTGAGCCTAGGGTTTGACCTCCAAACCCTCATTTTGCTTCAGTTTCATTACAATAGTAAAATCATTAATTTCTAGGCTCTAAAATCATACTCTAATTGGTCAAAATCTATTTAAATTACAAAATCTAAGTTTTCACAAGTTTTGGCCACTTGGGCATCTCTATTTTGACCTAGATCTAACATTTTAGCTTGTTGGAAATTACTGCATAACTGTGAAATTTAAATCTGAAATATTTCTTAAGCATATATTTAATTAGGACTAAAATTTTGAATTTTCAGTTCTCCAGCAAAAACTTACTATTTTTAGACATTTGGGGCAACATATTCAGTGTTTTTAGCTTGTTGATATGTAACTAACTTATTGTTGTAATTAGTTTATCAGTTCTGAATTTTTTGAATCATATTCTCTAAAACTCAAAAAAATTAATTTTTTCAATTTTGGTGAAAAGTTTCTATTTTTAGAAAGTATTGGGTAGTTATTTTTGGCTGAGTTAATTTGTTGATCTGTGGTAAATTCATTGTTGTAATAATCATATCAGATCTGAAAATTGCTAAGGCAAACTCACCTAGAGCCCTAAATTTGAAATTCTCAATTTATTTGCATTTTGCTATTTTTGGGCATATTGTATATCTAGTTTGGGAATTTTTTTATCTTGTTAATCCGTCTTTACTTACTACTATAGTCTTAAAATCAGATCTAAAATATTGCTGAACACTCCATCGCAAAGAGTGCTAAAGAAGCTAATTTACATTGCTGGTTGATTTGGAAATTTTATGCTTCAATGTGCTATTGAAATTTCTAAGTCTAACCCATTAGAAATTCTTCGTCTACTATCTAGTTTATTTCACCTATTTGTGTAATTACTTAACAAGTTATTTACCATGTAAATACTAAAAATAAACACAAATACAGTGTCAACATTTACAGATCATCAACTGAAAGAAAACAAGCACACAAGTGACACCGTTATTTTTGGACCAATGTCCCCGGAAAAACCCAATGTGGGAAAACCAGTGCAGCTATTTAGAGGGTTATATTATTATGCAGTTTTATCTGGAGTACAACTGGGTGCCTAAATCGACTGACCCGACAGAGAAAAACATACGGAAGCAATACCTCTATATCCGGAAATAGGTATTCAGAAAACCTGTCCCATGAAACCCTCTCTGGCACAGCTGAAGCTCAGTGCTGGCCCTTCTGGCCTTTGCGTCAGCCTCCTACTGACCTGCATCAGCCCTAGGACTCTCTGTGTCAGCCCCCTGAGGCACTACGCAGCCTCTGTGAGCCTCTGCATCACTCCCTCTACCCTCTGTGTGGATGACACCATCTTTCTGGGCTCTGCGCTGCCTGGACTAACTGCTTCTCTGGCTCTCTCCGCTTCTATGCTAGTCTCCTAGTATTGTCCCTGCCTCTCTACCTCGTACTCACTGCCCCTCGATATTGATCACCGATTCAACTTTGCTTAGCAATCCCGCTCTAGCAAAATGAATGACTGATCACTCTGGTGTTTTCTCCAACTGACCCTCAAGCCTCCTCTTATACTTTTCTCGTTGGTCCATCAACGACCGAAATTAAATCTCTAATGAATGGCTAAGATTAGATTTGTCTTAATCCATGACTTTTGGAACCTTCTAAATCAATTTTATATTAATACCCATTAATATTTTATTTTTCCTAAGTTTAGACTTAGGAACTCCATTAAAAATATTAATTATTTTAATATCTCCGAACCGGTTAGAATCTGCCCAAACCATTTCTGGGTCTTGGAGATTTCATGTGCTTTAGCCTCTCCACCAATTTTCATGGCTAGAGCACATCCGATGCTACCCCAAATCAACACTCCCTCTTAGCGAGGACTGTGCTCTAGTAATACTCCACACTGAGCATCACCCTGATTATCCGGCATCGGTCCCTGTGCTGATGCTAGGCCTCCCCGCCCAACATTCTCTGCACTATTGCATCCTGTACTACTACCCATGGCCCTGCCACTGCCACTGTTGCATCTGTACAGCAACTCCCTCTACATCCGTGCTACTACTAGTCCATCCTCCCAACACTGCATCCCCTCTCATCATGTTGGATTGTATTACTGCATACTGCTACTGCACTGCAACTTAGTTACTTAGAAGTAAGTAACTGATCCACCCAACTCTGACATCCCTGTCAGGCTAGAGACACTCCCGATGTTGAAGCTCCCTCTGCCACTAACAAGTGCTCCCTCTACTGACCTCTGCGTTGTTGCAACAACTCCCTGCATCTCGCAATGTTGCACACCTCTCTGTGCCATCCTGCACTGGTGCAACACTCCCGTGCCTCTCGCACTGTAGCAGCCTGCTAGCCTCGCGCTATCCGGGGACTCCTACACTGTAATAGCCTCTACCGCTCCATCTGCATCCGTCTCTACTGACATCCGTCAATCTTGCTACTTCTCTTTGGGGCTCTCGTAGTAAGGTATAATCCAAGAGGTTGGGTACCTCAAGGATCCTGCCCCTCATCGCCTGTAGTCCTCCTGACTACAGCTCGATGCCTCCCCACTTGTTCTCAAGTGGCACATGAGCAGTCATGGCACAATCGTCCTCCTCCTCAACTTCTTTCTCCACCTTTGTAAGTGTTGCCTTCGAGTCTAAAGCCTCTCCCTTACTCTTCTTCCTAGGACATTGGTTCGCAAAATGACCTAGTTCCCCACAATGGAAGCACTTGACCTTGGAGAGGTCCTTCTTCTTCCTCTTCTCCTGCTTTCCCACAGATGCTAGAGCCGCATCCTCTTCTTCCTCCTTCTTGATCCTGACCCCTTTTCCACTACTCCCCGCCTTGGTCAGCCGTCTGATCTCTTCTTGACGAAGAGCCGCCCACAGTTCTTCCCAATCTGGAAGACTCGTCCTGCCCAGTATGCTCTGGACAAATACCTCCCAATCCTCAGAAACTATGTTTAGTGCGGTCCTCACCATCAATTCCTCATCCAGCGCGGCCCCTATGGAAGTTAGCTGGTCACGGATCTCCTTCAACCGACCAAGGAAGACATCTATCTGCTCTCCCTTCTGCATCTGGTATGCCCTTAGCTGATTCTCCAGGAGCATCTTCCTCTGCACAGAAGTATGCTAGTACAATGTCTTCAAGGCATCCCACATCTCCTTTGCCATTTCCTTCTCAGCAATATGTGGTACCACATGATCCTTGACCCCATCAAGGATGATGCACTTAGCCTTAGCCATTGCCTCCTCATACCTTTCATTAGCTACTGGGTCAACTGGGATAGCTATCACTCTCGAGACGAAGCCCTTGAGGCGATGTCTGTCTAGAATGGACAAGATCCTGGCCTTCCAGACCACAAAGTTAGATGCTCCATCCAACCTATCCTGATCTCTCAGCCCATTCACAGCCATCTCGCTGCTCTTTTTTCGACTCCTCCGAGTCTCTCTACTTCCCTCCTGGAAGTCCTCTGTTCGACTCCTGCGGAGTCTCTCAACTTCCCACCTGGAAGTTCTTGGTTCGACTCCCTCTAAGTCTCGATTTCCCTTCTCGAAATCCCTCTACCAACGTCAACTTGCCCCACTCCAATCGTTTGTGCAACTACATCGCTAATCCGAATTCCTTGGCTAGAAATCCGCCTCGGCAACAACTTGTCCCCCCCCCCCTTGGTCTTGCCTTATTAGGCACTGCTCTAACCACAGTACCCCACCAACTTCGCTCTGCAAATTACCCACAGCCTCCTATACACCAGCAACTGAAGGATCGAGCCACTTGACTTTGCGCAATCCCGACACTGGAAAATCAGCTCCCCCAGCCAACTACGTCAGCCCTCCTGGCCTCTACGTGGCTTTGTGTGAGCCTGATTCTGCCTCCCTTAGCCTCTGCGCTACCTTTCTCTAGCCCAAACTAATGACGCAGTCCCTTTGCATCACTCCTTCCTCTGTCGCCTTCTGCAAGGATCAGCTCTGTCACCTGAGACAACTGAATCTGCTGCAAATTCTTTGCTCTGCTGATGCCTTTAGTTTTCCTGTGATCTGCAACCACGCTCTGATACCATGTTGAAATTTCTAAGTCTAACCCGTTAGAAATTCTTCCTGTACTATCTGGTTTATTTCACCTACTTGTTTAATTACTTAACAAGTTATTTACCATGTAAATACTGAAAATAAACACAAGTACAGTATCAACATTTACAGATCATCAATTGAAAGAAAACAAGCACACAAGTGACACTGTTATTTTGGACCAATGTCTGCGGAAAAACTCAATGCAGGAAAACTAGTGCAGCGATTCAAAGGGTTATATTATTATGCAATTTTATCTGAGTACAACTGGGTGCCTAAACTGACTCACTCGACAAAGAAATATATATGGCAACAATATCTCTATATCCGGAAACAGGTATTCAGAAAACATGTCCCACGAAACCCTCTCCGACACAATTGAAGCTCAACGTTGGCCCTTCTAGCCTCTGCGTCAGCCTCCTGCTGACTTGCGTCAGCCCTAGACTCTTTGTGTCAGCCCTCTAAGGCACTGTGCAGCCTCTGGGAGCCTCTGCATCACTCCCTTTGCCCTCTGCATGGATGATGCCGTCTCTCTGGGCTTTACACTACCTATGTTGGGCTCTGCGTAGCCTAGACTGGTTGTTGCTCTGGCTCTCTCCGCTTCTATGTTGGTCTCCCAGTATTGTCCCTGCCTCTCTACCTCGTACTCACTGCCCCTCGCTGCTGATTGTTGATTCACTTTGCTTAACAACCCTGCTCTAGCAAAATGAATGACTGATCACTCTAGTGTTTTCTCCAACTGACCCTCAAGCCTCCTCTTATACTTCTCTCGTTGGTCCATCAACGGTTGAGATTAAATCTCTAATCAATTGCTAAGATTACATTTGGCTTGATCCATGACTTTTGGAACCTTCTAACTCAATTTTATATTAATACCCATTAATATTTTATTTTTCCTAAGTTTAGACTTAGGAACTCCATTAAAAATATTAATTATTTTAATATCTCCCAAACCATTTCTGAATCTTGGAGAACTCATGTGCTTTAGCCTCTCCACCAATTTTCATGGCTAGCGCACATCCAATGCTACCCCAAATCAACATGTGCTGAGTAATTTTCATTATTTGGAGTGGTTTATGCATTGTTGTTATACATTGGTAAATCTGAATTTTCTGAAGTTGTAGAGCTGATATAAATTGTCATCAGCATCTTGATTAACTCTTGTTATCATTTGGCATCTTGGATTATTTGATATCTTGTGAAATTTTCACTTGTATCTGTAAGCAATTCATGTTGTTTAAGATTTGCATTTCGTTGTTGTTAAAGTACCCTTAAAAGGTCTCAAATCAAAGTACTCAAACAACTTAAGGGAATCTTAATTCAAGATAAAATTCACTCACAATCTCTTGCATAAGCATCTCACATAGGTTAGTGACTAGTCAATCATTCGAGCAGCGGGTGTCCATCCAGTCATTTGGTTCCAATTCATAAGAACCAAGGATTTGTGACTCCATTAAGGCATTGGTCTCATAATAGAAAAATCTAATCTCATCATAATCTTGCTTGATTTCAACCAAGTGGCTAGGCCACTCATCCATGTCTCCCAAGTAAGTTGATTTTTAACTTGCTTTCTTTTACTTCATTCCATACGGACTACCCCCCATAGCTTGTTGTTGGGAGACAGCTAAAACAGAGTGGGCAGGTATCAGAGTGATACCTCGTTTTGAGCATTGTCGCAGTGCCTGTACAATCCAGGCAACAATAGGACTCAAAGTTTAACAAACATTGCCCCTATTCTATCACTTGAAAACCTGTTTGACCAATTGACCAAGTTTGACAAAGATGTAACTAGCCACTGCCACCTCTAATTAGAAAACTAGAACGTGGCATGGACTCCTCTCATCAAGCTAAACAATCCAACACCAAGTTGATTTTTTGAACACTAGGACCACTTTGCATTAGAAATCGTGTATTGCCTTGGGAAATGTGAAAGCTGTAAAAAGTGAGACTATCATGTATGATAGTTGTTTGAGGAATACTGCACCGAAGCCAAGGCCACCTACAGACTTTATAGACCATAACCTTGTGGTAGAGACATAAGTGCATCTTGACGTGGGCTAGACTAGCCCTACACTGGTGATCACCCCTACAAAAGTAGGGTCCCATAAAACCATGAGTCCTCAAGTAGGCTCACCTAAGGCGCTCCAATCCTATACAAGACGAAAGACACTGAAAGTGAACCACAAGGGACTAATCGTGGTTTGATCAAGACAACAAGATACATAATCAAGTACAAGACACGAACCTAGGATACCTAATGCAAAACCTAACATGGTTGTTACAACACTTTGACTTGTGATGTTGGGCTTATAATGATGATGATAAATTTCTACAAAAAAAATTATGTGCCCTGGCTAACATGCATGTTAACAAGACTTTCTGTGGTTTCCATGTGGAATTGGTGCCTAGAACAATTGTAGGGTCAGCTTCTTGCTTGGTAGGATGACTTACCATTTGCTGGCAAGATGATTGTGGTGGAACAGATTCTACAAATCTCTCATATCTATTATGTGTCCTACTAGCTTCCTAATAGAGCTCAATTTCAAAATCTTGGAGTAGCTACTATAGTCATATTTGTGGTTCATGAATGGGCTAGGGCCCTATTTATGATTCCTTGGAATCCCTGTATCATGCCCAAGGATGAGGTGTTGAAAAGTGCAACTAGTTTCAGTCTTCATAATGACATGTAATTGTGATTTTATGTAAAATATGTAAAGAAGAAAAATAAAATTATTGTAATGCTTGCATCATGGGTTTCATGAGCAAAAGATTTTGTTTTTAGTTAAGGCTACCATTGTGAGCTCTTACGATTTTGTCATCTAGTCATAAAGTCTAAAGAGTCATTGTCGTGTATTGAAGGCATGTTACACATTGTAAAAGGCCAAAATTGCTTTGTAAATCACCCTCCAAGACCTTGTCACTAGTCCTCACTCAAGTTGGCCTACAATGAAAGGATGATTCGAAAAAGGTGAAGTCGACCTACCCTTTTGATCATGTCAGCGTAACTGTCATGGAAAAACGACTATATATAGCAGTGCTCGGCCTCATTTGGAGCAATATCAATTTGGTGAAGAAAGTTTCTAATATATCAAGTGCGCAAATCATATTAGAAAGAGCCTTAATGCCAGCGAGTAAAGAAGGAAGGATAGTGAAAGAGAGGGTCATCATTGTGGACTGTTTTTGGGCTAGTTTACCCTCACACGTGTGAGAATTTAGGTCTGAAGTTGGCAGAAGAAATCGAAGATTGCAGTCACATAAAGGTGATCTTGTTTGGGTAAGAACTTCGCTGAAGGAAGCCGAGTAAGAAAGAAAAGAGTCTCCCTCAAGGAGGAGACTATTCAAGAGGCAAAACTGAACTAGCACTTTTGTTGTGAAGAAAAGGTATTGCAAACCTGCAAGAAGAAGCCAAAATTCTGAAGGAAGCTGAGTAGAGGAAGAGGAAGAGAAGCGTTGATCTAAGGGTGAAGAGGACACTTGTGACTTGGTCTTGGAAGGGCTCTAATGTCAAGGGTCTTTTTCATAGTCTTGGTATTCGTCAATTGAAGGTTCTATAAGAAGAATTAGTTGGGTTTTCTTCTCAGAGTGAGAGGTTTTGGCCTGGGTTGACAGCCTATATACTGTGTCTCTTGTCTCTTTATTGTTCATGAATTGGTAATTGTCTTGATGAAAAGAACACAATAATAACTCAAGAAGAGAAGATCATAATCAAGAAGTAAAAAGACTATCACAAGCAATTATCATAAATAGAGAAATCACCTATCTATTGATGCCCTAGATTTCTCAACATGGTATCAGAGCTAAGGTGATAAAGTTGAGGAGGGGCATCTAATCAAGGAGACACACAAGGATCGAGTTTCAAGAAAGGGATCAAAGCGAGTCAAAGAATACCAAAGCGAAAGTTCAAGATCTACATCATACCGAAACCCTAGATCGAAGAAATCTACTTCAGCAAGAGTCTTGGAATCATCATCAAGGAGGAAGTAGAAAGAAAGACCAAAACCCTAGAAGCATTTCTAAGATCATCACTCATCCATCATCTAAGGAGTGGAAACTTTTTCAAAGACTAAGGAAGGCTAGATCGAAGAACATTGTCATCATCTTCAAAAGGGTTTGTGAAGCAAGCTCTCTCTCATTAAAGCAAAGGTTTAACCTTTGAAGAACTCCATCAAAGTGATCTCTGTAATGTTCCTTTTTTTGGTATTCCTCGTGGCATGGTTAGGATGGACATTTAGGGCTGGGGCAGAAAGGTCACAGGTGCAGGTTTACTTCATCAGCGAGCCTAGAGGCTTCAAGGGGTGTTTCATGGGCTTTTGAGGAGTTCTTATGAGGTCTGATGGCATTCGCTTAGTATATTCCATCATCCATATAATTTTCCTTTCGTTCCGTTGCATTCCAACAACTTTCAAAATACTGAGTTATAAATGGGCCTGACTCCATTAATTTCGCTTAAGGTAGAATTTTGGGAGGAATACTTGGCAGAACACCTTAGTATAATAGCTCGTTGGAATCAAAACGAGAATATCTATAGGATGGGATGGCTAGAAGTGATTTTTGGTGGCTTGAGGAAGCACGGTGGCCAATTTACCATTTTCCCACATTAAAAAGAATATTTAATTAAGGGAAATGTGCTCAATGATTAAAATAATAATAAAATAGGAGCTTCTAGAGGGGTCCATTAGATCTATAAAAAGAGGAGGAGGAGGCCATTAGAGGACATCTTGGATTTGATATTTCTTCTTGTATGAGAGGTTGAGAACCCGGTTCTCTACTCCAGCAGTAGCCCCAGGACGAAAACCCTTGGGTGATTCAGTGAGATTGGGCGAGTACCCATCTCCCCTTGGTGAATTCATCCAGAATTCACAGGAGAGCTCAGCAGTGGTATTTCAGTTCAGTTTTGGAGGGCCAACACAGTATGGGAGCAGATTCTTGAGGCCAGTTTCCCATCTCAGCTATTTTATTGTATCAACATGTAAACCCCAGTTTATATTATAATAAAGCTGAGATTATTTTCTGCCCATTGTTTCATTGAATTGCATGCATTCTCTTATTTTGTTTTACATGGCAATCTTCTGTAAATTGAATGGAAATTTTATGGAGAAATTGTGGTTGAATTAGTTTCCTCTGCAAAATCTGCAAAATATTCTAAAAGGGATATTACGGTGGTATCAGAGTTGTGCATCCTGTCATCGTTTTGTCAACAAATTCTAATTTATATGCATTGGATCGAGGGTTATTTATCGGAGACTGTAGATCAAGTTTTTGGAGAGACCGAATATTGTCTTTAGAAGACCGAGTTTCCTGTAGATTATACTAGTGGGATTGAGCATACTCCATCTGACATGTCGAATACTGTCGTGGTTGAGGGTCTTCTTGCAGATTGTACTCACAGGAAAGCAGCACAAATTCTCGATCCATTTATTGGTTTCAAAGAATGTCAACTGGTATAAAAGAGATCAAACGTCTTGTGGAGGTTTCATTTTTTATTGATGTAAGATGTGATGCGACTGTACTAGAAGCATTCAATTTGCAATTTCAAGAGGGGCATTTGGAACACTACCGTGGAAATCGTGATCATGACGACTCTTGCAAGAAAATAGGGGTGTTCGGTTAACAACAAACCGAGAGTAGAGGCATAATGGATCACGTGAAGGGAGGAATTGGTGGTGGGTGCCATCTAGAGGAGACAACGCTGACCTTGCTATATTCTAGTTGCAGTGTGAGCAATAATCGTTGGAGAAATCACGTGATTTAGTCAAGTATTTTTCTCTGGCTATCTGATCAAAACAAGTACAGGCTAAGCCATTTTTTTTCCAATAGTGAAATTGTGTGGACTGTGTGTGAGATCTGGAAGCAGAGCGTGGTGTCGGTATGTGGAAATCTAAGCATGTAAACCCAAGAAGTTGTTGTGTGTGATTAAATTGGAGCCGAGTTCCTTTGGGCAGTGAACCAGAAGTGTCGTGGGAGATATTTTTACATACTCGCTACGTGAAATTTGAGGGTCTGGTAGGCGAACGAGGCCAGCATGAAATACAGTGACGCAAGTGTTCGTTTGGTCTCACTCTGCGCATATTTGGGCACGTGTTAGCCAGCATCAAGAGCCAATTTTATTCTGTTCGGGGAAGTTCATATTGGTGCCAACGAATCGCTTACAGAGGAAATTACCAGACACAAAACCAATCCGGCCATTATAATTTCATTGTGGGTGGCCAGAAGGCTGACTATGCTGATAGTGTGTGAATAACAAGTGGAGCCGCAAGGGATCGATCAAGAGTTTTGAACGTAGCGCAGGAAGGAACCACCATTTTGCATGTAGGGAGCCGCGATTATTGTTTGCCAAAAGCAATCTTTGAAGTTAAGCTGCCAAGCCAAATTGACGACCTTCATGTTTTCAGTGAAGAGCATTTTTCCGAGAAGAAGTTCCAGGTTCAAGTGTTGCTTTACCCTCGAAGCTTTCTTTTTCTCTTTCTTTGTCTGCAACGTGTTTAATTAAAATCTTTCAAAGAAAGATTCAAAATTCTGAGTTCCAAACCATATTTTGTCACCACAAAAGCCACCAGTGAGTTTGTATTTTGAAAATCAATGGGAAGGTAATATATATAGATGAGTTTGAGAGCTCATATTATGCATTGTATGTAAAAACCTTGTGTTGCTTTAAGATTGCTACTGACTGTCATGAACAAAATATATGAGGCTGAGCTGAAAGCGAGCTTGTTACTAGGTTAGAGTCATGTGTCTTGTATCATGAGTAAGAATCTATCCGTTTAAGTCAATGTTCTGATTTGTATGATGAACTGCTAGGGCTTGAGCAGCTTGTAGTATATTAGGGTACAATGAGCATATCCTTGAGTTGAATGTGAGATATTTTTGTGTCAACTGGTCATATCACTGTCAGTCAAAGTCTTGTATAAGTCAGCTATTGAGTCAAGTATTATTGTACTACTGCCAGAGTCATGTAAAAGTCAAACTTGATGTACTTGTCATCATTGAAGAAAAACATGGATCAAACCTTCATCAACTCACTTAATAAACTAGCAGCGACTATCCACCGATCCCTTTCCAAAGGGATACTTACTTTGCTTCAGCAAGAGCAGCCACAAAAAAAACATGAGTTGGGATACAAAATTTATGCACTTGGAACCTAAGTCACAGGACACGTCCTCCAAGGTCCCATGTCCCGTATTTAACATGTCGGACACAAAAAGGGCCCTAAAACGCGTTTAAAACGTTTTTCATCGTGTCTTGTAAAACGTAAAACGTATTTTGTAGTTTTCGTCGTGTCCTTCATCTGGAAAACACATATTCGGTTGATCGAAAACGTTGCCCTAACGTTTTTCCTCCGGTTGAATACGTACCCCACTAAATGTGTAGTTTAAAGCCCACGCAATTAGTTTTTCCGGGTTCTTTTCCTATTTTCCTCCATCGTTTTCCTCCGTCGTCGCTCTCCGTGGCTGTGTATTCGTCGTGTGGAGCTGTTGTGTGGAGCCGTTGTGTGAACTGAGTGTGGAGCTGTTGTGTGAACTGAGTGTGGAGCCGAGTGTGCAACGTTCAGCGTTCAAGAAAACCGTTCAACGTTGTCCGGTCGCAGGCTCGCAGGCTTCAGCGTGTGTGACATTTGGAGTTAGCACTTAGAAGTTAGCAGGGTGCAGCGTGTGTGGCAGTGTGCACTGTGACTCGTGAGGTTTCCCATTCAGGTAAACCATGGCCCCGGCGCGTAAACCCATAAACCCGTAAATTGTGTTCACGTTTTATGTAATTTGCTTTTGATCGTTTGGAAAAACTTGAACTGATATTAGCCTGCCTGCAATAAACCTCAATGCAAATATACAATGTTTAAAATATGGTCCTTCCCGTGAGACCCAACCACATTTTGCATCATATTTACTATAACCTTAAAGCTCAGCCTGGTGAGAAGTTACAAAATAGAATGGAAAGGGCTAGTGATTTCTGGCAAATTTATTAGATATAGGCCTTGATGCATGGCCAATATATTTTCACATGAGCTGGTTTGACAGGTCTGTCATTGTTAGTAGAATTTAAGTGGCAGTCTGCAGATAATGTCATATGACAGTTTCTGTCAACAGTATCCTGTCCAATATTAATGTTGCTTTTATAAGTTTTTTCTATTTTTTCCCAAAAGAAATCAAGCATGACTGTACCACAGCAAAAAAACGTGGTACTCTGTCTCAGCTCCAAAAATGGAGGAGATACATCTTCTTACATATAACATTAAAATGATTTATATTAAAGATCTTCTTTGATGATAAAGGGAAGATCTGTAAAGAAGCCATTTTCTGAAAATCAAACAGCTCCTTTCACATACAAGGACTCCCCCTTTCCCTTCATACAAGATCTCAAACATGACTGTACCACAGCAAAAAAACATGGTACTAAGTTTTATTTAGTATAACTTTGTTGGGTACCATGGTCAATCAGATTGTTGTCTGGGAGATTATTTCAGATATATATTATATTGAACATATTGCTTATGAATCATGATGGTATTAAGGCTAAGTTATATTTCCTATTCTTTTACGGTGCCCAAAATTTGGCTTATGGGCTGGTTATTGAGTACACATGATGTGACTTGGGTCCTTTCTGGTGACTACCACTAGTTTTGTTATATAGTGTCAGCCTGTCAGTGTTCACTGTTCACTGTTTTCTGATATTTGTTGAAGGTCCAGATTAAGGTCCAGGTGAAGTTAAAATGACATGTCAAGCATCTTAGAAGCTGTGGTGCTTTGTGTGGTGTTTGAAGGTCTTTTGGGTCTTTTTCTAGAGCATCTTGGATATTTATAGGCTATACTATATAGCTAATTGTTTAACTTTAATCGTTTTTTTTGTAGGTGAAGGTGTGTGGACTTTATAATAGCAAGAAGATTAATGGCTCAATCATCCAAGGCAGTTGGCAAAGGTCAAAGGAAGGGTGGTGCTTTTCGTGGTCCCCCCCTCCAAGTGTTTTTGTTTCACCTTCTCTTGGTCATATTGCCCCAAGTGCTTCAAGTGAAGCTTTAGGTGCTTCTCAGCCGACATTAACATATGATGTTGTTGCAGCAAGACAACAAGCACAACTAAGAAAATACCCTCTCTGGAAATATGTAACCAAGAAGCAAGGGCCAAAGGCTTGTGCAAGAGGGAATGTGCTTTGGTCTTGTAATTCTGCAAGGGTGAATTTAAGAGCACTTACTTTCGAGTTAAGGGCCATTTGTTGGGCTTTCCTTGTGGAATTGGAGCATACAAAAAGATCAGTCCTAAAGAAAGAATGGATTTGGAAAGGGAGGCTGCAACTGGCTTTGGGAATGTGGTGGCAGCAAGCAGGAAAACTAGTAAAAATGAAAATCCTCTTCCATTCTTGAGGAATGCTAATAGTAGTAGATTTGGGAGAGAAGCTAAAATTTACCCTGTTGCCACACAGATTGTCTAGGCAGCGTGACAATGCTCAGACCAGGGGCTGTCACCTTGATCCCCGATCTCTCCGTTTAAGCCGTCTCCCTGAAGCAGGCTAAGTGAGGTAGACCCTATGGGATAAAACAAGACCAACTGGGAACCAGCCGGTTCGGGAAAAACAGCAAGGCAATCGAATACTCGATTAAGACTCAAGATTTATAATTTGATAAAAAATGATTAATACCAGTGCCTTATGGAGTCAATGAAAACCAAGTAATTAATTAGTTGCCGCTGCTTATGAAGTAATTTAATGATTGCTTGAAAATATTTACAAAATATTCAACATGTAACGAGCATTATATGATCCAAGCAATGATTAATTTCACCAGATGTAAGATATTCAAAAGATGCACAAAGCTTTAGCAATTAAACTTCAAAAGATCAAATGCTTTAAATAACCATTAAATTTTAATGCTAACCAGTTAGAATTTAAAAAGATTATGCTTGAAATTCCAAATCTAGGAAATTTATCATTTTCCAATAGTTAAACTCCAAATAAAAATTTAAGTTCATTCAAATATAGTAAAATGATGAACACTGATACCACAACAGAAAAAAGACATCAGAAGGAATTTCCAATTTAATTAGTCTTTTTTCAAAAAAAAATAATAATTTTTAAATATTTTTATTTTTTTAATGATTTTTTATTTTATGATTAAAATCAAAATCATGAAATAAAAACTAAATTCTAAACTAAGACCAAACCAAAAAAAACTAAAAACCTTTTTATGATTTTTTTAATTTTTTATTTTTTATAAAAATAAATCTAAATCTAAATAAAACAAATAAAAGTCTAACTTTTAGATTTTTAATTTTGAAAATTTAAATTTTTTTTAGGATTTTTTTTTTTAATTTTTTAATGATTTTTATTTTAATTTATTAAAGTCAAAACAAAAAATCTAAAAATGAAATAGAAAATAAGCAAAAGTATAACTAAACCTAAACTAAAAAATGAAACTAAACTAAAACCTAACTTAAAAAAAGAAATCTAAATGTAAATCTAAAGCTAAAACCTTATCATATATATATATATATATATAAAGGGAAAAAAATATAAAATCTGAATTCTAAAAAACTCAAATCTAAATAAAAATAAAAATTTAAACTAGCCTAAACTAAAACAACACGCATACATCATAATAAAAATGCCTACGCTAAACCTATTGGGACCCAAATGGGACCTTGTACAAAAAATAAATAAAAGAAATGCTATATGGAAATCAACGCTAACCCTAACTCGAATATGCAAAAGATGAAATCACGTTTTAATGTGCAGCTGCAGGTCGAATGAAGCTTGACGGCGGAAAGGAGCAGCTGAGGATTTTGCTTGCAGGTAGGGGAGTACGCAAGGTTTGGCAGCTCGGAACAACACGCAGAGGACGCAGATAGGGTATCGATGAGATGGCTGTAGGTTGAGGGAAGCGTGCGAATGGATGGAAATGCAGGTTCTAGCAAAGGTGACTGCAGGTGCAGGGAAAGTTGGAGAAAGGAAGCTCGGATGTACAGGTTCGATGGCAGCTGAAGGAAGGTGATGCGTAGGATGGACGTGGGCTGAGGACGTTGGAGTAGCAACACGCAGGCAACGACGTAGCAAGGGTTTCGAAGAGCAGCGATGAGAGGAGTTGCAATCTGCGTGAGGGTGATTAGACGCAGATCTGGAGCTGTGGAGATCACGCATAGATGAGCCAGGTTAAGCAGCGAGGAAGGGAGAAACACGTGGGTAGGCAGAGCGAAGAGTATGGCTGCGTGGGATTTTTGGTAGCAGATGATGAATGCGTGGAAGATATGGGAGCTGCGGAATGGAGTGGAGTGAGATTGCTGGCTGCGGAATGGAGTGAGATGGCCAACATAGGCAGAAATAATGGATGCCGCGAGATTTTGCAGCGTGGGAATTTTACACAGCCTGCTTAAAAAAAATTTCAAATTTTTTCCAAAAACACAATGAAACCCCAAGCAGCAGAACTGTACACCTGCAAAAAACTGGTTTTGAAGCAAATATTCCTGCTAGAGCTGATCCTGAGGCCAGATCTTACCCTCCAGGGCCTAGATCTGGCTTCGGACAAAATGTTTTCTTCCAACCTGCAACCTGCAATAACAAAAACCGAACACCCAGAAATAAAATGTGCAAGAAACAAAACTAAAAACCCTAAAACCAGCTAAATAATTACAGTATTCACAGTTTAAAGGCTCTAAATAGCCAGATTTGTCAGTATGCCACAGAAATATTTTCAGAATTTTAAATTTAACATGAGATGCTTCAGAAAACCCTTCATGCATTCACAAGAAAAATTCAAATGATAAGCCCGGGATCAAAACTGGCTGGGCTCTTTAGAAAATGCTTTCTCGGGAGTTGGCTGGTTCAGCCGAGAACTTCCCCAAACGCTCGTTGATCTTCGAAATCTAGATTTTCCTGCACAGCTTACTTCACCCATTAACGAAGGAGAAAACGATACTAAAATCCAAATGTAATGGAGATACCTACCATCATATTAAGAAATTTAACTACCATTCAAACCTTAGCCTAAACAAGATACCTGTGTTTAAAATCACTCTTCATAAAGCTATCATCAATGGCTGAAATTAAAATCATGCACAGAAATAAAACATCATACAACATTTTCAGAAGAGTAACACCAGCAAGATTTCAACCCCAAAATCTTTCTTTATTGCACATGAAAAATGACTACAAGAGAGCTTTCTTTAGCACACGACTCTAAGATCGAAAGATCTCAAATGACTCCTGACACCCTATTTAAAGAAAAAATTCCCAACAGCTAGTTCGAGTGATCGATGTCAAAGTGATCTCAACCGTCGATGAGGATTTTAATCTCATCTGTTGAAATTTTAAATGCATTTTAATATATTAAAAATTAAAATTTTGTATTTATTTTCTCAAAACTTTGACTTATTATTATTTTATTTTATTTTAAAGATTTATTTATTTATTTTTATTCTATTTTATTTTGTTTTTTATTTTTTTATTATATTTATTGGACCCTCGAACTTAGCCTTTGGAAAAATCACTTAGGACCTAGGACTTATGAGGGGATAAAACATTTTCTAACCCTCAAGACACTTTACATCATGATTTTTTTTTACACTTTTACATCTCAAGGTGGGTAAACCCATTTGACATAGACCACCCAGTTCTGCGACACAAATATAATCTAGCAAGTCAAGCAATTTGTAATAACCTAACTAAATAGTTAGGATTATTTCCAAATTACTTTTACAGACTCGAAGCACACTAGGATTCCCCTAAGATTCTAATGACAAAATCCATTCTGGCTTTGGGGTTAGGCTGAAGGAAAACTCTGCCGACCATGGGTCAGTGAGACAAAAAACCTTCCGGAACGTAGATCATCATTAGAATATTAGGTTTACCTAGGCAAATACATACATGACACAGATCTGCTAAGATTATTTACAATTTACACATGCAGACTGGGTTTACAACATAACATGATCGGGCTGATGATGATAGTCGAATGGCATGGACATGTTGATCAGGTGCTATCCCTTTTGCAATAAAAAGGGGGTGTACTACTATGGGTAGTTGACACGTAGTGGTCAACATCTGGCTCTACTTGGGGACATGTTGTTGCACTGTAGGAATGTGAGAATCCAGAATCTGCATCCGCGCAACACACAATAAAACATAAGTAGCATCCATCCAAAAATCATCATATAACATTAAGCACAGGAAATATATAAGCTCTTCATTTATTAACTATCTAGTAACATGAAAAGTAAATCTAATCCTAAAACAGAAATGAAAATGCTAAAACAACAAGGAGTAGGATTAGAAATACAGAGGATGCCCCATGGCATCAGATGTGTTCAATATAGTGTATACTGAGCATTTGCCTGCTTTCGGGCAAATCTTTCGGCTGCATATCGGATGTGCCATGTCCAATTCTGCATACGGTAGGACTTTTTCCTATCCGAAAATCAAGTTGCTCGCGGCCGTCCGATGCATCAAATCGCCTTCTCATTCTCTTTCTCTTGCACTTTTTCTTCGTGGCGGGTTGTATTACTGATGATGTAGAACATTCTGCGTCAAAACTCTCAGACGAAGTATGTAAGATATGCGTGACATGTCTTTCTTCATCTTGCAACTGATCTTTATCGTTTTTAATTTTATCTAGATCACCTTCAATTAACCACCTTTCAATCGAACCAATGACCTCCTCATAATAAGATGGAGTTTGTTGTAGCAGATAAGGAGGCTTCTGATCTGTCGACATTCCCTGGTTTCTTTCATCCTCTGACCGTTGTTGAAATTTCTGAACTTGTATTGTAATGGCATCCATCTAAATAGAGTGTTCAACCTTCATAGCACTGATTTCCTTGGCATGGTCTTCCTCCATGGTCAATAACTTATTCTGAAGACATATCTGACTAGCTTCCATATCTTTTATTACTTTGTCGTCCTTTGTCTTTATGGTCATCAAGCAATGTTGCATAGAGTTTATCTCCTTCTTATGATTTGCTTGCATGGTAGCCAACTGATTATTATAATCGAATCTCATGATGGTCATTTCATCATCCATAGTTGACAACTTGTTATGAATAGCACTCATTTCTTCTTGATAACTTGCTTCCATGGTAGTCACTTGATTTGAATGATTGAGTTCCATGATCGTCATATTTTCCTCTAAGCCTGATAACTTGCTTTGCATAAAATTAATTTCCCTGTCATGATTAGCTTTCATGGTCTCAATTTCCTTAGCATGCTGACTTTTCATGTCAGTTACGTGATCAGAGTGTTTAATTTTCATTATTTCCATCTCCTTATCACGTTTTTTGAGGTGGGCGCATAAAGTTCTCATATCATTGGTGTAATCAATTACAAATTTTTCTTGATTGATCTCCATAATTTTACGCACCGCATTAGTTCTTCTATTATTTGCTTCTGATTTTCCCTGTCATTGTCGATACTGATTTTACAATTTGTCCCTGCTTTTCCACTATCATGGATTTGATCTGCAACGGTACAGGTGGATGGCACATTCTGATATGAAGAATTGTCTTGAAATCTTTCATCGACAGTTGGACCCTTCATAAGATTACTTTCATTCTGTAGCACAATTTTAGGGGCACAAGGCGAGCTATCTGGATAACCATATCTATCTTTAAAAGCATTGACAATGTCTTGTAAAGAAGTGAAAAAGTCTTCCGGACAATTGTTAAACCAATTCAAGGCATCACCCTCTAAAGAAAAGACAAATAGACGCATTTTGACATCTTCATGATCATACTGAGGAGATCTACAATATATGAACGTTATACGAGTAAAACTCCATAAATGCTTTCTAACAGCGACTGAATCACCACCCGAGAACAAAGGTAATTTGGAAATGGTCACTTCTGGAATATCCTGGAGAACATCAGTAAAATGACACGGGGTAAACGAATAATCCATGATGAATAATGAGGGACCAAATAGATTATAGAAAGAGATATCTGCTCAAGAAAATCAAGAGATGAAAGAAGTGGAGTCGCCACTTGAACATGAATCTAACTCTAGGATCCAAAAAGCAACAAACAAGCAAATATGAGGGAGGTTTCTTGTCTGGGAAAAATAAATGAAAAGAAATGGATTTGCCACCCAAACAAGAAATGATCCGAGAAGTCCAGGTGCTAAAGGTACGATTAAACGATATGACGAAAGATAGGGCAATGAAAAGATCAAATGACGCCAAAAAATGTTGGCCGTTTGACAGGCTAATGAATGGCGGAAAAGATGAGATGATGCCAAAAAATGTTGACTTTGCCGGCTCAAATGAATGATGACAAATGAGAAGATGAATGAGGAAATGTCGTTGAAACGTCGAGAATAAAATGTCCCCGGCAACGGTGCCAAAAAATGTTGTCGCACAGATTGTCTAGGCAGCGCGACAACACTCAGACCGGGGGCTGTCACCTTGATCCCCGATCTCTCCGTTTAAGTCGTCTCCCTGAAGCAAGCTAAGGGGGGTAGACCCTATGGGATAAAAGAAGACCAACTGGGAACCAACCGATTAGGGAAACACAGCAAGGCAATCGAATACTCAATTAAGGCTCAAGATTTATAATTTGATAAAAAATTATTAATACCAGTGCCTTATGGAGTCAATGAAAACCAAGTAATTAATTAGTTGCCACTGCTTATGAAGTAATTTAACGATTGCTTGAAAATATTTACAAAATATCCAACATGTAACGAGCATTATATGATCCAAGCAATGATTAATTTCACCAAATGTAAGATATTCAAAAGATGCACAAAGCTTTAGCAATTAAACTTCAAAAGATCAAATGCTTTAAATAACCATAAAATTTAAATGCTAACCAACTAGAATTTAAAAAGATTATACTTGAAATTCCAAATCTAGGAAATTTATCATTTTCCAATAGTTAAACTCCAAATAAAAATTTAAGTTCATTCAACTATAGTAAAATGATGAATACTGATACCACAACAGAGAAAAGACATCAGAAGAAATTTCCAATTTAATTAGTCTTTTTTCATAAAAAAAAATAAAAAATAAAAAATAAATAAATAAATTTAATATTTTAAATATTTTAATGATTTTTTATTTTATGATTAAAATCAAAATCATGAAATAAAAACTAAATTCTAAACTAAGACCAAACCAAAAAAAATTAAAAACCTTTTTATGAATTTTTTATTTTTTATTTTTTAAATAAATCTAAATCTAAATAAAACAAATAAAAGTCTAACTTTTAGATTTTTTATTTTGAAAATTTAATTTTTTTTAATTTTTTAATGATTTTTATTTTTATTTTCATTAAAGTCAAAACAAAAAATCTAAAAATGAAATAGAAAATAAGCAAAAGTATAACTAAACCTAAACTAAATAAAAATGAAACTTAAACTAAAACTAAAACCTAACTTAAAAAAAAAAAAATCTAAATCTAAAGCTAACACCTTATCATATATATGTAAAAAAAGGGAAAAAATATAAAATCTGAATTCTAAAAAACTCAAATCTAAATCAAAATAAAAATTTAAACTAGCCTAAAACTAAAACAACACACGCATATATCAAAATAAAAATGCCTACGCTAAACCTATTGGGACCAAAATGGGACCTTGTACAAAAAATAAATAAAAGAAAATCTATATGGAAATCAACGCTAACCCTAACTCGAATATGCAAAAGATGAAATCACGTTTTAATGTGCAGCTGCAAGTCGAATGAAGCTTGACGGTGGAAAGGAGCAGCTACATATTTTTGCTTGCAGGTAGGGGAGTACGGAGGGTTTGGCAGCTTGGAACAACGCGCAGAGGACGTAGATAGGGTATCGATGAGATGGGTGCAGGTTGAGGGGAGCATGCAAATGGATGGAAATGTGGGTTTTAGCGAAGGTGACTGCGGGTGCAGGGAAAGCTGGAGAAGGGAAGCTCGGATGTACAGGCTCGATGGCAGCTGAAGGAAGGTGATGCGTAGGATGGACGTGGGCTGAGGACATTGGAGTAGCAACACGCAGGCAACGATGTAGCAAGGGTTTCGAAGAGCAGCGATGAGAGGAGTTGCAATCTACGTGAGGGTGATTAGATGCAGATCTGGAGCTATGGATATCACGCATAGATGACCCAGGTTAAGTAGCAAGGAAGGGAGAAACACGTGGGTAGGCAGAGCGAAGAGTATGGCTGCGTGGGATTTTTGGTAGCAGATGATGAATGCGTGAAAGATATGGGAGCTGCGGAATGGAGTGGAGTGAGATTGTTGGCTGCGGAATGGAGTGAGATGGCCAACATAGGCAGCGATAATGGATGCCGTGAAATTTTGCAGCGTGGGAATTTTACACAGCCTACTTAAAAAAAATTCAATTTTTTTTTTCCAAAAGCACAATGAAACCCCAAGCAACAGAACTGTACACCTGCAAAAAACTGGTTCTAAAGCAAATATTCCTGCTAGAGCTGATCCCGAGGCTAGATCTTACCCTCCAGGGCCTAGATTTGGCTTCGGACAAAATGTTTTCTTCTGACTTGCAACCTGCAATAACAAAAACTGAACACCCAGAAATAAAATGTGCAAGAAACAAAACTAAAAACCCTAAAACCAGCTAAGTAATTACAGTATTCACAATTTAAAGGCTCTAAATAGCCAGATTTGTTAGTATGCCACAAAAATATTTTTAGAATCTTAAATTTAACATGAGATGCTTCAGAAAACCCTTCATGCATTCACAAGAAAAATTCAAATGATAAGCCCGGGATCAAAACTGGCTGGGCTCTTTAGAAAATGCTTTCTCGGGAGTTGGCTGGTTCAGCTGAGAACTTCCCCAAATGCCATTGATCTTCGAAATCTAGATTTTCCTGCACAACGTACTTCAACCATTAATGAAGGAGAAAACAATACTAAAATCCAAATGTAATGGAGATACCTGCCATCATATTCAGAAATTTAACTACCATTCAAACCCTAGCGACTAAACAAGATACCTGTGTTTAAAATCACTCTTCATAAAGCTATCATCAATGGCTGAAATTAAAATCATGCACAAAAATAAAACATCTTACAACATTTCCAGAAGAGTAACACCAGCAAGATTTCAACCCCAAAGTTTTTCTTTATTGCACATGAAAAATGACTACAACAGAGCTTTCTTTAGCACACGACTCTAAGATCGAATGATCTCAAATGACCCCTGACACCCTATTTAAAGAAAAAATTCCCAACAGCTAATTCGAGTGATCCATGTCAAGGTGATCTCGACCGTCAATGAGGATTTTAATCTCATTCGTCGAAATTTTAAATGCATTTTAATATATTAAAAATTAAAATTTTGCATTTATTTCCTCAAAACTTTGACTTATTATTATTTTATTATTTTATTTTATTTTTAAGATTTTTTTAATTTATTTTTATTTTATTTTATTTTGTTTTTTATTTTTTTATTTTTTTATTATTTATATTTTTTATTATTTTTATTGGACCCTCGAACTTAGCCTTTGGAAAAATCACCTAGGACCTAGAACTTATGAGGGGATAAAACATTTTCTAACCCTCAAGACACTTTACATCATGATTTTTTTTACACTTTTACATCTCAAGGGGGGAAAACCCATTTGACATAGACCCTCATAGACCACCCAATTCTGCGACACAAATATAATCTAACAGATCAAGCAATTTGTAATAACCTAACCAAATAGTTAGGATTATTTCCAAATTACTTTTATAGACTCGAAGCACACTAGGATTCCCCTAAGATTCTAATGACAAAATCCATTCCGGCTTTGGGGTTAGGTTGAATAAAACTCTGCCGGCCATGGGTCGGCGAGATAAAAAACCTTCTGGAACGTAGATCATCATTAGAAGATTAGGTTTACCTAGGCAAATACATACATGACACAAATCTGCTAAGATTATTTACAATTTACACATGCAGACTGGGTTTACAACATAACATGATCGGGTTGATGATGATAGTCGAAAGGCATGGACACATTGATCAGGTGTTATCCCTTTTGCGATAAAAAGGGGGTGTACTGCTATGGGTAGTTGACACGTAGTGGTCAACACAACCAACAAAAAAGAGGGCAACCCAAACTTGTCGTAATCCAATGGACAAGATTTTTCAGCGTGAGCAGCGAGATGAGGTTGATCTTACATTGGCATTCTTTTTCTATCTCAACTTCATTTCTTTTAATGTTGCATGGTCTCCTTTGTTTATTGAGATGTGTCGAGCTCTAGTTGGTAGGGCTCCAATTGGGTATGTGCCTCTAGGTTCAGAGAAACTTAGAACCACATTGTTGGTTAAGGCGAGGAAGGAGGTGGATAAAATTCTACAACCTATTAAATCATCATGGATCTCATCTGGTATCAGTATTTTTTCTGATGGATGAATAGATACAACACACCATCCTCTCATCAATTTCATGGTATATTCTCAAAATGGACCGGTTTTCTTGAAAGCAGTTGATGCTCTTGGACAATACAAGAATGCACAATATATGGGTGAGTTGTTTATTAAAGTTACTGAAGAAGTAGGCGTTGAAAGTTGTGTGCAAATCATCACAGATAATGCACCTGTTTGCAAAGCAACTGGCTTGATTGTGGAAACTAAATATCCACAAATATTTTGGACACCATGCATTGTTCACTCTTTGAATTTAGCACTCAAATCTATTGCTTCAGATGTGACATGGATTGGCAATCTTACTGAGGATGCATGCCATATCCGAAATTTTGTGCGAAACCATACCAATGCTCTCACAATATATAGAGTACACACATCTATCATTGTTAAAGATTGCAGATACTCAGTTTGCTTCCTCATTCATCATGCTTAAGAGGTTGAAAGAGGGGAAGGCTGCTCTTGGGGCCATGGTTATTTCAGATCTTTGGTCTTTTTGGAGAAAGACGGATCAAACTGCTTCAAAAAAGGTAAAGGACACAGTGTTAGATGATGGTTGGTGGGAGAGGGTGGATCTTACCATAAAGATCATGAACCCTATCATTTCTTTCTTGCGGTTTGCAGACACAGACCAGCCCATCTTAGGAGAGGTTTATGAGGGTTGGGATTCCATGATTGAGTTTGTGAAGAGAGAATGAGTGCCTTGGATATGAGACATCAATAGAGAGCTTATGGTCCACCATACAGGATATTCTTATCTCTAGGTGGGATAAGAATTGCACACCTTTGCATTGCTTAGCTCACTCTTTGAATCCCAAGTACTACAGTCAAGAGTGGCTCCATGGTGGGACCTCACACAGATACCCTCCTCACATGGATGGAGAGATTTCACAGGGGAGGAAGATAGCATTCAGAAGGATATTTCAGGATAGAGCATCTTTTCTTGAGGTGGAGGAAGGCTTTGTAGAGTTCTCCACTGGCACCAGGAGATTTGGGGGGTATGATGTACTTGGAGATAGGGGGGTCAAAGGTGCCTATGCTTGGTGGGCAACTCATGGGGCAGCATGCCCTATTCTACAACAGTTAGCCTTGAGGGTCCTCTCTCAAATTACTTCATCTTCTTGTTGTGAGAGGAATTGGAGCACTTATGGGAATCTATATAGTTTGAAAAAGAGCAAGCTTGAGCAATCCAGGGTGGAGACAATGGTGTATGTGCACACCAACCTTCGTCTTATTTACAGGCAGAGACAGGAGTGGTTGAAGGGAAAGACAAAGATGTGGGATGTGTTTCCTGATGATATGGGCTTGGACGACAGTGTTGAGTTGGCATTAGCCAACATGGATCTTAATGACCCAGTGCTAGAGCCAGTGACTTTTGATGATGAGCCACAGTATCTTGAGGGGTCATCCTCCACACCAACAAATGCAGCAGCAGATCTTGGATTGGGCATAGAGGAGGAGGATGGAGTACAGTCAGATGGCAGTGGCAGTGATGGTGACTATGACATAGAGGACATGGACTATTGATAGAGTGATGAGTCATGGACTCGTGGCTCACTGGCTAGTGGCTAGTGACTCGTGAGTCATGACCAGTACCGAGCTATGATATTCCTACTTATTTTGTATCTACTCTTTTGTATTTTCCATTGGCATTCTCTCAGGAGTCAGTATCTACTATCTATGTAAACACTGAACAGTAATACATTTTGATTTTGATGACTTAATGGAAAATCTGCATTTTATGGTTTTAATATCTAAGTTCTAAATTTATAGTTAGTAGTAAGTACTTAGTAGTTTCTTATGTGCTTGTAAGTTGTACATGAACAATGAACATTGAATATTCAAGAATCAAGACCAAGCATATCACATTCTAATTTCTAAATAGTAAATTCTGATTCTATTTATTTTTTTAAAATGAACTATGAACTTTGAAGTAATTATATTTTAATTTGATTAGATAAGCTGCAGCCTGCAATTTAATATGGATAAAAAACTATATTTCGGTATATATATATATATATATATTATTTATTAAATATATATAAAATGTGTCCCTTGTGTCCTGTTTCTAGGTCGCTGCGTTTCGTATTGAATACTTGTATTTACGTGTCCTTGTGTCATGTGACTTAGCTTGGAACAAATTTGAGATGCATGGGGGTTGCAACAAAAGCCATACTCAAACTAGAAGAACTTGCTTCACTTCTCTCCAAGGTGCATCAGTTAGATGGGAAGAGCTTGGTTTGGGCTCTAAAACCAGCCATGCTTGCTCTCATACAACACAAATTTTTGGAGCATCCTTGTGTAGGGGTCAAACTTCTAGTTGCTTCTTGTCTTAGTAGTATCATGATGTTGACCGCACCTATACCTCCTTACAGTGATGGCCTTATGAGGAGAGTCTTCAGATTAATAGTGGAGACCTTTCAGGATTTGGATAATAGTGAGGGTCCTACCTTTGGGAAGAGGCTAGAGATTCTAAAAGTCATGGCCTTGGTTAGGTCTTATGACCTCATGTTTGAGTTGGAGTGTGACAATTTGATCATGCAGATGTTCCAATGCTTCTTTAGCATTAGGAAACATCATCCTGATACAGTCATAACACACATGCAGTCCATTCTATCCTCATGTATGGGAGGCCATGATGCCATTTGCAGGAGGTTGCAGTCTAAGTTGTTGGCTATTTGGAGGGAGGAACAGTTGGTTTCACCTGCTGCCTATAAACTAGCCGAAAGGTTAGTTGAGCAGAACATTGGACTGTTCAGGAGACGGTTGACCCAAGAGGAGTTGCGGTGGATTTATGGTGACCAACCATGCAGCAAGAACGAGCTGAGGAGGAAGGCTCTTTGCTTCATTTGCAAGGAACCTTGGGGACCTGACCACTCATGCTTGAAAGATACAAAGGAGATGGTAGAGGTAAAGCATGAGGATATTCCTTCTGCCTTTCAAGATGAGGACTCTTCTTTGGATGAGTCCATGGGGTCATACGAGGGTGCCTCTGGGGAGCATGAGTAGTCATGTGGAGTTATTGACAGCAGGCCAGATCTATATTCCAGTTTGTATGATGGATGACCAGTGAGTGGACCCTATTGGAGACATTCGGGATGATGAGTCACCAGTGATGATTCAACAGGAGAAGCATATGGTGGAGCATGAGTCAGCTGAGGAGGATGATATGCACAGTATGCATGATGAGCCCATGATGGAGGATGATGAGCAACTATCCTTGGGGCCAACCATCGATGAGGAGCAGGCAGATATACAAACAACTCGCAGGGTGGCAATATTTGCAGACACATGTCCTCAGGAGGTGCGAGGGCTTGATGGGATAGCTTTGCATGAGGTTGGTAGACTGGAGGAGCATGGAGTTTCGAGCCAGATGAGGGTGGATCTTTTTGATATGGTGGTGCATCCATCTTTGGGCCGACCCACTAATGAGGTGCAGGTGCTTGCACAGGCAGCTGGCAGAGCTACAATATTTTCAGGGAGAAACCCTCTCCAAGAGTACATGGACAAGGCTTGCAATTTGGCCACTTGTACCCATTACAGGGAGAGAGGCTGGGTTTTCTCTATGGATATTGTTCACTGAACAAGTAGAGTTGCGTCAGTGGGGCACCATGCAGCATAGGGGACTTATCACATACACGACACCTATGCATCCGATCCGTCCCAGGGGATGGATTGATGAGAGATCATGAGTTGGTATCCTATTGATGGTGTGATATTGTTAAAATTGGAAACTAGGGCAAAACTCCATGTGGGTCATCTTATTAATGGCAGTTGATATTTTTCTTGGGTCCCTCTCATCGAGAGGTGTAGGATTGATCTAAAGATCATCCGATTCCGATAAGTATTCATGGAAATATGAATTTATTTGTGTTATGGGACAATTCCTCAAGGTCAGCCAGCAACCAAATAAACCCACTGTTTTAAAATTCGGCCAAATCGAATCCGAAACGGCTGAGTTGATCTGAGTCATTGAAAAATTTTATGAGCCAGCAAAAAAACCAGTTCGGGAGGCCGAGTCATGACTGACTCGACCGAGTTATTGCATGACTCGGCCGAGTCAGTCATGACTTGGTCAACCCGGCCGTTTCCGCATCTACTCGGCCGAGTCATTAAATCCGGCCAATCACCCAAAAAAACAGCGATTTTTCTAATTTTTTTTAACTTTTTAACATTTAGCTGATTGTTGGGGACTCCAAGGTGTTTTCTAAATTGGTTAAGTGCTATTTGGGGTCCATTCCCCTCTCCTAGTATTGATATGCTATTCAAATTTCATGGTAATGTTAAATTCTTAAAGTAAAAGTGACATTCTCTGTTAAGGAGAATGTCACTTTTACTTAAATTTTTAACATTACCATGAAATGACTCAGGATGTTTGAGAGTGGTTTTGACCTCATTGGATTTCATATGGAGAAAGTAGAATTTTAGATTTCATTCAAAATCCAGCAAACTTATCAGTTTTTCAGGATTTCAGGATTGGAGGATTGCAATGTTTCCATTGAATTTTGTCATGTATTAGGGTATGGAACTCGTATTTAATCAAGAGCACCAATCCCTCTATGTACCTTGATGTTAGTGACATTGGTTGTTGAACTCCTCTGGGATTCGCTCCCAAACCAAGAGCTTCTGAAAATGTCGCTCTCGCTCCCGTTTTCGCTCTCGCTCCCCACTTTCGCTCCCGCTCCCAAGTAACACTGAGCCAGATGATGTTGGCAACTCTAGCAGTAGCCAGTAGTACTGGTCACAAACTTTTGTTGTAGAGGCCATTTATAGCCTCCTTGGTTATGTGTTTTTGTTTTGATCTCTATATCATCATCGTGTATGTATTGGACAGTGCACTGGGTGCCATTTTGATATAATGGATATATTCATGAGCCTACTTTGATCATATGTTGTCTTCTATCTATATTCTAATGCTGTGTGTTTGGAAACATGAATGAAAATCTTTAAAATTATGTGTTTTTATAAAAAATAAATATTTAATGTATTTTTTACAACAACCGAGTCATTGAAATCGAGCCGGCCGAGTCGATACCAAGTAAGAGTCAGAGTCGGAGTTGACCCTCGGCCGAGTCGGAGTCGGAGTCGGAGTTTTTAAACATTGAATAAACCCCACATGTGCTCAACATTTTAGTATCAATAGAGGTGCCTTGAAAGTCATTTGGACACACTCACTTGGGATCTCTTCCTCTCTACTTGTCTTTGGGTTTTGGTGAGAGGGGAGATCCTAAGGGAAAATGCTGCCTAATGGAGAAAGGTTCTATGCTATCTAGAGGGAGTGCCCTAGGCTCTACGCTGCCCTAATGAAGAAGCCCTAGACGCAGGAGGAAAAGGACATCTAGCATGGTGAAGGAGGCCTAACAACAGACCTGATGTAGTCCTATCATGCCCTAATCTATACACTGTTTTGAAAGGGTTTGAGACAACCCTTAGACGCAGCAAAAGGGATACCCTAACAGCAATAAGGAGGCTCCCATTCGCTGCCCTAACTTGCCCTCATACGCTGTCCAAAGGAGCCCTTATACGCTGCCCTAATCCGTTGTCATAAGGAGGCCTTAAGTATGCCCTAGCCACAGATATAAATGGAGACTTAGACGCAGATGAAGGAGAGCTCTAGCAGCCATTAAGGGAGAGGTCTGGCCGCAGTTAAAGGAGGCCTAAATCCGCAGTAAAGAGAGGCCAGATCCACAACAAATGAGGAGACCTATACGCAGCTAGGAGAGGAGGCCTAATCTACAGTCAAGAGGATCTCTTATACATTATCAAAGGGAAGTCCTAATCTGCCATCAAGCATAGCCAAGATCTGCAGCGGAAATCTAAGTGTGCTATAGGTGACAGCATGGAAATGTGTGTTGTAGGTGTTACAATTGGACAACACTATAGATGTACATGATCAAATAGGACAGCTGTAAGCATGGTGAAGCATGGACAAAAACAAGCATAGTGTTGCAAGTACATTGGGACAATAGTATAGTACTTGGTGCAGCCAGTACACAAAACAACAATGAAACTTGGTTGAGCAAGCAAATATGACAGCTGCAAGCATGATGACACATGGGACAGTTGTAAGCATGGTAAAGCATGGAGAGCAGCAAGCATAGTGCTGCAACTACATTGGGACAACAATATAGTACTTGGTGCAGCAAGTACAAAAAGCAACAATGGTGCAGCAAGCACATGGGTGACAACATGGTGCAATAGTGGCACAAGGTACAACAGTGCCAAACACTGGGACAGTAGTGTAACATGGTGCAGCACGGTGAGGTGTAGCATGATGATGAGATGCAGCACAATGATAGGTGAAGGAGTCACCTTGGAGAATCAGTTGAAACAGCTTGTCTTCAACTGATCTCATGTATCATCTTCTTAGATATGATCTATGCTCTTATCTAGAGAAGTCAAAGTGTTGACTTCTGTTGTAAATGTACTATCTCTCTCTATCACTCTACTGAACTATTGAAGAACATATAAGAAGAATTGATCAAGGGTTTCCCCACATTGGGGTTTGTCCCTGGCTAGCGCCACATCTTGTGTCTTCTTGTCTTGGCTTGTCTTCTGCGATTTATGTTTATGTTCTATCTGCAATTTACATTAATACTGATGTGATTGCTAATCTGGAAAAGATATTAAGCTTACTGTGAAAATTGAAATAAATTGTTCTAAGCATAGAACACACCTAAAATTTAACATGGTATTAGAGCGAGGTTAAGACAAAGCCCAAGAAAGAGTGGAAGAGCAATCACCGAAGATAGTTGGGAAAGGACAAAAGGATCAATGGATTCCTCATCCCTCTTCAAATTCACCAAGGGTGAAGTCGAAGCAGAGAATATTATCAGAATGGCGCAGCGGAAGCTTTTGATGGCTTACCTAAAGATCACTTCAATGGGAAGTCTGGTCTAAGGGTGGAAGTAAAGGCAGATGCCTTGCTTGCAATAAGTTCGGCCTTTATGCGAAGAAGTGTCTGAAAGGTAGGGACACATCACTTGATGATGATAAGAATCATTCCAGGGACATCTTCAATGATCAGAGGAATGACATGTAATGCAGGTCATCAAGGAAACGACCAACTCTTCAAGAAAGCAAGGAACCCCAGCTATGAAGAATCAAATGTTGTTTTTGATACGATAAAGAAGTGTTATCTTGTACTGGCCCTCTCCTTCAAACTCTTTGGGAATCTAGCTTATTGATTGTAGTGCTTCAAGGCACTTCATCGGATAGAAGGGTGCTCTCTCTAATTTGCTAGATATGGAAACAATCGTGGGATTATACTTGGAGTCAATGCCACTTATCTCGAAAAGGGTGTAGGGAATGTTACCCCTCAATTGAATGGCAGTAACTCGATTCATTTACAAAATCTCTTTTATGTACCTGATCACAAGAAGAACCTGGTGTCCATTTCGGCAATAAAAGTCAAAGGTTACAGGGTGGCATTCATCGATGGAAAGGGATGCCTGAATTCAAGAAGAGCATGAAGGTACATGTCTGAGATGTACCGAAGGAAAATCTTACAAGGGGACCATTCTCCTCATGTAGTAGGTCCACAAGTTTGGAACAACTCAAGGAGTTTGAGATTCATGATTGGGAATCTCATGTACACTGGTGGAAGAAAGCCCTATATGGCTTGAAGCAAAACACCCTGGGTGTAGTATGAGAGGATTGATAACTATCTGATGAAGCTGAGATTCACTAGGAGTGAAACTGATCCAAACCATTGCTCAAAGGTTATGGATGATAGACCTCTCATACCGACACCTTCTGAGGACGACCTATTTCAGACAGGTGCAAACCCTCTCATTTGCAGAAGTAAGAAGGGGTTGGATTCTGGATGTGGAATGGTAAACTGCAAGCCCGTGACTACCTCAAGGATCTTAACTTTCAGAAGTTATATGGTAGTGATGCTGGACGAGATTTGGAAAATGCCTCTGAGTTTTATAAAATCATTCGCGTTGATGTTCTTGGTGAACTTCCGTCCGGACATATGTTTTGCAGTTAGCATGATGAGCTCATATATGGTTGAGCCTCACTGGATTGGTGCCAAGAATCTTCTGAGATATCATCGGGGCACAATCTCTCATGAATTGAGATACATTGCCGGAAATGTGAAGCTGCATGATTATTCGAATGCTGACTGGGCAGGCAGTGTGGAGGATCGTAAGAGCACTTCTGAGTGTTGGTTCTCTTTGGATTCTGCTTCGATATCATGGATGAGCAGGAAGCAGAAGTCGATTGCTATAAGCAGCACTGAGACCGAATACATAGCTACGAGTATGATCTCATGTTAAGCTGCCTAGTTGTGGAAGCTCTTCAGCGAGCCGTTTGTACACATGATGGATACCACTGTGATCCTCTGTGTCAACCAGGGGGGAATTCGATTGTTGAGGAATCCCATATTCTATGATTGCTCTAGCATATAGTCATCAGATACTACCTTATCTGCGATATGGTACGTCGATGAGCGAGGAGGCTCCATCGCATTAAGACTGATGTACGAGTCGCAAACATTCTGTCAAAGCCCTCGAGAAATGTCAAATCTATGACTTTCTCGAATGACTTGGAGTCATTGAGAGACTTTCTTATAAGGGTCCTGCATGTTGCATGCATTGAGCTCTGGGAGCTATGGGGGGCATGGGGTACTTACTAGAGCAACACACGACCATAGGGCGACTCACCCTCCCCTAATGGTGCGCTGTGTACAGGGTGAATGGCTCAGCCTTCCCCTGTGATACCCCGAGGCGACTTTGGGACTGGATGATTAGTTCTCTTGTCGAGGCATTCCTATCCATGCAGTCTGGGACTCATGGGAAGTACCTCTCATCTGATCATTGAGCAAGGAAATGGGGTTAGGAACCATAATAGTACTATCGATGAACTCCCTATGCTAGGATGGCCTCCATTGATCTGGGATCAATGAAACTGATCTGGGATTAGTATGAGTGGTTTGAGACACTCTCTTGTGATATTGATTTAGGATCAATGAAACTGATCTAGGATCAGCATGAGTGGTTTGAGACACTCTTGTGATATTGATTTGGAGTCAATAAAACTGACTTCGGGCCAGTAAAGAATGGTATGAGACATTCTCGATCAATTCTTCTTCTTCATGGTTCAGCGGAGCAGAGCAGTGCAAGGCACTGATGGTAGAGAGTACAGTCGAACATATGGATCAGCGGATGGAGTTCTCCCTAGTTGAGAGGGAATGTTAAAATTGGCAACTAGGGCCAAACTCCATGTGGGTCATCTTATTAATGGCAGCTGATATTTTTCTTGGATCCCTCTCATCGAGAGGTGTAGGATTGATCTAAATATCATCTGATTCCGATAAGTATTCATGGAGATATGAATTTATTTGTGTTATGGGACAATTCATCAAGGTTGGCCAACAACCAAATAAACCCCACATGTGCTCAACGTTTTAGTATAAATAGAGGTGCCTTGAAAGTCATTTGGACACACTCACTTGGGATCTCTTCCTCTCTACTTGTCTTTGGGTTTTGGTGAGAGGGGAGATCCTAAGGGATAACGCTGCCCTAATGGAGAAGGGTTCTACACTATCTAGAGGGAGTGCCCTAGGCTCTACGTTGCCCTAATGAAGAAGCCCTAGACGCAAGAGGAAAGGGAGATCTAGCACGGTGAAGGAGGCCTAACAGCAGACCCTAATGCAGTCCTATCATGCCCTAATCTATACGTTGTTCTAGAAGGGTTTGAGACAACCCTTAGACACAACAAAAGGGATACCCTAACAACAATAAGGAGGCTCCCATTCGCTGCCCTAACCTGCCCTCATACATTGTCCAAAGGAGCCCTTATATGCTGCCCTAATCCGCTGTCATAAGGAGGCCTTAAGTATGCCCTAGCCGCAGATCTAAGGTAGGGTTACAACTGAGTTAAATGTGCCCTAGCCACAGATCTAAATGGAGACTTAGCCGCAGATGAAGGAGAGCTCTAGCAGTCGTTAAGGGAGAGGTCTAGCCGCAGTTAAAGGAGGCCTAAATCCACAGTAAAGAGAGGCTAGATCCACAGCAAATGAGGAGACCTATACGCAGCTAGGAGAGGAGGCCTAATCTACAGTCAAGAGGAGCTCCTATACGTTATCAAAGGGAAGTCCTAATCTGCTGTCAAGCATAGCCAAGATCTGCAGCAGAAATCTAAGTGTGTTGTAGGTGACAGCATGGAAATGTGTGTTGTAGGTGTTACAATGGGACAATAGTATAGATGTACATGATCAAATAGGACAGTTGTGAGCATGATGAAGCACGGACAACAGCAAGCATAGTGCTGTAAGTACATTGGGACAACAGTATAGTACTTGGTGCAACAAGTACACAAAACAACAATGAAGCTTGGTGGAGCAAGCAAATAGGACAGTTGCAAGCATGATGAACATGGGACAGTTGTAAGCATGGTAAAGCATGGACAACAACAAGCATAGTGCTGCAAGTACTTTGGGACAATAGCAAAGTACTTGGTGCAACAAGTACACAAAGCAGCGATGGTGCAGCAAGCACATGGGTGACAGCATGGGGCAGCAGTGGCACAGGGTACAACAATGCCAAATAATGGGACAATAGCGCAGCATGGTGCAGCACGGGGAGGTGTAGCATGATGACGAGATGCAGCACAATGATAGGTGAAGGAGTCACCTTGGAGAATCAGTTGAAGCAGCTTGTCTTCAATTGATCTCATGTATCATCTTCTTAGAGATGATCTATGCTCTTATCTAGACAAGTCAAAGTGTTGACTTCTGTTGTAAATGTACTATCTCTCTCTCTATCTCTCTACTGAACTATTGAAGAACATATAAGAAGAATTGATCAAGGGTTTCCCCACATTGGGGTTTGTCCCTGGCTAGCGCCACATCTTATGTCCTCTTGTCTTGGCTTGTCTTCTGCCATTTATGTTTATGTTCTATCTGCAGTTTACTTTAATGCTAATGTGATTGCTAATCTGGAAAAGATATTGAGCTAACTGTGAAAATTGAAATAAATTGTTCTAAGCATAGAACATACCTAAAGTTTAACAGATATCCTCAGTCAGTGGTGTAGTAGAGCAGGGACCCCCAGACATGTCAGAGACTACATACTCCAGTTGGCAGTGGGATACAAGTCGACAGCTCTTCAACATTCCATCCCGACATCAGGAGAGTAGGATTAGCATTGGATTGAGTCAGGGGTTGGACTAGAGAGAGGTGATGAGTTGGTACGCAGTCGGTGGGGCAACATTCACAGCCAGAGCTATAGCACCGCAAGAGTCGTGGAGCATTGATGCTTGTTCTGGGTGGCATTGGGATCCAAGAGGATTTGTTGATGACAGGTTCAATCAGAGATTGGCCTGGGATCCGAGCATTGAGGGGTCCATTCATGGTGGGTTGACACAGAGGCAGAGCATCACCCAGTGGTTCGTATGGGATCCAGGCATTGGGTCTCAGTTGTGTTGGGCCACCAGACTGGTCCACAGATTTGGATTGCTTGAGGGAAAGAAATCTTGGGGCAGGAGGACTTGTAATGTTCCTTTTTTTGGTATTCCTCATGGCATGGTTAGGATGGACTTTCAGGGCTGGGGCAGAGAGGTCACAGGTGCAGGTTTACTTCATCAGTGGGCCCAGAGGCTTCAAGAGGTGTTTCATGGGGTTTTGAGGAGTTTTTATGAGGTCCGATGGCATTCTCTTAGTATATTCCATCATCCGCACAGTTTGCCTTTTGTTCTGTTGCATTCCGACAACTTTTAAAAAACTGAGTTATTAATGGGCTTGACTCCATTAATTTCGCTTAAGGTGGAATTTCAGGAGGAATACTTGGCAGAACACCTTAGTATAATAGCTCGTTGGAATCAAAACAAGAATATCTATAGGATGGGATGGCTAGAAGTGATTTTCGGTGGCTTAAGGAAACACGGTGGCTAATTTACCATTTTCCCACATTAAAAAGAATATTTAATTAAGGGAAATGTGTTCAATGATTAAAATAATAATAAAACAAGAGCTTCTAGAGGGGTCCATCAGATTTATAAAAAGAGGAGGAGGAGGCCATTAGAGGACATCTTGGATTTGATATTTCTTCTTGTATGAGAGGTTGAGAACCCGGTTCTCTACTCCAATAGTAGCCCCAGGACGGAAACCCTCGGGTGATTCAATGAGATTGGGCAAGTACCCATCTCCCCTTGGTGAATTCATCTAGAATTCATAGGAGAGCTCAGCAGTGGTATTTCAATTCAGTTTTGGATGGCCAGCACAGTATGGGAGCAGATTCTTGAGCCCAGTTTCCCATCTCGGCTATTCTATTATATCAGCTTGTAAACCCTAGTTTATATTATAATAAAGCTGATATTATTTTCTGCCCATTGTTTCAATGAATTGCATGCATTCTCTTATTTTGTTTTACATGGCAATATTCTGTAAATTGAATGGAAATTTTATGGAGAAATTGTGGTTGAATTAGTTTCCTCTGCAAAATCTGCAAAATATTCCGAAAGGGATATTACAATCTCTTTCTCAAAGAGATCAAGGATTACTCTTGTAGAAAAGAATCTATCAAGTAGTAGTCTTCTATCATCTATATCACTATCAAGTTAAAGGAGGAAGCAAGTGGAGAAAGAAACATCTACTCAAGTAAGTATATGACTTCATCTGAATCTATCAAAATGTCTTTTTGCAAGGAGAGCAACAAATTAGTTGGGGCTTCAAATTTTCTTGCATGGAAGAAAAGAACAGACCTAAACCTTATTGAGAATGAAGTCATGGATCACATCAAGGGGTCAATAACTCAACCTCCCAAAGAAGATACTCAAGCACTTGCTAAATACATGAAAGGGGAAGTGAGGGCCCAGAGGATTCTCATAGAATCCATCAAAGACTCCCTCATCCCATATGTATCAAAATTAGACACTTCAAAAGATATATATGACAAATTGGTAGAGTTTTTTTTTGTAAGTACTGCAGGAGAAGTTATCTCTCTAAGGCAAGAACTCTACAAATTGAAGATTTCAAAGGAAGAAGGAATAGCCTCATATTTCATGAGGATTTCAGAAATAAGAGATCAACTTCAAGATCTGGGTGAAATAATGTCTGACAGAGAAATGACCATTGTAGTATTAAATGCACTACCAGAGGAATGGGGCAACTTCACTTCAAGTATTTATGGGAAGAAAGAAGCCACTCCTTTCCAGGATCTATGGTCATTGTGCAAGATCGAATAAACCAGACTAAAGGCAAAAACTGATGTAGGATCAAATGAGAAAAATCAAGCATATGCTGCTATGACAAAAAGAAAAGGAAAGTTTGGTAAATTTGGTCCTCAGAAGAAAAAGAAGAACATGGCTAAGGTTCAATGCTATGGATGTCAAGAATATGGGCACTATAGAAGAGATTGTCCTAAACTTAAAAGGGACAATAACAAGAGAAATAAGGAAGAAGCCCATATTACCAAAGAAGTGGAAGAACCAGAGACGAAGAATCCTGAGAAGGAGGAAGTGAGAGATCTCTCCTATGATTGAAATAATCTCCTTCACTAAAAAGTACTCTTTGAGTTGTGTAAATTATAGCTATCGAGATAGGAAGCATTATGAATAAGATAGGATGCATCATATTAGAAAGTGGCATCATGGTAGAAGCATTAGAAGTAAGAGTTTGTGACATAGGTAACATGAAGGATGTCTAGAACAAAATCTATGGTAGTCAACTATGTAGGATATAGCTCTTGGAAACCTCATTGAAATCTCAAGTGATACTTACAGAAAAAGAAGAAAGTCATCTAGGACAAGGCTCATCATACATCCGTCAAAAGGTAACATCTGCAGGATAGGATATGCAAGATCCTCAAGATTGTCTGATGGAATCTTCATTGTAAGGTTCACTGATCATGAGGGGAAAAAGTGTTTCATCAAGAATTCCAAATTTGTGGAATTCATGGGATGATGATATGATGACATAACAAAGAATTAGATCAAGGGAATGAAGCTCCTTCATTCAAAGGAAGTTGTTGCAAGAAGTCTGGATGACCCAAAGGAAAGATGAGGTATGTATGCTTACATTTGATATTATGGAAGTCATGTCATATGGTTGCAGATATCATGAACTAATGCTCTATTTTAAGAGCATGATCAAAAGAAAGGATCTCCTCCCTCAATAGGATGCAGGAATGCAAGGGTCACATATTCACTAGATGAAATCTGTAAAGACCATCTACTGAACTTCGAAAATAACCAGAACTAAATACGGTAATAACCAAAACAGAACAGAAATACAGTAACTGTAAGGAATTTCGAACACCTACCTGAACTGCTGCCTGCTCCGATGTAGTTGATGACGCCGCGGTTATTCTGATCCGATTACCGGGAAACCAATTCCTCCCAGCCAATCCAGTAAGCTTCTCACCGAAGCTCACTGCCCCCGTGCCCAGAACCTCAGATCAATGTAAAGCTCCCTCTGGTTTAAACTCCTGATTTCCTGGTTCTCCTCCTCTCCACTCTCCGTTTTTCTGTCCCCTTCTCAGCCATATCCCGGTGATTTTATAGTCAGGGCTAAGCGGTGGCCGCCCTGTACACCGACTCCACCGCTTACTCTCGCGGTGACAGCTTCCTCCAGCTGTGAGTCATCCTCCCGTACAGACGGTTCAGCTTTCCTTTATGTTTTTATGCGATGGTTTATATTTATAAGGTTGAAGATATTTATAACATTTGATCATCATATACATATTAACACTATTTATGTTATATGACATACTTTATACTACTTTGCTTATATTGATATGTACCTTATATATATATATATACTTTGTTTTATTTATATATATATTTTTCTAATAAATAAAGTTTAATTATGTTTGCTTTAATATAACTTTAAAACTTTAGATTAATTAATTAATTATTGATACCATACTAAATCTTTATTCTATTTTATAATTATCATTTTTTATTCCTTTATTATTATATTTTAGTATTATTATTTTTTATACAGGGGCACATAATATGTGCAATTAAAGATGGGTCGTTACATACACTCCCCCTTCAGAAAACTTCGTCCCGAAGTTAGAGAGTTTTAAGTTTATGATTTTGATGGATAAATTTTACCGTATCCAAGTTCCCAAGCTATTCTAAAATCATCCTATCCTTCCTAATCTCTTCCGCTCCCATCCTATCCGTCCTCTACTGGAGTATGCCATGGCGTCAGTTTTACTGACCTAACCATTCATAACTCTAAGGTGGCAGCGTCGATTATACCGACCTGATTCCCAGTAGGCATCCAGCAGTCATCATCACACGTCTAGGGGAGCGTGATTCACACAGTCCTCCCATGACCCCAGGGTTCGGAGGATAAACGGTGGGCAACACCTCCACCCCTCTCAATAGAACTTAGGGCTAACACCCTATCATAGAATCACTTGGAGCTTTAATTGTTCTGAGGTTCTGTCATCACGTGGTCATCCCGGTAATTGGATACTTGAATCTGCAATCATACACTCACTCATGCATTCGTAAAATGTGCATCAGCATATTCAAAATAACTCATGTATTATTCACATATGATACTACAGTATAACATATTTTACCATTTTCTATGCATGTCTTTTGACTTCCATCTAAAATGTATTCACTTCCTGATTTCTATGCCATTGATCATATTGACATGTAAAAACAAAACAGATTTACAATATCTTAATTTCTATTAGAAGTAAAATCCTTTAACTGTCTTAACTTTCCTTTGACAACTATAATTTAATAAAATGAACCACATATATCGTTTTGGTATCCATGTACCAGCAGGATTTAAACATATATTATGTCGCAAAATTTCACGTTTATCTATAATCATTCAAAATGTTTCTGGGTCTCTGATTGCAGTGAAGTAAATATATACTAAACATAGTTTAAAGTTCTTTCAAAGTTGACATAGATTAGGATATTTTTGACATATGTCCTTAGTATTTTCCCAAGTTGCTGATCCATAACATACATTCGCAACATGTCTTCAAGTACTTGATTTACTCTTTCAGTCGGCCCATCAGTCTCAGGATGGTAAGCAGTGCTTAAATTTAACTGAGTACCTAAGGCTGTCTGCATGCAAGTCCAGAATCTAGAAGTGAATCGCGAATCTCTATCGGGTATAATCTTCTTAGGTACTCCATGAAATCTAATAACTTCATTTATGAATACTCGAGCTATGTCAGCAACATCGTCATCCTTGTAAAGAGATAGGTATCGAAGAGTGAGATTTTCTCTCAGCCCTAGACTCCGAGAAAGGACAAAAAAAATGGCAGTTTTCAAACCTACGTCTCAGGTTATTAAAACTACATAAGACTACAAAGCAACCAAATTGACTATTGATTTGAAACATATTCATCTGGTTTATCAAATGGATCTTCACAGGCAAATAGGAGAAATGTTACGCAAAAGCTTAGCTAATACAGCTACTAATGCTTTAAAATTAGAAAATATGTTAACCAAAGGACCAACCAGCTGAAACAAGAGAAAATTTCCACGAAAACAAAACAGATGAGAATAGATAATTTGGAGCAGATTGTAATCAAATTGGGTGCAAATCCAAATGATTCCTCTTCAATACAAGCCTTGATTAGACCAAGAGTTACAGATATTCAAGTGCTCAGGAGAAAACTCAAAATATCAGCTCTAGAACATGTCAAAACACCAGAGACAGTACAGAAAGAGAAACAGCGATTGCTATCCCTGATTATCGACCAAAATAAACAGATATGAAAACAGGATCAAAAGTTAAGTAAAAGAGAAGAGTGAGCATATATGTGCAGCAATCACAACTGAAGCAACGACTACAGAGGGGGATCCATCAGAGAAGTTAGCAGAGACTTTGTCACGTCTAAGCATTTAATACCAAGAAATTGAAAATCTCAAAAAGATGCTTTCTATAAAGAATAATGAGATAAGGGATTTCAAGGATGATTTAGTAGATAAAAATGCGATCATCAATAAGGAGCAAGAAATAAAGGCTAAAATGCAAAAAGAATTTGACTAGTTCAGAAACCAATTAACAGGTACACAGTCACTGATTGAAGCCTAAGAAGTTACTTTAAGATGAAATAATTAATAATGTTGCTGAAAAGTGGGAATCAATTCTTGTGATTGGAGAAGAAGCACTATTGTTACAGAATACAGAGCGGTCAATTAAGACAGGTTCAGGCTCACTTGGGAGACAAACTACAAATTGCTATTAAACTGGTAAAATATCTGAATTCCAGGAGTAAAGAACAACTCAGAAAAGCAAGTGTGCAGGACAGGACTATGGTGTTTATGGAGGCCAACAAAATAATTATGAAAAGGAATTTTATACAACAAGTACAAGATAAATCTAAGTTGGTCAAAAAGGAGGTTGATGCTTTTAATGAAAAATTTCACATTTTGGAAGCAATGGGAATGCCATCCTGCTGGGATAAGGAAGGAAAATTATTACCTCCAAATGTTTACAGGTATCCGTTCCTTAAGTCAAGGCAGATTCAAGTGATTTCTTAGATATGACTGGCAAATTGAGTGGACATGATTAGTGGATAAAATGATGAATGACTTTTACATTCATTGTCAAGTTCAAATGGTGTTTCCTACTGTACCAGCGTATCAAAATAGACTGAGTTCGATTATCTTATAATTATCCAGCCGGATCAGAATGGGAATGGTTGATCAAATTGGGTCCATAAGTTTCTCAACCACTACAACAGAATTCATTATTCAGCTAAAGTAGGACAGATGACAGCTTATGATTGGACCGAGGAAGACATTTTCTATTTGAATATTAGATCCTAGAAAATGCCTTTTTGCAACAATTAGTTGTTATGTGCTTTTTGTAAAAAAAAATTCATGAATAACTCATGAAATGGGTTCATTTTTGGAGAGAAAAGTTTCTAATTTGTATTCAAAGACACTACTTTCATAAAGCTTTAATCAAAAGATTCCTCATTCAGCATATGACAGTTTGTTCTCTTTTGTGAATGATTGCTTCTTGTAAGTTTCATACTCTATTTCATGTGAACATTTTGAAGTTATATGAAACACCTGAGAGGTTAAGCTGAGGATCAGTTTCCCTTATATCTCCCAGCAAAGTTATATTTTATACTGAGATCTATGATATAATCAGGTTGTTTGTATCATACCTCTCCAGACATAAATTGTTGCCTTGATTTCATGTGACTAAATTCTGTTCTTTGTTAAACCATTATAATATTACTCTGTGTATTTTCTGCTATATCAGATAGCCGATATATTTAGGTGAATATTGAAGAAATCTGTTATATTTCTTCATTCTTCTTTCATTACTTTCAGCTCACTTAGTATCTGTCATAGTTGGAAGTAAGTCTTTTGGTTAAACATCTGGAGGGGGTTGTCTTTTACATCAAAGCAAGATTTTAAATCCATATGAACCCACACCTCCTGGTGCCTTGGCATAGTTTCCTAGCCAGAAGTTATCATCAAGGGAACAACACATACCATAACTAGTTCATAATTAAGAAACTTTATTAAACATACAATTCAGTAATTTTCAGAATCTTGACTCTTTTATCCAAAAGTGGATTAAAAATAAAATATAAAAAAAACAAGAGAGAAAACATCAATGATTAGCTAGGGGCCTTGCTTCATTGCTGATTACATCAAAGCATTTTGAGAAAACTGGTCAAAGATAGATCATCAGAGATAGATGGATTATCTTTCAGATTAGGTATTGTCATCTCATTTGGCAGTAAAAGCTAAAATATGTCAGAAAGGAGCATCAACATTCCTAAGAATAGAACATAAACTAGATTTAAGAATAAAATATTAGTACTAAAAAGGTTCCGACAGGTTCCACGAGCAAATTTTGACTATTTTGAGTAATAGCCGTAAAATTTACCATAGACATGTCCTGGTTTATGATTTCGATACTTTAATGGTTGATGCAAAACGCTTTTTGACTGTAATAGGATTTATAGAGGATTCATACACATTTATAATTCTAAAGTAACGAAATCCTTTTATTCACATTCAACACTGATGTACTTAGCAGTCCCAGGAGACTCATTCTTTTTTTTTTTTTTTTTTTTTTTTACAAATCTGGAAATCACAGAAGCTCACCATATTCCAGATCTGCCCTAAGAACTAGAAGTCTAGCTACACTATTTTCATACCTAAATCCTAGACTAGAGTTTGAAGCTATAAAACTGCAAGTTGAACCTTCTGACAGCATACTTTAAGACTCAAGAGCAGATTTATATGTGTGTAAAAATCTGTCTGTCAAACAGATAACAGAACCTTGAGATCATACCTTCATCCCTAATCATTTTTTTTTTTTTTTAGCCCATAACACAAGTCATACTTATCATCCCCATTTGAATAGGTTGATATATATATATATATATATACACTGAGCTAAATGTCATTCAACCCAAGACCCATTTCATAGTACCATCTAGATGCATGCAAGTTGTAACTACGAATATTTTATGACCATGCTATTGACATACTATAAGATGAATTATATTTGTCATCAAGAAAATGTAACCCTAATTTATTCAAGTGTCACGCACCAAAGGGTTATTCCAATAGTGTTTGCACCCTTAAGGGATTAGAGCATAAATATAATTGTATCAGTTTATTTCATAAAATCTTCTCCTAACAGGGTAGAATTTCTCCGAATGATTTATGGGTCTGGGAGATCTTATGTATTCTAGCCTCTCCACAAAATTTCGGAGCTAAAGCACATCGTATGCTACCCAAAATCAACAATATGCATCCTATGCATGAGGAATAACTTCATCTACCAGACTGTCATGGATAAGATAATTAGAATGAGAGCTTCTATATTTCTCTCATCATAACTTTCTCTTCTAACTACCTCATCAAGCCTAGTTTTAACTTTTAACCCAACGGTAACATACCACAACTTTTTAGAGTTAAAGCTTGTCTTTCTTTTGGGCTCCCCGACAGCATAAATTTTCTGATTTAACTCTGGAAATCCATCATTAACATATTCTGTGATTAAGTAAACATTTGATACCTGTATTTGGAAACTACAACCCCACCAACAATGTGGTCAGGTCAAGCCTTTTGGGCGACCATGAAACTACATTAACTTCCCAACCAAAATGTGGCTAAATTGACAACAACTCCAAAAGTTTCACCAAGCCATTAATTGTTCTCTTGTATTCAGAGTAAAATGTTTCACGCATCCCCTTGAAAACCTGAGGTTTGGACATGCAATTTTCAATTTTTAAACTCCTCTTTATAGTCATGAGCAAAATGCTTTTTCAAAAGTAGCTCAAACAACAGGAGCCTTGCACAGGAAATTCAGCCAACAATAAAATGCCTTAGACAAACAGTTTCAATCATTAAGGCCAACAAAATCAAGCTTTTCAAGTGCAATTTCACAGAACTAGATAATTCCTAAATGCTGCAAACTGATCATTTCATACAACAATTTGTCAAACCAAATAATACATAAAAAAAATCATATCAACTTTATTATTGTATCTGGTCATATTGGGATAACATCATTTATTGCCTATCACCGCAAGTTTTGTTACTCAAACTTATTTTTTGACTGTTGTTGATGTGGAAGCATTCATGACAAGTCAAAGTACGAATGTGAACAGCACACACCATGGAGAATTCAAACAAGATAAAAAATGAAGCATGGATGTAAGGCAAAGTGAAATAGCATGGGCACAGAAGAGCATGCTTGTGCAAAAACAGCTTGGAGCACTGTGGAGTAGCACACAATTAGAGGAAAAGGCACACTAGAGAGATAGACCAAGTAGATGAAGAAAAGTGCAAAGGATGGATTCAGGCAAGAAGATAAGTCAATAGGATAAGTGTGGGGACAAAACCAAGCCTGCAAAACTAGTGGGGTCTGGAGATGAATAGTGCTAGAATGAGCACATGGCTTGGCACTGAGTGGAAACAGCACAAAAGAAAGATGAAATGATATGTGCTAAATGGATGGATTCAAACAATGAGACACAAAATATGAACAGGCAACAAGGAAGACAAAAATCTCAGGACAATTCCCTACGCTCCTAAAACGATTCATGTTGCTACCATACCACAGGAGAAGAAATTTGAAATTGCTTGTGGCAAGAAGCTTGAGAAAGCTCAGTAGATAGTAGAATTATTTTTCTTTTCAGTTAATGATAGAGATTCAATAAGTTAGAATTATTTGTCTTTATTATGGCCCATTTTGTAAACATTCTATGAAAATTGAAGTTGAAACTGTTGACTGCAGTTTACAACTCTTTGGTCATGATGCTCTGTTTCATTTCATGGTTGATATTATCTACTACAGTTTATTGATGACAAATGTTATATATGTTGAAACTTGAAACTTGAAGATTGACGTTATGATTGATCATTTGATGACAAAGCTATAACTTATAACTGCCAGATGCTTGATGTTAATTGAGTACTAAAAGGTTGATGTTAATGATATCATTAATTTGGGACGCCACTCTTTTGTATAGTTCATTGGAAGGAGAAGAGCAATGCACAAAATGGCCGTCATTGCAAATATTCGTACACTGAAAACAAAATCCTGAGGAAGACCACGGCATCTAAGCCAGCCACTGCCAATATATCGTCTTCTGATGCTTCCCATGCCTTTTTTTTTTTACCAACTCGCTGAAGGTACAAACCTCTCTAATAAACTAAAATCTTTACTGTTTTGTCCTTCTGCAAGCTTACCAGGAAAATAAACATTGAAATTGACGGGCTGTTTTCTCAAGATGGAGTACAGAAAGAAAAATAATATGCATATGCCTATGTTGACACCCGCAGAAGTCAACAAAGCTGCAATATCCATGGCTTCTCAAGGTATTTAAAATGTTCTTTCCTCCGTAAAATAACGTCCGGTAAGACTTCTGGAACCGCAAAATAATGTCAACCTCGAAGATATCATTTATGGATCTTTGCAATACTCTGTTGCATTTAGAATTTTCCCAGCTTCGACAGTTCAACGTAGACACAACGTACTTTGAGACATGAGCTCAACCAACAAATAGATCCTCCTCTTCATCCCCGATTACTCTGCTATGATGTATCCTCCGTGTACCATGTAAATCAACCGCCTATAATATCCATATATAAACTCACTGACATGTTCCCATATGTATTTGGATAGTCTTATTTTCAACGGTTTCTATTTTAGTCGGGCCTCCTTCTTTCCGATGTTAGTTAACTAAATTACATCGGTTCTGGACTCGAACATGCTACGCTGCGACTAGAAAACACTTTTTGACAAATCTCAACGAATTTTTTTTATGGCGAAAAACCGTTTTAAAATCGGGCTCAGAGGCCAGAAGTTCGGCCAATTCTAACAGTATTTTCACTTCTTGAAAAAGGACATTGTCTTTGCTTCCAACATTCCGCGTATATTATAGTAAGATATAAAGAAAACGTTTAATTCGTTTTTATCGTTCTTTCGTTGGCAAAATTGGCTAGCATACCAGATACCGCCTAATTTTAAGGTCCGTCAGAATGCATATTATTTGAAAAGGCTACAAAGACTCCAAAACAGATTGCGCTATTCAAGCTCGCATGCTTCGATTACCGAATATAGCAAAGTGAAGGAAATTTAAACAGTTTTTTTTTTGTCTTAAGCCCTTTTCCGGGAAAATACAGGCGGACTGCAATATGAACTTCTGCAAATAAACGCAGCATACCCCAATTTCAAACTTAACATTCAGTTGCGGAATTTAAGCATTCTCATACCCGGTACTCTGTCGATCTTTGTTATACAGCAGGCGCAAAGTCGTTCGCCTCTAATTTGCTCACATTTAGATTAAAAGAACGAAAATTTCGTTCAAAATACTCGGACTCAACAATTACAATCATTATTTCTAATGAGGGATGCGGAGCACCGAATCCTCAAGAATATTAGGTCAACCTCGCCGCGAGGAAAGGGTTCTCAAACCGCTGAACGAGGGCAAATCCCTGTACCAATGTCTTTGTTCTGCAATTTTCAGTCTGGTTTATTATTATTGGGTCACACGCTCACTTAACCAGAAATTTGAAATTCTAGCCGTCAAACAGACGCTCAGCCAGTCGTTTATACGAAATTCTAGCTGCGTAGGGCCTGTGAGGTCCCGAAGGGTTTGAACGCAAGCTCCGATACCATGTGTAAAGGCCATCTACTGAACTTCGAAAATAACCAGAACTAAATATGGTAATAACCAAAACAGAACTGAAATACAGTAACTGTAAGGAATTTCGAACACCTACCTGAACTGCTGCCTGCTCCGATGTAGTTGATGACGCCGCGGTTATTCTGATCCGATTACCGGGAAACCAATTCCTCCCAGCCAATCCAGTAAGCTTCTCACCGAAGCTCACTGCCCCCGTGCCCAGAACCTCAGATCAATGTAAAGCTCCCTCTGGTTTAAACTCCTGATTTCCTGGTTCTCCTCCTCTCCACTCTCAGTTTTTCTGTCCCCTTCTCAGCCATATCTCGGTGATTTTATAGTTAGGGCTAAGCGGTGGCCGCCCTGTACACCGACTCCACCGCTTACTCTCGCGGTGACAGCTTCCTCCAGCTGTGAGTCATCCTCCCGTACAGTCGGTTCAGCTTTCCTTTATGTTTTTATGCGATGGTTTATATTTATAAGGTTGAAGATATTTATAACATTTGATCATTATATACATATTAACACTATTTATGTTATATGACATACTTTATACTACTTTGCTTATATTGATATGTACCTTATATATATATATACTTTGTTTTATTTATATATATATTTTTCTAATAAATAAAGTTTAATTATGTTTGCTTTAATATAACTTTAAAACTTTAGATTAATTAATTAATTATTGATACCATACTAAATCTTTATTCTATTTTATAATTATCATTTTTTATTCCTTTATTATTATATTTTAGTATTATTATTTTTTATACAGGGGCACATAATATGTGCAATTAAAGATGGGTCGTTACAAAATCAACATAATATGTCCTCATATGAAGTATGAGGTGGTTGACTACAATTGAGGAACTTTGATTGGAAGCTCCTGGGAATGAAATGTGTGAAGAAAGGAAGGAAGAGATCGTGGAATATGCAACAATGGTAAAGGCAATCAACATCCGAAAGACCAAGAAGATTTGACTATGATATCTCCCAGAAAGATATGAAGACTCTGATGGAAGTCTGGAAAAGATGGAGACCCTTGAAAATACATGTCTTTAGGAGATGTGTCAACATGTATGCAGGATGTTGATGCCTACAAGAAGATGTCATGATGAAAGACCATCACAAAGGTAATTATGATTTAAGTGTTCATCTCTTATTTTTGAACAAGTATCTGGATGGGCTTATGCAGATCTCCCAAAGGAAGAGTTGTGGATGTCTTTCCAAGAGACCATGAAGAAGGATATAAGATCCTTCCGAAAATGACAACATGAATTAGGCAGCATGACATGAAGCAAGGCCAGATGTAAATTGATAGATCGCTTTCTGATGAAAGGAATGATGACATGACTGACTCATGGATGAAAGTGATGGATGGTTTGTGCCCTATGAAGAAGTCCCAAAAGATGAAGACTTCGTGACAAAGAAGAAATTCATGACATCGAAGGAAGAAGCTCTTCAAGTCGCTGGTTGTCTTTACATCTCCACCTGAGGCGCTGTTGTAGGTCCCTAATTAAGAGGGATCCTGGAAGCAAGTTTCTTACTTGGAAGAAACTTGGAAATTCCTAAGCAAAGAGGGAGCTTAGGTACATTCCTTCTGTAGGAATGAGTACATTCCTTTATTGGAATAGATATGTCCTCCCTAATTGAGAGGGAGAGATAGACACATCATTCTGGTCTTCACTTGGGAAGACAGAATGGAGGATTTTGTAATCATTTGGCATCCAATGCTCTTTGAGGATGAGATAGGACATCCAAGATAAGAGTAGTCGTAGAGGACCGATATTCTTTGAGGACTGGGAATCCAAGATAAGAATAGTCCTGATGGAACACACCTTGAGAACCCGGGTGGGGTATGTTCCGGGAGAGACAATGATGAGAGTGTCTATAAATCATTGGTCTCACCAACATTGAGCTCAGATCTTGTGGAGAGATAGAGTTGTTAGTCAAGGCCTTGCTATGTGACAATGTTGGTTGATATGATGCTATACAAATGGGTTACCAATCTGATTCTTCTTATGAGAAATTCTTCAGATTGAGAATGACCAAGTACCATTATGAATACCTCCCTAGTTAAGAGGGAGTGTTGAAAAGTGTAACTAGGTTCGGTCTTCATAATGACATGTAATTGTGATTTTATGTAAAATATGTAAAGAAGAAAAATAAAATTATTGTAATGCTTGCATCATGGGTTTCATGAGCAAGAGATTTTATTTTTAGTTAAGGCTCCCATTGTGAGCTCTTAGGGATTTTGTCATCTAGTCATAAAGTCTAAAGAGTCATTGTCATGTATTGAAGGCATGTTACACATTGTAAACGGTCAAAATTGTTTTGTAAGTCACCCTCCAAGACCTTGTCACTAGTCCTCACTCAAGTCGCCCTACAATGAAAGGATGATTCAAGAAAGATGAAGTCGACGTACCCTTGTGATCATGTCGGACTAATTGTCATGGACAAACGACTATATATAGCAGTGCTTGGCCTCATTTGGAGTAATATCAATTCAGTGAAGCAAGTCTCTAATATATCCAGTGCGCAAGTCATATTAGAAAGAGCCTTAAAGCCAGTGAAGAAAGAAGGAAGGATAGCAAAAGAGAGGGTCATCATTGTGGACTGTTTTTGGGCTAGTTTACCCTCACACGTGCAAGAATTGTTGGTTTGAAGTTGGCAGAGGAAATTGGGATTGCAGTGACATAAAGGTGATCTTGTTTGGGTAAAGAACTTCGCAGAAGGAAGCCAAGTAAGAGAAGAAAGAGTCTCCCTCAAGGAGGATACTTTTCAAGAGGCAAAACTGAACTAGGGTTTCTGTTTTGAAGAAAAGGTATTGTAGACCTACAGGGAGAAGCCAAATTTTGCAGGAAGCCGAGTAGAGGAAGAGGAAGAGCAGTATTGATCTAAGGGTGAAGAGGAGACTTGTGACTTGGTCTTGGAAGGGATCTAGTGTCAAGGGTCTTTGTCATGGTCTTGGTATTCATCAACTGGAGGTTCTATAAGAAGAATTAGTTGGGTTTTCCTCTCAAAGAGTGAGAGGTTTTGGCCCCGGCTGACAGCCTATATACTGTGTCTCTTGTCTCTTTATTGTTCATGAATTGGTAATTGTCTTGATGAAAAGAATGCAATAATAACTCAAGAAGAGAAGATCATAATCAAGAAGTAAAAAGACTATCACAAGCAATTATCATAAATAGAGAAGTCACCTATCTATTGATGCCCTAGATTTCTCAAAATGAGGGAGGTCTACGGTTGATTGATGTGGCAATGCGGGGCGGAATCCTCATAGCTAAATTAGTTGTTCAATGTTTGGAGGGGTCCTCTCCTCAACAATTCATGTTGAGGCATAGATTGCTTTCAGTGCAACACGTTAATGGAGTTAAGGGAGCTTTTGGTTTATGTGATATCATCTCTACTCATAATTTTCAGATAGCAAACCCTTTCATTTTTGAAAGCATTTAGACAACATAGAGAAAGGTGGCAAGGTGGAAAATCTAGGTAACCAAGCAGGGTGGGATTTGGCGAAAGTGATGATTTGAAGTTGAAAGTTGCATGACATGTGTTTTCAAGTGCAATGGCTGAGTAAAAAGTTCTTTTAGTGGAGAGACCAGGGGGATACCAATACTCGTGAATATGCCCTTTCTCCCGCTAATCTTTTAGGGATTATTGGCCTCATTTCGTAGGGGGAATTATTTCAATTTTAAAATGAAAAATGATATGCCAGGTTCCTTTTTATATGGTTGGGAATGGAGTTATAGGCACCCTTTGCTTCAGCAAGATTCTCAAAAGTTGTACTCCATTTTACATTAGTGGCATGAGCTGGGTTTCAGCGCTGAATGCCAGATGGGATGTCAAGAGTCAGTGGATTGGGAGATTGTGTAGTGTGGTTGGTGCAGGTGTCCTACAAGCTGAGAGTGTTTGATTTATCAATACCTTCCCACCAAGTCTTGGTTGGCAACGACTGGGTTTTTCCCTTATTGTCTTCGGGTGGAAATGTTGAAACATTTGTTATGGGATTTCCCTTTTGCCAAGTCCTCCTAGGACCATGTTAAGTCAGAGCATGCTTATTTTCTTGAAGGGAAATTGCATTGGCAGGTAGTTTTAGTAGGAGATTGCAGATCTGTAGTTCAAGATTCCCTTAATGGCATTTAGCACTGTGTGAGAATTTGTCATTCTCTATAAGCTTCACAGCAAGTATGCTTTTGAGAATGAGGTTAGTTCCTTGGTTGCTTTCTATAATATATGGATAGAAGAGGTATGTATGAAGCTGCTGGCCAAATACTTTTTATTTATCAAGGATGCCAAGTTGTTAGATGTCCAGGTATATTCTGATTTTATTGCTGTTGTAGTTGCCTTCCGCTTTTGGGGTTTTCCTCTGTTGTAAATATATCTTTGTGAATATAAGAAATATCTTTTAAAAATATTATTATATAATCTTAGTGTTCTGACAAACATGTGTTACAGGTGTGAAGAAAGCCAATCCTCTATAATTTAATGTAAATCAAACACAAGTCTGGTCCCTTTGTAGTTACAAGTTGAAATTTGATATATGTAAGAAGCAAAATTATCATGAAATATCCCATCAATAAATGGAGTGGTAGTATCCAAAGAAAATAAGAATGAATTTGAAACCCTAAAATCCTTGGATATCAAAAGTTAAAACCTCTGAGATAGAGTTGACTCTTCAAAATACAGTGGGAACAATTTTAGATGCATTTGGCAAAGAAAAGGCCATTCAATAAAATCAGGATGGATCTATCTGAACCAAAAACTCTACGAAATATGTTGTTCCCCTCTGAGTTAAAAATGGTGTAATATCTCATTTAGTAATTTTGTTCAACTAAAAAACACCCACAAGAGTCCCTATATTAAACCATAGCAAAGCATTTAGTCAAATGTTACAATTCATCTAATAGTTATTAATCTTTTTGTTCTACTTTAAACGACATATCAGCCATGCATTGTAGGGTTTTTTATAAATAGGAACACCAATCAATTTTTTTTCTTAGTACAACATACATTAGCATGACAGTAAGAATTGTAGCTCACCAATGCCACCAACAAGGAAAGACTCATGGAAGACTGACGCATCAATTATGACCCCTTGTCCATCACTAGGAGGTAAGATGAATCCTGCTAGTAGGATGAGAAATGACAAGGATAATCCAGCCAATGGCCCTGCAGCTGCAAATTGGAGCAGATCTTTTCGACTGGTCAACACATTTTTGACCCTTGTAATGGCACCAAATGAACCTATCTGAAAAGAGAATCGCTCAAGGTTATGCATCTAAAGTACTCTTACCATAGATATGAATACTAAACCAATAAGAAACATCACAAAAATCAGTATAAATATCCATCCAATTATTGACACTGAAACTTAGGGAAGGTAACTGCTTGACTGCTTTTCATTTTGTTGGTCCTTGCCACTATATTTTTATTAAATATAATGCCATGCTAGGAAAGCTACAACTAGACACATTAAAGAATCAGAATTTTTTTTACAAAGTTTCCAGAAAACATTTATAAGGAAATTGAATTCTTCAAAAGAAAAACTTCCTGTTTCATTAAGCATAAATCAATTTTACAATTTAATAGAAGCATGGGTAACACATTGAATGAAGTCTAGGAAATTGTTAATATTAAATAAGCAAGGGTTAATATGCAACAAGGCCTCAACATCAACCTTAGTTTTCACAATGTCATAAAAATGTACAAGTGTCATACTATCACACAAAAGAAACATATAAAATCCAGGGCTTATAATCATTAATCAAAGCAACTCATTTGAAACCATTTGATAAGTAGCATAACCAAATTTAGGTTTGAAATTGTATGACAAGGTAGAGGCTACAGTTAAGGAAAAAATAGTGTTCCACGGGGATGTGTCCCACAGGGTGGGGGTGTACCCCACCATTTCTCACACTTTCGATACAGGGGGCACCTAGGGAAACTTTTCCCACATCCCCCTTTTGGGGAAATGTGGAAAAACACAGGAGGGAATATTTCCCTAAGGTGCGGAATGCATTTCCTCAAAAGGGGGAGTTTTGGGAGTCCCCTCCAAAAAGGGGTGATTTTGGACATCCCCCCATGAAAGGGGGACTTGTAGGTGTCCCCCACAGAAAAAGGGGGACTTGTAGGTGTCCCCCCCAAAAATGGGGACTTGTAGGTGCCCCCCAAAAAAGGAGGACTTCAAGGTGTCCCCTCCAAAAAAGTAGTGCTTTTAGTCATCCCCCTAGAAAAGGGGTGCTTCTAGGTGTCCACTCCCAATTTTTTTCTTATAAAGGCCTAAAAACTGAAAAAATAAAAAGCAATTTTCTTTTCCTATGTGGTTCACGAACCCCAGAGATTGGTGACCACTACATCCATGAAACATTTGTACTAGGGAAATCCAACCAAAGGGATCACTTCCTATCGGCTCAACCATAGATCCGAACCTTGAGAGTGTCGAGACAATTGAAACGGTGACATCTCAATAGCAAAGGTTTTTTAATGACAGGGACTCGACCAATTGAGCTAACCCTCAGGGCTTTAATTTTATTTTTTCAGACTAGACTGAGCTTAGTTCAAGGCCAACCCCAATATCGAATGGAAGAATGATTTTCCCACTGATGGGATGCTATCAACAGGACTCAGTTGCGCTTGGACACCCGTTGGGATAGTTTAATTCCCCCAAAGGTGGCTCCCGTCCTCAACCCCTCCCCATGAGATTTGAACTAGTGACTTGGTGGAGACTAAACCCCACACAAACCAATTGATCTACACCTCATGGGTTAAATAAAAAGAAAATAATAAAAAACAAAAACAATATATATAATGTCCCCATTTTCAGTTTCTTCTATAGTATAGCCAGGATAGATTTCCAGGGTATGTGATGGTCATTACACAGGAATAGGATTACATCATCAAAGGTCTCAGAGGTGTTTTATGGGATCTGACAGCATCCTCTTGGCATATTCTATCATCAAGGAAAATTCCACACAATTTGCTTTTGGTTTCGCTGCATTCCCATAATTCTTGTAAAATAGGGTTATTATTGAGCCTAACTTAATTAATTATGCTTAAGGTGGCATTCTGAGAGAAATATATTTGGAACACCTTAGTGTAATAGCTCGTTGGAACCGAAATGAGAATATCTACAGGATGAGATGATGGGAAGCGATTTATAGTGGCCAAAGAATGTATGGTGGGTGATTTACCATTTTCGAGATTAAAAATGACTTTAATTAGTCACTTAATTAAATAAAAGTGTTGATTTTGGGTAGCATCGGATGTGCTTTAGCCATGAAATTTGGTGTAGAGGCTAAGGCACGAGAGATATCCAAGACTTAGAAATCGTTTGGAGAAATTCCATCCGGACATGAGATATCCAAGACTTAGAAATCGTTTGGAGAAATTCCACCTGGATGAAGAGATATTAAAATAATTAATATTTTTAATGGGTCTCTAAGTCTAAACTTAGGAAAATAAAAATATTAATGTGTATTAATATAAAATGGGTGAGAAAGTTCTAAGTGACGAGGATCAAGCCAGTTATAATCTTAGTCGTTGATTAGGGACTTAATCTCGGCCATTGAATCATCAACAGGAAAAGTATAAGAGGAGGCTTGAGGGTCAGTTGGAGACACACCAATACTGATCAAGAATTCGATTTTTTGGGACAGGATTTGCTGAGGAAATCGAGGTAGTGACTAGTTGCAATGAGGGGAGTTCAGCAAGGGATTTCCATCTGAGGTTGAAGAATACATAGCAGAGAGGCAGTGAAGTACCGAAGAGACAGCGCGGACGCTACAGGGCCTGACGCAGGGGCCGTAGGAGCTGACGCAAGGGCCATAGTAGCTGACGCAGAGGACATAGTGGGCTGTAGAGGAATACATAGCAGAGAGGCAGTGAAGTACCGAAGAAACAGCGCAAGCCCTAGAGGGGCTGACGCAGGGGCCGTAGGAGCTGAAGCAAGGGCCGTAGTAGCTGACGCAGGGGCCGTAGGAGCTGAAGCAAGGGCCGTAGTAGCTGACGCAGAGGACATAGTGGGTTGTAGAGGCTGACATAGAAGTCGTAGAGGACTTCAGAGGCAGTGCTAGTGAGATTTTGTGGGGTAGACTCGGAGAAAATCAGTAGATTCTGAGCCGGGAGAGGGTGACGCAGTTCCTAAGCAGTGCTTGTAGCAACTTCCGCTGTCAAGCATAGGGACCAACTGGAGTCACTGTGGGGTTTGATCATCTGATTGCTGATTTGCTAGAATATCTATCTCCGGATAGAGGTACTACTGCTGAGGATATTCTTTGTTGGGTGAGCCATTTCTGGCACCCTAGTTGTATCCAAGAAATTTGTTTAATAATACAAACCCTCTATATGTTGCTTCGTCTCCCCGAATTGGGTTTTTCCGGAGACGATTGTCCAAAATAATGGTGTCGCTTGTGTTATTGTCTCAGTTTATTTTAGTGCATGATCTGTATATTGGTGAAGGCTGCAATAGTGTTTACTCGATGTTTATGTAATTAAATAACTTGTTAGTGTAAAGAACAAGTAGGAGATTGTAAACTAGAAATTGCAGTAGGGGTCTTTGATGTGTTAGATTCATGAATTTTCACATGGTATTAGAGCGATTGCAGATCATAGGCGACTGAAGACACCAGCTAAGAAATTTGAGAGTTTGCAGCAAAGAAGCAGTTTTCCCGATAGACAATGTTTTTCCAGAGCCAGAGATGCAGAAGGAGTGACGCAGTGCAAAGAAGGTGACACAAACGCACACACGGTGCCTGCATCAGCACCCTGAGCCAGGTGAAGGTGATGCAGTAACTAGGAGGAGCCCACGCAATAGCTGCGTCAGCTGTCCAAGCCAGCGCAGAGGCAGAGGGGGGCCAGATCAGGCCTACGCAGTGCCAAGTCATCTTTCTCAGCCAGGAAGGATTGACGCAGTGGCCAAGAGGAGTTGATCCAGCTCTCACTGTGATTGCGCAGAGCCAGAAGGGCTCAGATTCTTCAAGTTGTCGGGGCTAAGGGAGTTGTGCAGATTTTGATTTGAGGAGCTGGTGGGACACTATTTCTGTTAGTGCAAAACAATGTCTAAGGAGACTGAACCAAGGTAGAGGGAAGCACTTCTGCGATAGATTTCTAGCCAAGAAATCTAGATCTGGGTTGCAGCGGAAAAGGAGGATTGGAGGAGTGATTCGACAGTTGGCCAGAGGATTTCTGAGAGGGAAATCAGGACTCAGAGGGAGTCTAGAGAAAAAGAGTAGAGATGGCATTGAACAGATTGAGAGATCAAGACAGATTGGACGGGGCTTCCAATTTTGTCATCTAGAAGGCCAAGATCTTGGCAATCTTGGATAAACATCGCATCAAGGACTATGCCTTGAGAACAATAGCTGTCCCAGTTGACTTGATGAAAATGAGAAGTATGAGGAGGCCCAGGCGAAGGCGAAATGCATGATCCTAGACAGGGTCAAGGATCATGTAATACCACATATTGCTGAGAAGAACACAGCAAGGGAGATGTGGCAGACCCTGACCACCTTATACCAAGGCTCTTCCGTGCAGCGGAAGATGTTATCGGAAAATCAGATGAGGTTATATCAGATGCAGAAAGGAGAGAAAATAGATCCCTTCCTTCTCAGGTTGCAAGGGATTCGCGACCAGCTTACTTCTGTGGGGTCTACACCGAATCCAGAGTTCATGGTCAAGATTGCCCTGAATGCAGTCTCCGAGGAGTGGGAGACATTTGTCCAAAGCATCTTGGGCAGAGCAACTCTCCCCAGTTGGGAGGATATGTGGGCAACTCTTTGACAGGAAGAGCTTGGGAGAATGACCAAGGTGGGGAGTAGCTGTAAGGGAGTTCGAATCAAGAAGGAGGAGGAGGATGCAACTCTCGCATCAACGGGACAGCAGGGGGTTCAGAAGAGGAAGAAGAAAGACATCTCCAAGGTCAAGTGCTTCAACTGTGGGGAGCTGGGACATTATGCATCTCAGTGCCCTAGGAAGAAAGGCAAGGGAGAAGCTTCTGACTCAAAGGCTGCTCTAGCAAAGGCGGAGAAGGATGTCGTAATTGATGACGATTGTGCCATGAGTGCTCATGCGCCTATAGAGAAGAGGTGGGAAGACATAGAGCTATAGTCGAGAGGACTACAGAAGATAGGGCAAGATCCTTGAGGTTCCCAAATTCTTGGATCACATACGGCTACAGGAGCCCTTAACGACCGTAGCAAACTGACGGGTGTCGGTTGGAGCAAGGTGTGATGGAGCAACAAAGCAGTGTTAGAGTGCAGAAGTCTGTAGCAGCGCAGTGGAGGTTGCAGCAGTGCAAGATGCACAGAAGAGGTTGCAACAGCGCAGTGGCAGCTGAGGGAGCACAGGATAGCAGCAGAGGTAGCTTCAACATCACGAGGCTTCCAAACTAACCAGGATGTCAGTGTTTGGGTAAAGCCAGTTACTTACTTCTCGGTAACTGAGTTGTAGTGCTGCAGTTAGCAGTGGCAGTGCTATGGGCAACATGAGGCAACATTTTGAGAGGGCGTTGTAGTACAGATGTAGCAGTGACAGTGGAAGTGTAATGGGCAGCAGTACAGGAAGCAGCAGTGCAGTGGATGTGGGGCAGCAGGCCAAGCATCAACACAGAGGACTGATGCGGAAGATTAGTGTGATGCTTCTATGATGAAGCATTGCTAGAGCACATTCCTCGCTAAGAGGGAGTGTTGATTTTGGGTAGCATCGGATGTGCTCTAGACATGAAATTTGGTGGAGAGGCTAAGGCACATGAGATCTCCAAGACCCAGAAATCGTTTGGAGAAATTCCACCCGAATGAAGAGATATTAAAATAATTAATATTTTTAATGGGTCCCTAAGTCTAAACTTAGGAAAATAAAAATATTAATGTGTATTAATATAAAATGGGTGAGAAAGTTCTAAGTGACGAGGATCAAGCTAGTTCTAATCTTAGCTGTTGATTAGGGACTTAATCTCGACCATTGAATCGTCAACAGGAAAAGTATAAGAGAAGGCTTGAGGGTCAGTTGGAGACACACCAAGAGAGATCAAGAATTCGATTTTCTAGGGCAGGGTTTGCTGAGGAAATCAAGTTAGTGATCAATTGCAATGAGGGGCAGTTCAGCAAGGGATTTCCATTCGAGGCTGAAGAATACATAGCAGAGAGGCAGTGAAGTACTAGGAGAGACAGCGCAGTCCCTAGAGGGGCTGATGTAGAGGCTGTAGGAGCTGACGCAGAGGACACAGAGGGCTGTAGAGGCTGACGCAGAGGGTTATAGAGGCTGACGCAAAAGTTGTTGAGGACTTCAAAAGCAGCGCTGGTGAGATTTTGTGGGGCAGACTAGGATTAGATCAACAAATTATGCGCTGAAAGAGGGTGACGCTGCTCCTAGAGGAGTGACGCAATTCCTAAGGAGTGCTTGGAGCAGCTTTCACTGTCTAGCATAGAGAACAACCAGAGTCACTGTGGGGTTTGATCATCAGGTTGCTGATTTGCCGAAATATCTGTCTCTGGATAGAGGTACTACTGCTGAGGATATTCTCTATTGGGTGAGCCATTTCTGACACACTAGTTATATTCAAGAAATCTACTTAATAATACAAACCCTCTATATGCTGCACTAGTTTTCCCAAATTGGGTTTTTCCGGGGACGATTGCCCAAAAATAACAATGTCCCTTGTGTTATTGTCTCAGTTTATTTCAGTGAATGATCTGTATATTAGTGAAGGTTGCAATAGTGTTTAGTTCGATGCTTATGTAATTAAATAACTTGTTAATGTAAAGAGCAAGTAGGAGATTGTAGACCACAAACTGCAGTAGGGGTTTCTGATGTGTTAGATTAAGGAATTTTCACAAAAAGAAGGGGAAATGATTAATTAAAGGAAAAAGGCCACAATGACATAAGTGAAAAATAAAATAAAATTAAAAGTCATTTAGATTAAAGTCAAGGGGGAGCTTCTAGAATAATAATAATAAAATAATAAAATAAAATGCTTCTATAAGATTGGAGATCTATCTATCGAGCCTCTAAAAAGAAGAGGAGGAGGTCATTTGAGGACATCTTGGTTCGGTTGTTAATTTCTTATAGTGAGGTTTGGAGAACAGAGTTCCCAGCTTCAGCAAAGTCCTAGGACGAAAACCCTTGGGTTTCCATTGTGTGCGTTGGATGAAACCAAGCAATCCTTGAGGAGACTTCATCCAGAAGTTTCACAGAGTTTGTGTTATCAGGAGATTGGAGTGGGGATCACATAGATCTCCAATTTTAGTGTCATTTTCAGTTGAGGCAGGGTTCAGGGCTACAACAAATATTTTTGGAGGCCGCATTTGTTATGTCTCGACTATTTTCCAGTTTGTATTAGCACATAAAACCTTATTCCAGTTAATATAATAAAGCTGAGTTTATTTCCATTCCTCGTGTTATTGAGTTGCAACATTTTTATTTGTTTCTAGGTTTATTGATTTATTTGCAACAACAATTATCGTGTTTAATTTTGCAAATTTGTATGGTGCTTTGGATGGAATTCATTAAATAAATTTACCAACGTAAAATCCCAAGTAATTTTGCCGAAAATAGAAAAAGGGATATTACAATGGTATCCAAGTTGGTTTTCTTGCTAGCATTGTTATAGACATATTTGGGCACTGCAACCCCAATCACATATGTCCATAAACCAAGGGCTTCTAAACCCCTAAAAGTGTTGTTTCATACCCTAAAGGAACAAGGTCAGCTGATTACATCATCTCCCAGAAGTTCTCCATAAAAAACTACTCAGAACTGGTCAAAACAGGACCATACAGACTGCTCCATGCATAGGGTGCGATGCATCTCACCTATTACACACGGGGGGTGCGATGCATACTAGAAAGCCCTTCTATAAGGTGCGATGAGCAAGAGCAGACAAATGGCAGAAGCAGTGTGCTAGGTCGAAACCCAGAGAATCTTCTAGAAACTGCTCATATGACACTTCCTCTCTGAATTCGCCCAGGGATGAGTAAGAGATCTGAAATCTCCAAGTGGAACCAAAAACTATCAGTGAAATGACACTAATCAAAATCCCAGACGCTGACTCACTCTCCTGAAAACATTTATATATGGATCCCTCATCCAAGAGATCCAAGAAGCTGGAATTTTGTAATTTGCAAAGAAGTGTTGTTGGTTTCTCTTTGAAGACATTGTTGGGTGATCTTGCTTTGTATGAGGTGAAGAGGGCTTTCATGCTGGGAGGATGATGCTGGATCAAATAGCCTGGTTGTAATCCTCTCTTCTATTACTTCTATCAATAAAGCTATTTGAGTTTTCCTCCATATGCTTGTATATCTCTGAATCTTGTTTGTGTATGCATTTATATGGTTAATGTACATCTGATCCTACATTATTTATGGTTATAGATCTCTATGCTTTGATGGTATTTTTTTGCCTTGACTCTACAGGTGTTCTTTGAAGCGGGACAAGCGAGAAAGGAGTGGCGAAAGCTCTATCAAAGGAGAGAGGAAACAAGCAAGGAGACTAGCGAAACACTGAGGTTGGTGCTCTCTGCTTCTCTCTCATCTATCTCTCATAAAGGAAAACACAAGTAACTTTAATCTGTTTGTTTCTAAGATAGCTACCCGTCTTAGTGGGACTAGCAGCTCTGAATGGACACTAGTTTTCCCGATAACAAAATGGCGACTCCATTGGGGAGCGAATAGTTTGTTTGTTTTGTTACTGTTGTTTGCTTTATAAACCACAGACGGAGCCTGAAGTCAAGCCAGCTAGCCTTCAAACTGCTTTTGCTATGCAACTGCAAAGTAGATCAACGCTGCTTCAGTCAATCTCTAGGTTGGTTTATGAACTGAACATCTAGCTTGCAAACATCCTAAGTGCCCTGGTGGTAGCTCAAATAACCTCATTAGATCAGCCCCTATACTTTGTGTTTACTGACAATCATTAGCTCAGCCTAAATCCCTGAACTTAGCTGCAAACTGTGAGCAAAAACCAAGCTCAGTCTCATCCCTAGACCATCGCACTGTCTCTTCTTGGCAGTCTGGATGCATCGCACCTCCTGTGTGCTGTAGGTGAGATGCATCCCTGTTTCCCTGTGTTACAAGTGCGATGATCAGATGAGACTGTTTCTGCCTCCAGATTTTGGTTTTTTCTTCATTGTCTTCAGCTTTATTCAGTAGTTTTGCTGTCTATGATCAGTATATCTCTGTTGAAACCATCTTCCTTTGCATTATTCAGCCTCCATCGATAAAGAATTGTGAATGTTTTTATGTATTTTTCGTCATTTACAGTTCTCTTGTGCAAACAATAGCTTAATCGAACTGTCATCTTTTGATTTGAAAGTGTCACAAGTGTCGTTTTCAATCAAGAAAAAGAATATTACAAAGCATTCCTCTTTTTGATAGTCGATTACACTTTTGCCATTGTATTTGATTTGAATCATTAGTATTTCAAGTGTCGAAAGCAATTTTGAATTCGAAATCGCAAAGTGTCGTCTTGGCTTTACTTTCGTTTTTTGAAAAGAAAATTGTTAGTACTATCGCTTTGAAAGAAGAATAGTTCAGATCTGTACTTAGCATTCTTTTTGTCATTCATACATTAAGAAAGTAGAAAACAAATACATGCATGTGCATTTGCATTAAGACTGCATGCTGAAGTTGATTTAGGAAAAGTGCATCTAGTGTGTGCTCTCTGCTCTATGTTGAAATAATTTCATTTATCTTTCCTTAGTAGCTAGGATTTTCATTGCAAAAAGAAAGTAAACGACTGTTTATCATCTTAGATTGCATATTTAGGAATTGTATATCTACATCACGTGGTGAACCTTAAAGGCAAACTTCTTAAGAAAGATCAACTGTAAAATAAACTTCAATGAACATAAAAACGCTTTGGAACCTAATGCACAACATTTAGAAGTCTAGGCTAGAGACGTATTCCGGCGTCGTAAAGCTTGGTAACTATCGCTTTCATCGTAGGTTGGGTGATTCCTCCTCTTTGAGACGACAAGTGCCAGTACGGACTTGTGCTCCCACGTACCGTCGAGTATATATTGGGAGACCACAATAGGCTACATCCTTTATCCTTAGGAAGCTGTGTCTGTCGCCCTATCGATCGCAATGCACTGAACACAGCATTCAGGAAGATTGACTGCCGTACCGTAAAAAGTATTCTGCAGTTTTGCGATTGGTTTGGTAATCCCTCTATCTAGATTTCCAGAGTAGTCACTTTCGTTCCTTTTCAGACTCCTTAAAAGAAAAGGTCCATCTGAGCACTTGTCACTTCAGGCTCATTAAAAATCGAAGGCGACTAGAGTCATCTTTAGCTTTTTCTCGACTCTTAAAAATTGAAAAAGAAAGTTGTGTCAAAGCGTCATAAAATTTATTTTAATTGGAATAACGTTATTGTTCCCTCATTGGTCTTTAGGTTGGAAAATGCAGTCTACCAATCAAGGATTTCCCCTTGGGGGAAATTCTAGTCCCTTCTCTTCTTGGGGGGATGTTGGTGCTCCACACATGGCTACATTGTCCCTTCCAGGACTCACAATTGGCCTGCTTGTATGGCTTTTCTCGACCTCTGTCGTTCAAAACACCGCAATTCCTCAGCAATCAAATCAGCAACTAGATGAAGTTGCTCCCCTACCTTATACTTCGTTTGTTTCTCCCTCTCCTTCTTCCTCTTCGCTTGGTGAAGCTAGTAACGCTAAAAACCAAGTAACTGAGAAGAAGAAGAAAGGGAAGCAGAAGAAGAAGAAGAACCCAACAGCAAAAGGGGGCAACCGTACATCATCTGGCGAAAATCTACACACTGCACATTCCAAACCTAAATCTCCATGTGTCATTTGCAAGGGAGACCACTATCATAGAGATTGTCCCTGCATCCCACGGATCTTGAGGGACTGGTCTCCCCGCTTGCACAATCCATTGTCTTCAACCACTGACGATCATGTTGAAAGCACACCGTCAACTAGTGAAAACGAAGTCAATGGACAAAAAGTAAGATCCAAATTTCCTTGTAGACTGTGTGAAGGCGATCATGCCCTCCACCGTTGTCCCTTCTTAGACGAAGCTAAAAGAGTCTTGGATAACCGCCCTGCATCACCGTGGCGACTTCCTCCTGGATACAAGAAACTCTTGCCGAGTCCATCGCTAGTTGAAAATCCGACTGACACACCATTGTTGTCGGTCGAAGCACCTATTATTGAAGATAAACCCTCTGAGTCCACAACGGACCAATGTTAACGGGTCGAGATGGCAGTCAACCTAATCTTGTCTTTAGAGTGTCCACCTTCAAATGATACTGTCACCAAAGAGAATGAGAACGACACCGTTCAAGTTCTTTTCGTAAACACAGACTCTAATGAACATGGGGGCAATCTACCCATTCCTTTACCGCAAGAAGGAAGTTCGTCAGAGATGTATCTGGCTGTTTATTCGGTCCCACCTCCATGCAATCTAGTCGTTTCCTTCGATTGGAATCTACTAGGCAAACCCCACCTACCATGTAATGTACCATTCCGAATCATAGTACAAGCTTACAGAATGATCATGGTCGATACTATTATAGATGAAGGGGCTTCTGTGAGTATCCTTTCCTCAACTGCTTGGAAAGTGCTTGGTTCGCCATCACTTCTTCCTGAGATTCAAAATCTAATAGGCTTCAACAAAGGAACCAGTCGACCATTAGGGATCCTTCCAAATTTGCCTATAACTTTGAGAAGGAAAATCGTTTATCTGAACGCGATGGTAGTCCAAGGGCCATTAGATTACAATCTACTCCTTGGACGCGACTACATTTATAGCATGGGAGCTATTGTTTCCTCACTCTTTCGAGTGATGTGTTTTCCACATGAAGGCAAGGTGGTCCATCTAGTTGACCAGCTTTCATTCCCTGGTTCAAACACAACTATTAGTCAAATGCCATCCCTAACTGGTCTTTTTGCACAAGGAATGTCTCATCAATCTCCAGTCCATCCACCTGATGATCACGAGTGATTCGGTGATTGTGACTAAAACCTAGGAGGCATGCGCCCTGGTCTGCTTCGACAGGAAGACCCTAGATATAAAAGTAGGTTTCTACGTAGGAATATGACTAGTTTGACAATCCTGTCCGTTTAGGAAAATGGATCAGACTGGAAAAGGATTCCCCCGTCAAAGGTTATGTGATTGGCACTGACAACAGTCACCTTTGTCCATTTCGATGGACATCGCCAAGGAAGTGTTTTGTCTGCAACGCGGATGGAACAATCTTGCTAATGCAAGAACTTCCATATGGTGACCTGGAAACTCTACTTTATACCAGAGGGCATGCAAACCTTTTTGTATGCAAGTGAAAAGCAACCAGTGTAACTCTAACCCTGTAGTTTTACTAACTTCAACTGCTTAAGTTAGGTGATTGGTCTGATCCACCATTCACCTTTGCCAAGACCAACGGAAACGGCAAAGCAAAGGAGATTGTTTCTCGCCGAGAGACTATCCTACCTAACCTTAGTAGTTCTTTAACCCTTAGGACAGTAGTTGGTCGTTCCTAACTTGCATGCAAAAAGGCTCAGGAGCAAAGTTGTGCATGGGGCAAGCTCCCTAAAAAATGAACCTACTGATGAGACATCCTTATTATACGACTGGCACGAGCAGTTTTACGCAAAGTTCAAGCTCGTTAAAAAATAAACCTCGCCATGAGCAGTTTTACACGAAGTTCAAGCTCGGCAAAAAATAAACCTAGCAATAAGCAAATGTTTCCATAGAGTTCAACCTCATTAAAAAATGAACCCCACCTCCGGTAAATAATCATTTTGATCGCATGACTATCAGCTTTTGAACCTTGGTCGTGTTCTTACCATCACCTCCACTCTTTTTTAGCCGATCATACACCTCCATTTGATTGTTTACCCTTTTGAGGAACAGCTGCAACGAGTGATTCTATTAGCCACCCTCTTTCCAGTGCCATGATTGAAAAGTTCCAAGCCTTACCTGGAACCAATTGCTATCCAAAACATCACTCGTTCTTCAAAAATTGAGTCTCCTTTAAGCTCTTTTCATCTGACTCGTAAAATATGAAAAGATTGTCGAGCAATTGGCCTCTCCAGCTCGTTAAAGCGACCGGAAGTGCCATCCCTCCTCTAAATTTTAATCTTTTTGGACCTGAGGGATTATTACACAAAAAGATCGAGCGCTTGTCTTGTTCGGCTCGTTAAAACTATCGAAAAGTCATCCCTTTCGTATTATTTTACACTTTTCGGACTTTAAGGGATTACATTACGAAAAAGGACCACTGGAGTTGCCTTTACGTCCCTTTTTAGAGTCTCTAAAATTGAAAAGGACCGAGTTATCTTTGTCGTTAAACTTGTTAAAACAATAGCGACAAACTTGTCCATATAGACAAGAGCGAGTTTCACTGTCGCTAGGCTCGTTAAAACATAGCGACGGGTTTGCCCGAAGGGCAAATTATAGACAAGCATATGTTATCCTCCTCCAGCTTGACAAAAATAAAGAGGTACTAGTCAGCAATGGCTGAGGAAAAAGGGAAGAAAACTTGAATAGCTTCATTGGTAACAAGTTGCTCTTGAACATGACACTTTCACTCCGTAACCATGATTGAGTCGGGTTGGGTTATTCTGTTCACCGGTCACATCACCATTGGTCCACCGTACCATCCACCTTGGGGTTAATGCAACCAATCCATTTCAATGTTGCCGATATGTTCAAGAGAAGTCGCTCACAGAATTCACCAACCTAGCTAACGTCTCATCCGCTGCAATACCTTCACTCTCCATTTTTCATGACCGCCACCCTGAACCTTATATCTTCAGATCGTTTTCACCTCCACAAAATCATTTTCTCCGTTCCATGTCGTAGATGTGGGATTCATTAAGGCCCTCCTACGACGAGTCACTTCTTGTCGACATCAGCTCATTATTCGAGAAGTTGACTTAGGAATAACCCTTTCAGTACTTTGAAGCTTGCATGCCTCAATGGCAAGTTTCTCACTTCCAGCGACACTTTTACATCAATGGCCTTCGACCGAAAGATTTTTCGCGGTGTTCGACATCAACTCATGTATTCACACCACGTGAATTGTACTGCAGTACCTTGAGGGTCATCATCATTATCGGTGATTCCTCTCGCGCCTGTTAACAACTTACATCATTGGTTAGTAATCAGGCGATGTCTTTCCATGTTCGACATCAGAACATCTTTTCACATGGATCGACTTGTACTTCGGGTGAAGATTGAACGAGTTTGAAGACCCCGAATCTAGTTTCATCCATCCGGGCTGCGATATATTCAGGAAAATAAAGACATCAAATGTACATCATAGCTGCACAGATAATCATCCAAACTAAAGGATGATGGCTCTACCAGAATCATCAGTCTGCCACATAGACGATTGTCTGTCTTATGTACATGAATATGAATTTATAAAGCTGAGCATGGGAATGCCCGCCTCAGCTAGATCATGAAAATATTGTGAAGATAACGTATTGTGTTGTATCTTATTACATGTCACCTTCCAGTTCGAAAAACCTCAGATCCTCATTATAAAGCATTTCACCCAAAATCAAAAGGATTTACGACCTCATGCTTTAGGGGGCAACTGTTATAGACATATTTGGGCACTATAACCCCAATCACATATGTCCATAAACCAAGGGCTTCTAAACCCCTAAAAGTGTTGTTTCATACCCTAAAGGAACAAAGTCAACTGATTACATCATCTCCCAGAAGTTCTCCATGAAAAACTACTCAGAACTGGTTAAAACAGGACCATACAGACTGCTCCCTGCATAGGGTGCGATGCATCTCACTTATTACACACGGGGGGTGCGATGCATACTGGAAAGCCCTTCTGTAGGGTGAGATGAGCGAGAGCAGACAAATGGCAGAAGCAGTGTGCTAAGTGGAAACCCAAAGAATCTTCTAGAAACTGCTCATATGACACTTGCCTCTTTGAATTCGCCCAGAGATGAGTAAGAGATCTGAAATCTCCAAGTGGAACCAAAAACTATCAGTGAAATGACACTAATCAAAATCCCAGAAGCTGACTCACTCTCTTGAAAACATCTATATATGGATCCCTCATCCAAGAGATCCAAGAGGCTGGAATTTTGTAATTTGCAAGGAAGTGTTGTTGGTTTCTCTTTGAAGACATTGTTGGGTGATCTTGCTTTGTATGAGGTGAAGAGGGCTTTCATGCTGGGAGGATGATGCTGGATCAGACAACCTGGTTGTAATCCTCTCTTCTACTACTTCTATCAATAAAGTTATTTGAGTTTTCCTCCATATGCTTGTATATCTCTGAATCTTGTTTGTGTATGCATTTATATGGTTAATGTACATCTAATCCTACATTATTTATGGTTATAGATCTCTATGCTTTGATGGTATTTTGTTGCCTTGACTCTACAGGTGTTCTTTGAAGCGGGACAAGCGAGAAAGGAGTGGTGAAAGCTCTATCAAAGGAGAGAGGAAACAAGCAAGGAGACTAGCGAAAGACTGAGGTTGGTGCTCTCTGCTTCTCTCTCATCTATCTCTCATAAAGGAAAACACAAGTAACTTTAATCTGTTTGTTTCTAAGATAGCTACCCATCTTAGTGGGACTAGCAGCTCTGAATGGACACTAGTTTTCTCAATTACAAGCGTGAGGGTTTTGAAGATTAATTCCATTGGGCCAAAAATCTCTAGGTCTTCCATTAGTATCATTGGAGGTATTTTGGAGCAAAATTTTGCAGGAGCAAAATCCCTATACCAAGGGTTAATTTTTTGAGAATAATTTATCATTATGCAGGGTCGAAATTATTAATGAATAAGGGCCAATCTTAAAGGTTTTTTTTATAAAATGTTGGACTAGAATTATCATTTGCAGGAATTGGAGTGTTGATTGCACTATTTCTTAGAAGGGGCTAAGACTTATTTCAGAGGTCAATTGACAGTGACGTATTCCTTGAAGCCAAGCTTGATGTGTGTAAAGGTTAGACACTCAGAGCGCTTGCCATGCACTTGGACAAAGAAAGAATTATTAAGTGATTACATGGAGTTTGGGTATCTTAGGATGTAAACTTGGTTTGATCGATTCCCATTGATTGTTGGACAAATAAATACAGTGGTATCAGAGCATGATTTTGACTGGCTGTGGGTTTAAACCAAAGTGTTGTTGAGAAGATGAATTACAGGACTAGAATCAGAAGAAGAAACCCTTAGACCAAGGTTTGATTTTTTGAGCATCAATATTGCTATTGCGAGAGTCAAAATTGTTATTGTGCCAAAACAGAAGATTTAAGATTGAGCCAGGGTCGATCTTGTTTCTGTAGAAGCTTGTAATGTTCCAAATGGAAAATTAACAGTGATTTTAAGCAAAATACACATGCAACACAGAAAAATTCAGATAACAATTAAAAACACATAAAATTGCACCAAAACTATGCCAAGATGAGCCATTTTACTATCAAAAGGAAGTATAATGCATGGAATGTGTGCACCTAGGCTTGCCAAAGCAAGTTAGACAATCCCGAGTGAGAAAAATGTTGCCCAGATGCAAAGGAAAGACTTCCCCTCAATGTATTGTGCTGGCCCTGGAATTTCTACAATTACTGGCTGGAAGAAACCCCTGTTTTAACCTCCAAAGGTGCTCAAAAAATTCTGCCAAATTAATCTCAGGCTCTCCACCACAAACCTAAAAAAAACCAAGAAGGGTTTGGGCAAATTTTATTGACCACCTCGGACCCAAAATTTAAGCTCATTCCTCCTAACTGGCTGCCAAAAAATTCTGTTATTTTCGGGCACCAAAACTCCTCCAAAACTTCTGCAAAACTGGGAGCACACTCCTTGAGGCCAGTCCAACAAAACCTAGAAATGATTTGGGCTAATTCCGACCTCACGGAATTGCCCAAATTTGGTGCTACGCCCTCCTTGACAGATTTTTCATCCCCCACAATCTACAACTATTGAATATGTCACAATCCCTCCTCAATTAGCTATAGAATGGCCCTGCAAAATTCCTCCGGAAGATGTGTGTGAAAATCCTTTCCAAACCCAACACAAATGAGATGAATCCTACCACACAAATTCTGCCTAACAACATCTCTGCGTAGACCCTGAAATTCATCCCAAATGTTGGTCCACCCTCGATGAAAATTGTCCTAAATTCGCTGGCCAGAATTCCCCTTGAAACTCCCTCAAGTCAGTGGAACGACTTCTCCTAGGGTGGCACTCTGAGTCCACCGAAGGAAGAGCTAAGATCTTCGCTCGTAAATCTCCTTGTGCTAAGCAACACTGGTAGTCTTGGCTAAGCAGCTCAAGAGTACTCCAATTCAGAAATTCAAATTGTCAAAAGCCCCCAAAATGATGCCTATTCCTTCCATTTATCTTTGCTTCCCTGTTTCTCTCCTTGTGGGCCCTAGCAATTCAACCTCCTTCTCCCTAGCTCGATTTTCCTAAGGTGTTCGAATTCCCCATTTTGTGTGGCTCCCACCTCCCACTACGAATCTAATTTTTCCTTTTCTCTAATGTTGGTGGCCTCCATCTCTCCAAAAATTAAGTGGGGACTCCCTCCACCCAATCTTCTTAAGCTAACATGCCAAAATATTTCCCAACACCCAATTGCAAAAATGGAAATTCTTCTTAGCAAAATTAATTTAATTGGAGACATTATAGTCCTCCCCACCAAAAATTGTTTGTCCTCAAGCAATTCCTAAACAAGAACCCTCTCAATCAGTTGACCCCAACAGTCTCTGCACACAATACCAGGATCCCAAATGAACCACTCAACCATCCCTAATCTCTGCCATGTCCTGCCAAGATCCCAAGCCATCCTGATCAGCGTGAGGCATCCCTTCCTCCACTCATTGTCCAGCTCATCATAGGCACCAGATGCCCTCTCCATACCACCACTAACTAGAGCATCATGGTAGTATAAGATCCTGATCATCTCCTTGTGAAACTGCTCTACCAAATAGTCTCTCTCGTGCACTTCAGGAGTGGACTCCTAAAGATGCAATCCAATCCTAGTGGGATTGAACCCTCGTCTGCCTAAACATCCCCTGATCTCCTGCTGATTACCCTGCCACACCGGTGAAGTTCCCCACACCATCAATGAATCACTAAAACCCAATGGAAGATTTGGATGATCTTCCCCTGTAGAAACCAGCTCACCTCTACGGGTAGTTGAACTGCTAAGCCCTGTCATGCCAAAATCACCTCCCTGTCACAGAAGGAACCTATCCTGCTGACATCGTGAATCTCGATCATGCCCGACTGCTCAACATGCTCGTACCAAACCGTCCTCTTAGGTAACGCTCAACCACTATATTTGTCACGATCAGCGCTATGACCAACATACCAGGGAAACTCCGCAATGCTTGAGTCCACCACTCCACGACTAGCCTCAATCGTGAGCAACAACTTGCCTCACCATATGACAAAGGTCTCAGCGACTCCCCATGTGTCAACCTGGGAAAGAATTGGATCACCCTCCATTGTAACCCCGCCCATCGATAAGTGGAGTGATCCACTTGCCAATCCGATCCTTGGATCCCCCAACTCCTCACAGGCTACCACTATGTAGCACTGCTACCTGCTAGAACCCATCTGACACTCATCTCTGACCCCTGTATGTATACCATAGGTGGACCCCGAGTATCAAGAATTTGTCCTATGCATGCCAATCTTCTCTATGCCTTCCAGACCACACAACGAAAACTGTTATCCCAACACCTGATGATATAGCTAGACACTGCTGGGAGTCTAGACACCCTCCTGTAGACGAAGTCTACCATCTGTTGTCCCTCATGCTCATGTATCGCCTCAGAATGCCTCACCAAAACTGTATCATGTAGCTCCCTAGAAATCACCTCCCCAAGTGTGAGCCCAAGGGTGGAACATATGCTCCCTCAGCAATAGACCACGCCATCCCTAAGCCTGTATCTGTTAGGTTGTGTACCCACCAAATGCCACAACTGGAGAGTCTCTCTTTAAATACTCTGGATCCCCAACAAGCTGTCTCGAGTGAGCTTCCCACGTCCTGTTGCTCGTGATGAAGGCAAAAAGGGACAACATCCAACTCCTCTATGCCTGCAAACAATGTGGAAGTGAGGCAGGCACGCAAGACCCCATGGATGTTGTCAAATGATGCTCATCTGCCTCCTCACTGATCCTGGGTGAACTATACCCAATGGCATGCCTGTCGTCCTCATCAGGTGGTCTCCCTGGAGGTAATGCTCCAAAATCCCCATGGGTAGCATCACACCTCACTACATACAAGCCCCACTGTCCTCCCCTACATACAAACATGTACCTTTGTACCCGTCAGCACATCACTGCACCCAGTTGCACTTGTTTGTGTCCTACTAGAAACCACTACCTACTACCATACTACCTTGCACCATAAAGCATCCCACTTGTGCCAATGTATCTGCCACTCTGCTAGTGGACCCGTCATGATGCGTGACATATCTCCACACTTGTCTTGGTGGACCTGAGAGGTCTAACTCCATACATGCTAGGGGAAATATCACTGTTGCATCGATCATTCGTGGCTCCCATGCCCAATACATCAATGGGAGAGCATCGTCTCCATGCAGTGCCCTATTCGGTGGCCTGTCAATGCCACCTCCTCTGACAACCTCCTGCCAAGGTACACTGATCATCCAATGCCCCCACACACGACCAACATACCAAGACAACTCATGGAGTCTACCTGCTCCTCTATCAGCTCGACCTGTCACTGGTGTTGTCCAGAACTCTGGTGGGAATATGAAAATGGGGGTGAGTCCAATCACTAGATCCACCATCCTGCTAATACCATGACTGACCCAATCCATGGAGTGGTGGCAGGTCCCACCTGGATACCAATGATGATCCATCCCTCGAGCACCTCAAGCAAACCATGGCCCCTGCTAAACTATACTCCCAACCATGGATGTATCCAAAAACCTAGCCAGCCCCACCAGGTACCAATTCAATACCTCTCACCATCCAACCCCAAGAGAAGGATCAAGAGGATGAACTCTCGTACACAGAACTATCCCCCCATCCTATGAATGCTTCCCCCTTTGTAACTCATGTCGCCTCATCTCACTAATCCAGTCGACATATAAAATTTGTCGGGGTAATTCTACATCTCTCTCTCCACTGTGCAAAGGTAGCCTAGCAATGTTGCAAGCCCCGTCTATATAGGCCTAAAGAGAGATACTGTCTGGAGGTACTACAGCTCTGCTGATGGTTTGTGCATTTGTCTGCTCTAATTCAGTGCTTGGCCCAAAAGATGACTACTCGTCCTCCTCCACTATGGGCTTAACATGAGTCACAAACTGCCCCTCCACGAATAGCTCATGTCCCCCTATGTGCTCCTCGTGCTACTGAAGGTGGCTGTCATTGGGGAACTCAATCGTGGCTATGGGTACCACTGTGTCTCCTAACACCTCATCTAAGGATGGTACCTCATCAACAAACGACTTTATGGGTGTAGGCTCCACCCTCTCTACCATGGTGTCAACTAGTGCTATTAAAGGGGTCTCTAATAATGGTGACTCCTACACCACACTGGGTATATCTGTGTACTCCTCCCCATCTTGCGTGCCCTCGTGCTCAACCTCCTCCTCAAACTCCTGACATCCGAGGCCCGGTCTCCACCAACAATAACACCTCCTGGCTCCATCCTCTAACTGTCCTCCTCTATGTTCCTCAAACGAGAAAGCCCTCCTGATCCTAGGGTCTAACACGCCTCATACTCATCAATCCTATCCATGAAGGACCTCCTCAAATCTACAAAGGTGTCTAGTTCCTTCTCCTTCTCCCGTTCATCCAAAAAATGAGGCATGATAAGTCAACTATGTTGGCCATGGGTATTGTTCTACTGGACTACGCGTGTATGCGCATGGCTTCTCTGTTGGGCATGTCTCAGCGTCCCCATCATTTGTTACATCCTCTCTAGGACCTGTTGGTTTTGCCTCCTCAATGGTCGGTTCTGCCTCATCAACTCCTCCATGATCCCTTGTATATGCTCCCCTTTCCGTGTCATTGGAGTGCGAACAACTTCACCAGTCACTATGCATCACTGTTTTACAACTCGGCCGAGTTGAAACCAAAACGGCCGTTTCGGACCGAGTCAAACCCCAAAACACTGACCCGGCCAGCAACCCGGCTCGGCTGACCGAGTCAGCTATGACTCGGCCGAGTCATCCAATGACTCGGCCGAGTCATTAAAAGCACGGCTGGGCAGCGTATTTTATGAATTAAATTCACTTTTTTGCTGTTTTTTGGTAAAGTTAAGTAGGGTTTGTGGTCTTTCCTCCTTGATTGATGGTCTTGGTTAGTTTCTTGTCTATATGCTCTTTGTCTCTTTCATATTAGTGGGATTGCAAGGCCTACCTAGGGTTTGGCAGCAAAATGATGACAAGGAAGCGTGTTACATATCCAAGAGGACTTTCTAGTCTTATTGAAGACATGACCATTGAAGAAATTGGCAATTGCATTCATTGTGCCCTAAGGACTGTCAATTTGGAGTGGCAGAGGGACAGTTAGTGGGCTAGTTATGGGCTAGTTATATAAGCCTTAAGGACTATGATTTGATGTGTTGTGAGGGCTATCTTATGTGCGCCCTGAAGTACAATACTTGACAAATCAGAGTTGAATAGGTTGGTCATTAAGCCATAGATCAGTGGACTGCGTAAGGAATGGTTTGATGTCGTAGTTCAATGAAGTCTGCAATAGATGGGCTTTGTGCAGTACCTCATGAATTGACTTTTGGAGCAGAAAAAGTGCAGATCAGTGGGTTGTTGATGTGCTCTAGGAACAATATTCTGGAGCAACCAGATTACTGACAAGATGGGAAAATCTGAAAGCCCAAAGCAAAGTGACAAGAACAGTGGATTTGTCAGAGTTAGGGCAGTTTTGGTAGCCCTAGGAGCAGTCTTCTAAAATGACCAAAAGAATGACAAGCGGGAAGATCTGGAGGATGGGAAGAAGTGCAAGATGCAGTGTTGGACCCAGTATGTTGTCTTCCATGTATATTATAATGTTGTGTGTTTGGAAACTTGAATGAAAATCTTTAAAATTATGTTTAAAATATTTAAAATTATGTTTTTTTATAAAAAAAATAAATATTTAATGTATTTTTTACAACGACCGAGTCATTGAAATCGAGCCGGCCGAGTCATTACCGAGTCCGAGTCCGAGTCCGAGTCGATCCTCGGCCGAGTCCGAGTCCGAGTCCGAGTTGTAAAACATTGCTATGCATACATTGCTAGAACCTCCATGATCTTGCTAGCTTCCCCACAGCTGGCCAAGATCATGCTTTGATACAACTGTAATGTTCCAAATGGAAAATTAACAGTGATATTAAGCAAAATACACAAGCAACACAGAAAAATTCAGACAACAATTAAACACCCATAAAATTGCGCCAGAACTGCGCCAAGCTGAGCCATTTTATTATCAAAAGGAGAGTACAATACATGGTGTGCACTTGGGCTTGCCAAAGCAAGATAGACAATTCCAGGTGAGAAAAATGTTGCCCGGCTGCAAAGGAAAGACTTCCCCTCAATGTATTGCACTAGCCTTAGAATTTCTACAATTGCTGGCTAGAAGAAACCCTTGTTTTAGCCTCCAAAAGTGCTCAGAAAATTCTTCCAAATCAACCTTAGGCTCTCGACCACAAACCCAGAAAACCCAGGAAGGGTTTGGGTAAATTTTACCGACCATCCGGGACCCAAAATTTAAGCTCATTCCTCCGAATTGACTACCAAAAAATTATGCTATTTTGGGGCACCAAAACTACTCCAAAAATACTGCAAAATTTGGAGCACGCTCCTTGAGGCTAGTCCAACAAAATTCAGAAAGGATCTGAGTTAATTCCAACCTCCCAGAATTACCCAAATTTGGTGCTACGCCCTCCTTGACAGATTTTGTGTCCCCCACAATCTACAACTACTAAATATGTCACAATCCCTCCTCAATTAGCTGTAGAATGGCCCTACAAAATTCCTCTGGAAAATGTGTGTGAAAATCCTTTCCAAACCCGACACAAATGAGATGAATCCTACCACAAGAATTCTACCTAGGAACAACTCTGCGCAGACCCTAAAATGGTGAATTTGGCTCTCATAGGAGCAGCAACTTCCAGCCCTGAAATTCACCCCAAATGCTGGTCCACCCTCAGTGAAATTTCTCCTAAATTTGTTGGCCAAAATTCCCCTTGAAACTCCCTCAACTCAGTGGAACCCCTGCATCCTCCTAGAAGTTCGAACTGGTTGAAACAAGAGCTGATTTGACCCACGAACTCCAACAAATCTCTTCCCACTAAGTTATGAAAATCTCTCCTAGGGTGGCACTCTAAGTCCACCGAAGGAAGAGCTGAGATCTCCGCTCAGAAATCTCTTTGTCCTAAGCAACAATGGTAGTCTTGGCTAAGCAACTCAAGAGTACTCCAATTCATAAATTCAAATTGTCAAAAGCCCCCAAAATGACGCCTCTTCCTTCTATTTATCTTTGTTACCCCTTTCTCTCCTTGTGGGCCCCACCAATTCGACCTCCTTCTCCCTAGCTCGATTTGCCTAATGGGTTCAACTTCCCCATTTTGGGTGGCCCCCACCTCCCACTACCAATTTAATTTTTCCTTTTCTCTAATGTTGGTGGCCTCCATCTCTCCAAAAATTATGTGTGGGACTCCCTCGACCCATTTTTCCTAACTTTACATGCCAAAATATTTCCCAACACCCAATTGAAAAAATGGAAATTCTTTTTAGCAAAATTAATTTAATTAGGGACATTACAAAGCTGAACTCGTCATGCAATTTGTTGTCGCCTAAGATGTACACTTAAATGTGCGAAAATTTTTCAACCCCACAAGGTATAGTCTTTAAGGCACAATGCTCAAAGAAAGGGTTGTCACCTATACCCAACTCTCACCATTTAAGCTCTCGCCTGTGTTAGCTAAGGGGGGTGGTCCCTAAATAGGATTCTAAAAGGAAAACTTGTTGAAGACAAGTTCTAGGCAACAAAGGGCAAGGAAATTACCATTCAATATAACTTGAATTAAAGATTAATTAGCAAATATGATTATTAATGAGCAATGTAGATATCAAAAAGATAGATTCAATTAAATTAATATGACATCCAGTAAGATAAAATGAGAGACTAGTGCCTTTAAACAATGCTCAAATATAGCTAAGATACTTGCAAAACATGTAATGTCCCTTCCTAAATTATTTTGGAACAGAATTAATTCCCCAATTTTGAGAACAATTTTGGAGGCTATGGGACCCACTCATTTTTGGTAAAGGACTTAGGAGTTAAAAGGAAGTCGTATTATTTTGATAGTGGAATGTGGGGGCCACCCACACAATGAAAAACACACTTCACTTAGCCTATGGTTCGAAATGCTTAGGAGGGAATTCGATTTGCTTGGTGGAGGGGCCCATGTGGGAAGGAAGGCCCACAAAATTATAAAAGGAGGGAGCTCAACTTCATTTGCATCTTTTTGGCATATAAAACTTAACTCAGTTGCTCGAGCTACTTAGCTGGGTCACTTGTTGTTCAACACAAGTTTTCCAAGCGGAGAACTCACCCTTTCTTCGGGGGACTTCGAGTGCCACCCTAGAGAGGTTCTTTCACACCTATCCGAAGGAGACTTACAATGAATTTTCCAGCATTTGCATTCAGATTTGCCAGGCAGTGCATATTTCTGGAGGATGCAAGAGAGGCTCTTGAGGGAGTCATTTCAATGCTCTTTCGGGGAGCAATTGCCAGAGGAAATTAGGAGAAGGGAGCTCAAGTATTTTGCAGGCTTTTTGGGGAGTTTGGGAGTTGGAGGAGACAACTATTTTCTAGAGTGAGTTTGCTATGAAAATTCCTAGATCTAACAATATCAAGAATCCTATTGCAACCAGCTGAATCTACTTCACCTAGATTGTAAATTATGTTACAAGCTTATTTCAGATCTCTTCTTGAAACATTGAAGTAAATTACAGAAGCAGCCTACACCAATTTAAATATGATTCTGAAACATAGAAACTGAGCAAGGAAAATAGAAATACATAGGACAGAGTTATTTTTGGACAAAAGTCCCTAGAAAAACCCAATGCGGGAAAACCGGTGCAGCATCTCTGAGGGTTTATTATTATTAAGCAGTGTCAAATTCTGAATACATCATTGAATACCTCACAAGGTGATTCAATTATAGAGAGAAATACTGGCAGAAGCTTTGTGAGTTTACCTCACACAATCACTGAGAAATCCGCGTTGATCCAGCCCCAAACTGACTGCCCCCTAGCTTTTCTGGCTACCTCTGCGCAGTGTCTACGTCAGCCCAATGTCAAGCTCTCTAGGTGTTGCGTTACTTCTTTGGCTAGTCGATTTGCTACCCAGGAAATTCAATTTTTGCCTCTCGAACTCACACCTCAGCTCTTGGCTTCTGAAAATCGAATTCCTCTGCAAATTTCGGACTCCTCTCTCTCCCTTTGCGCTGGTTCTGTGTGGCCCTTCTGGCCTTGTGTCAGCCTCTGCATCAAGGCTTCTGGATCAATCATTGCCTCTCTCTACTGATGTATCTCCGGTTGAGAATCTCTCTCTCCGAAAGCTACTATCCCTGCTGCTCAACTGCAAGAGATTTCTTCAATCGATTTTTCCTCTTGAGAACTTCTTACTTCAGAAAATTGATTTTCTCTATCTCTTTGTGTCTTTTCCAAATGACCCTCAAGTCCCTTCTTATATCTTCCTATTGGACAACCAATGGCCTAGATTAAAACATAATCAAAGGCTCAGATTGTTTTGCCTTGATCCGTGGCTTTTTCTAGAAATTTCACCCCTGATTAGATTAATACCCATTAATATTTTAATTTTCCTAAGTTTAGACTTAGGAACCCCATTAAAAATATTAATTATTTTAATAAATCACTTCTAGGTGGAATTTTCCAAAATGCTTTCGAGGTTCTTTGGAATACCTGTGCCCAAGCCTCCCTCCAAAATTTGAGGCTTAGAGCACATCCAATGCTACCCCAAATCAACACTCCCTCTTAGCGAGGAATGTGCTCTAGCAACACACTGCTACTGCATACTGCTCTGACTCTAAAGCATCGTCCTTTACACTGCTGATGTCTGACATACTGAACATCAACTACCTCGTTGTTGTTGTAACTGTATCGCTGCTTACACTACCACTGCCAACACTGCATCCGTACTAGAGCTCCCTCTCAAACGATGCATCTACTATGTTGCTAGCACTACATCTATATTGCAACTCAGTTGCTGAGAGAAGCAACTGAAAACACCCAAAATTTGAGGCTTAGAACACATTCGATGCTACCCCAAATCAACACTCCCTCTTAGCGAGAAATGTTCTCTAGCAATACACTGCTACTGCATACTGCTTTGACTCTGAAGCATTGTCCCTGTGTTGTTGATGACTGACATGTTGTCCATCAACTACTGCGTTGTTGTTGTTATTGTACTACTGCCTTTGACACTGCCACTACCAATGCTACATTTGTACTACGACTCCCTCTCAAATGTTGCATCTGCTATGTTGCTAGCACTACCACTGCTAACATTGCATCCGTACTGCAACTCAGTTGCTAAGAGAAGCAACTGAAAACACCCAAAACTAGACAAGTATCCAGTGGATACACCTCGGTGCTGAAATCCTAACTGCTGCTAGTCCCACGCTTTCTTTCGAAGCCACTGCGTTGCTGAAGCTCTGCACTGTGCCTCCTTGCACTATTGCCTCCCTGCTATGCGCTGCTCCATGGCACCAACTGAAACTCCACCATCCCGCTACTATCGATCATGGGCTCCCGTAGCAATATGATGATCCAAGAGGTGGGTTCCTCAAGGATCCTGCCCATCTGTAGCTCTATCGAACTACAGTTCTCTATTAGCCAACATATATCAACCCACCTCCCTCCTGGAGGTATGTTGGCTGTCATGGTGAACTCGTCCTCTTGTTCAACCTTTGCGGCTACAACCTTAGAATCATGCTTATCATCCTTGTCCTTTTTCTTCAAAGGACACTGGGATGCATAGTGGCCCATCTCGCCACATCTAAAGCACTTCACCTTGGAGACGTCCTTCTTTCGTCTCTCTTGCCCCTGTTGTCCCTTCGATGCAAGGGCTGCGTTATCCTCCTCCTCTATTTTGGGCTTCAACCCACTGCTGTTGTTGCTCCCATCGAGTTTGACTTTGAGCAAGTCTCTCCTCATCTCTTCTTGTTTCAGAGCTACCCACATCTCGTCCCAATTTGGCAATGTTGCTCTACCCAGGATACTCTGGACAAAGATTTGCCACTCATCTGAGACGGAATTTAGAGCCAGTCTCACTAACTCTGAATCCTGAGGTGTATGTCCTGCAGCTGACAGCTCATCATGGGTCTCCTTTAGTTTCATGAGGAACAGATCCACACGTTCTCCCTTCTGCATCTGAGCAGATCTCAGCTTCTGCTCTAAGTACATCTTTCGCTGCTCGAAAGATCCCTGATACAATGTGGCCAAGGCATCCCACATCTCCTTAGTGGTTCCTTTGCTTGCAACGTGGCACACCACGTGATCCTTGACTCCATCCAGGATCATCCTCTTCGCCTTAGCCATCTCAGCTCTATACTTCTTCAGTGGATCTGCATCTGTCGAGACAGCTACCACATTATCAACATACGTCTTGAGGGCATGCTCATCTAGAAGGAAAGTCATTCTAGCCTTCCAGATGGCATAGTTGGAAGCCCCGTCCAACCTGTCCTGATCCCTCAAGCCACTGGTTGCCATATCTTTCGAAAAATGTCGAACAACTCCCTCTTTCTCCCTACTGCGTAGCTCCTAGGCTGCCTTACGCACTCCTTGATGGAGTTGGTAAGCTGCTGCTCCTCTACTTCTTAGCAAATGAGAAATGTTGATTTCCTCAGCAAGAAATCACTGAGGAAGTATTCCCTCACTATGCGATCTGCTTCTTCCTTCTGACGGCTTTTCTGCCCAACACTCAGCTTGCAGAAACTGCGTCCCTCTAGCTCTGTGTGGCTCTGCATAGCTCCCTCTGCCTTGACAAGTTTTCGATCTAGCAGTCTTACCTCTCTGTAGACTCACTTAGAGAGAGACACCAACGAAAATACAACCCTCCTAGCTAGAACTGCGCAATCCCTTAGGGGATTTGAACTATTGCTTGCTACAGCATGTTGGCCCTTGCTTTAGTGCTAGATTTTCTCTTCCCTGTTTCACATCAACAACTCTAATACCATGTGAAAATTCTGTAAACTGGAATCCCTACTGTAGCAACTGATGATATTACTCCTATTTGTTAAATTCTTTTAAACAAATTACTTGCAGTTTCCTACGAAAAATATTGTATTACATACACTGTAGCCTTCAGGCTTCACTTAATTAAATTATATGCAGAAACAAGACACTGAACAAGAAAGAAAATACAACACAATAGACACCGTTATTTTTGGACAAATGTTCTCAGAAAAACCTAATGCGGGAAAACCGTTGCAGCAATTCTGAGGATTTATTATTATTAAGCAGTAGCAAATTCTAAATACATCTCTGAATACCTCTCAGTTTATTCAGTTATAGAGAGAAATACTGGCAGAAAGATTTGTGAGATTACCTCACATAATCACTGAGAAAATCCCGGCCGATCTGGATACTGAATGAAGTGCTTCTGGCAGGTCCTACGCTGCTCTTTGAAGTCCTCACGCAGTTTCTACATCAACCTCTCTAGGCTCTGCATCACCCAGTCTGCTGATCGATTTGCTGCCCGGAGTCTCTGCTCTTAGCCTCCCGGTCTTACACCTCGGCTTCTAGAACTAACTCTCCTCAGCAAAATTTTGGACTCTCTCTCACCCTCTGCACTGCCTCTGCGTGGCCCTGCATCAGCCTCTGCATCTAGGCTAATGGATCACTCTCTTCCTCTCTTTGATGATGATTCCCCAACTGAGAAAATCTCTCTCTCAAAATGTTATCCTTGTCCCTCAACTGCAAGAAATCTCCTCGATTGAAATACCCTCCTAAGAACTCACTTCAGAAATTCGATCTCTTGATCTCTTGGTGTCTTTTCCAAATGACCCTCAAGCCCCTTCTTATATCTTCCTGTTGGACAACCAACGACCTAGATTAAAACATAATCAAAGGCTCAGAGAGAAACACTCACAAAAATATAGCCCTCCTAGCTAGAACTGCGCAATCCCTTACGGGATTCGAACTGCTGCTTGCTGCAACAAGTTGTCCCTAGCTTTAGTGCTAGATTTGCTCTTCCCTGTTTCACATCAACAACTCTGATACCATGTGAAAATTCCTAGATCTAACAATCTCAGGAATCCTACTGCAACCAGATGAATCTACTTCACCTAGATTGTAAATTATGTTACAAGCTTATTTCAGATTTCTTCTTGAAACATTGAAGTAAATTACTGAAGCAGCCTACACCAATTTAAATATGATTTTGAAACATAGAAACTGAGCAAGGAAAATAGAAACACATAGGACACAATTATTTTTGGACAAAAGTCCCCGGAAAAACCCAATGCAGGAAAATTGGTGCAGCAACTCTGAGGGTTTATTATTATTAAGCAGTAGCAAATTCTGAATACATCCCTAAATACCTCACATGGTGATTTGGTTACAGAGATAAATACTGGTAGAAGATTTGTGAGTTTACCTCACACAATCACTAAGAAATCCTGGCTGATCCAGCCCCAAACTGACTGCCCCCAGGCTTTTCTGGCTGCCTTTGTGTAGTGTCTGCGTCAGCGCAACGTCAAGCTCTCTGGGTGCTGCGTCACTTCTCTGGCTAGTCGATCTCCTGCCCAGGAAATTTGATTTCTGCCTCTCAGTCTCACACCCCGGCTCCCGGCTTCTGAAAATCGAATTCCTTTGCAGATTTCAGACTCCTCTCTCTCCCTCTGTGTTGGTTCTGCGTGGCCCTTCTGGCCCTGCGTCAACCTCTACATCAAGGCTTATGGATCACTCACTACCTCTCTCTGCTGATGTATCTCCCACTGAGAATCTCTCTCTCCGGAAGCTGCTATCCCTGCCCCTCAACTGCAAGAGATTTCTTCAATCAATTTTTCCTCCTGAGAACTTCTCACTTCAGAAAATCGATTTTCTCTATCTCTCTGTGTGTTTTCCAAATGACCCTCAAGCCCCTTCTTATATCTTCCTGTTGGACAACCAACGGCCTAGATTAAAACATAATCAAAGGCTCAAATCGTTTTGGCTTGATCTGTGGCTTTTTCTTGAATTTCCACCCCTGATTAGATTAATACCCATTAATATTTTAATTTTCCTAAGTTTAGACTTAGGAACCCCATTAAAAATATTAATTATTTTAATAAAATCACTTTTGAATGGAATTTCCCAAAATGCTTTCGGGTTCTTTTGAATACCTATGCCCAAGCCTCCCTACAAAATTTGAGGTTTAGAGCACATTTGATGCTACCCCAAATCAACATTTTATGCTCCTGGGGTCTGCACAAAAAGGTGTCACTGGGCACACGTGGGAGTGAGGAGCTTGCTCATTGAGGCTGGAACTTGCCGAGAGAAATAAGGATAATATTTGTGGAGTTGATTGCAGCCTTTTTGGAGTGTTTTTGGGGAGGTTTGTTGGTGCATTGACAGGCAGCGTATTTCAGCAGCCAGTGGAGAGCGTAGGGCCTTTGGGGGTCGATTTTCGGAGGTCGGGATTAGGCCAAACCCTTTCTGGGTTTTGGTGGGTTTTGCTTGAGGAGCTTGGAGGTAATTTTGCAGAATTTTTTGAGCACCTGAGGAGGGGTTTCCAGCTATATCTTTGCAGCAGACAATGCAAAATTGTTGGGGCAGTGCAAAGCAGTACTTGGGCAGTTGATAGCAGCATCCGGGCTTCATATTTATTCACTTGGGCTTTGCTCTGCTTGCCTTTGAGGCAAGCCCAGGTGCATTCCTTCCATATATTTGTACTCTTGCTCCAGTTTATAATAAAATGGCTCAACTGCTTCTACATTTCTGGTTTTTCATGGGTGCATGCTAAAGTTTGAAATTTTTTGTGGTGTAAATTTGTTGTTTGCTTTGCATATCACTGTTTTTTCCTAATTAGGAACATTACAGTGGTATTAGAGCTCAGATCTTGGCTCAGTCGTGGGGGACTTTCCTATGAGTGAGGAGGACAGACAAAATATTACCTATAGGAGGCAAAGGTATCGGAGCAAGGAGAGGGAGCTAGAGATCACTCCAGACACTGAGGACTGTGGGAAGGCAGTGATAGTAGAGGATATGGGGGAGCCCAAGAGCAAGGAGGAGTTGGCCTTTGACAATCTCTTGAAGGCCCTGAATGATTTGGAAAAGGGGCAAAAGGAGATGTTAGATGAGATCAAAATGCAGAACCGGGAATAGAGCACTCACCAAGATTTTCTATTTGGAGAGAATTCTAGAGCCTCTCAACAGTATGACCACCCTTCACCTGCTGCACTATCACCATCCTCTAGTGGGCCAACTAGAGCCACACTGCCTTCCTTCCTACCCTTGGCACTAAGTGAATAAGGAGGAGTTGATCAGATGCCTATGGGAGAGTATTTCAGGGAGTGGCAGTCCATGGGAGAAGACTTCAGAGCAACACTATCTTTCAGAGATTATTGCCAGCTCAAGCAGAATGAGAAGGGAAGGAGCTATGGAGGCCAGCCTCTAGGGAACACATAGCTTTGAGTTGAAATGCACCATTGGGAGGATGTATTTCCCCACATACAATGGCACTAGCCAATGCACAACTCATGCTTGGGTGGACAAGTTGGACACCTATTTCCAGCTCAACAAGATGATGGAGGTAGAGGCCATTAAAATGGCCACTTTGCATTTGGAGGGGGAGGCACACGACTAGTGGTTTCATGGGTTGTCCACTTTGGGGCATGCCAATGTAACCTCCTATATGGATTTGACACAGAGAGTAGTGGAGCGTTTTGATCGGAGGGATCCAGAGGCTCACTTCAGGGAGTTGACCCAGCTCAGGCAAATAGGACATCTAGAACACTATATTTCGGAGTTCCTGAGGGTCTCGGTCATGGTACCAGATTTGTTGGATTCCAGGCAAGTGTACACATTTGTAGAGGGGTTGATGGAGCCACTGTGTGGACTAGTGAAGTCAGGCAGACCCTCTACTACTCTAGAGGTCGTGACTTGTACAAGAGACTTGTAGGGGGTCATCCCCAAGACTAGGGTACCTATTCCACCATGCGCTCCCTACCTTTAGAAAGGGAGTGACACTAGACCACCACCAACACAGAGAGTAGCCCAAGGGCTTGGGCAGTTGGATGATGAGACCAGGGAGACCTCAAGAGGAGGAAGTTGTGCTTTACATGTTGGCACTAGGCCATCGATGCACAACTAGCAAAGCCCATTATATCGAGGTCTTCTCGGACAGCGATTAGGAGGATGAGGTGGAGTTGGAGTATGGTGGGGGAGACAGTGAGGGTCTGGTAGAGAGGGGACCACCACCACCACCCCCACATGGGGGAGCATCTTTTGCACCATCTAGGGGAGTCCTAGCCTCTTTGTGTGGGGTTCCCAAATTTTTGACCCTGAGGATCAGAGGCATAGTGCAGGGGCAGCATGTCTCAGTCTTAGTAGACAGTGGGGCCACCCACAATTTTATTGATGCTCAGATGGTCCAGAGGAGAGGCATCACCACTGCAGAGTTTGAGGGGTTTTCAGTTCTGGTACTAGGGGACAGGACTATGCAGTGCACTCGATATGTCCCTGCTTTGACAGTGACCATGGGGAACTATTCGATGACAGACCATTTCTTCGTGGTGGACGTATTGGACACCAATGTGGTGATGGGTGTCCAATGGTTGTATTCCCTTAGACAAGTTACCACCGACTGGAGGAAACTCGAGATGGAGTTTACTGAGTCGGATGGTAAGCTAGTAGTTCTTCGAGGCATGCATTCATATCCTCCACAGACAGTCTCGGCCCATAGGATGGAGACCAATTTCAAGCATGGGGATTTCAGAGGCTGGGGGACAGACCAAACCGCCACATCTAGACGTACAGGCTATACTGGACAGATATCTGGTAGTTTTTGGAGATATACCACCAGGGTGGCCACCAAATAGATGTTTTGAGCACACCATAGAGTTGGAGCTTGGCGTGTAGGTAGTCATCACCACACCCTATAGGCATCCAAAAGCCTATAAGGATGAGATTGAGCGAGCCATCAAGGAGTTGTTGGCATTGGGCCACATTAGGCCGAGTTCCATTCCTTTCGCTTCTTCGGTAGTGCTGGTGAAGAAGAAGGACGGAACTTTGCGCATGTGCATTGATTATAGGGCGCTCAACAGGAAGACGTTGAAGAATCGGTATCCCATACCGCATATTGATGAGCTGATGGATGAGCTTAAAGGAGCTAAGTTCTTCTCTAATGTTGATTTGTGGTAGCATCAGATGTACTCTAGCCACGAAATTTGGTGGAGAGGTTGGGGCACATGAGATATCCAATACCCAGAGAGGGTTTGGGCAGATTCTAAACAATTCAGGAAATATTAAAATAATTAATATTTTTAATGGAGTCCCTAAGTCTAAACTTAGGGAAATTAAAATATTAATGTGGATTAATATAAACTGTGTTAGAATGGTCCAAAAGAAATGGATCAAGCCAGATATAATCTTAGCCGTTGATTAGGGACTTAATCTTCGCCGTTGATATGTCAACGAAAAAAGTATAAGAGGAGGCTTGAGGGTCAATTAGAGAATACACTAGAGTGATCAGTCATTCTATTCTCTAGAGCGGGGTTTGTTAAGAGAGATAGAATCAGTGATCAGAGTTGCAACTGAGGGGCATTGAGTACAGAGAGACAGGGAGGCAAAGATAGTGCCAAGAGAGCAGCACAGGAGCCAGAAAGAGTGATGCAGTAGCAGCCAGGGCTCACGCAGGGCCACGTAGAGGCAGCAGGGAGCTGCGAAGTGCTTCAAAGAGGCCAGCGTTGCTGATGCAGAGGGCCAGAAGGCTGACGCAGACCGATTCAAGGTGACGCAGGGCCAACATTGGGCAGAGAGAGGCTGAGGCAGTCCAGAAAGGCAAACGCTGGGATTTCTGGAGGGGATTAGAGCTGAGGAGCTGCCGGAAGGTTTATCCAGGGTTTCAGCTAGGACATTTGTCTCATATTGAGAGGTACTACTGCCAAGGAAATTCTCTATTGCGTAAGCCGGATTTGGCACCCAGATTGTACTCTGAAATTGCTTAATAAGAAAACCCTCGGATAGCTGCACCGGTTTTCCCACATTGGGTTTTTCCGGGGACATTGGTCCAAAAATAACGGTGTCATTTGGTGTGATTGTTTCTATTCCCTTCAATTGTTGATCTGTAGTATACTAGTGTTTATTTTCAGTATTTACATTGTAAATAACTTGTTAAGTAACGGAACAAGTAGGTAGGAATAAATCAGTAAAGTGCATGGAGGGTTTCTAACTGGTAGACTTAGAAACTTCAACATCTAAAATAGAATTGCGGTCAAGGTATCATCAGATCTGGATGCGGGATCAGGACATCCCGAAGGCAACCTTCAAGTGTCATTATGGGCATTTCGAGTTCCTGGTCATGCCTTTTGGGTTGACCAACGCCCCTACCACTTTTTAGTCATGCATGAACCATGTGTTCAGGGGGCAGTTGAGGAGATTTGTGTTGGTTTTCTTCGATGACATCCTGATCTACAGCAAGACGTGGGAGGAGCACCTGCAACACCTAGAGACGGTGTTGCGCATTTTAGAGGAGCAACAGTTCTACGCCAAGTTGTCCAAGTGTGAGTTTGGGCTGACAGAGATGCTTTACTTGGGACACATTATTGGCGCAGATGGGGTCAAGGTGCATGAGGAGAAGATCAGGGCCATTCGGGACTGGCCGGTACCCAGAGATGTGACAGCACTGAGGGGGTTTTTGGGCATTTGCACTTATTACCAAAAGTTCGTCAAGGGCTTCTCATAGTTAGCAGCACCCCTCATAGATTTGACTAAAAAGGGGGCTTTTGCATGGACGGATGGAGCTCAGACAACTTTCGATCACCTCAAGGAGGTGATGAGTAGTTTCCCAATATTGGCACTCCCAGATTTCACGCAACCATTCACGTTGGAGTGTGACGCATCAAGTGAGGGGATTGGGGCAGTTTTGTCCCAAGGTGGGCACCCCATTGCTTTCAAGAGCCGGAAGCTACTACCACATGAGCGATCGAATTCTATATACAACAAAGAGATGTAGGCAATCATGCATGCTTTGGTCAAGTTCCAGCAATACATGGTGGGCAACCAGTTCAGGTGAAGATAGATCACAATAGTTTTCGCCACTTCATGGGGCAGTAAGGCCTCAATGAAAGACAATGAATGTGGCTCAGCAAGGTGTAGGCCTATGATTTTGATATTTAGTATGTGCGGGGGAAGCACAAAGTGGTAGCTGATGCACTTTCCAGGAGACCTGCAGGGCTTTCACTCATGAGCATTTGCCATGATTGGAAGGCGCAGTTGTTAGTAGAGTACTCCAAGGATCAGCGGGCATGTGAGATCTTGGAGGGCATTCACACAAATGAGCGCTACCGAGTGATGGCTGAGATTATCTACTACAAGGGGTGCATATTCTTGGTTCTAGGCTCACTATTGAGGGAGCAGATACTTCATGCAGCCCATGATTCTCCATTGTCAGGGCATCAGGGGTTCAGGAAGACGTACATGGCAATGAGAGAGCGCTTCACATGGAAGGGCCTCAAGGGGGACGTTTTGCGGTATGTGCAAGAGTGTGAGGCCTGTCAGAGGAACAAGGGGGAGTTGACTCATCCAGTCGGGTTGTTGCAGCCTCTCCCCATTCCTGAGGGGAAATGGGAGAGTATCTCTATGGATTTCATCACAGGGCTTCCAACAGTGCAGGGCAAGGATTGTATCTATGTGGTGGTCGACCGGCTGACCAAGTATGCCCATTTCTTTGCCATTCCGACACGGTACTCAGCCTCTCAGGTGGCAGAGTTGTTCTTTAGGGAGGTCTTCCGCTTGCATGGACTCCCTAAGACCATAGTCAGCGACAGGGACAACCGATTTATGGGAGGATTCTGGCAGGAGCTCTTCAGGCTAGTGGGTATTGAGCTCACCCCAAGCACTAGTTACCACCCACAGACAGACGGCCAAACGCGGAGAGGGAGATGGGGAATATTATAAGGAACTCACGATTTTCCAATTTTCTAGTGGGTGATGAACTGCCCAACCTTAAGGGGGTATTCACTGCTATATCATTCACATCATGCTCTCATTCCCTGAAGCCCTAAGCAGTTATAAAAAGAAAAATCAATAAAGGCAAATGGCATATGAAGAAGGGTGGAAAAACAAAGGTCGGGCTAACTCATGTACCACGATTTCTACCTCCTACATCCATACACCCATGTGTGGGCTTCCCTTATCATAGCTGCCCTTGTACTGTGGCATCTGCCTTGGAAACTTCCCCTGATGCCCCACTTCGTTCTATCATTATATCACATGGCACGACTTGTCACTACCTTAGAGGTTGAAACCACCTACTAGTTTCCTTGATTAACCTCCTTCTTGAACTTGGAGACACTTGCACACTTTAAAGCCCATTATATAAGGGCATGCCACTATGAAGTGTCCACTTGGTTCCATGGTTTGTAAGCTCATTTACTATTACACTAATGATTTGTTGTACTGGAAGGTGAGGAGTCACATTGGATCTTATACAAGGTTGTAGGTGGGTCTTCATCTTGGGGTTTCGTCTCCCTATACAAGGTGCAAGCCCCATAGAGGTTCATATTAGCATTTGTAGGGTGAGCGTTGAGAGCCATGGGCCTCCACTACAATAAAGAGCAAATAGCCATGCCATGGGATCCATCAGCACCACTCATTATTCGCTCATGTCCCACTTGTTTAATGATGATGGTGTACCTAGAGCACCTTTCCCAATTGACTACACACTTGCACCACACACTTGGAAGTTAATCTGGGGCCCAGATGTGGTTGTGTCTCACCATGGAAGACAAAGGGAGGGCTTGCATAATTGTTCCAGCCATTGCAGATGGGATACATAATTCTTCGATCCAGTTGGAGTCCCATGAGGATGATTTTGTGCCCCCATAGCCACTTGGGAGCACCATAGGTCATTTTCTTGGAAATCTGTGAAAATTCCTAGATCTAACAATCTCTGGTATCCTATTGCAACCAGCTGAATCTACTTCACCTAGATCGTAAATTACATTACAAACTTATTTCAGATTTCTTCTTGAAATATTGAAGTAAATTACTGAAGTAGCCTACACCAAAATAAATATGATTCCGAAACATAGAAACTGAGCAAGGAAATACAAACACATACTGCACCATTATTTTTGGACAAAGATCCCCAGAAAAACCTAATGCGGGAAAACTGGTGCAGAAGTTTGAGAGTTTTATTATTATGCAGGAGAAAATATGAGTACAATTCTTGGATGCTCAACTAGCAATCCGATACAGAGAGAATACTGGACAAAATGAATACTGAAATGATCTCACCCTGTCACTGGGAAAATCTGAGGTTGATCACGCTGAACTGGAGCCTTTGCATAGCCTCTGCGCAGAATTGTGTCACTCCTACGCAGTTCCTACGTCACCCTTGCTAGGTATCACACTGCTCCTTCTCTGGACCCTCTGCTGGCTGGAAAATTCGAATCTCTGCCTCCCGATCTCACACCTCGGCTCTCGACTACGGAAACTCGATTTCCGCAGCAGGAATTCGATTTCACTCTAAGGCCTACACTGCCACTGCGTCAGCTCTGCATGGGCCAGCGTCTGCCTCTCTCTAGACATCGTTCTGCCCTCTCTCTGCCTCGTATTCTCCGTGTTGATTTGGGATAGCATTGGATGTGCTATAGCCATGAAAATTGGTGGAGAGGCTAAAGCACATGAGATCTCCAGGACCCAAAAATGGTTTGGGCAGATTCTACCCAGTTAAGGAGATATTAAAATAATTAGTATTTTTAATAGAGTGCCTAAGTCTAAACTTAGGAAAAATAAAATATTAATGGGTATTAATATAAAACTGGGTTAGAAGGTTCCAAATGACATGGATCAAGCCAAATCTAATCTTAGTTGTTGATTAGAGATATAATCTCGGCCGTTGAAGGACCAACAAGAAAAGTATAAGAGGAGGTTTGAGGGTCAGTTGGAGAACACACTAGAGTGATCAGTCATTTGATTCTCTAGAGTGGGGTTTGCTAAGAGAAGTCGAATCAGTGATCAGTTGCAGCAAGGGGCAGTGAGTACGAGACAGAGAGGCAGAGATAGTGCCGAGAGACCAATGCAGAAGCAAAGAGAGGCAGACGCTGAGCCAGAGGGAGCCACGTAGAGGCCAGCAGTGACTGCGAAGAGGCCAGAAGGGCTTGCGTAATCCATGCAGAGGTTGCAGGAGTGATGCAGAGGGCTAGAAAGGCTGCGTAGAGCTTCAGAGGGTTGACGCAGAGGCTAGGAGGGCTGACGCAATGCTTCAGATTGTGTTGGAGAGGGTTTCGTGGGGCAGACTTTCAAAATATCTGCTTATGAAGAGAGGTATTACTGCCGGATTATTTTCTCTGTCAGGTGAGCCAGTTTGGCACCCAGTTGTACTCAGAAAGACTGCATAATAAAATAACCCTCAAAATTGTTGCATAGGTTTTCCCAAGTTGGGTTTTTTCCGAGGAGTTGTCCAAAAATAACAATGTCACTTGTGTGTTTGCTATTTCTTTAGGTTGTTGATCTATAGATGGTTGAGACTGTATTGTGTTTATTTCAGTATTTATATGATTAAATAAATTGTTTGTAATTAACAAGTAGGAGAAATAAACCAGAGAATACAGATAAATTTCTAACGGGTAATTCTTAGAAATTTCAACATGGTATCAGAGCGTGGTTGCAGATCACAGGAGAGATGAAGGCACCAACTAAATCAAAGCATTTGCAGCAGAAACAGCGGTCCTGAGTGACAGAAGTTGTTCCTAGCAAAAAGTGGCGGAGAAGGGTTGACGCAGAGGGAATGTGTCATCAGTTCGAGCCAAAGAGAGGCCAACGCAAAGGCTAAGGAGGGCAAAAAAGGCTCACGAAGAGCCACACAGAGACCAGGAGGGTTGATGTAGTTGGCTAGGGGAGCATTTCAACTAGTGTCGGGATTGCACAGAGCCTAGAGGCTCAGTCCTTCAGTTGTTGGGGCATAGGAAGCTGTGGGCAGATTGTGGGGAGTGAAGCTGGTGGGGTGTTGTTGTTGCCGAAACAAAACAATACCCAACGGGGCAAAACCAAGGTAGAGGGAGTCCCTACCTAGGCGGATTCCTAGCCAAGAAATCCAGATCAGTGTTGCAGGTGCATAGGAGATCGGAGAGGTGCAACTCAACGGTTGGCACATGGGTTTCCAAGAGGGAAATCAAGACTCAAAGGGAGTCTAGCAGAGAACTTCCAGAAGGATAGTAGCAACTCAGAGGGAGACGAATAGAGAACTTCCAGAGGGAAGTAGAGACTCGGAGGCGTCGAAAGGAAGAGCAAAGAGATGACAATGAATGGACTGAGGGATCAGGACAGGCTGGACAAGGCGTCCAACTTTGTCGTCTAGAAGGCCAGGATCCTGTCCATTCTAGATAGACATCACATCAAGGCCTTCGCCTTGAGAACAGTGGCTATCCCAGTTGACCCAGTTGACAATGAAAAGTACGAGGAAGCAATGGCCAAGGTGAAATGCATAATCCTTGATGGGGTCAAGGATCATGTGGTCCAGCATATTGCCGAGAAGGAAATGGCAAAGGAAATGTGGGACACCTTGAAGACGTTGTATCAGCACACTTCCGTGCAAAGAAAGATGTTACTAGAGAATCAGCTGCAGTCATACCAGATGCAAAAGGGGGAGCAGATAGATCACTTCCTCAGTAGATTGAAGGAGATCCGGAACTAACTGACTTCCATAGGGGCCACGCCAGATCAGGAGTTGATGGTAAGGACCACTCTAAATGCAATCTCCGAGGAGTGGGAGACATTCGTCTAGAGTATTCTGGGCAGAGCGAATCTTCCAGATTGGGAAGAACTATGGGCAGCTCTTCCCCAAGAAGAGGTCAGACGGTTTTCCAAGACGGGAAGTAGCAGCAAAGCTCGGGTCAAGAAATAAGAGGAAGAGGATGTAGCTTTGGCATCTGCTGGGAAGCAAGGGAAGAGAAAGAAAAAGGACCTCTCCAAGATAAAGTGCTTCAACTGTGGGGAACTGGAGCATTATGCGAACCAGTGTCCGAGGAAGAAGAATAAGGGAGAGGCGTCTGACTCCAAGGCAATGCCAGCGAAGGCGGAAAGGAGGTAGAGGAGGATGACGATTGCGCCATGAGTGCTCATGTACCTCTAAAGAAGAGGTGGGGAGACATCGAGCTGTAGTCAGGAGGACGACAGGCGATGAGGAGCAGGATCCTTGAGGTACCCAAACTCTTGGATTATACCTAGCTACGAGAGCCCTGAAGTGAGAAGTAGTAGGATGATGGATGTCGATAGAAATGGATGCGGATGAAGCGGCAAAAAGTGCTACAATGCAGTAGTCTCGGGCAGCACAGAGGAGGTTGTAGCAGTGCTGGATGGCATAAAGAGGTTTGCAGCGGTGCGAGAGGCAGGGAGTTGTTGCAGTAATGCAGAGGCAGTAGAGGGAGCACGAGATAGTAGTAGAGAGAGCTTCAGCATCGAGAGTGTTTCTAGTTTGACAAGGATGTCAATAGTTGGGTGGATCAGTTACTTACTTCTCAGTAACTGAGTTGCAGTGCAGTGGCAGTTAGCAGTAGCACGATGCAACATGATGAGAGGGGGTTGCAGTGCAGATGCAGTGTTGGGAGAAGGGACCAACAGTAGCACAGATGCAGAGGGAGCTGCCGTACGGATGAAGCAATGGTAGTGGTAGGGCCATCGGCAGCCGTACAGGATGCAGCAGTGAAGAGGATGTTGGGCGAGTAGGCCCAGCATCAGCACAGGTACCAGTGTCGTATAATCAGAGTGATGCTTAGTGTGGAGTATTACTAGAGCACAGTCCTCGCTAAGAGGGAGTGTTGATTTTGGGTAGCATCGGATGTGCTCTAGCCATGAAAATTGGTGGAGAGGCTAAAGCACATGAGATCTCGAAGACCTAGAAATGGTTTGTGTAGATTCTACCCGGTTAAGGAGATATTAAACTAATTAATGTTTTTAATGGAGTTCCTAAGTCTAAACGTAGGAAAAATAAAATATTAATGGGTATTATATACAACTGGGTTAGAAGGTTCCAAATGACATGGATCAAGCCAAATCCAATCTTAGCCGTTGATTAGAGATGTAATCTCGGCCGTTGAAGGACCAACAGGAAAAGTATAAGAGGAGGCTTAAGGGTCAATTGGAGAACACACCAAAGTGATCAGTCATTCGATTCTCTAGAGCGGGGTTTGCTAAGAGAAGTCAAATCAATGATCAGTTGCAACGAGGGGCAGTGAGTACAAGACAGAGAGGCAGAGATAGTGTCGAGAGACCAGCGCAAAAGCAGGGAGAGGAAGACACTAAGCCAGAGGGAGCCACGCAGAGGCCAACAGTGATTGCGCAAAGGCCAGAAGGGCCTGCGTCATCCATGCAGAGGCTGCAGGAGTGACGCAGAGGGCCAGAGAGGCTACGAAGAGCCTCAAAGGGCTGACGCGGAGGCTAGGAGGGCTGACGCAGTGCTTCTGATTGTGCTGGAGAGGGTTTCGTGGGGCAGACTTTCAGAATATCTTCTTCCGAAGAGAGGTATTACTGCCGAATTATTTTCTCTGTCGAGTGAGCCAGTTTGGCACCTAGTTGTACTCAGAAAGACTGCATAATAAAATAACCCTCAGAATTGTTGCACCGGTTTTCCCAAGTTGGGTTTTTTCGGGGACAAGTTGTCCAAAAATAACGGTGTCACTTGTGTGTTTGTTATTTCTTTCAGTTGTTGATCTATAGATGGTTGAGACTGTATTGTGTTTATTTTAGTATTTATATGATTAAATAACTTGTTTGTAATTAACAAGTAGGAGAAATAAACCAGAGAATACAGATAAAATTTCTAACGGGTAATACTTAGAAATTTCAACACTCCGGCCCAGGAAAACTTCCTTCTTCCGAATCCTCACTACCCTTCTCTGCAAGAAATCTCCTCGATTTGAATTTCCTCCTCAGAACTTCTCACTTCAGAAATTCGATCTCTTGATCTCTCAGAGTATTTTCCAAATGACCCTCAAGCCCCTTCTTATATCTTCCTGTTGGGCAACCAACAGCCTAGATTAACTCCTAATCAAAGGCTCAGATCATTTTGACTTGATCTCCGTCTTTTTCTAGAAGATTCACCCACAATTAAATTAATACCCATTAATATTTTAATTTTCCTAAGTTTAGACTTAGGAACCCCATTAAAAATATTAATTATTTTAATATAATCGTCTTTGGGTGGAATTTCCCAAAACAGTTTTTGGGTTCTTTGGAATGCATGTGCCCAAGCCTCCCTGCAAAATTTGAGGCTTAGAGCACATCCGATGCTATCCCAAATCAACACTCCCTCTTAGCAAGGAATGTGCTCTAGCAATATACTGTTGCTACATACTACTCTGACTCTGAAGCATCGTCCTCTGCGTTGTTGATGTCTGACATGCTGTCCACCAACTACTGCATTGTTGCTGCAACTATATTGTTGCCTTTGACACTGCCACTGCCAATGCTATATCTGTACTACAACTCCCTCTGAATGTTACATCTGCTATGTTGCTAGCACTACCACTATTAACACTGCATCCGTACTACAACTCAGTTGCTGAGAGAAGCAACTGAAAACACCCATAACTGGACAGGTATCCTGTAGATACACCTCAGTGCTGAAAGGCTGACTGTTGCTAGTCTCGTGTTGTCTTTTGAAGCCATTGCACTGTTGAAGCTCTACACTTTGCCTCCACGCACTACTGCCTCTCTACTATGCGCTATTCAAGTTCTAGCACTGCTAACTACTACATCTGTCACTCCAACACTCCATGGCACCAACTGAAAACTCCTCCATCCCACTACTACTGATCATGGGCTCCTGTAGCAAGGTGATGATCCAAGAGGTGGGCTCCTCAAGGATCCTGCCCATTTGTAGCTCTATCGAACTACATTTCTAAATCAGCCCACCTCCCTCCTGGAGGTATCTTGGCTGTCATGGTGAACTCCTCCTCTTGTTCGATCTTTGCAGCTACAACCTTAGGATCGTGCTTCTCATCCTTGTCCTTTTTCTTCGAAGGACACTGGGATGCATAGTGGCCTATCTCACCACATCTGAAACACTTCAACTTGGAGACTTCCTTCTTTTGTCTATGTTTCCCTTGCTGTCCCTTCGATGCAAGGGACGCATTCTCCTCCTCCTCCTTGGGCTTTGACCCACTGTTGTTGCTACTCCCGTCAAGTTTTACCTTGACTAGGTCTCTACTCAGCTCCTGTTGTTGTAGAGCTACCCAAATCTCATCCCAATTAGGCAATGCTGCTCTGCCTAGGATACTCTAGATAAAGACTTGCCACTCATTCGAGACAAAATTTATGGCCAGTCTTACTAACTTTGAATCTTAAGGTGTATGCCCCGCAACCGACAATTCATCACGGGTCTCCTTCAACTTTGTGAAGAAGGGATCCACACGCTCTCCCTTTTGCATCTGAGCATATATTAGCTTCTGCTCTAAGTACATCTTTCGTTGCTCGGAAGATCCCTGATACAACGTGGCCAAAGCATCCCACATCTCCTTAGCAGTTGCTCTGCTAGCAACGTGGCACACCACGTGATCCTTGACTCCATCCAGGATCATCCTCTTGGCCTTCACCATCTCAGCCTTGTACTTCTTTAGCGGATTTGCATCCGCAAGTTCAACTACCACACTATCGACATATGTCTTGAGGGCATGGTCATCTAGAAGGAAAGACATTCTAGCCTTCCAGATGACGTAGTTGGATGCGCCTGTCCTGATCCCTCAAGCCACTAGTTGCCATATCCTCCGAAAACTATCAAACAACTCCCTCTTTCTGCCTAATGCGTAGCTTCTAGGCTGGCTTACGTACTCCCTGATGGAGGTAGTAAGTCTGCTGCTCCTCTGCTACCCAACAAATGAGAAACACTAATTTCCTCGGCAAGAAACCACTGAGGAAGTATTCCCTCACTATGCGATTTACTTCCTTCTAACGACTTTTCTGCCCAGCTCTCAACTTGCAAAAAACTGTGTCCCTCTAGCTCTGCGCTGAGGCTCTACGTGGCTCCCTCTGCCTTGGAAAATTCTGTATCCGGAAGTCTTACCTCTCTGTCGACTCATTCAGAGAAAGACGACCTTGAAAATATAGCCCTTCTGGCTAGAGCTGCACAATCCCTCAGGGGATTTGAACTATTGCTTGCTACAGCAAGTTGGCCCTTACTTCAGTGTTAGGTTTTCTCTTCCTATTTCACATCAACAACTCTGATACCATGTGAAAATTCCTATATCTAACAATCTCTTGAATCCTACTACAACCAGTTGAATCTGCTTCACCTAGATAGTAAATTACATTACAAACTTATTTCAGATTTCTTCTTGAAATATTGAAGTAAATTACTGAAGCAGCCTACACCAAATTAAATATGATTCTGAAAGATAGAAACTGAGCAAGGAAATACAAACACATAGGACACCGTTATTTTTGGACAAATGTCCCCGGAAATACCCAATGCGGGAAAACCATTGCAGCAGTTCTGAGGGCTTTATTGTTATGCAAGAGAAAATCTAAGTACAATTCTTGGATGCTCAACTAGCAATCCGATACAGAGAGAATACTAGACAAAATGAATGGTGAAATGATCTCACCCTGTCACTGGGAAAATCTGAGACTGATCACGCTAAACTGGAGCCTCTGCGTAGCCTCTGCGCAGAACTACATCACTCCTACGCAGTTCCTGCGTCACCCTTGTTGGGTATCACATTGCTCCTTCTCTGGACCCTCTGTTGGCTAGAAAATTCGAATCTCTACCTCCCAGTTTCACACCCCGACTCCCGGCTACTGAAACTCGATTTCCTCAGCAGGAATTCGATTTCACTCTAAGGCATGCGCTGTGACTGCGTCAGCTCCGCGTGGCCCAGCCTCTGCCTCTCTCTGGACGTCATTCTTCCCTCTCTCTGCCTTGTACTCCCCGACCCAGGAAAACTTACTTCTTCTGGATACTCACTGCCCCTCTGCAAGAAATCTCCTCGATTTGAATTTCCTCCTGAAAACTTCTCACTTCAGAAATTCGATCTCTTGATATCTCGGTGTGTTTTCCAAATGACCCTCAAGCCCCTCCTTATATCTTCCTGTTGGGCTCAGATCGTTTTGACTTGATCTCCGTCTTTTTCTAGAAGATTCACCCACAATTAAATTAATACCCATTAATATTTTAATTTTCCTAAGTTTAGACTTAGGAACCCCATTAAAAATATTAATTATTTTAATATAATCGTCTCTGGGTGGAATTTTCCAAAACGGTTTCTGAGTTCTTTGGAATTCATGTGCCCAAGCCTCCCTGCAAAATTTGAGGCTTATAGCACACCCGATGCTACTGCAAATCAACAAGATCAAGGAGCCACCCGTTTGACACTATTTTTGGAGCTCTTCCGCTCATTTTGGCACATGAAGGATTTCACTACGCCTATCAAGGGCCCTCCTAGCTATTGTATCACTATTTTGGCCCTCTTGAGAGGCTTATTTTTCATGTTATGGAGCTATCTTGGTGGGCTTGTCACTAAGGAGTGTTATTTTCTACATTATTTTATTATTAGGGGCATCATTAGGCCTAATTGGGAAAATCGAACTCTTAGAGGATCATATATATCAATGAGAGGATCATTCATTCCTCATCATCACTTGGATTTGTATCTATCTCTTCTTGAGAACTTCACTCTAGCTATTGATGGACGAATTGGAGAAACATTGATACATTTCGATGTTTGGATATCTTTTCTTGGTCTTGCAACTTCTATTATGTCTCTCTTTGATGATTGGATATATTCTCTATACTTGTAAGCATTCTTTCATGGCTTATCGTTCTCTCTTGTATACATTGTCAATGTATGGAAATTTCACTGATGAAATTTGAAATTGTGCCCTAATTGAATGCGAATTTGTCAATTTTTTTATTTTATGAGGTATTGCTTATGTTACATGTTTGGGTATGGTGAACGAATGTTCCTAGGGGTAAATTATCTTCATAATTGCCTTGAGAAGTCATCAAATTGCTGCAATAAGAAGTATAAATTCCTTTGGTAACCTAGTATTTGCCTCTAGGGCTATGTGAAGTTGCTATAGGACTCCTTGATTGGGTAAAAGTACTCCAAAATTTGAAAACACATTTACTGTATTCTCCCAATACGCTAGGCACTGATCTTATCCTTGGTGATCACCTTAAAGAAAAATTTTCTCGCATCCTCTCCTTCTCTCTAAGCCCTAACCCTAGAGGTGTCCTAGGGCATCAAGCAAAATCTTCTTGAGCCATCCATTCTAAGTGCGAGTTGGACTACAACTATGTTGGGGATTTCCATAGGCCCTCACAAAGTTTGAAGGATTTTCGACAACTAGAATTGGAAATATCTAAAGCCCTAGCTCCCATTTTGTTCATGTCCTTATGTTTCCTTGGTTAGTGGATTCTTCAAGGGTCATTGCACTAAAAACTCAATGGAAATTCAATTTCATTGATCCTCTTCTCCTCCCTTGCTTGGTCTAGATCTTTCGTTTAAAGTTTCACCCGAAACCCTAGGCCTTGCTTGGGTACTCTTAGGGCTTCTTTGTGGTCCCATACTTTTATCACTCTTTATTTCACAAAGACCACCTAGAAACCCTCTTCTCCTAGGAATCTTAGGTCTAGGGTATCCCTTATCAAGTAATATCCCTAATCCCTAGGTCTAGGCTTCCTTTTAAGCCTTTCTTGGAGAGCCCTACACCTTGCTTCTTGAGCAAGTAAGCTCTATCATCTGAGTCTCTCCTATGAATGGGCTCTTGAAATCACTATCTTTCCATCATTGATATACCATTCATAGTGATTTCCCTTATACTGAGACTCCTCCCATTGGTGAAAGTCCATAAAGAGCAGGGGACATTGACTGAGGTGACAGTGGGTCTTTGTCCCATTGTTGCCACTTGGTCTAGTAGTTTCCCCTTTGGAACCCCTCCTAGGACCCCTACTAGATTGAGCGGTAACAGGCCTTCAGGGTCTAATCTCTCTAGCCTTTCCTCTTTTCTTGACTGTCACATTAATAACCAGATCTGAAGCTAATCACAACAGTGGCTTCATCTCATAATAATCACCTTGAAAAAGGCCTAAAAATGCTCTCTAATAAGCCTAAGAACCTAAAGGATTAACTTGCATTAAGTAAAGGCTTATTCATCATTGTTATTGCTTTGTTTGCAAATAATAAGTGGGCTGATCTGATCATTGAATGATAAGAGCATTAGTGCATTTCTTATTGATCATTGAATGATAAGAGCATTAGTGCATTGGTCTTTCTTTGGGCCTTAAGGATAAGATAGCACTCTTACATATTAACTCCTTTCCTCTTTTCATTCTTGCATCATTGCATTGTGTTTATCTTTCTAGCATCCATAGTTAGTTAGATGCATTTGTTAGCCTATTCATACATTGCATATCTTTGTTAGCAATCTCATCTCTCCTTGTGCTTATCTATATTGGTGCTTGTTACTATTGTGCTTAAGAGAAAATTACAAATCTCTATTGTTTCTAATTTGGCTCATAATATAAGTAACAAGAAGGTATTGCTCTTATTATTATGCTCTAAGCATTCTGATCGTTACAATATAAATAAGAGGAATTCAAATAAGCATCTTGGAACATCGAGTAATCATTGTTGCTAACCTTGTTTGATTAGGATAGCTTCTAAGATATTCTCTAAAGTGCTTCATAAGTTTTTATTGGCATCTTTGTAATCTTGTGTAAACATTCTAAGCATCCTGGTTACAAGTGAATTAATTTTCTCATATTGAAGCATTTTACATATTTGTAATCTTGTTGAAGCAAATCTAACATAATTTCATCTTCATTCTAGGATAAAAGTGCATCTCTAAAATTCACCTCCAAGCATAAGCTTGGTTGTAAGAGAGATACGACCACCTTCTTCACACAATTTGAGAAGTCTAGACCCTCATTCACAGTTAACACAAGTGACCTTGCAGTTCTCTTGTGGGCAATCCCTTCTAGGAACGGAGGCATCTAGGTAGTTAGAACTCCAAGGGAGGTATCGTTAATGAGGCCTTAGCCTCCTTCATGTGGACTTCTCTCTACAACTTGTGTTTGAGACTAGCTTCAAAATAATTGAGAGGAAGGATTCACCTAGACTAGGCATCTAATTAAAATTGACCAAGATCTTGCATCTCACCTTAGATTAGGTCTTGCACTTATTTTAAGGATAGATTTTGCATCTTGTAGCATTTGTTCATCCAGTAACTTCGTGTATTAATCTTTATTGTGCAAGTAATAAATCTTGAAGGCACTAGTCTACCACTCATATCTTAAAGAATTTAATATAATTGTGCTTAATAATCTTACTTGCTACTTAATTTTAACTCAAGTTGTTAGGTCATTTAGTTGTACCTCCTGGACTTGGTTCCCAAAAAATTTCTCATCATTTCATCCATAGGAACTACCCCCCTTAGCCTGCATTTAGGAGATAGATTAAACAGAGAGGGCAGGGATCAGAGTGGCAGCCCCTGCCCTGAGCATTGTTGCATAAAGTGTACAATCCGCATGACAATAGGTCTAATCAGAGGAAGCTCTTCTTTTAAGCCTGGATGATTTGGAGAATTTTGAGAGTCAAGCAAGCAAAGGAGTGGGAGGAATCGCTTCTAGTTCTCACTCTTAGAGTCTTAGTTACTTTTTTTTACTGATTAGTATGCAGTATTTTGTAAACTTTTAGGCACAGATGCTTCTAGTTCTATGTAGTCACTGGTTAGAAGTCAGGACTCAATGCTTTGGATCATGTTTGGACTCATAACATATATGAGATATGTTTATATTTCTAAGTCCAACACGTTAGAAATCCCTACTGCATTTCTGGTTTAAATTATCCTACTTGTTTATTACATTAACAAGTTATTTATAAATATAAACACTGAAAATAAACACAGATGCAACCTTAACTCATATACAGATCAGCAACTGAAATACTGAGACAAACACACAAGGGACACCGGTATTTTTGGACAATCGTCCCCGGAAAAACCCAATGCGGGAAAACCGATGCAGCAGTTCTGAGGGTTTTATTATTATGCAGATTCTTGAGTACAACTAGGGTGCTAGAAGTGGCTCACCCAACAGAGATTGTTACACAGTAGTAGTACCTCTTCTCGGAAACAGATATTCAGCGAGTCCACCCCACGAAAAATCCTTCCGGTGCTTCCTCTTGGCTCTGCGTCAACCCTGCTACCTTCAGGTTAGCTCTTGAAGCCTCCGCGTCAGCCTTCTAGCTCTCTGCGTCATCTCTCTGGCCCTCTGGGTCACCCATGCAATCCCCTCGGCCTCTACGCAGTCCCCAACTTCCTCTGCATAGCTTCTGCTGCCTCTGCGTCAACCTCTTCGGTCATTGCGCTGACCCTCAGGCACTATCCCTGCCTCTCTACTATGTGCTCACTGCCCCTCGGTGCAATAGATCACTAGTTCGAATTTTCTCAGCAAGCCCCTTTCCAAAAAATCGAACTGACTGATCAATCTAGGTGTATCTCCAACTAGCCCTCAAGCCTCCTCTTATACTTTTCCTGTTGAGTCTTCAACGGCCGAGATTAAGTCTCTAATCAACGGCTAAGATTAGATTTGGCTTGATCCATGTCATTTAGAACATTCTCACCCAGTTTTATATTAATACCCATTAATATTTTAATTTTCCTAAGTTTAGACTTAGGAACCCCATTAAAAATATTAATTATTTTAATATCTCTCCAACCAGGTGGAATTTTCCCAAACCATTTCTGGGTCTTGGAGATCTTATGTGCCTTAGCCTTTCCGCCAATTTTCATGGCTAGAGCACATTTGATGCTATCACAAATCAACAAGATACTTATTCATTCATGATATTTTGGACATCTATTGATATTATCCATTGTTTGGACATGGCTTTATTAAATATCAATGTTTTTTTTTTAATTCAATATATGTGCATATCTTTATTTATTGAACTCACTGATTTTTTCCCAATCCGATTAAAACTCTTCGCTCTTTTGCCACGCCAATTTATTGCTGAGTCCAAGTCCAGTAACATTGCTCTTGACCAATCTCAAATCTGGAAATTATGATTCAATTCAAAAATATAAACCAGATTTGCAATAGGTCTATATATTTATTCTTCTCCTTGCCGTCATTGAGACTTAGTTGCTTAGGGAAGGCCCCCTTTGTGGGAAAAGGATTCCAACATTTAGTGTGAGAGTGCATCATTAAGGTGACAGCAGGCGGTGACTCTAAGTTATCCTTGACTTCACATTTAGCGACTTAGAAATTTGGCGTCTTAGGTGTGAATTTGAAAGGTAACAGGGGTATTAATGCATGAAGAGTTACATGGTCCCTTCATGCAATGCAACTAAAGAAAACCTTACCTTTGCATTACTAGTGAATTATTATTATTATTTGATTTTGAAGGTTAAAACCTTACCTTTGCATTACTAGTGAATTATTATTATTATTATTTGATTTTGAAGGTTCAAGAAGGGAATTCGAAGGTGGATTGCTGTTCAATTATCAGCGAGCCAAACTTATCAGAAACTGGAAATTTTCCCTACGAACTGTCATTCGTTTGGGGAATTGGGAAACTATACTTGAGCAAACTACTGTGTACAGAATTCGAATTGTGAGGAATTCATCCTACAAAATTTATTCGTTTCACAACATCAGTTGTTAACTTCCTTTTCAAAAATGTTTCCATATTAAGTTTTAATCATAGAGATCATTTTTAGGCGGTCATCATTGGTTAATACATGTAATGAGGATTGTCCAACAAAAACATCAATGCACATTGAGAATGGAAAGAATTATCTCTATCTCTCATAACCTACCATGTAAACAATCAGTATTTGATACATTAGTAGTTTAGGAACCAATAATGAGAAATAAAAACCTGAACAATCACTAAAAGAATTAGGAAAATGCAAACTATCGCGAGTAAGCACTATGTAGACATGACTACAACAATTACTGCACCTGCCAACTAGGAATAAAATATGGAACAGCAATATCAGCTCCAACCCTCTTTGCCACAAGAATATGTCCAATTTCATGTGCCCCCAATATTATTGCTGTGATCAATGCACCAGAAAAGCCTTCCTTCAAAAGTCCAAGATTTCCAAAAGATGACCTGTGAAGTCCGAGACATGGTATCAAATAAAAACCAATTTGCTACCAAAAGCAAAGTAACAAATCAAGAAACAGCTTCTATTTCAATCAGTCTATAGACTGGTACCAATGCATGCACTCAGATATTGCATACAGGTGAAACACTATGCAAAGCCAGGTTTCCCTACTTATTTTCCAGTTTTCATAATGTGCTTATCACATATTTGTAGTAAATGGCAAATAAAAGGCCAACGTTTGTGCAGGCAAAGGGATTACCATTTTGAAAAATTCATGTGAAGAAAATAATATTTTATATGTATTTCCAAGTGGATTGACATTGAATGAGATGATTGTGGATGAAATCATGCCCAAGGACAAGGAATTGTATGCAATATGGACACTCAGGGATAATGTCTAATTAAACGGACACAATATTCAACAAATTAAAAAAATGTTCTTATTGTAATGATTTTAATACCATTGCTATTGACTGCATAGTTGATACTGTTATCTACTGTGACGTGCCCTATATATATATATATATATATATATATATTTCCAGGAAAACACCATTGTAAGACCAGAGAGATGCAATTCCCAATTGTAAATTTTCCAAACCCTAGGTGACTGCTGTCCTATGTTTCTTTATTAAATAATTGGATCTTGAATTTACTCAATAACAGAAATAAAAATCTAATCATGTATCAATCACACAAATTGCTGAAAAATATGGTGGCAGTATAAAAATTAATATGTCACGCATAGATAATTATTTCAAATCAGCTTTTCATTCCATCAAAAAAACTTACAAGGAAACCTCCATTCACTACCCAAAAAACAGAATACGCAGATAACAAAAATACTCTGACTAGTTGATTTTGTAAGCTTCAAAGGTCTTCTACATTGGCTTGGTGTCTGAGCACGTAGAAGATATTTGATTGCCTCTTTAGGTGTTTTCTTGGTGGAGTAAGTGATTTTATGATTTCCTTCCTAAGGTTAACTTAGGAAAAGTACAATAACTAGTATCACTAATTATTGTGGACTATTAGGCCAAAATTCTAAGGATAAATAATAAAATTATTTAAGTGACTTAGATATAATATCAACCGTTGATCTCAAGTGAGGCTTACGATTTAAGCTTAGCCATTGATCACTTAGGAGATTAGGGTTAGGGATTTTCACTTAATGAAATTATAAAATTACCCTAAGAGAGGTAAAGATACATTGTGGAGGAAGCAATTTTCTCTAGTGTGAAAGGCTTGACTATGTAAGATACCCCCCTTGGAATATCTCAAAAATCCCACTACAGTTTATGAGATTGTTTGGGTTTGTCACTATGGTATTTTGTCAAACAGTTGGCATGCATATGGTTGTACATGTATTCTTTATATTTTATTTAAAACAGATGCACACCATAACAAAAAAACACGCCCTTGAGCCAGAGATGATCTGGGATGGGTGACCTCCCGAGAAGTCCTGGTTACTGCGTGCAAGCCCCAGAAGTTATGATTGGCACTATGTGATTCATTTCACTAGTTTCAATCCCACTTCTTCACCCTTGTGAGCATCACCCGATGCAATGAGTGCTAAGTGGATTATTCAAAAATCATGAAAAATTAATCAGTTATGACTACCTCTCATGGAAATGGTCATAGATGAATGACTTACTTAACGCAGTGGAATCCCGAAACGATATCTAATATAATGCATTGCAAAAACCCCAATACTTAATTCAAAAGATTGAAGGGAACTCTACTTGAATGGTTCATGAGGCACAATACTTGCTAAGGTTTTGCAAATGGGATAGCAAGCTAAGTGGGCTTGATTGTAGGGAAAACTCCACAGTTAAGCACGCTGGAGCCAGAGGCGATCTGGGATGGGTGACCTCCCAGGAAGTCCTAGTTACCGGGTGCAAGCCCCAAAAGTGATGATTGGCGTTATGTGATTCATTTCACTAGTTTCAATCCCACTTCTTCACCCCTGTGAGCATCACCCGATGTAATGAGTGCTAAGTGGACTATTCAAAAATCATGACAAATTAGTCAGTTACGACTACCTCCCATGGAAATGGTCATAGATGAATGACTTACTTAACGAAGTTGAATCCCAAAATGATATCTAATATAATGCACTGCGAAAACCACAATACTTAATTCAAAAGAGTGAAGGGAACTCTACTTGAATGGTTCATAAGGCACAATACTTGCTAAGGATTTGCAAATGGGGTAGCAAGCTAAGTGGGCTTGATTGTGGGGAAAACTCCACAGTTAAGCGAGCTTGAGCCAGAGGCGATCTGGTATGGGTGACCTACAGGGATGTCCTGGTTACTGGGTGCAAGCCCCGGAAGTGATGATTGGCGCTATGTGATTCATTTCGCTAGTTTCAATCCCACTTCTTCACCCCTGTGAGCATCACTCGATGCAATGAGTGCTAAGTGGACTATTCAAAAATCATGAGAAATAAGTCAATTACGAATATCTCTCATGGAAATGGTCATAGATTAATGACTTACTTAACGTAGTTGAATCCCAAAATGATATCTAATATAATGCACTACGAAAACCCCAAAACTTAATTCAAAAGAGTGAAGGGAACTCTACTTGAATGGTTCATGAGGCACAATACTTGCTAAGGTTTTGCAAATGGGGTAGCAAGCTAAGTGGGCTTGATTGTGGGGAAAACTCCACAGTTAAGCGCACTTGAGCCAAAAGCGATCTGGGATGGGTGACCTCCCGGGAAGTCCTGGTTACCAAGTGCAAGCCTCGGAAGTGATGATTGGTGCTATGTGATTCATTTCACTAGTTTCAATCCCACTTCTTCACCCTTGTGAGCATCACCCAATGCAATGAGTGCTAAGTGGACTATTCAAAAATCATGACAAATTAGTCAGTTATGACTACCTCTCATGGAAATGGTCATAGATGAATGACTTACTTAACATAGTTGAATCCCAAAATGATATCTAATATAATGCACTACGAAAACCCCAATACTTAATTCAAAAGAGTGAAGGGAACTCTACTTGAATGGATCATGAGGCACAATATTTGTTGTTGATTTGGGGTAGCATCAGATGTGCTCTAGCCACGAAATTTGGTGGAGAGGTTGGAGCGCATGAGATCTCCAATACCCAGAAAGGGTTTGTGTCGATTCTAAACAGATCAAGAGATATTGAAATAATTAATATTTTTAACAGAGTCCCTAAGTCTAAACTTAGTGAAAATAAAATATTAATGTGTATTAATATGAATCTGTGTTAGAGTGGTCCAAAGGACATGGATCAAGCCAGATCTAATCTTAGCCGTTGATTAAGGACTTAATCTCGGCCGTTGAGATGTCAACAGGAAAACTATAAGAGGAGGCTTGAGGTTCACTTAGAGAGTACACCAGAGTGATCAGTCATTTTATTCTCTAGAGTGGGCTTTGCTAAGAGAGATAGAATCAGTGATCGGGAGAGCAACTGAGGGGCATTGAGTATAGAGAAACAAAGAAGGCAGAGATTGTGCTGGGAGAGCAGCGCAGTAGCCAAGGAGGGTGATGCAGAGCTAGCAAAGGGCTCATGCAGGGCCACGCAGAGGCAGCCAAGTGCTACGCAAAGCACCAGAGGAGCCAGTGCAGCTGACGCAGGTCCTCCTGGGCCTGACGCAGGCCTAGAAAGGCTGACGCAGGGCCAGCGTGGGACAGAGAGGGGCTGACGCAGTCCAGATTGGGCAGACACTGGGGTTGCAGGAGCAGTTTTGTGCTGAGGAACTATCGGAAGGATTTTCCGGGATTTCAGCCACGAGATTTCTCTCAAACTGTGAGGTATAGCAGCTAAGGAAATTCTCTGTTGGGTAGGCCAGTTTCGGCACCCAGATTGTACTCTGATATTGCTTAATAAGAAAACCCTCAAATAGCTGCACCGGTTTTCCCGCATTGGGTTTTTCCGGGGACATTAGTCCAAAAATAATGGTGTCATGTGGTGTGTTTGTTCTTGTTTCTTTTAGTTGCTGATTTGTAATATGTTGAGCATGCACTAGTTTTTATTTTCAATATTTACTTTGTAAATAACTTGTTAAGGAAAAATAACAAGTAGGTAGGAATAAATCAGATAGAGTGCATGGAGGGTTTCTAAGCTAAGTAAACTTAGAAACTTCAACATGGTATTAGAGCATGATTGCAGATCACAGGAGGACTAAAAGGCATCAGCCGAGCGGAGCAATAGCAGCAGAAAACAATTGTCCCGAGGTGACAGAAGTTGTTTCTAGTAGCGCAGAAGCCAAGAAGTGTGACACAAAGCCAGCCAGAGCCACGCAGAAGAAGCTAGGAGTTGCGCAGAGCCTCAGAGAGGCCAGCGTTGCTGACGTAGAGGGCCAGAGGGTTGACGCAGGGCATCCCAGGGCTAACGCGGACCCATCTAGGATGACGCAGAGCCAATGTGAGGCAGAGAGGGGCTGACGCAGTTCACAGAGAGGCAGTTGCTAGAGTTTAGAAGGCTGCAGAAATATTGCGGAGTGGAGCTGGTGTGGTACTTTAGTCTGAACAGTAACTGACATAGCAGGTCCAGAGGAGTTGTTACCAAGGGTTTCTAACCGAGGAACCTAGATCAGCAGTGCAGTTGCACAAGACGATCAGAGTAGGGGGCATCTCGACAAGCGGCAGAAGGATTTCCAGGAGGGAAATCAAGACTCAGAGGGAGTCCAGAAGAGAACTTCCAGACGGGAAGTAGAGACTCAGAGGAGTCAAACAAAGAACTTCCAAGGGGGAAGTAGAGGAGCGTCATGGCACTACACAGGGTAAGGGACTAAGATAGACTGGACGAAGCATCGAACTTCGCAGTCTAGAAAGCAAGAATCTTATCGGTGCTTGACAGGAATCATGTCAAGAAGTTCGCCTTGAAGATTATATCTATCCCAGTCGACCCCAATGATAACGACAAGTATGAAGAGGGGATGGCGAGGGCCAAGTGCATTATCCTTGACCTGGTCAAGGATCATGTGGTACCACATATAGCTGAGAAGGAAACGGCAGTTGAGATGTGGGAGGCTCTCAAGAACCTATACCAGCATACTTTTGTGTAGAAAATAATGTTGCTCGAGAACCAGATGAGGTCGTATTAGATGAAGAAGGGTCAATCGATTGACACCTTCCTCGGAGGACTGAATGAGATCCGAGACCAGTTGACTACTATAGGAGCGACACCGGATCAGGAGCTTATGGTGAGGACAACCCTGAATGCTGTCTCAGAAAATTGGGTAGTGTTTGTCCAGAGTATCCTGGGCAGAGGGACTCTCCTACCTTTGGACAAGATGTGGGCAGCTCTTCGCCAAGAAGAGATCAGACGGCAGTCGAAGACAGGTAGTAGCAGCAAAGGGGTCAAGGTCAAGGAGGAGGAGGAGGATGTGGCCATAGCATCTGAGGGAAAGCAGGAGAAGCAGAAGAAAAAAGATCTCTCCAAGATCAAGTGCTTCCACTATGGGGAGATGGGTCATTATATGACCCAGTGCCCAGGGAAGAAGAGTAAGGGAGAATCTTCCGGGACTAAGGCAGTTCCAGCATGGGCAGAGAAGGAAGTTTTGACAGACGACGGTTGTGCCATGAATGCACACACACCACTTGAGCGGAAGTGGGGAGACATCGAGCTGTAGTCAGGAGGACTAGAGGCGATGAGGGGTAGGATCCTCGCGGTACCCAGCCTCTTGGATTAGACCTAGCTATGGGAGCCCCGACGAGGAGTAGCAAGACTGGCTGAGTGGGTAGAGATGGATGCAGATGGAGCGGCAGAGAGAGCTATAGTGCAGGAGTCCCGAGACAGCGCAGACCTAGCAGGCTGTGGCAGTGCGAGAGGAATAAGAGTGTTGCACCAGTGCAGAAAGGCACAGCAAGGTGTGCAACGGTGCGAGATGCAGGGAGTTGTTGCAGTAGCGCAGAGGTCAGAAAGAGAGCACTTGTCAACGACAGAGGGAGCTTCAGCATCAGTGGGTGTTTCTAGCCCAACAGGGAGGTCAGTTGGGAAATCAGTTACTTACTTCTCAATAACTAAGTTGCAGTGCAGCAGTGGGCAGCACAATGCAGCATGATGAGAGGATCTGCAGTGCGGATGCAGTGCCGGGAGAAAGGACCAGCAACAACATGGATGCAGAGGGAGCTGTCGTTCAGATGCAGCAGTGGCAGTGGCAGAACCATGGGCAGCAATACAAGAGGCAACAGTGCAGAAGATGGTGGGCAGGAAGGCCTAGCCTCCGCACAGGGACCGATGCCAGATGATCAAGGTGATACTCAGTGAGGAGTATTGCTAGAGCACAATATTGCTAGTTTGCATACTTTATGTTCATGTCCTTTTACAGCAAATCCTTCAGGTTGGGACATAAAAACATTCTCTTTTAGATCTCCATTCAAGAAAGCAGTTTTAACATCCATTTGATGGACTTTCCAGCCGTTCTAAGCTGCTAGGGCAAAGAGTGTCCGGATGGTAGCCCATTTTGCTGTGGGGGCAAAAGTCTCCTCATAATCGACCCCTTCCTTTTGTGCAAAACTTTTTTGCCACAAGCCTGGCTTTGTGCTTGTCAAGTGAGCCATCAGCTTTATACTTGTTGTTGTAAACCCACTTGCAGCCAATTGGTTTGGTTCCCAATGGAGGATCAACCAGCTTCCAAGTGCCATTCTTTATCATGGCATCATACTCCTTTTGCATTGCTTCTTTCCATTCATCATGAGAAGCAACTTCTTTGAAGGAAGTTGGTTCAAAATCTATAAACAAGTTCAATTCACAATCATAAGAAACATCCATATCAACAGGTGAATCAGAGTCATCTACATCACTTCCATTTTGCCGGGTTGAATTTCTAGTTCCTGTCTTTCCAACCTCATCAGGATGAACACTTTCAAGTGTCTTTGTCAACCACTTTGGAGGACCTTTCTGAGATGGTCTAGGTTTCTCCGTTGATTGAGTTGGGACTGAATCAAGATTGAGTCTCCCAATTCTGTCAATCACATCACTCAAAGTATCATCCGTTGTTGGAGTTTCATGCAGGGGAGAGAGTGCTTCAAAAGAAGATTCCACAGGTTGATTTAGTATAGGAATCCCCCCTTCAAGATGTGGAATCTGATTATCAAATTCTTGAAATGATTTTGCATTTGCGAACCTATCCAAGCGATCAAGTTTCCGCTCAACAATATTGTTAGCTTTGGAAGATTCAAGAAAGATTACATCTCTAGATACAACAAACTTTTTATTGACTTCAACATAAAGACATTATGCTTTGGAGGTGTTTGAATACCCCAGGAAGATACACTTACGACTTCTTGAACCAATTTTGTTTCTATGTACCTTTGGTATCAAGGCATAACATGTGGAACCAAAGACGCTGAGATGCTTTACTGAAGGAATGTGCCCATACCACATTTCATGAGTCTTGTTTCTAATAGCATTAGATGGGCATCTATTCTTGACATATACAACACATAGAACTGCATTAGCCCAAAACATCATTTTTACATTTTTGAAAAACATCATGGAGCGCACCATATTTAAGATTGTCCTATTCATTCTTTCAGCTACTCCGTTCTAGTGGGGATTATAAGGCACAGTTGTTTGATGTTTGATCCCATGTTGGCGAAGATAGTTTTCAAATTCATTTGAAGTGCATTTTTTTCCATTATCAGTGCGAATAGAGCCAATATGAGATTGTGCATCATTTTCAATACATGTATGAAAGTTTTTGAATATTTGAAAAGCATCAAATTTGTTCTTCAATAAATATACCCAACACATTCTGGTATAGTCATCAATAAATGTCATCATATATTTATTTCCATTTGCAGAAGGAACAGGCACTGGACCACATAAATCTGAATGAATGAGTTCAAATTTTATATGTGCTCTGGAATGTGAATCATGAAAAGACTGTTTGCTATGCTTTCCTAGAATGCAAGCATCACATTGCTTAAGTTTCCTAGGAATTGTAGGCAAACCAGTAACACCATTTTTCTTCAACAAGTGGAGGCTGTCATAGTTCAAGTGTCCAAATCTAGCATGCCATAATAAACTTGATGGAAATGTACCTTCTTCATAATGAGAATTGTATGAGAAATTTTGTGCATGAGCAGAGGTACCCTGCAACTTGAGAAGCCTTTCTTCTTCTATCCCCGTCATGACAAGTGAGTGATCTGATGCTTTTCTCACCTCAAGCTTGCCATCAAACATATGAATGGAGTGTCCTTTCTGGCAAATGTGGACCAAGGACAGCGAGTTTCTCCTCAGTTGTGGGAGATAATAGATTTTACTTTTGATGCAAGAGCAAGAGGATCATCATTTTGTTATTGAAGGGTGAATAATTTAATCAAGAGTTGAACAACTTCAAGTGCAGAGTGTGAGTCATAGAGTTCCTTCAGTTTTTGTAAGGCTTCAAAAGCATTGGAAAATGGCGAAATATGGCGAGTCACCTCTTCATTTACTGATGCTGCAATCAATGCATAAGCCTTGCTGTTCTTATTTTCCCAAATGGCAAATTCCTTGTCTAAGGTAGGTTGTTCTGGCTCTTTGTCTCCGTTTCCAACACACACTCCTTTCCACAACTCATTAAAAATGAGAGTGTTGGATTTTCCGAGACCACTCAGGATAGTTCTCCTTCCCATTGAGAACGACTCCCACAACAAATATCAATGAGTGCATTTTAAAAATGTGTACTGTGTAAAAAAAATCGCTCTTCTGCTGGTAAAAAAATGACACAGGAGGTTGATGAAAATGAGGTGGTAGTCTGTAATTCGACTACTGGTTAACTTTGTAACCAATCAGCTGCGCTAAAATCCGGTTCTGTATGTGGATTTTCCCCCTAAGGGTCCCGCTTATTTGACCAATCACTGTCAGTCCCTCGTTGACTTCTCCTTTTATCAAGCGCTTCAATCCGCACCGTTGATCTCACTTCTCTAGATCCAACGGATATTGCATCATCCGCTCACCAACTAACCCGGACGATCTCCACTGTCGATGTGACCCGTCCAATCGAACAACTGTCACGCAATCTCGCATGAAATCTTGCACGACCGATATCAGGTCGAGAGCGCGCGAGAAAAGTGGTTTTCACGTGCTATGTGTCGCCTGCTAAAGTTAATCGCGTGAATTTTAGGAATACCGTTTAAGCCTTGAGGGCACGCGAGATACCACTTCCCACTTATCAATACCACCCATGTGCTTAATTCATATTTTTAATAAAGGCACTTAAGGAAAGGTTTAACGCTTAAACTCAACATTAATTCTTAACACTCAGTATCAACGCTTAACACTAATTGACTGTGATTTATAAATAAACATGTATGAACAGAGAAAAATATCCGATTAGGGTCCAAAACGTCGATACACAGTCATAAGAGAATTTCATTCATCGCACCCGTGTTTAACACTATGAAACCAAGGGAGTGATGAAACCATGAGAGGTATATCGCTAGGCAGCATGCATGCAGGTGTGGGAGTGATAACTCAACTGCGCTTGTGGAGTAGTTGCCTCACATAACTAGCGGAACGTCTGTGGCAGTTGCCAAAGAGGGGAAAACCTGCAGAACGGTTATCAAATTCTTGAGAGAGGCACACCTGTGGAGTCGTTGTAAGAGGTCAGTTCTGTAAAATAGGCAGAAGGGAGTTACAAAGCAGAGAGGGAAGCCAAAAATGGCGCTGGCTCTGATACCATGTCAGACCAGGAGGTAACTCCTCAAATGTAATCGTATTACTCATTCAGGTTGTTCATTATTATATACATGAGGGAGTGACTGTTCAGTTTATCTCCCGATGACTCTCCATTTTCTCTATTATTTATTTACACTAATTATAATTGTTCACCCAATCCCTATGATTAGGTGTCAACAAAAGCTTTGATCTTGGAAAGTCGAATTTCTTTGTCAACTCACTCAGAGAAATCGATCTTCCCTCAAAACTTGACCTCCATGGCCCAAGGATTGCGCTACCTCTGGAGTTTCAAACTGCTACCAAGGCAGAAATGCGAACCTTCTTCTTCCTTCCTGATCTGAGCTCTCAGAATTATGATTTGTGCTCTGATACGATGTGAAAATTCGATGATCCCGAATCCTACTGCAACAACTGATAATATCTCTTCTATTTGTTAAATTACTTGAACAAATTATTTGCAGTTTTCTATGGCAAATATCAAAATACATACACTGTAGCTATCACAAATAAAATTCCGCGGAAATTAAATACAAGGAAAATACTAGCACATATATAATCACGATGGCAGTTATTTTTGGACAATTGTCCCTTGAAAAACCCACCGTGGGAAAACCAGTGCAACAGATGAGGGTTTCCTTTATTAATCTTCAGTAGTAATTTTTGTACAAGATACAGATAGACAAAATAGAGGAGAAATCACTGAGAGAAATTTATTGATGAATTTCTCACACTTCATAGCGTTTTTTTGACCCAGAAGAGAGCCTTTTTCCCTTTCGCTGGCCTTCCTGAATCACCCTATGCGCAGTGACTGCTAGGCCCTGCGTCACTCTCCCTACGTTGTTGTTCTACATCACTCCTCTGCGCTACCCCTTCCAGATGTCTCTTGCACTCTCAGACTATGCTGATGCCCTCTCTCTCCCACCTGCAACTCACTCTCTAATTCGATTTTTTCTTGCCGAATTTCAGCCACTAAGAAAATTGATCTCCTTGAGCAACTGAGTATCTGCTCTGGTGTGTCCTCCAAGTGCCCATTAAACGCCTTCTTATAATCTCTCGTTAGAGCACCAACGACCAAGATTAAAACATGATCAAAGGCTAAGATTAACTGGGAGTTGATCTTCGTCTTCTTCTAGAAGATTCACACCTCATTTAATTAATACTCTCTAATTAACCAGAGTTCCTATGTTTAGACTTAGGGAACCATTTAAAAAAGTTAATTATTTTAATTAAATCATCTCTAGGTTTAATTTTCCCAAACAATTTCTGAATTTTGGAGAATACATGTATTCTAGCCTCTCCACAAAGTTTCCTGGCTAGAGCACATCTGATGCTACACAAATCAACAGAGATTACAATGTTAAGATTTTAAATCTGTGTATATTGTCCTTGCCTTGGGACTGCTCCTTATTATGATTTTTTTTATAATTTGCGACACGAAGGCATTCTAACAATGTATTTTAGTGCAAGTAGGGTGTGCACACAGTGATTATAGAGAAAATCACTTATTGAAATAGTGCAAGTTGTTCAGTAATTATAATTCAAAAAAAAAATCAGTCTGTTTAAATAGAAAACTTTTGAAAATTAAGATTAAAAAAAAAGGAAAAAAAAAAGAGGATGATAAAAATATATTACCCCTTCCAAAACCGCATTTAGGATGAGCATTTAAGACTAGAAAATGTTAGACAAATATTACAAAGTGATACTATGATCTATGAAGTCCCATGTATTGTGATAAGTATTATTACCATTAGAATAAATCACCATGCATTAGGACAAGGAGATAGAAATACCACCCTCCTTGACCGTAGTATTAGTAAGACCTGCCTAAAGGTAATAATAGCAAAACAACTATACCCGTATGTGAGCTTGAATTTATGAAATTATATTTAATAAATCTAAATTGTAACTCATATTTTCATAATTTTATTATGTGCCCAGGAAAAAGTTGTGATGGTAAAGACATATCAACAAGAACAACACCATCAGGCAACATTGCCATCACTAACGCCACCACTGTCGTCATCACCATCACCTTCACCATTGCCATTGCCACCACCGAAACCATCATCAGCACCAACCACTTTAGCACTTGAGGTAACCGTTATAAGTCGCTTATTGGAAGCCATCTTGGAAACATTAAAAAGGCCGCCAATAGTCAATACCAAGGAAGAGAAACCTCACCTTGAAAGAAACCCAGAGGAGCCCAAAGGTTTTGATTATAGATAACCGAAGGAAGATATTTCCAGGGAGCTGTAAAAGATTAAAATCCCAGAATTTTTAGAAGGGCGAGCTGGAGAACATGTTGAAGCATGGCTAGAAGGAATGAATAGATGTTTTGTGCTAAGAGAGTACTCTTCTACCTCCAAGACGAAAAATTTTCGTATTTTAGTTAAGGGAAAGTGCCTTGATTTGGTGGGGAAATCTGGAAAAACAATTACACCTCACAACAGATAATGTTCCCTGGGAGTTGTTTGAGGAAAGATTCCATGCTAAATACTTGCCACCTTACTTTCAAGAGCAGCAAGCCAGAGCTTTCCATATGTTAGTCCAAGCTAACAAAACAGTGGAAGAATATGAAATAAGGTTTATGGAGCTTGTGAAATACGTTCCTTATCTTGATACTAATGAACATCAAGTTGAGCATTTTGTGTATGGACTAAATCCTCGAATCAGGGCCATGGTCAAAATGTGGAAGCCATTATCAATAACAGAGGCAATTGAATGTGCCCGTTATGCAGAGGAACATATAGGAATCAAAAGAGATGTCGGATCAACAAGAGCCCCATAGCTAGGATTTCCAGGGAAGACTCCCTGGAACTTCTTCAGTGGGAGACCACCTCCTTATGGTAATAGATTTACCCCAAGAGGAGTAGGAGCAAGAGCTCCCATGATAGTTCATATTATAGTTGCTGAATTGTCAAACACAAGTATGTGGAAATCTCGAGGAACTGCTAATAGAGGGAGGAGCATGAGAGGGAGTAGCACAAGAGGACGAAGATCCTTGTCTAGAAACTCACAATCTGATTCAAGGGGATCACCCCAAGTTAATTGTTGGGGATGTGGAGGACCGCATTTTCAACGTGATTGTCTGAAAGCTTCATCAAGTGTAATGTATAGAGCAGGAAAAGAGCCATCATCAAATACCCAAGGCAATCATAGAATCCATGCAGTAGTCAACAACAACCAGGCAACACATCAACCCACTGTAGTGGAATCCTCAAATACTATTATCAGCATAAAACTCGAAATCTTATTTGATATCGGTGCTACTGATAGTTTCATTTCATCATATGCACTAAATAAATATGGGTTGGCAGCCCGCCAGCAAAACGATTTCAGACAAGTGGAAATTGCTTCAGGAGAACTTCAATCCGTAGATTTAAGTGTTGAGGAATGCAAGGTTGATCTAGGGATCTGTTCGACTAAGTTAAAAGTTTGTCACAGCCCTTGTAACAACCCGTTAATAAAATTTTAGAACTTAAACTTTATAATATATATCTATGTATTAAATTTTATAAAGTATATGGTTAGACCTTATAATATGAATTTATAAAATATATTAATTAACTTTATATCATATATAATTTAAATGTTATGAAATATATTAATTAACTTTATATCTTATATAATTTAAATGTCAAGAAATATATTAATTGACTTTATATCATATATAATTTAAAGGTTATAAAGTATATCACATAAAACTTTAAAGCATTATAATGTTATAACATATAAAAAGGTATCAGTTATAAAATGTTATAACATATAAAAGTATCAGTTATAAAATGTTATAACATATAAAAGTATCAGTTATAAAATGTTATAACATATAAAGGAAATGTCATGAGCGTAAATATCAACTACCCTAAGAAAAGAATCTATATATGTATACCAGTTCTTTAATAAAGTGGGTGGAACCAGCTAAGTAGTTATTGCAGAGCGCCGAGGACAGTAAGAAGATGAGAGAGCCATCAATGCGTGGGAGGCGGTGGCTGCAAGTGGGAGGGCGGCCACCGCCATGCCCGGGAATAAATAGTGGAGACCTGAACCTGAAGCGGGGGGGGGGGAAAAGAGAGAAGGATAGATTCATCAGCGGGTAACCAGGAGAAGGACCAGGAGAAGGGACTTATCAGTGGAAGAGCTTTAATTGATCTGAGTTCTGGGCACGGAGGGACAGAGAGCCTCTGTGGAGAGCTTTTCTGGATTGAGCAACCAGGTTGCTCTGTCTGGTCGGGTGGTATTGGCCATCTCGAAATTGAATCAAATCAGTCAGCAGTTCAGGATCGCCAGTTCGGTAGCAGAATCGGAAATCAGCCAGCAGTTCAGGTAGGTGCAGCTTACAGTTTTATGCATTATTGTTTTCAAATTTTATGTATTTATATGGTTGCTGTAAATTCGAAATTAGGGCACTACAGCCCTAGGAACTTATGACCTCGTCATAGGGATGGATTGGTTAGAAGCTCATCAAGCATGGGTAGACTGTTACGGGAAAACAATTCTCTGTATAAATGATGGAGAGACAATCCAAATCCAAGGTATTAAGAGGAAAGTGTCTTTACGCTTCATCTCAACAATGCAAATGAAGCGGTGCTTAAGAAAAGGTTGTCAGGTATATGCAGTTAAAGAAGTAAGCAAGGAGAAAGGACTGTCCTTAGAGAAATATCCGGTGTTATCTGAATTTTCGGATGTTTTTCCAAAGGAACTACCAGGATTACCTCCTGAAAGAGAGTTGGATCTCACAATAGAATTGAAACCTGGTACAAAACCAATTTCTAACACACCTTACAGAATGACAGCTCCTGAACTTCAAGAATTACAAATCCAGCTGAAGGAACTACTGGATATAAGACACATCCGACCTATTACCTCGTCTTGGGGTGCGCCTATAATTTTTGTCAAGAAGTAGGATGGTTCCTTATGATTATGTATAGACTATCAAGATTTAAATCGAGCTACAGTAAAGAATAGATATCCAATGCCTCGAATTGATGACCTCTTCGACCAAATGAAGGGAGTTTATGTCTTTTCAAAGATTTCTCTGTCTCTAAGACTGCATTCCGAACACGCTTCGGGCATTATGAGTTCACTATTGTACCTTTTGGGTTGACCATGCACCATGTCATGTCCCTTCTCATACACATTTGTAACAGGGTGTTTCCACACATTTTTTCACAATTTTGGCTAAGGGCAAGAACCCAGCAGTTTCGACATAGGGACTTAGGAGGAAATTCAACTTAATTTGGTTGCTAGTGGAAGGTGGGGGCCACCCACATGGAAATTCACACTAGGCCATTAGAATGGTTTGGAGGGAATTCGAAGTGTTGGATGGAGGGGCCCACATGAGGCAAGGAAGGCCCACAAAGATAAAAGGAGGAGAGAGCTCTCATTTGGATTCATTCTTACACTTTGCAATCAAAATTACTTGACTTTTCGCTCTGTTGTTTAGTTGATTCAACCAGTGGTTTCGCCACGAATCTCTCAAGTGGGAGATTCAACCTCTACTTTGGGGGACCATCCGTGCTCGCCCTAGAGAGGCAGTTCCATAAGTATTTCAGGAGTTCTTAGAGTGTGTACAACACTACCATTCAACCACAACAGGAAGTGCGTATTTCTGGCTAGCTGGAGAATACGCAAGGGGAGTTCGGAGTTATCAGTGATCAAGCATTTCTCGGGAGAGTTAGAGGATTGGGAGAGCAACAAAGGGTCAGATTTTTTTGTGAGTTTTGGAGCCAATAGAGCCAGGATCCCAGCAGTGCGATTTACAGTTACCTGGGGCCTGCGCAAAGAGCCACCACTAGGCTCACGTGGGAGTTGGAAGAAGGAATTGTAGAGTTGGAGCTGGCCGGGAGAAGTAGGAGATCACTTGGAGACACATTTGAGGAGGATCGCTGGAGTTGGGAGAGCAGAGATTGACAGAATTAGTCACAGCAACAAAATTAGAAATTGGAGGAGGGCCAAGCTGTGAAAGGTTAATTTTTGAAGTTTGGAACCAAGGGAAACCCTTTCTGGGTTTTTCTGGGATTTGAGCAACGATCACACTCTTGATTTTATAGAATTTTCTAGGCAGATCTAAGGGGTCAAACAGGGGTCCCAACTCAATGAGAAGCTAGAGGAGCTAAGGGGAATTTGGGCCAAAATTCTGAGTTCAACATTTGGCCAATTCTTTCGTGGGTTTTTCTGGTTGTAGGCCATGGAGCAAGGAGCTGAAATCTCATTTTTTCTTAGCACGGGAAGCAGTGATTCTAGCCCTTTGAAGTCAGCAGATAGAGAAGTTTTCTAGGGCAGCGTAGTTTAGTCTGGTGCAACAGTGGTAGCAGCCTTCAGTTCAGCATTTTCTCACCTGGGTTTTGTCAAGCTTGTCCATTGAGACAAGCTTAGGTGCACCATTCTATTTTACTATTGTATTTTTCTTCTGAATAAGTAATAAAATGACTCATCAATTCTCTATTTCTAGTGTTTCCATGGGTGCTTAATGAATATTTCATTTTTCTGATTGTTGGATTGTTTGCATGCTTTGTATATCGCTTACATTCCTATTTAGGATCATTACAGTAATATCAGAGCCATGATCTTGGCCAGCTATGGGGTAGCCATCTAGATCATGGAAGATATGAGCATGTATGCATAGTGACAGGTTAAACCATAGACAACTTATGGCTCAAAGAAGATTTAGTATGCAGGAATTATGGACTGGAATCCATTGGAATGATGAGAGATTGGCCCAGTTGAGGAAGCTGTCGGACCAAATCCATTCTCATCCTTACAGCAGAGACATTGGTGGTGCGCAGGCTGTGCGGGTGCAACCATCTACATTGTGTGGGGAAAGTCAACAGAGTCAAGGCGTCAGATCTCCTCAAAAGGAGCAGACAAGACAAGGACAGTTAGAGGGTGAGACCAAGGCGCATTTTTGCTGGTGGAGACCTGGCTTTAGATATCAGGAGCCTAAAGAGGAGGTTTTTTAGGGCACACTAGAGCATGAGGAGCATGTCAATGTGTCAACTGCAATGCAAGAGTTGCCCTTGTTGGAAATTCCTTTGATAGCTCTGGTTGACACCTTGGGGGAGAGAGTAGAGCACACACCCACAGGGCCTTCCATCGACGAGGTTCCAAGAGATACGGAGGTGTCCACCATTGAGGAGGTGCCATCCATTGTTGAGGTATCCATTGATGAGGTATCTGGGGTTGTGACTAAGTACTCTGGTGATAGTAGTGCACCACAGGTTGATGAGGTGTCGAGAGACATATCCACCATTGATGAGGAGATGATAGGTACAAAGGCATCTAGATCTATGCCAGAGATACCAGACGACAATCACCTGCAGCTAATTGGAGAGCATGTCTTGCGTGTTGGATTGTCTATGGAGGAGCAGTTGGAGGCTCATGTTGATTCCATGATGGAGGAGGATGTGCAACCATCCTTTGGGCTAGCTATTGATGAGGGGCAGCATAGAGACCACACGTTGGGATTTCAACACAGGTCGTTTCAAAGGCACATTGACGAGATCTACAACATTATGAGACCACCCTTATGCATTGGATTGAGGGAGGCAGCATTGTCTAGACATATCCTAGGGGATGGTCAGGTTAGCAGGATTGAGCGACATGAGCTGAGTATGACACTGCATCAGCTTGGAGGGCTTGTTTCTTCCACAAGGGATTGTACATTCGATCCCTCCTTTGGGATTGGGTGGCGAGAGGTACTAAGCTGGTACCCAACGGAGCAGGTTAGGAGGTTGGATACATCCATGGCCACATTTCAATAGAGGCCATGGATAACCATAGGGACTCGAGGGCCAAACTGTTGTTGGGATCCAGGTGGCATTTCCCATCACATCATAGAGTCGTTAGGTAATGGTAGTAGCTGTGTGATGAATCTGACATTTTGGCACACACATTTTCATATCTCCATCACAGCCCAGGACAACACTAGTGACAAGATGGTTTGACAGGGGAGCAGACCAATTTCATGAGTTGTCTTGGCATATTGATTGTGCATGGAGTCATAGGGTGATTAGCCTACTATGGCAGGAGTTGGTAGGAGGAGGTGGCATCAGCAGACCACCGGACAGGGCATTACATGGAGACGATGCTCTCTCATTGGTATATTGGACACTAGAGCTACTGACAATAGGCACAATAGTGTCATTCCCATTGACATGTGAGGAGTCAGACTGCTCAGGTCTTTCAAGGTAGATGGGGAGATGTAGCCCACATCATGGAGGGATTACTAGCAGATTGGTGGATGTGTTGGCACATGTAGGATGGCATATGATACAGGGTGGTACGACAGTAGCCAGTGGTACCCAGGGGTGCACAACGATATGCCGCATAGTCCAATGTTATGCAGAGAAATGCGACCTGATGCGTATAGACCCAATTTTAGAACCTAGCATCGAGTGTTGTATAGAGGTATGCAATGATGAGTTGTGGCCTGCAGAGGAGCATGGAGATGTGTGGGTGTTTGATGTATCATGTTGGTTTGCATTGACTGACTCACCTCGCATCGAGTACACTTGGGGAGAGCCAGATACAGTGACACAGGCAGGATACGAGATGGTACAGCAGTAGCACGAGCTATCCAATGGTGTACAGGGATAGGCTACAGGGTACAGTGCCAGGTCAAGGACTACAGGGATACTCGGTGGCATGCAGGGGCATATGGTGTTGCACAACGAGGTCTTGGAGGGTTGCCTCCAAGGAGACTTATGGACGGAGACACTGGGCATACCTTTGGGTGTACTCCACCCAAGATCGATGGGAACGTAGATGAGTGATACTCGATGGTATCCATGGGGACTCACATGCCTGTCCCTCTTATACATCACTTGCAGGCACAAATGACTTGGCTATTGTCCTTTGATACTCTGGGCACGAGTAGCTGGGGACAGGGAGCTCACCCGAGATATTGGGATAACACTCAGCACACAAGGGGAGAGAGTTCTTTGTGGTGGCATTGGGTCGGTGCACGAGTTGACAACCACAAGTTGGGGGATGCACTGATCATCTGCTGGGGTGGCATATCCTTCATCAGTGAGCTTACGTCTGGGGAGAAGGTCACGAGGGAGACATGTGCCACTCTTTTCACAGGGCATGTCAGGACCATGCATGAGCAGAGGATACCGTGTACGATTGAGGCATCTTTCCAGTATGTGTCTAACCTCTAGACATTGTATTGGCACATTATCGAGAGGGCGCATGGTAGACCCAAGGGAGATGGTTGGCAGGGATAGGAGGGGTTCACATACCCTGAGTCAATTACGAGTATCGGATACCCATCTTTTGGTTGCATTAAGCAGATAGCTCTTTGGCACATGTGGCTCCCAGCGATCATCGGTACTACACAGGGCAGATTAGCATGCATCAGTGTAGCCCGCGATATATGGAGCTTATATAGTGATCACATGCAGGGACTAGAGATGAGGGCCAAGGGATTCCATCCATTGACAGGGCTATGCCGCAGCAGGTCTGGCTATGGGATGCAAGGATTCAGTTGATCAATAGATCACTCGTGATGAGCGGAGTCATGGCAGAAGGTGATATAGTTCGCTCATGGGATGACACATGGGGGTTCACAGAGGGTTTCATCATATGGGGAGGTAGACATTCTCTGTTGTTGCACAGGTTCGGAGTTAGATTTGGATGGGTAGGCCTTGGTGCCATGGAGATGCCCAAGCAGGATGTGTCTTGCCTCTTTCATTACTCCATCGAGTTCGAGGAGGGGAGGATACTGACTACGCACGATGGGGAGTATGACATAGTCAGAGTAGCGCAGCATCAACATGGTGGCACCACTCTGGGACTAGCAAGGAACTAGGGCATCACAACTCTTCACAGCTCAATAACCTTTAGGGATGCGTCGACTACTACAGGGGGAGATCATACAGATCTTCCATTGGGCTTTAGCGAGTCACTGATGGAGCAGGGGACTTCTGGTACTTTCACCGGGCAGGATAGTGAATGGAGCGAGGGGAGCTTCATGTTGGACAGGATTGCCTGGGATCCTGGTATTGAAGGATTCTTTTATATCAACAAAGTGCAAAGGTCAGGCATGATCCAGTGGCACATCTGGGACCCTGACACATTTTGCAGTGGCAGTGGGGAGCAACAATTAGAAAGGATGCTTGCTTAGGCATTGCTTGAGGACAGACGATTTTTGGTGCATTGGAGGAGCTTGCCGGATGAGGATGCCACCTAGGAGGGTGAGCACATTTTGGAGCACTTAGCTTTGAGGTTGCTTGAGGGCAAGCAACCATTGGGAGGTAAGGATTGTCATGTCCCTTCTCAAACACATTTGTAACAGGGTGTTTCCACACATTTTTGCACAATTTTGGCTAAGGGAAAGAACCCAACATTTTCGACTCATGGACTTAGGAGGAAATTCAATTTAATTTGGTTGCTAGTGGAAGGTGGGGGCCACCCAAGTGGGAATTTGAACTAGGCCATTCGAATGGTTTGGAGGGATTTCGAAGTGTTGGATGGAGGGGCCCACATGAGGCAAGGATGGCCCACAAAGATAAAAGGAGAGATCTCTCATTTGGATTCATTCTTACACCTTGCAATCAAGATTACTTCATTGTTCGCTCTACGGTTTAGCTGAGACAACCGACTGTTTAGCCATGAATCTCTCAAGTGGGAGATTCAAACTCTACTTCTGGGGATCATCCGCGCCCACCCTAGAGAGGAAGTTCCATAAGTATTTCAGGAGTTTCGGGAGTGTGTACATCACTACCATTCAACCATAACAGGGAGTGCGTATTTCTGGCTTGCTGGAGAATACGCAGGGGGAGTTTCGAGCTATCAGTGATCAAGCATTTGCTGGGAGAGTTATAGGATTGGGAGAGAAACAAAGGGTCAGCCTTTCTTGTGAGTTTTGTAGCCAATAGAGCCAAGACCCCAATAGCTCGATTTACAGTTCCCCAGGGCCTACGCAGAGAGCCACCACTAGGCTCACATGGGAGTTGGAGGAAGGAATTGTAGAGTTGGAGCTAGCCGGGAGAAGTAGGAGATCACTTGGAGGGCTATTTGAGGAGGATTGCTAGAGTTGGGAGAGCATAGATTGAAAAAATCAGTCACAGCAACAAAATTCGAAATTGGAAGGCCAAGCTATGAAAGGTCAATTTTTGAAGGTTGGAACCAGGGGAAAGCCTTTCTGGGTTTCTCTGGGTTTTGGGCAAGGATCACACTTCTGATTTTATAGAATTTTATGGGCAAATCTAAGGGCTCAAACAAGGGTCCCAACTCAGACAACAACTAGAGGAGCTAAGGGGAATTTGGGCCAAAATTCTGAGGTCAACATTTGGCCAATTCCTTCGTGGGTTTCTCTGGGTTTAGGCCAAGGAGCAAAGAGCTGAAATCTCATAATTTTCTAAGCACGAAAGCAGTGATTCCAGCCTTTCGAAGTCAACAGACAGAGCAGTTTTCTGGGGTAAAGCAGTTCAGTTTGGTGCAGCAATTGTAGCAGCCTTTAGTTAAGCACTTTCTCACCTGGGTTTTGTCAAGCTTGTCCATTTAGACAAGCCTAGGTGCACCATTCTATTTTACTATTGTATTTTGCTCCTGAAGAAGTAATAAAATGGCTCAGTAGTTCTCTATTTCCAGTGTTTCCATGGATGCTTAATGCATATTTCATTTTTCTGATTGTTGGATTGTTTGCATGCTTTGTATATCACTTACATTCCTGTTTATGATCATTACACACCAGCGACATTCATGAACCTTATGAACAACGTTTTTCACAAATATCATGATCAATTTGTACAAGTCTTCTTAGATGATATTCTCATCTACTCTAAAATTGAGAAAAAAATCATGAAGAACATTTACGGATAGTATTATCTTGCCTCAGGGAACACCAATTATATGGAAAGTTATCCAAGTGTTCTTTCTTTCAGAAAAAAGATTCATTACTTGGGTCATATTATATCTGGTGAAGGGATCTCAGTAGATCTTGAAAAAGTAAAGGCAATCATGGAATTGGTCAATACCGAAAAATGCGCATGAAGTGCGAAGCTTTATGGGTTTAGCTGGCTACTATCGAAGGTTTGTAGAAGGATTCTCCAAAATTGCAAAGCTTATCACAACCCTCCAGCATAAAGGAGTTAGGTATGAATGGACTGAGGAATGTCATAGAGCATTCTCTGAACTTAAAAGATTGTTGACTAGTGCACCAATCTTGCAAATACCTAATATGGACAAAGACTTTACTATGTGTACTGATGCATCCAAGCAAGGATTAGATGCAGTATTAATGCAAGATAGAGGAGTAATAGTGTATGCCTCAAGAAAGTTAAAGCCTCATGAAGAACTCTATGCCATGCACGATTTAGAATTAGCTGCTGTAGTGCTAGCTTTAAAGATATGGAGACACTATCTGGTAGGGAGAAGCTTTATGCTCAAAAACGACTACCAAATTTTACAATATTTGTTTACTCAAATAGACTTGAATGTTAGGCAAAGACGATGGAGTGAATTCCTATGTGAGTATGACTTTGGAATTTCATACATTAAAGGAAAATAGAATGTTGTGGTGGATGCTTTAAGTAGAAGACCTCGGATATTTTCCCTCATACCTATCAAGGTAGACTTGAGGAAACGAGGACTAGAACATATCTTGAGAGACAGTTGGTATTTAAAAGTAAGATCCGAGCTCGATAGTAAGAATCCAAAAGAACCTAAGTTTGAGAGATATGAACTAAAAGATGATGAAATTTTGCGATTTCATGGAAGGTTGTACATTCTTGATAGTGGGGGTCTCCAAAACACCATCCTTGAGGAAGCCCACAGAGCATTGTATTGTGCACATCTTGGTGTAAATAAAATGTATGTTGATACAAAGAAACTCTTTTTTTGGGCAGGCATGAAACGCGATATTGTCCAATTCGTTGTAAAATGTCTTGAATGCCAACAAGTGAAGGCTGACCATTATCATTCAGCAGGTCTTCTAAATCTCATGACATTCCTATGACCAAATGGGAGATAATTTCCATCGATTTTATCGTCTGCCTACCTCTTACTCCACAAAGGCATAATGTCATTCTGGTTGTGGCGTAAAATCAACGAAAAGCATCCATTTCATTCTCGTAAGAGATACTTACGAAGATGCTGACATAGCTTAGGTATTTATAAATGAAATTATCAGATTTCATGGAGTACCTAAGAAGATCATATCACATAGAGATTCACGATTTACTTCAAGATTCTGGACTTTTATACAGTCAGCCTTAGGAAATCAACTAAATTTAAGTACAACTTATCTTCCCGAGACTAATGGACAAACAGAAAGGGTGAACCAAGTACTAGAAGATATACTGAGAATGTATGTTATGGACCAACAGACACACTAGGAAAAGTACTTACCCTTAGTTAAATTTGCATACAATAACAGGTACCACAGTTCAATCAGGATGCCTGCATTTGAAGCATTGTACGACAGACCTTGCAGAACAACGTTAAATTGGTATAGGTTAGAAGATCAGGTAATAGTGGGACCAGAATTAATTCAAGAGATGGAAGAACAGGTGAAACAAATTAGGCAACGATTGAAAGAGGCACAAGATAGACAAAAGAGTTATGTTGATGCTCATAGGACAAATAGGAATTATGTAGGAGATCAAGCTTTCTTCCACATCAGACCAAATAAAATCACTATCTGATTTGGAAAAGGGCCAAAGTTGTCACCCCGATTTATTGAGCCATTCAAAATCCTGGAAAAAGTTGGACTTGTGTTAAATTTGGCAAATAGGGCCAAACTCCACCTGGCACATCTCATATGATGCAGCTAATATTTTATTGGATTCCTCTCTCTGAGAGGTGTAGGATTGATCTAAAGATCATCTCATTCTGACATGTACAAATGGAATTATGAAATTATTTTGTTTATGGACAAATTGTCAAGGTCGGCCAACAAACTAATGTAGGCTCAGAAGCCCAACAGTCACGTCTATTCATCCTCAATGTTTGCATATAAATAGAAGGTGCCTTTGCCTCATTTGGACATCACTCATCTTCTCATACATCTCTCTCTCCTCATTTGATTGGGTACGGATTTATGGGCTCCTCTCTCTCTCCACACATGCAAAGAAGAAGACAAATTTTATGTTTCAGCGTTGACCGAATTTCAGAGAAGTTTAACCAGCGTTGACCTTGTTTGACTGCAATTTTGGTGGGATAATTTATATTTGCGCAGGCCGCAATTCTGGGCACAGAAATTGAGGCAATTCATATTGTTTGACCAGCGTTAATTGTAGAAGGATTTGACAGTAGCATTGACCTGCGTTGACCAAGTTTGACTACGTTTTTCGGGACTATTTTGGGCTGATTCGGATGATTGTTGCAGGCCAAGTTGATAGGGTTCAATGTTGCGGGAGAGCGCCCCCCTCCCGCCCCCCCTCTTGCTCCCACTCCCAATTTGCTTGCAGTAATGTTCCAAATGCAATTTTTTTTCAAAGAAACAAATAAGTTTTGAGTGGAGCAGCTTAATGATCAAGCTTATGGCCCTAGTATTGATATGTGATTCATGGTAATATTAAATTCTTAAAGTAAAAGTGACATTCGATATGTGATTCATGGTAATGTTAAATTCTTAAAGTAAAAGTGACACTCTCCTTAATCTTCATTTTTATCCTTTTATTAAATTTTTTAACATTACCATGAAATGACTCCGGATGTTTGAGAGTGGTTCCGACCTCATTGGATTTCATATGGAGAAAGTAGAATTTTAGATATCATTCAAAATCCAGCAGACTTATCAGTTTTTCAAGATTTCAGGCTTGGGGGTGTTGTCGCACAGAGTGTCTAGGCACCGCGACAACGCTCAAAGTAAGGGCTGTCACTCTTGATCCTTAATCACTTCGTTTAGACTCTCTCTTAGGGAAGTCAAGGGGGGTAGTTCCTAAGGTAAATGGGTGATAATAGCCTGTGAAACAAAGACTCTAGGAGATTTTAATGATGAATAATTTAATGAATTTAGAGCAAGTCCCCGTCGATTATGATAGATGGATTAAGATAGGACACAATTACAAGATATAAATGACTACAAACCAGTGCCTTTTATGTTGAATTAACCATAGACTAAGTAATAACAAGTCATCCAGAGAAAACCTATAGATGTGAAAAAATGATGATCATGAACAATTAATGTAAATGCCCAAAAACTTTAACATGCAAGAGATACCAGATTTAAAATGATTTTCATTAACTGCCCAGATCTAGATTCAATTAACTTTCTCCAATAGTCAATACGATTTCAAAAAATTTATCGCACTTTGACCATAGAAAAATATGAGAATGCATTTAATCACCAAATAACACTAAGAATCTTCAGATAAACAATTTAATTATTCTTTAGGAACTTAAATTAATGTGAAAGATGAGGAAAATAAATCAAAGGGTCAATAAAATAGATTTTTAATGGGCCATAGGCCACATTAAAAATACTTAATGTGAAAGTGTAAATCCTTCAATTTATTTTATTCCAAATTCTAAAATCACAATTTTTTTTTTTTTATTTTTAGATTTTTAAATGTTTTTCAAATCTTTTAGAATTTTTAAATTTTAAATTTTTTTTATGATTTTTAATGAATTTTTTAAATCATAAAATAAAAGAAAGGGAAAAATAAAATATCAAAAAGTTAATTCTTTAAAAGTTTTTTAATTTTTTAGATTTTTGAAACTTTATATTTTTTAATCAAAACCAAAATCATAAATAAAAAAGTAAACCTGAAATCGAAACTAGACAAAAATAAAAATGAAAAATCAAACCAAAATAAAAAGATTACATCTAAACTCAATTCAAATGAAACTAAAAAATAGACTTATGCTATAATCCTAACTATATACAAACCTAAACTAAACGAAAATAAACTTAACGTAACCAATGAATATATACAAAATAAAATGAGATCGAATGTGTTTATATTTCGCAGTTGCAGGTCTTGACGGTAAAAGAGGGAATACGCAGGTCTAAGGCTGAGCAAAGGGAAATGGAGAAACCGTCGGAGGGGCAGGTCTTACAAGAGGCAGCACGCAGGTGGAGAAGGATAATGGACGCGCGGGTTTGTAGGTGGACAGTAGCGAGGAGGGGTGCGTAGGTATAGCAACAGTGATGGAAAAGAATGTGGGTGCAGCAAGGAGGTAGTGTATGACAGAGGAGGGTTTTTGCAAGTAGACAACTACGATGAGAGATAGAGTTGTAGAAGCCGAACAGCATGGAGAGAGCTAACAGCGAGGGAATGTGTGCGGATCTAGACAGCGTGGATGGATGGCGAGGAATGGAGTTGTGTGAAGGGTGTGGATAACACGCAGGTTTGCAGCTCTGCGGGTATGGTTTTCTTGTGATGCAGGTCCGGCAACAACGTGGAAGGATGAAAATGACAACAAGAATGTTGTAGTAGAAGGGTTTCTAAAAGAAAAAAATTTCGAAATGCACAGTGAACCCCCAAAAAACCAAACAGCAAATCAAAGAACTAATCAGCAAAATGGTGGCCCAAAAACCCTTTGAAAACTCTCCAAAAATCTTAATTAAAATATCAATCCACTTGCTTCATATTTAACAGTGAAACCCTCACGAAAATTCCAGATCTAAAAATTTTTGGAACTCCTATAAATTTTTCAGATTAAAAAAAAAAAATTAAACTTAAACCCCCAGACTGCAAAATGTCTGAATAATATCCCTGGAAAACGATGTTAATGAACCCCAGAGATCCAGATCTTACCCTCCAGGGCCTAGATCTAGACTCTATACAAATCTCTCCATCAGATCTGTAGCTGCAAGACAACAAGAAACACCCAAACGATATATACGATGACCCAAAAAACCAAGTAGCAAATCAAAGAACCAATCAGCAAAATGGTGGCCCAAAAACCTTTTGAAAACTCTCCAGAAATCTTAATTAAAATATCCATCCACTTGCTTCAGATTTAACAGTGGAACCCTCACGAAAATTCCAGATCTAAAACTTTTTGGAACTCCTATAAATTTTTCAGATTTAAAAAAATATAAAAAAATAAACTTAAACCCCCAGACTGCAAAATGTCTGAATAATATTCCTAGAAAATGAGTTAATAAACCCTAGAGATCCAGATCTTACCATCCAAGACCTAGATCTGGACTCTATACAAATTTCTCCATGAAATTTGTAGCTGCAAGACAACAAGAAACACCCAAACGATATACACAATGACCCAAGAAACTAAAACCTCGAAAACCCAAGTCAGAAAACTGAAAATAATTACAGATCTATGTACATAACTGACAAATCTATCAAATCTAGAGAATGTTAGTCCAACTCCGCTCCTAGATCTGATGATCTGAGGCTCAAACAACCAGATTTATCGATTTAGCACAGAAAAATTAAAAATCTTAAAGTTTAAAAGAGGTGTTGAGCTCAAAACCCTTCATGCATCACCTAAAAAATATCTTATGATAAGCCCGGGATCAAATTAAGCCAAGCTCTTCAGAAAACACGGATCGGGAGTTGGCTGGTCCAACTGAAAACTTCCCCGAACTCCCGATGATCTAAAAATCAAGACTTTCCTACAAAACTCAATTCAACCATCAACATAAAGTGAGAAAACGATAATAAAATTCAGATAAATAAAGATATCTGCTATTATATTCAAAACTTAAATTATCATTCAAACCCTAGCGACTGGGCAAGATACCTGTACTCAAATCACTCTTCAGAAAGCTATCATCAATGGCTACACATAAATCTATGCATGAAAATGATACATCTTACAGTATTTCCACGAAGAGTAACACCAGCAGAAATTAATTCCAAAGTCCTTCTTTATTGCTCTAAAAAGATTACAAGAGAGCTTTTCACTTAGCACATGATCCAAAGATCAGATGAATTGACTGACAAATGACCTCCTATTTAAAAATAAATCCTCCAACGGCTAGTTCGAGTGATCCTCGTCAAAGAAATTTCGACCGTTGATGAGGATCAAAATCTCTTTTAATCTCATCCGTCGAAATTTTCAATTCTTGAGGAAATTCGAATTTTTCAATTTAACACATTTTAATTAATTCAAAAATTAAGTTTTTGAATTAATTTCGTCAAACTTTTGACTTTGACTTAACTCCAAGGACCCAAGGCTTAAAATTTAATAAAATAATCAATTTACCTTAGTCTCGAGACCTCTTAAAATTTAATTTTGAAGAACCAACGAATTTTGCCTTCAGAGAATTTAAATTTACTTAGGACCTAGAATTAATTAAATTTCTGGCTTAGGATTTTAATTAATTTTTTACTAGAAAATTTAATTAATTAACCTATGAGGGGATAAATTATTTTTCCAACCCTCAAGACACTTTACATCATGATTTTCACATTTTTACATCCCAAGGGGGAAAACCTATTCGCAAAAGACCCTCACAGACTACCCAATTCTACGACACAAATATAATCTAGCAGATCAAGCAATTTGTAATAAAATAATCTAACCAAATAGTTAGGATTATTTCCAAATCAATTTTACATAGACTCGATCTAGAACACTAGAACTCCCCTAAGATCCCAGTGACAAAATCCATTCCAGCTTTGGAGTAAGGCTGAAGAAAAACTCTGTCAACCATCCGAGAATGGATCGGTGAGACAAAAAACCTCCCGGAATGTAGATCGTCACAAGAAAAGTAAGTTTACCTAGGTAATTACATACACGACACGGATCTGCTGAGATTATTTACATTATACACATGCAGACTGGGTTTATATTATAATATGATGATCAAGTTGATGATGATAGCTGGACGGCACAAACACATCGATCAGGGACTATCCCTTTTGTGAAAAAAGGGGGTGTACTGTTATGGGTCGTTGACACGTAGTGATCAACCTCTGGCTCTACTTGGGGACACGTTGCTGCACTGGAAGAATGTGAAAATCCAGAATCTGTATCCACGCAACACACAACATAACATAAGTAGTAGCGTCCATCCAAAAATCATCATATAACATTAAGCATAGGAAAAATATAAGCTCTTCATTTATTAACTAGTCTAACAACATGAAAAACACAAATCTAACTACAAAATGAAATACTGAAATAACAAGGCATAAGGTTAGAAATACAATACAAAGATGTCCCATGGCATCAGATGCTTTCAATATAATGCATATTGAGCATTTTCCTGCTTTCAGGAAAATCTGTTGGTTGTTTCTCGGATGTGCCATGTCCAATAATGCATACGGTAAGACTTTTTCCTATCCGAAAATCAAGTTGTTCACGACCATCTAATGCATCAAATCGCTTTCTCATTCTCTTTCTCTTGCGCCTTTTCTTTGTGGCAGGCTGTATCACTGATGACGTGGAATATTATGTTTCAAAACTCTCAAATGAAGTATGTAGGATATGGATGACATGCATTTCTTCATTCTGCATCTGCTCTGTCAAGAATGATGGATTAGTCTCACAGGTGTCATGAGTTATAACTTGACCTCTTTTAATTTCTTCTTTGATCATGTCATTCTTAGTTAAATCTTCGTTAATGGAGTTAACCTCTTTCTCAGGATATTCACAATAAGACAGGACCTGTGATTTCCTCTCTTCCAGCCTCTTATGTAATGAACTCATTTCTCTGGCATGTCTCACTATTAACTTCGCTTGATTGACTTCAGTTTTCACGAATCTTTCTTGCAGAGTGACATGATTGGCTTGCATAGCCTTTATTTGATTCTAAATAATGGACATCTGATTAGAATTATTAACTTCCATTATTTTTAATCTGTTTTCAATGATATGTATTCCATCTGTATTTATACACATGGTACCTGCTTTTCTTATATGTCCAATAATCTATTCTGAAGAGATATTTGACCAACTTCCATGTCCTTTATAATTTTATCATTCTTTGATTTCATGCCCATGAAACAGTTTTGCATATAGTTTATCTCTTTCTTATGATTTGCTTGCATGGTAGCTAACTGATTATTATGATTGAATCTGATGATGGTCATTTCTTCATCCATAGTTGACAATTTGACCTGAATCGAACTTATTTCTTCTTGATAACTTGCTTCCATGGCAATCACTTGATTTGAATGATTGAATTTCATGATCGTCATCTGTTCCTCTAGGACTAATAACTTGCTTTGGATAGAATTAATTTCCCTGTCATGATTAGCTTTCATGGTTTCCATTTCCTTAGCGTGTTGACTCTGCATGTCGATTACGTGATCAGAGTGTTTAATTTTCATGATTTCCATCTCCTTATCACGTTTTTCCAGGTGGGTGTACAAAGTCCTCATATCCTTGACGTAATCAATTACAAATTTTTCTTGATTAAGTTCCATATTTTTTACCAGCTGCGTTTGACTGAACTGCACGTCTTTAACTAACTGCTTTAGTTCTTCTATAATTTGCTTATCATTTTCCCTTTCATTGTCGACACTCATTTGATAACTTGTACATGCTTTTCCACTGTCATGGACTTCTCTTGCAATGGTACAAGTGGATGGCACATTCTGATATGGAGAATTGTCTTGAAATCTTTCATTGACAGTTGGATCCTTTACAAGATCACTTTCATTCTGTTGCATAATTTTAGGGGCACAAGGCGAGCTACCTTGATAACCATATCTATCTGAAAAAGCATTGATGATGTCTTGTAAAGAAGCGAAAGAATCTTCAGGACAATTATTAAACCAATTCAAAGCATCACCCTCTAAAGAAAAGGCAAATAGACGCATCTTGACATCTTCATGTTTATATTGGGGAGAACTACAATATTTGATTATTATATGAGTAAACCTGCATAGATGCTTTCTAACAGTGACTGAATCACCACCTGAGAACAAAGGCAATTTATGAATGGCCTCTTCCAGTATATCATGGAGAAAATCAGTAAAATGACACAGGGTAAACGAATCATCCATGATGACTTGCTTGAAGGGATAAGGAGAGACCAAATGGATGCTAGAGAGAGACCCCTGCTCAAGAAAATCAAGAGATCAACAAGAAGCGAGCTTCTATTAGAAATTCTTGTAAGAAATAAAAGAAGTGGAGTCGCCACCTGAACATGAATCTAGCCCTAAGATCCAAAAGGCAAACAACTGGATATGAGGGAGGGTTTCTTGTTTGAGAAATAATAGATGAATAAGTGGAGTCGCCACCCAAACAAGAAACAAACCGATATGTCCAGGTGCTAAAGGTGCAGATGAAACAATTAATGAGATGACGAAAGGCAAGGTGATGAAAAAATCAAATGACGCCAGGAAATGTTGTGCTACTTGATAGGCTAATGAATGGCGGAAAACATGAGATGGTTAAAACAATGTCCAAGAAACCAAGGACATAAAAAAATTTGTCCCCGGTGGCAATTCCAAGAAGTGTTGGCTTTGTCAGAATTGAGAGATGAGAAAGATGAAAGATGAATATCGTAAAGCCAAGGCCCAATAAATCGATCCCCAGCAACGGCGTCATAAAATGTTGGCGTTGCCGGCTAAAATGATAAAGATGATATGAGGAGAATGAAGATAAAATGTAGTTGAAGCGCCGAGAATAAAATATCTTGGCAGCAACTCCAAAATATGTTGTTGCACAGAGTGTCTAGGCACCGCGACAGTGCTCATAGTAAGGGTTGTCACTCTTGATCCTTACTCACTCCGTTTAGACTCTCTCCTAGGGAAGTCAAGGGGGGTAGTCCCTAAGGTAAATGGGTGATGATAGCCTATGAAACACAGACTCTAGGAGATTTTAATGATGAATAACTTGATGAATTTAGAGCAAGTCTCGGTCGATTACGATAGATGCATTAAGATAGGACACAATTACAAGATATAAATGACTATAGACCAGTGCCTTTTATATTGAATTAACCACAGACTAAGTAATAACAAGTCATCTAGAGAAAACCTATAGATGTGAAAAAGCGACAATCATGAACAATTAATGTAAATGCCCAAAAACTTTAACATGCAAGAGATTCCAGATTTAAAATAATTTTCATTAACTGCCCAGATCTAGATTCAATTAACTTTCTCCAATAGTCAATACGACTTCAAAAAAATTTATCGCACTTTGACCATAAAAAATATGAGAATGCATTTAATCACCAAATAACACTAAGGAACTTCAAATAAACAATTTAATTATTCTTTAGGAACTTAATTTAATGTGAAAGATGAGGAAAATAAATCAAAGTGTCAATAAAATAGTTTTTTAATGGGCCATAGGCCACATTAAAAATACTTAACGTGAAAGCGTAAATCCTTCAATTTATTTTATTCCAAATTCTAAAGTCACAACTTTTTTTTATATTTTTAAATGTTTTTCAAATCCTTTAGATTTTTAAAAAAAATTATGATTTTTAATGAATTTTTTAAATCAGAAAATAGAAGAAAGGGAAAAATAAAATATCAAAAAGTTAATTCTTTAAAAGTTTTTTAATTTTTTAGATTTTTTAAACTTTATATTTTTTAATCAAAATCAAAATCATAAATAAAAAAGGAAACCTGAAATCGAAACTAGACAAAAATGAAAATAAAAAATCAAACCAAAATAAAAAGATTAAATCTAAACTCAATTCAAATGAAACTAAAAAATAGACATATGCTATAATCCTAACTATATACAAACCTAAACTAAACGAAAAGAAACTTAACCTAACCAATGAATATATACAAAATAAAATGAGATCGAATGCGTTTATATTTTGCAGCTGCAGGTCTTGATGGCAGAAGAGGGAATACAGAGGTCTAAGGCTGAGCAAAGGGAAATGGAGAAACCGTCGGAGGGGCAGGTCTTGCAAGAGGCAGCACGCAGGTGGAGAAGGACGATGGACGCGTGGGTTTGCAGGTGGACAACAGCGAGGAGGGGTGCGTAGGTATAGCAGCAACGATGGAAAAGAATGCGGGTGCAGCAAGGAGGCAACGTATAACGGAGGAGGGTTTTTGCAGGTAGACAGCTACGATGAGAGATGGAGTTGTAGAAGCCGAACAACATGGAGAGAGATGACAGCGAGGGAATGTGTGCGGATCTAGACAGCGTGGATGGATGGCGAGGAATAGAGTTGTGTGAAGGGTGTGGATAGCACGCATGTTTGCAGTTCTACGAGTATGGTTTTCTTGTGATGCAAGTCTGGCAGCAGCGTGGAAGGAGGAAAATGACAGTGGGAATGTTGCAATAGAAGGGTTTCTAAAGAAAAATAAATCGAAATGCACAATGAACCTCCAAAAAACCAAGTAGCAAATCAAAGAACCAATCAACAAAATGGTGGCCCAAAAACCCTTTGAAAACTCTCCAAAAATCTTAATTAAAATATCAATCCATTTGCTTAAGATATAACAGTGAAACCCTCACGAAAATTCCAGATCTAAAAATTTTTGGAACTCCTATAAATTTCTCAGATTTAAAAAAAAAAAAATTAAACTTAAACCCCCAGACTGTAAAATGTTTGAATAATGTCTCTGGAAGATGATGTTAACGAACCCCAAAGATCCAGATCTTACCCTCCAGGGCCCAGATCTAGACTCTATACAGATTTCTCCTTCGGATCTATAGCTGCAAGACAACAAGAAACACCCAAACAATATATACAATGACCCAAAACACTAAAACCCAGAAAACCCAAGTTAGAAAATTGAAAATAATTACATATCTGTGTACATAACTGACAAATCTATCAGATCTAGGGAATGTGAGTCCGACTCTGCTCCCAGATCTGATGATTTGAGGCTCTCAACAGCGAGATTTATCGATTTAGCACAGAAAAAATTAAAAATCTTAAAGTTTAAAGGAGGTGTTGAGTTCAAAACCCTTCATGCATCACCCATAAAAGATATCTTATGATAAGCCCGAGATCAAATTAAGTTGGGCTCTTCAGAAAACACGAATCGAGAGTTGGCTGGTCCAACTGAAAACTTCCCCGAATGCCTGATGATCTAAAAATCAAGACTTTCTTGCAAAACTCAATTCAACCATCAACATAGAGTGAGAAAACGATAATAAAATTCAGATAAATAGAGATACCTGCTATTATATTCAAAACTTAAATTATCATTCAAACCCCAACGACTAAGCAAGATATCTGTACTCAAATCACTCTTTAGAAAGCTATCATCAATGGCTAAACATAAATCTATGCATGAAAATGACACATCTTACAGTATTTCCACGAAGAGTAACACTAGCAGAAATTAACCCCAAAGTCTTTCTTTATTGCTCATAAAAAGATTACAAGAGAGCTTTTCGCTTAGCACATGATCCAAAGATCGGATGAACTGACTAACAAATGACCTCCTATTTAAAGATAAATCCTCCAACGGCTAGTTCGAGTGATCATCGTCAAAGCAATCTCGACCGTTGATAAGGATCAAAATTTCTTTTAATCTCATCCGTCGAAATTTTCAATTCTTGAGGAAATTCGATTTTTTCAATTTAATGCATTTTAATTAATTCAAAAATTAAATTTTTGAATTAATTTCCTCAAAATTTTGACTTTGACTTAACCCCAGGGACCAAAGGCTTAAAATTTAGCAAAATAATCAATTTACCTTAGTCCCGGGACCTCTTAAAATTTAATTTTGAAGGACCAATGAATTTTGCCTTCGGAGAATTTAAATTTACATAGGACCTAGAATTAATTAAATTTCTGGATTAGGATTTTAATTAATTTTTTACCAGAAAATTTAATTAATTAACCTATGAGGGAATAAATTATTTTTCCAACCCTCAAGACACATTATGTCATGATTTTCATATTTTTTACATCCCAAGGGGGAAAACCTATTTGCAAAAGATCCTCACACACTACCCAGTTCTGCGACACCAATATAATCTAGCAAATCAAGCAATTTGTAATAAATAACCTAACCAAATAGGCAGGAATATTCCCAAATCACTTTTACATAGACTCGATCTAGAACACTAGGGACTCACCTAAGATTCCAATGACAAAATCCATTCTGGATTTGGGGTAAGGCTGAAGGAAAACTCTGCCGACCATCCGAGAATGGATTGGTGAGACAAAAAACCTCCCGGAATGTAGATCGTCACCAAAAAAGTAGGTTTACCTAGGTAATTACATACACGACACAGATCTACTGAGATTATTTACATTATACACATGCAGACTAGGTTTACATTATAAGATGATGATCAAGTCGATGATGATAGCTGGACGGCACGAACACATCGATCAGGCACTATCCCTTTTGCAAAAAAATGGAGTGTACTGCTATGGGTCGTTGACACGTAGTGGTCGACAGCGGGATTGCAATGTTTCCATTGAATTTTGTCATGTATTAGGGTATGGAACTCGTATTTAATCAGAGAACCAATCCCTCTATGTGCCTTAATGTTAGTGGCATTGGTTGTCGAACTCCTCTATCACAACCCTCCTAAAAATGAACACATCACTCAAACAAAATCTTGACTCAACATGCTATGCTTTTTGTATCTTATTTAATGCTTAGAGGGTGATATTAATGGCAAAGATCCCTATACAGATACAAAGGTAATGACAAAGATACCTCTGGATATTAATTCTTAAAGGGTGATAATAATGACAAAGATCCTGATTTTCCATCAAGACTAAAAAATTATACATTTCTCATGGTGGAAAGAGGCCCAAGCATAAGCAATAGATAATAGATTTACTTGTCTTTTCTAGTTTCTAGTAGTTTTTATAACTATTGACTTTCATATTTATTATGATATTTTTTTAAACAATATATGACAATTTAAGTTTGAAGTTGGCAATTATAACTCATTCGTAATGAATTATGAATATGATGCTTCATGAAAGTTGAAAGTCGTTTCATTTCATTTCATTTTATAACATTCATTTCATGTTACATATTATTTGTTGTGATGGTTACACTTAGCTTACAAGTACAACTTTGGTGATTAATGATGATAAATGTTATATATTGAATTTTGAAAGCTTGAAACTTTAAGATTGATGAATCATGAGACTCAATATGTTGTATGTTACTATGTTACTAACTTGTGGACGTGGTTGATGAAGATTATAACTTCTAGAATCTAGATGATTGTTGTTATATGGTTCAATCTATGTTTTTCTATGTTTTTATATCTAATTCATCATTTTACATGTTTTTGTTGACATATATGTATCAAAATATAAATATATATATATATAAAATTCTCCGGGATTCGCTCCCAAACTGGGAACTTCTGAAAATTTCGCTCCCGCTCCCCGCTTTCACTCCTGCTCCCAAGCAACATTGATTGGGTTTAACCGAGTTGTTTTGGAGGTCAAATTATCCCCTGTTGACCAGCGTTGACTTTTTGGTTGTGGATTTTTGTGGCTGTTGTTTGCTTGGACAGATTTCATTTTGATTGGACAAGTGAATATTGCATATTGTACTCTCTCTCTCTCTGTTGAACTTTTGAAGAATAATAAGAAAAATTGATCAAGGTTTCCCCACATTGGGGTTTGTCCTTGGCTAGCGCCATATCTTGTGTCCTCTTGTCTTGGCGTGTCTTCTACTATTTTATTTATGTTCTATCTGCATTTACTGTCATGTTAATGTGACTGCTAATCTAGAAATTGATATTGGGCTAATAAGAAAATTGAAGTAATTTGCTCTTAAGCATACAACATACCATTGTTATCTAAAATTAACATGGTATCAGAGCTGAGGTGAAGACAAAGCCCAAGCAAGAGTGAAAAGAGCAATCACTGAGATTTGTTGGACAAGGACAAGAGTCAATGGCCTCCGCATCTTACTTCAAGCCTGATGAGAACCTCAATGATATGTCTAATTATCATGCATGGAATATGTCTCTTCATTTGACTTTGGAAGAGCAGGATGTTATGGATTATGTGTAGGGAAATATTTCTTAGCCTCCTTCAAATGCACCAACTACTGCTAAAACAAAGTACAAGAAGGGCGAAGACAAAGCAAAGAAGATTATCAGGGATTCTATTAGCAAGCATTTTGTTGCATATATCTCCGATTTGAACACATCTAAGGAAAAGTATGACAGGTTGGTTGGCATGTTCAAAGATAGCAATGCAAACTAAGTTCTCTTTCTCAAGAACAATCTGAAGAATAAAAAGAAGGGAAGAGGTGAAGACATTCAATCCTACTTCATGAGGATTACTGAGATCAAAAATGATCTTCTTTCGATTCGAGAAGCTATTGCTGATAGGAGCTCACTCTCATTTCCCTTGGAGGACTCCCTCGTGAATGGCACATATTCGACACTACTATTCTTAACAACGATAGGATTCCAAGTTTAAAGACTTTCTGACTAGATGTTCTCAAGAAGAAACAAGAATGAAGGAACTAAATATGCCTTCAAATAGGAATGATCATACTACATTCTCCACTCATGCTAAAAAGAAGAACAATGCAGGTTCAAAAAAGCAATGTCAAGGAAGACTGAGTTTCAAGAATAGAAGATGCTTAATTTGCAACAAGTTTGGCCACTATGTTAGGGAGTGTCCTAATAGAAGAGATACACCTCATGATGATGACAACAACAACAATTTCAGGGGCAACAAAAATATGGCGGGTTCAACAATAGAGGAAAAATGAATGCTCCCGCTACTCAACATGGAAATGGTCACCCTCCCAAGAGATCAAGAAACACTAGGTATGATGAATCTAATATTGTTGATAACAAGAAAAAAGAATTTTATCTTATATCTACCCTCTCTACTGCCTCTCCTCCGGATACCTTGGGAAATTGGTTGATTGATAGTGGTGCCTCAAGGCACTTCACTAGGTATAAGGAAGCTCTTTCAAATCTGATTGAAAAGGATACCAATTTGGAACTTATCCTTGAAACAATGCCACCTATCCCGTGAAGGGAGTTAGAAATGTTACTCTTCAATTGAATCAAGGTAACACCATTCATCTACAAAAAGTACTATAGGTACCCAATCTAAAGAAGACCCTGGTATCTATCTCGGCGATGGAGGACAAAAGATTCAAGGTAGCATTCATCGATGGAAAGGTACGTGTGTGGAATAAAAATTTCAAAGATGCATTTACACTTGGATTCAGGGTTGATAGGCTATATCAAGTTGGAGGAAGTCCATTGGGAGTTATGTCTTGCGACACATCACTTCAATCTGAATTATGGTACCGGAGGTTTGCTCATCTACATTATAAGGCTCTACCCGATGTAAGGAAGATGGTGACAGGTATTCCCAAATTTAAAGTAGAACATGAAGGTGTTTGTCAGGGGTGTGCCGAAGGAAAACATACAACGGGACCATTCCCCTCCAGTGATAGCAAGACTACTGATATATTGCAATTGGTTCATTCTGATCTATTTGGTATGATGTCCGTGAACTCTTTGGGAGGATATTTATATTATGCTATCTTTGTGGATGATTTCTCTCGCAAAACTTGGATATATTTCTTGAAGAAAAAGGAAGAAATATTATGATGGTTCCGTTCTTTCAAAGCTTTGGTCGAAAATCAAATAGGGAAGAAAATCAAAATATTGAGGACCGATAATGGAACCGAATATGAATCAAACGAGTTCAATAACAATTGTAGAGAAGCTGGCATTAAGAGGGAGACTACTACCGCATATACTTTCGAGCAAAATGTTGTTGCTGAAAGGAAGCACTATTCTATCATAGAAGCCACTCGTGCCATGCTTCATGATCAAAGCCTTTTGAAGTTCTTATAGGCCAAAGCTGCCAACACTGTCGTGTACATTCAAAATAGATGCCCTCATCAAGCGTTGGACTACAAAACTCCCGAAGAAGCTTTCACTAGTAAGAAACCCAATGTTTCTCACTTTAGAATTTTTGGTAGCCCCGTGTATTTTCTTGTGCCGAAAGAAAAGAGTAGCAAATTAGATGCATTTAGGAAGAAAGGAACATTTGTGGGCTACAGTGAAACTTCTAAGGCATATAGAATCTATTTGCTTGGTCAAAGAGAAGTGGAGATAAGTCACGATGTCACCTTTGATGAAGATGTTGCCCTTGGGAAGATTACTAACCTTCCTATTCCAAAGAAGGACAAAGAAGCAGATTCAGAAAAGCAGGGAGAACTGTAGGATGAGTCGATACCCAATGTTGAAGGACCAATGGATCCCATTGATCCACCTCCTCATGAGCCCTCCTCGTCGAAAAGGAGACCCTCATGGCTTAGGTAAACTCTCGAAGATGTCGAGAGACATGTTGTACCAAGGGGGGCATTTCGTGAAAGTAAAAATTTGAATAGGTACCAAGGGTACTTAACTGGAATGAGCACCATTGTTCAATCTGAGCCTTGCACATTCGAAGAAGTTCTAAAGCACGAAGTTTGAAGAGTATGAATCGATTATGAAGAATGATGTCTAGGATGTGGTCCCTAGACCCAAGGACAAATCCGTTGTCACCTAGAAATGGCTCTACAAGATCAAGCATGGATCTGATGGAAGTGTTGAAAAGTTCAAGGCTAGATTTGTTACTCGAGGCTTCTCTCAAAAGGAAGGTGTGGACTATGATGATATATTCGCACCTGTTGCCCGATATACCACCATCCGTTCGATTGTAGCCCTTGCAGCCTCGCAAGGATGGAATCTACACCAAATGGACGTCAAGACCACCTTCTTACATTTCAATTAAGGAGGAAGTCTATGTAGAACACCCCCGGGAGTTCGAAGTTCAAGATCGTCAGACACATGTATACAAGTTGAAGAAATCCCTCTATGGGTTGAAGCAAGCTCCACGAGCTTAGTATGAGAGGATCGACAGCTATCTGATGAAGCTGGGATTTACGAGAAGTGAAGCTGATCCGAACCTTTATTTTAAGGTTGAGAATGATAGATCTCTCATCTTGGTACTTTATGTGGACGATCTCTTTCTGAATGGTGTAGACCCTCTTATTCATCAATGTAAGAGGGAGTTGGCTTCCGAATTCGAAATGAAGGACCTAGGATTGATGCATTACTTCCTAGGGTTGGAGGTCTAGCAAAACCCAGGTGAGATTTTCCTTTCTCAAGGAAAATACATTGTGAAGCTACTTGAAAGATTTTGGATGGTGGACTACAAGTCTGTGACTACTCCGATGGAACTTAACTTCAAGAAGTTATGCGAAAGCATTGCTGGGCCCAATTTGGGAAATCCTTTTGAGTAACGTCAACTCGTGGGGGGCTTGATGTCCTTGGTGAACTCTCGTCCGGACATATGCTTTGCAGTGAACACATTGAGTCAGTTTATGGTTGAGCCTCATCACATTCATTGGATTGTTGCCAAGAATCTCTTGAGATATCTCCGGGGCACAATCATCTATGGACTGAGATACAATGCCGGGAATGTAAGACTCCATGGTTATTCTGATGCTAACTGCGCTGGCAATATGGTGGATCGTAAAAGCACATCTGGATGTTTCTTCTCTCTAGGTTTTGCTTCGATATTCTGGATGAGCAAGAAGCAGAAGTTGATTGCTTTGAGCACTGCTGAGGCTGAATACATTGCTGCTAGTACGGCCTCCTGTGAAGCTATTTGGTCAAGGAAGCTCTTTAGTGAACTGTTTGGACATGTGTTGGATACCACTGTGATCTATTGCAACAACCAAAGTGGGATTCGTCTTTCTGATAATCTCGTCTTCCATGACCGCTCGAAGCATATTGATATCAGGTACCACTTTATCCGAGATATCATACAACGGGGAGCAATAATGCTCCGTCATATTGGGACTGATGATCAAGTCGCAAATATTCTTACAAAGCCCCTAGGGAAGGTCAAATTCTTGACCTTCCGTGAACGACTTGGAGTCGTGGAGAGACCCTCTTATGAGGGTCTCATATGAGATGGATGTTGATCTCTGGAAGCTCCGGGGGGCTTGGGGTACTTCTTGGAGCGATGAGCGACCATAGGGTGAGTGGTTCACTTTCCCCTAGTGGTGCACGATGTACAGGGTGAGTGGTTCACCTTCCCCTGTGAAACCCCATGTTGAGATATGCATATGATGAGTGGTTCACCTTCTCCTATGGCATTAGAGTAGGATGAGTGGTTCACCTTCTCCTGCCAATACATCCTACCCATGCAATCTAGGACTCTCATCTGGCCAATGAGTAGGAAAATGAAGATAGGGACCATAGTACTACCGATGGACGCATCGTGTACTACCATACTCCCTATGCTAGGATGTTTGATATTGATCTAGGATCAATGGAAACTAACTTCGGGTCAATGGAGAGTAGTATGATACACTCTCGATTATTGGAGACTGACTTCAAGTCAGTGGAGAATGGTATGATACATTCTCAATCATTTCTTCATTATTTCCTCATGGTTCAGCAGAGCAGAGCAGGGATGATAGGGATGGTATTGATTGTCAGATGGTTTGGCAAGTGGAGTTCTTCCTAGTTGAAAGGGAGCGTTAAATTCAACAACTAGGGCCAAACTCCACCTTGGACAGCTCATATGATGCAACTGATATTTTTATTGGATTCCTCTCTCCGAGAGGTGTAGGATTGATCTAAAGAGCATCTCATTCTGACATGTACAAATGGAATTATGAATTTATTTTGTTTATGGACAAATTGTCAAGGTCGGCCAACAAACTAATGTAGGCTCCAAAGCCCAACAGTCATGTCTATTCATCTTCAATGTTTGCATATAAATAGAAGGTGCCTTTGCCTCATTTGGACATCACTCATCTTCTCATACATCTCTCTCTTCATCTGATTGGGTACAGGTTTCTAGGCTCCTCTCTCTCTCCACACGTGCGAAGAAGACAAATTTTCTATTTCAGCGTTGACCGAATTTCAGGGAAGCTTGACCATCGTTTAACCAGCAGTGTTGACCTTGTTTGACTGCGATTTTGGTGGGATAATTTCTATTTGGGCAGACCGTATTTTTGGGCACAGAAATTGAGGCATACAGTATTGTTTGACCAATGTTGACTGTAGAAGGGTTCGACTGCAGCGTTGACCAAGTTTGACTAAGTTTTCAGGACTGTTTTGGGCTTATTCGAGTGACTGTTGGAGGCCAAGTTAACTCTGATTGACCAAGTTGTTTTGGAGGTCAAATTCTATCGTGTTGACTAGCGTTGATTTTCTAGTTAGGGCTTTTTTGTCGTTGTTGTTTGTTTGGACATATTTCACTTTGATTGGGCAAGTGAATATTGCATATTGTACTCTCTCTCTTTGCTGAAATTTTGAAGAATAATAAGAAGAATTGATCAAAGGGTTTCCCCAAATTGGGGTTTGTCCCTGGCTGGTGTCATATCTTGTGTCCTCTTGTCTTGGCTTGTCTTCTACTGTTTTATTTATGGTCTATCTACATTTATCGTCATGTTAATGTGATTGCTAATCTGGAAATTGATATTGGGCTACTAAGAAAATTGAAGTAAATTGATCTTACGCATAGAACATACCATTGTTATCTAAAGTTAACATGTCGCCTATCGTCTTGCACTGCCACCCCACTTGCATAAAGTTCATAATGTATTTCATGTATATGTATTAAGACATTACATCGCTAACAAATCTCATAACCTTCAATGGAAGGAACTGCAGATATCGGACGAGGGAACCATTTCAGTCGAACTATTGCATATACTGGAACGTAGGGTTTGACAGCTTAGGAACTGTCTGGTAGGCCAAGTTAAGATCCAGTGGGACAAGCATAGTCCGGGATTAACTACCTGGGAAGATACAAAGACCATATGTCGTAAATACCCCAACCTGTGTTGATTTTGACAAACTTAAAACCTTATTTTGTATATATTTACCTTATTTTGAATGGATATTTAAGACTATTATTTTGGATTATCACATATAAAAAACGATTTTTTATTTTGCTAGTACATGGTATATGTTACTTGCTTGACTATGTTGGTACATGGATACCAATATGAAATATGTTATTTACTTAACATTGTTGGAATATGGATACCCATATGAAATTTAATATTTGATTAACCTTACTATGAAATCTAAATCATGAATTATGTTATGGATGAAGAAATCTATAGTTTTATCTCATTTTTGCATATCGACATAATTAATGAGATAGCAATAAAAGAATGACTATATTTTAATATGAAAACCAACTTACAAATATATGGATTAGATATGGCCAAGTATGTTATGTGAACACAAAGATCATTATTGTAAATAGCAACATATGTGAAATACACAGAAAATGTTATTTAAATACAATTTGTTTTGAATATATTTATATTGACACATATGTTATAATGTATAGACAAGTGTTTACATTGCAGATAGCATCGTTACCAAAATGACCACGTGATGACAAAAACTCAAAAAACAATTGAGGGTCAATGAAATTCCATGATAGGGTGTTGACCCTAGTCCCACTAGGAAGGGTGGAAGTATTACCCACCATTCATCTTCCAAAACCTAGAGTCATGGGAGAACTGTGCGAGTCACGCTCCCCTAGACGTGTGATGATGATTTTCGGATACCTACTAGGAAATCAAGTCGATATAGTCAATGTTGTTATCCTTAGGGTCTATGAATGGTTAGATCAGTATAGCTGATGCCATGGCATACTCCAGTAGAGGATATATAGGATGGGAGCATAAGAGATTAGGAAGGATAGGATGATTCTAGAATAGCTTGGGAACCCGACAGGGATAGGACATGAATATTATAGTTGTAAAATTTTAAAATATTCAAGAACACAAATTTTAAAATGCCCCATGTCAAACAAATTCAATTCTAAAATACAATTCTTATGTGATTATACTAATCACTAAATAATTATCAATATACTATGTAAACCCTAACTTCGGGATGAAGTTTTTGGAAGGAGGGATGTATGTAATGGTCCACCTACAATTACAAACAAAATGCGAATATTAGCATACATACGAGGCATCCATATGATAGCTACATATGCATGGGCCGCATGTATTGCACTAGTATACATACTGGCTAATACTGGAAAATGTCTAAATTAGGGTAATGAATTGATTATCGAAATAAATTCCTATCTCACCAGAATATAATGAGTATATCAAGTTAGGTATTTGATATGTATACCACCCTTATATACATATATATGATAATCCTTAATTAAAAGAAAATATAATTTAATTTACAAATTATATTTGATTAAAATAAATAAAATAATAATATAATTTAATTAAAATTATATATAAAATAAATTAATTTAATTTAATTAATAAAATAATGTTAACCTTAATTAAACTAATTAAAGTAATCCTACATAGCATACTTTTTAAAAGGTGAACCTACTCAATAAAATCTCATAAAAATCAAATAAGGTTCAAGGGCATGTGGAGTTCCACGTAACAGGGACAAAGACACTGAGACGGGTGAGGGAAGAAAGGTAGTGATTCGGAGAAATATAAGGAGAAGGGGATGCTACTAAGAGGGGATGTTTTGCCTTTGGACTAGAAGTGCAAGAAAGAGGAATTTTTCCAACAGAGAGTTACAGACAGAGTGGATCATTGAGCCTTGATTGTTCTTGATGCTTTTAGACACGGGGGCTAGAGTGTTGAAATTCTGAAGTATTCTGGAGTTGGGTACCAAGGTTGTGCCCAGTTTGGCAAGGAGGTTTTGGTCATTGTGGTAACGGGAGCAAATTTGGAGCTACAACAGCCTGGGATCGACTTCAAACGTGAAAGTCAGGTATGTATCTGTGTATTAATTTGATAAATTCTGCTTTAAAATGTCCTTGTATGGATTCTGAACATCGAATTTGTTAAACTTTGTTAATTTTCCAAACTTAGAGCTTCTGTGGATTGTTAAATTCTGGTTATGAATACATTGTTAAGTTAAACTTCATCACTTTCTGTTATTATCTAACTTAAGACGTTAAACAAGAAGCTCAACCAGACAAAATGGAGGTGATGTAGACAATCTTGATTCACCAGTTGATATGGATGTTTCTTATGATTGTGAACTGAATTTGTCTACATATTTCAAACCAACTTCCTTCAAAGAAGTCGCTTCTCATGATGAATGGAAAGAAGTGATGCAGAAATAATATGATACTTTGATAAATAATGGCACCTAGAAGCTAGTTGATCCTCCATTGGGAACCAAACCAATTGGTTGCAAGTGGGTCTTCAAAAACAAGTATAAAGTAGATGGCTCACTTGACAAGCATAAAGCTAGGCTTGTGGCAAAAAGTTTTTCACAGAAGGAAGGGGTCGATTATGAGGAGACTTTTGCCCCCACGGCAAAATGGGTTTCCATCCAAACACTCGTTGCCTTAGCAACACAGAACGGTTGGAAAGTCCATCAAATGGATGTAAAAAATGCTTTCTTGAATGGAGATCTGAAAGAGAATGTTTTTATGTCCCAACTAGAAGGATTTGTTGTGAAGGGTTAGGAACACAAAGTATGCAAGCTTGTAAAATCCTTGTATGGCCTCAAGCAAGCACTACGATCCTAGTACAAGAAGTTAACTGAGCATCTTCTAAAACTCAACTTCAAACATTATGATCTTGATGATTCAACTTTATTTGTCAAGAAAGTTGGCAAAACAGTTGTATATCTTGTGGTTTATGTAGATTATCTTCTGATGACAAGGAACAATGAGAGCTACATTGCATCCATAAAGAAGGAATTGAAGAAAGGTTTTGAAATGACAGATTTGGGCTATGTTCACTACTATCTTGGTATTGAAGTAACTCAACATTCGAAGTTTATATTCCTCTCTCAGAAGAAGTACATTGGAGATTTGTTGAACAGGTTTGGCATCGCTGAGTGCAATCCTTTGACTACTCTAATGGAACAAAACTTCAAGCTCACATCCACTAAAGGAAAATAATTTGAGGATGCAACGAAGTAAAGACAGCTCGTAGGAACTCTCAACTACCTGACTACTACCAGGCCAAATATTTCATTTGTTGTTGGAATCCTCTCCAGGTTTATGCAAAAGCCTTGTGAAGGTCATTGGTCTGCTGCAACAAGAGTTCAAAAGTACTTGAAGGGAACTCAAGACTTTGGGCTTAAGTATACACAGGTGGGCGACTTCAGCTTGATTGGATACTCTGATTCAGATTTCAATGGAAATAAAGAAATTGGAGTATCTACTTCAGGTTATGTTATGAGTCTTGGATCAAGAACTATTTCCGGGAGGTCATGTAAACAATCAGTTCTAGCAGATTCCACAACTAAAGTAGAATATGTGGCAGCAGCTGAAGCAACGTAGGAAATTGTGTGGCTCAGGAAAATTCTAGAAGATTTACAGGAGAAACAAGTACATTCAACTCCTCTTTTGATTGACAACACTTCTGCAATAAAGTTGGCTAAGAACTCAAAATTCCATGATTGAACAAAGCACATCAATACAAAATATCATCTGATTCGACATCATGTTGAGGCCAAGACAATCCACTTACGCCATTATTCCACAAATGAGCAGATTGCAGACATCTTCACCAAAGCGCTTGGAAGAGAAAAGTTTGAAAGATTCAGAATGATGCTTGGACTCACCAACATCCCTTCAAATTAAGGGGGGAATGTTGACACCTAATCCGAAAGGATTATTGTAAATATTGTAAATATTGTCAGTTATGCATTTGAGCAAACCAAGAGACCTTGGAATTGGAATCCCAAGAGTCTCTCCACTCATGTATAAATTCATGATATGGCTAATGCAATAGACAAGTGCATTCGTGGAGTTACTCCTAGTCTGACACTCTTCTTGTGCTCAATAGCTCCAAGAGACTTCAATTTCTGGAATAAGAAAGACAAAAGATACCAAAAGAAGGTCCCCTTGTGATATTTATAAGTGTTGAAGCCCTCTCCCTTGGTGGGCCCCATATTCCACCAACTCGCACCTCCTTTTTCTCTCTCTTCCCTCCTCTAGTGCGAAATTCTCATGTGGTTCAAACTCCCTTGTCGTGGCCCCCACATTCCACTAGCAAATCTATTTATGTTCTTTATAATGTGCATGGCCTTCCTTAACTCAAAAATCAAAGTGGGGTCTACTCAACCCACTTTTCCTAGGTCTCCAAATTATCAAAATCCTCTCCTAATGTCAAAATTGCAAGAATGAAAGTATACTTAGCAAAATTCATTTAGTTGGGGATATCACAGGTAGTTCATCACCCATTAGGGGTTGGGACATGCAAGGGTTCCCAGTCTTCTATGAGATAGTGAAACATTGGCCCAAGAACCGGGTGATGGCCATATCATAGTGGTAGAGCTCATACTTGGCTTTTTCGCAAGTGCTAATTTGTAAGTCCCGACCATCTTTTGCATTTTGGTTTTTCTTTTGTTTTTCTTGTGGCCATCATATGCTCTTTCTTTTTCTTTTAGCTGCATCAACCTCCCAGGATGCATTTCCAGACCCTACCTAGGTATGAGGATGTGTGGATGCCAAATCCCCGAGAACCAATGGTTAGTTGAACCCAAAGAAGGGAGGTGGAATAGGGGCTCATAATGTAAGATGGAAAGTGGTAAGTTTGGAACAGGGAGAGATGGGGTTATGCTATATCAAACATGGATTCCCAAGTAGTGCCCCTTCCTAAAGCCCATGCCATTAGGGGAGGTCCCATTGGAATTGTGAAAATTACTCAACCGGAATCCCTACTGCAGCAACTAATAATGTTTCTTCTATTTCTTAAATTAATCAACCAAATTATTTGTAGTTTCCTACGGCAAATATTGAAACACATACACTACAACCTTCACTTAATTATGCGGAAACAAGACTGAGCAAGAAAGAAAATACAACACAAATGACACTGTTGTTTTTGGACAAATGTCCTCGGAAAAACCCAATGTGGGAAAACCGATGTACCAGATCTGAGGGTTTATTATTATTAAGCAATAGCAAATTTTGAATACATCTCTGAATACCTTTGTGGTTATTCAGTTACAGAGAGAAATACTAGCAGAAATATTTGTGAGGTTACTTCACACAATCACTGAGAAAATCCTGACTCATCCAGACTCTGGATGAAGTGCTTCTGGCAGGCCCTATGTTGCTGCTGCACAGTCCTCACGTAATCCCTGCGTCAACCTCTCGAGGCACGACATCACCCAATTTGCTAATTGATTTTCTCCCTGGAGTCTTTTCTCTCAGCCTCCCGGTCTCACACCCCGGCTCTCGGCTTCTCAAACTAACTCTCCCCAGCAAAATCTCGGATTCTCTCTCACCCTCTATGCTGCCTCTTCATGGCCATGCGTCAGCCTCTATGTCTGGACTACTGGATCACTCTCTACCTCTCTCTGCTGATGATTCTCCGGTTGAGAAAATCTCTCTCTGGATGTTATCCCTGCCCTTCTACTACAAGAAATCTCCTCGTTCAGAACTTCCTCCTGAGAACTTCTCACTTTAGAAATTCGATCTCTGATCTCTCGGTGTGTTTTCCAAATGACCCTCAAGCTTCCTTAAATAATCTTCTCGTTGACATTCAACAAACTAGATTAAAAGCTAATCAATGGCTAAGATCACTTTAGCTTGATCCTCGTCTTCTTCTAGAAGTTACACCCACAATTAGATTAATACCCATTAATATTTTCAATTTCCTAAGTTTAGACTTAGGGTCCCATTAAAGAATATTAATTATTTTAATAAAATTCTCTTTGGGTGGAATTTCCCAAAATGCTTTCTGGGTTCTTTGGAATCCATGTGCCCAAGCATTCCTACAAAATTCGAGGCCTAGAGCACATCCGATGCTACCCCAAATAAACTCTCGCTCTTAGCGAGAAATGTGCTCTAGCAATATACACTGCTGCATACTGCTCTGACTCTGAAGCATCATCTTCCGCGTTGTTGATGTCTGACATGCTATCCACCAACTACTACGTTGCTACTGTAACTATACTGCTGCTGACACTGCCACTGTCAACACTGCATCCATAATACAGCTCCCTCTCAGTTGTTGCATCTGTGCTGCTACTAGCATTACCACTGCCAACTGCCACTACACTACAAACTGTTGCTAATGGCAACGGAAAAACATCCAAAATTACTGATCTAACTGTGTTCAGTATGATACCACGTGAATGTTGGAGCCTGACTGCTGCTAGTATCTGCACTGACCCTCTAAATCTACTGCGTTGTTGCTGACCTCTACTTTGTGCCATCTGCACTACTACCAACTTTGCTCTGTGCTGCTCAGATTTTGGCGCTCCTAGCTATTGCAACTGTCTCTCCGACACTAGTCCATCCTACTACTGCAAAATTCGGCTCTCGTAGCAAGGTATTGATCCAAGAGGTGGACTCCTCAAGGATCATTCCCATCTGTAGCTCTTTCGAACTACAATTCTAAATCAGCCTACCTCCCTCTTGGAGGTATCTCGGCTATCATGGAAAACTCCTCCTCTTCGATCTTCGTGAGCACAGCCTTCGGATCGTGTTACTCATCCTTGTCCTTCTTATTGAGAGGACACTGTGTAGCATAGTGACCCATCTCACCACACCTGAAATAATTGATCTTTGAGATGTCCTTCTTATGTCTCCGCTGCTCCTGATGTCCCTTCGATGCAAGGGTTGCATTATCCTCCTCCTCCTTGGGCTTCGACCCACTGTTGTTGATGCTTTCGTCAAGTTTAACCTTGACTAAGTCTCTCCTCAACTCCTTTTGTTTTAGAGCTGCCCACATCTCATCCCAATTCGGCAATGCTGCTTTGCCCAAGATACTCTAGACAAAGACTTGCCACTCATCTGAGATAGAATTGAGGGCCAGTCTAACCAACTCTGAATCCTGAGGTGTATGCCCCACATCAGACAACTCATCACGGGTTTCCTTCAACTTCATTTGGAATGGATCCACACACTCTCTCTTTTGCATTTGACCAAATCTCTGATTCTGCTCCAAGTACATCTTCCGCTGCTTGGAAAATCCTTGATATAATATAGCCAAGTCATCCCACATCTCCCTAGCAGTCCCTTTGCTCGCAACGTGACACACCATGTGATCCTTGACTCCATCCAAGATCATCCTCTTGGCCTTTGCCATCTCATCTCAGTATTTCTGCAACGGATCTGGATCTGCAGGGACAGCCACCACATTGTCGACATATGTCTTGAGGGTATGCTCATCTAGATGGAATAACATCCTTTCCTTCCAGATATCATAGTTGGATGCTCCGTCCAACCTATCCTGATCCCTCAAGCCACTGGTTGTTATTTCTGCCAAACAATAAAAAGTCGAATGGCCTCCTCTCTCCTCTTTTTTGTTGCTTAGCCTACACACTCCCTACTGGAGCTATAAAAATTGTTGCCCCTTGCTGCTGCTCAACTCTAGAGAATTCGAATTCCTTGGCTAGGAATTCTCTGAGGAAGAAATTCCCTTAGTCGTGCTTCTCCTCTTTCTTCTGACGATTTTCTGCCCAGCAAACTGCTTGCAGAAAAATATGTGTCCCACCAGCTCTCCTCACGCTGAGGCTTTAGTGTTGCTCCCTTTGCCCCGGAAAAAATTCGATCTAGAAGCCCTTCTCTCCGTCGACTCTCTCAGAGAGAGACTACCTCAAAATTTCATCCCTCCAGATAAGCACTGCACAAACCCTCTGGGGTTTCAAATTGCTGCCTCCCGCAACTTTTTCGAACTCCCTCTTCTGCTCAGCGCTAGATCTACCGGCTCTGCTCTTCTTACTTCACTTGCACTCCTCTAATACCATGTGAAAATTCCTCAACCGGAATCCCTACTACAGCAACTGATAATGTTTCTTCTATTTGTTAAATTAATCAACCAAATTATTTACTTCTGGCGCTGCCTCTGCGCACTCATGTAGTCCTTACGTCAACCTCTCTAGGCACTGCGTCACCCAGTTTGTTTTCCGATTTGCTGCCTGGAGTCTCTGCTCTCAGCCTCTCGGTCTCACACACCGACTCTCGGCTTCTCAAACTGACTCTTCCTAACAAAATATCTGACTCCCTCTCACCCTCTGCGCTGCCTCTGCGTGACCCTTTGTGGCCCTGCATCAGCCTCTTCGTCTGGGTTACTAGATCACTCTCTCTGGTTGAGAAAATCTCTCTCTCTCCAGATGCTATCCCTGCCCCTCAACTGCAAGAAATCTCCTCGATCAGAACTTCCTCCTAAGAACTTCTCAATTCATAAATTCGATCTTTGATCTCTTAGTGTGTTTTCAAAATGACCCTCAATCTTCCTTCAATAATCTTCTCGTTGACATTCAACGGCCTAGATTAAAAGCTAATCAATGGCTAAGATCATTTTAGCTTGATCCTCATCTTCTTCTAAAAGTTACAACCACAATTAGATTAATACCCATTAACATTTTTAATTTCCTAAGTTTAGACTTAGGGTCCCATTAAAAAATATTAATTATTTTAATAAAATTGTCTCTGGGTGGAATTTCCCAAAATGCTTTCTGGGTTCTTTGGAATCCATGTGCCCAAGCCTCCCTACAAAATTTGAGGCTTAAAGCACATTCGATGCTACCGCAAATCAACAAGAATAGGATTGAAAATTAACACCACATTTAAGGTGAGGGAACAAGATTACGGCCAAGACCCTTCTTTCTTCCAAGTTGCCCCATAATCCATGTCAAAATGCCCATATTCAAACAAGCATAAACACCCAATTGCAAAATAAATAAAGTACCTTTTGATCAAAATCCCACCTTCCAACATGTGCTTTTGACAAATGGTCGAGAGATATGACTGATGCAGATGGCGAAGATATGAATGGCACATCACATCGGCTACAAGGTGGTTGTCAAGGGTTGTTGGTTATCAGTTGGAAGAGATGACTAGGAGAAAATTTTCTCTTAGGGGTCACCCACTTTTGGTGGGTAACATGCCCAATAACTCTGTGATAATCTCTGAATCTACACATCAGAAATCCTACTGCAATCACTAGTTTATCATCTCCTACTTGTTCTTTACATTCAACAAGTTATTTAATTATTTAAACAGCGATGAAAACACTATTGCATATTAGACATACATACAGATTATGAACTAAAATAACATGAGACAATCACGCAAGGGACACATTTATTTTTGGACAATCGTCCCCGGAAAAAGCCAATTCGGGAAACCGGTGCAACATATGGAGGGTTTGTGTTATTAAGCATATTTCTTAATAAAACTAAGGTGCCAAATCTGGCTCACCCAACAGAGAATAAACCTAGCAGAAGTACCTCTATTTGGAGGCAGATATTTTGGAAAATCCAGCAACTGGATGATCAATCCCCACAGACGACAATGTTATTCCCAGTGCTGGACAGCGATGGCTCCTCCAAGCTCTACGCTGGAACTGCGTCACCTCCTCTAGGAGTTGCGTCACCCTCCTAGTGAGCCTTCCTTGCTCAGAAATCGATATGCTGAACTGCTGCTTTCTCTGCCCCACAGAAACCCCAGTGCTGCCTCTAAATGACTACATCAACCCCTCTGGCTACTGCGTCACTCTCTCTGGAGCTGTGTTGTCTCTTCTGGTACTGCTTTACCTCTCAGCTATGTATTCTTGACCTTGGACTGAAGTCCCTCTTCCGAACTGCCCCTCACTGCAACCCAGATCACTAGCTCAATTTTCTCAACAAACCTCGCCTAGAAAAATAGAACTCTTTGATCTCTCAGTGTATTCTGAAAATTTCTAAACTGAAATCCTACTACTGCAGCAACTGATTTATTTCACCTACTTATTATTCACAGTAAGTTATTTACCAAAATCCTTCAGCAAATATTAAAATAAATTCTACTGTAGTTATTGCACAATTACCCAGAGAAAAAATACATGCACAAGAACCAAACACATCAACACAGTTATTTTGGAAAATTGTCCCCAAAAAAACCCAATGTGGGAAAACCGATGCAGCAGATGAGGGCTTTGTTAATCTTCAACAGCAATTGCTTTTACAAGGAATGATTTTACAGAGAAACTGAAAGAAAACACCTGAGACTTTCCCTTTGAGACCTTCTGACACTTTGGAGACCCTACTCCCACTTCTGCGTCACCCCTGCATCACTTTGCGTGGCCCAGCGTGGCTCTGAGTGGCTCTGTCTCCCTTTGCGTCAACCTACATAAGCTCTGCGTCTCTCCTCTGGACTGCATCTCCTCTGCGCTGTCTCCCACTGTATCTGCGTCACCTCCTCCTCAGCCACTGCCTACTACTAATTCCCTCCTCTTCCTCCACCCTGCAACTCTCCCTCTGAAATCGATCTCCTCTACTTGAGAATCAATTTTCCTTGAGATACTGAGTATCTGCCGGTGTGTCTCCAAATGATCCTCAAGTCTTCTCTTATACTTTTCCTGTTGACGAATCAACAACCGAGATTAAGTCCCTAATCAATGGCTAAGATTAAAACAGACTTGATCCTCGTCTCTTAGAAGCTTCTCACCCTTATCTTTATTAATACCCATTAATATTTTTATTTTCCTAAGTTTAGACTTAGAAACCCATTAAAAATATTAATTATTTTAATAACTCCTCATCTCAGTGGAATTTCTCAAAACAATTTCTGGGTCTTGGAGATCTCATGTGCCTTAGCCTCTCCTCCAAATTTCAAGTCTAGAGCACATCCGATGCTACCAAAAATCAACATATATCTCCAACTGACACTCAAGCCTCCTATTATACTTTTCCTGTTGATGAATCAACGGTCAAGATTAAGTCCCTAATCAACGGCTAAGATTAAAAATTTAAAACAAACTTTATCTTTGTCACTTACAAGTTTCTCACCCATATTCTTATTAATACCCATTAATATTTTTATTTTCCTAAGTTTAGACTTAGAAACCCATTAAAAATATTAATTATTTTAATAACTCCTCATCCTGGTGGAATTTCTCCAAACGATTTCAGGGTTTTGGATATCTCATGTGGCCTAGCCCCTCCACAAAATTTCGGAGCTAGAGCACATCCGATGCTACCCAAAATCAACACTCCCTCTTAGCGAGGAATGTGCTCTAATAACACTTCTCAACAAAAGTACTACACTGATCCACTGCATCGGTCCTTTGTGCTGTTGATGCTTGGCTTGCTGCCCTTCATCCACTACACTACTGCTTCCTGTACTATTGCCCATGACTCTGCCACTGTCACTACTACATCTGTACTGCAACTCCCTCTCAACATGCTGCATCATGTTGCCCATAGCACTGCCACTGCTAACTGTTGCACTGCAACTCAGTTACTGAGAAGTAACTGAAACTTCACCCAAAAACTAACATGCTAGTCAGTATGGATGCCTTGTGATGTTGAAGCTACCTCTGCTGCTAATCTGTGCTGACCCTCTGCTGCTACTGCACTGCTACAAACTGCTCTGTACCTCTCACACTGCTACAACATCCACTGTGCTGCCTCAGACTTTGGCACTCTATCTCTTCCACTGCCGCTCCATCACACCTCGCTCCAACTGACACCCGTTATTTTGCTACTGTTGTTAAGGGCTCCCATAGCCATATTTCATCCAAGAGTTTGGGGACCTCAAGGATCGTACCCCATCATGTAGCCCTCTCGACTACAAGTCCATGTCGCCCCACCTCTTCTCTAGAGCCGCATGAGCACTCATGGCACAATCGTCATCCTCGCTTTCCTTGTCAGCTTTTGCTAGAGCAACCTTTGAGTCAGAAGCCTCCCCCTTGCCCTTCTTCCGAGGGCACTGAGTGGCATAATGTCCAAGTTCCCCACAATTGAAGCATCTAACCTTGGTTATGTCCTTCTTCTTCCGCTTCTACTACCCTTGCTGTCCCGATGGTGTGAGAGCTGCATCCTCCTCCTCCTCCTCCTTGACCTAGGCTCCTTTGCCGCTTCCCCCTGCCTTGGTCAACCTCCTGATCTCTTCTTGTCAAATAGTTGCCCACATCTCCTCCCAACTGGAGAGAGTGGCTCTGCCAAAGATACTTTGGACAAATGTCTCCCAGTCCTCGGTGACTGCATTTAGAGCAGTCCTGACCATGTACCCAGGATCTGGTGTAGACCCCACAGAAGTCAACTAGTCTCTAATCCCTTGCAACCTGAGGAGGAAAGGATCGATCTCTCTCCCTTCTGCATCTGGTACTGTCTCAGCTGATTTTCTAATAGCATCTTCCGCTGGATGGAAGTGCCCTAGTACAACGTGGTCAGCATCTCCCACATCTCCTGTTGATTTGGGGTAGCATCGGATGTGCTCTAGCCACGAAATTTGGTGGAGAGGTTGGGGCACATAAGATCTCCAATACCCAGAAAGGATTTGGATAGATTCTAAACAGATCAGGAGATATTAAAATAATTAATATTTTTAATGGAGTCCATAAGTCTAAACTTAGGAAAATAAAATATTAATGTGTATTAATATGAATTTATGTTAGAATGGTCCAAAACACATGGATCAAGCTAGATCTAATCTTAGCCATTGATTAGGAACTTAATCTCGGCCGTTGAGATGTCAACAGAAAAAAGTATAAGAGGAGGCTTGAAGGGCACTTGGAGAACACACTGAGGGAGACCAGTCAGTTCAATTTCTGCAGCAGGGTTTGCTGAGAAATTGAACCAATGGTCTGGAGAGCAGTCAGGAGGCAACAAGTATGGAACAGAGAGACGGGAGATCAGCGCAAAAGAGGCAGACATAGAACCAGAGGAAGCCACGCAGAGGCGGCAGAGACTGCGCAGAGCCAGAAGGGCTTACATCATCCACGCAGAGGCTGCAGGAGTGACACAGAAGCCCAGAGAGGCTGCACAAAGCCTCAGTAGGCTGATGCTGAGGGTTTCATGTTGACGTAAAGGGTTTCAAGCTGACACAAAGGGTTTCAGGCTATAGTAGAGGTCAGTAGGGCCTACGCTGGGTTTAGGAAAGTGTCAGAAGTTTGTCTATCGTGGGTAAGCCAGTTTGGCACCCTGTTGCACAAGAAAATTGCTGAATAATAAAATCCTCCCATGCTGCACTGATTTTCCCACATTGGGTTTTTCCAGGGACATTAGTCCAAAATAATTGTGTCAACGTGTGCATATTCTTGTTTCTGTATTATGATGCAATATCTGCAGCAGTATTTATTTTAATGTTTGTTGAAGTAATTTCATGAATATCTTATGATGAAATAAGTAGGAAAAGTAAATCAGTTGCTGCAATGATAGAATTTTCACATGGTATTAGAGCAAGTAATCAGAGACAGAAAGGGAAAATCAGTTATGGGTCGAGACCACGATGCAGAGGCATCCACCTTAGGTGACTCACGCAGATTTTTAGAAGATTGCACAAGAAAGAGAGATTTTGATTTCTCTATGTTGGCTTCCAGGTTGGAAGAAGAAGTGGCGTGCATGACTAGTGCTGCATCATCAGAAGTATGGTATATAGACAATAGAGCCTCGTGGCATATGACAGGGATCAGGGAGTGTTTCTCATAATATCGAGAAGAGAAGATGAACTTCCAGATCACCATGGGGAACAAGGCAAAGTGTACTCCAATAGGAAAGAGTACCATAGTTTTTTAGACAAAATCGGGAAAGTGGTTCCATGCCACAAATGTGCTGCATGTGCAAGGATTGGGGATGAACTTACTTTCCATGTCACAACTACAAGGCAAGGGCTATGATGTCTACTTCATCAAGGAAAAGGTATACGTCAAACACCCGAGCTAGAAAAAGAAAGTGCAGATTGGGATCAAAAGTAATCGGTTATACAGATTACAACTAGAATCTCCAATGGCACTAATAGGTAGTCATGGGAACAAAGACTTGAACGAACTATGGCACAGAAGGATGGGTCACTTGCACCATGGAGCTCTGAGAATTCTCAGGATCATTGTAACAAGAGTTCCGAATATGAGTACAGAACGAGAGGATGTATGCAGGGGATGCGCTCTAGGAAAGTATGCCAAGTTGACATTTCCTAGGAGCAACCAGAGGGCCAAGAATGTACTAGGATTGATACACTCAAATATCTATGGACCTATGTCCATCAAAGTTCTCAATGGTGCCAAGTATTTCCTTACCTTCATTGATGACCACTCGAGGAAAACTTGGATCTATTTTTTGAAAACCAAGGATGAGGTTTTCTGTCGATTCAAGGAATTCAAGGCTCTAGTGAAGAATCTAACAGGTAAGAAAATAAAAGTCTTACGCTCAGATAATGGTGGAGAATATGTCGATAAGGACTTCACTGATTATTGCGCTAAGGAGGGCATCAGAAGAGAGTGGATAGCTCACTATAATCTGAAGCAGAATGGGGTGGCAGAAAGGAAAAACAGGACTATTGTAGAAGCAGCTAAGGTCATGCTGTATGATCAGGATATGCCAAAATCCCTGTGGGCAAAAGCATGCAACACAGCTGTCTACGTTCAGAACAAGACTCCTCATCGGGCATTGGGCAAGATTACTCCAGAGAAAGTATTCACTGGGAAGACACCTGAAGTTAGTCATTTCAGGATATTTGGGAGTTTGGCATATTGTCGCATACTCGTAGAAAAGAGGAAGAAGCTAGATCAAACTGCAGAAAAGGGGTATCTGGCAGGATATAGCGAGAACGCTAAGGCATACAGGATTTATCTTCCAAGGAGCAAGAAGGTAGTAGTACGACGAGATGTAAAGTTCATGGAGGACAGAGCTTTCAGAAGATCTCGCGAAATGCCTTCCAAGGAGCAGTTGAAAGAAGATCCGTTGGTCATGCCTTTTCAACCAACGGAAGTGAAGAATCCTTCCTTGGATCAGGAAGATTCTCAGGATGAGGAAGAGGAGCAAACAAAAGCACCTGTTGGCAAAGGAAGAACCAGCAGGGAACTTCCTCAGATTCTTCATGATGTAGAGAACTTCATCGGAGAGCCAAGGAACAGTAAAAGGGAGTGAAAACAGTGAGACAGGTATCAAGCATTAGTAGCTCAGGATGGAGAGCCTGCCAGCTTCAAAGACGCAGCTCAGCATTAAGTCTGGCTAGATGCGATGGTGGAGTATAACTCCATTATGGTAAACGATGTCCGGGAGGTGGTGTCAAGGCCTCAAAACAGATCTGTGGTAGGTTCAAGATGGATCTACAAGATCAAATATGCTACGGATGGCAGTATTGAAAAATACAAGGCCAGGTTTGTGGCTAAGGGGTATGCTCAAAAGGAAGGGATTGACTATGAGGAAACCTTCGCCCCGGTAGCCAGGTATACATCTATTAGGACCGTGATATCTCTTGCAGCCCAGATGGGATGGGAGATCCATCAGATGGATGTCAAGACAGAATTTCTGAATGGGGTAATAGAAGAAGAAGTATACATTGAACAACCAGAGGGCTTTGAAACTCATGAGAAGAAGTCTCATGTATGCAGACTGAAGAAAGCCTTGTATGGGCTAAAGCAGGCACCAAGAGCGTGGTATGGTCGAATAAATAGCTACTTGCAGAAGATGGGGTTTGTCAAGAGTGACAGGGATCCGAATTTCTATTATCTAGTCGTAGAGAGCGAGCCACTTATCTTAGTATTATATGTGGATGATCTCTTCTTGACAGGATCATCTAGACTCATTGAAGACTGCAAGAAGAATCTAGCCACAGAGTTCGATATGAAGGATCTTGGACGAATGCATTATTTCCTAGGGTTGGAAGTTTTGTAGCAGAAAGGAGAAATCTTCCTTGGGCAAGGAAGGTATGCTACAGAAATTCTGAAAAGGTTCGGGATGGGAGACTGTAGACCTATGGCTACGCCAATGATCACCAACTGGAAGAAGATTAATGCATCAGAAGACAAGGATGTCGATCCCACCCTAAACCAACAGCTCATAGGGTCCCTGATGTATCTAGTCAATACTAGGCCAGATATTTGCTACGCTGTCAACACCCTCAGTCAGTTTATGGTGGAACCAAAGAGGGCTCACTGGGCAGCAACCAAGCACGTTCTCAGGTATTTACAGGGAACAATTGATTAGGGGCTCTTGTACAACAAGGGGAAGGATATCAGGTTGAGTGGATTTACTGATGCAGATTGGGCAGGAAGTTCAATGGATCGGAAAAGTACCTCTGGGTACTATTTCAACATTAGATCAGGAATAACCTCCTGGTGCAGTAGGAAACAAAAGTTCGTGGCTCTGAGATCGTTTGAGGCAGAATATATGGCAGCAAGCACAGCTTCGTGTGAGGCCATATGGGTTAGAAAATTGTTGGTAAACCTATTCAGAAGAAATATGGAGGCAACCAGGATCATGTGTGATAATCAGAGTTGCATCAAACTCTCTGAGAATCCAGTATTTCATGATAGGTCAAAGCATATTGATATCCGAGGTCACTTTGTCAGAGATTGTGTCCAACTTGGAGTTGTATAGTTGAGCTACTCCTACAGGGGAACAAGTGGCAGATATCCTCACCAAGGCCCTTGGAAAGTCAAAATTTGACTACTTCAAGGAAAAAATGGGGATGGTAAAGAACCCCTTTCAGAAGTAGTGTGTTAGCAACACAAATGCAGAGGGAGTTGCAGTGTTGGGAGAAAGGACCAACAGCAACACAAATGCAGAGGAAGGTGCAGTGCGGATGCAGTGCTGGGAGAAAGGAACAGCAGCAGTACAGATGTAAAGGGAGCTGTTGTACAGATACAGCAGTGGCAGTGGCAGACCATGGGCAGCAGTACAGGATGCAGCAGTGCAGAGGATGTTGGGCAAGGACGCCTAGCATCAGCACAAGTACCGATGCCGGATGATCAGAGTAATACTCAATGAGGAGTATTGCTAGAGCACAGTCCTCGCTAAGAGGAAATGTTGATTTGGGGTAGCATCAGAACTGCTCTAGCCACAAAATTTGGTGGAGAGGTTGGGGAACATGAGATCTCCAATACCGAGAAAGGGTTTGGGCAGATTCTAAACAGATCAGGAGATATTAAAATAATAAATATTTTTAATGGAGTCTCTAAGTCTAAACTTAGGGAAAATAAAATATTAATGTGTATTAATATGAATTTGTGTTAGAATGGTCCAAAAGACATGGATGAAGCCAGATCTAATCTTAGCCGTTGATTAGGGACTTAATCTCGGCCATTGAGATGTCAACAAAAAAAGTATAAGAGGAGGCTTGAGGGTCACTTGGAGAACACACTGAGGGAGACCAGTCAGTTCAATTTCTGGAGCGGGGTTTGCTGAGAAATTGAACCAGTGGTCTGGAGAGAAATCAAAAGGCAGCAAGTACGGAATAGAGAGATGGGAGATCAACACAAAGGAGGCAAACACAGAACCAGAGGAAGCCATGCAAAGGCAGCAAAAACTGTGCAGAGCCAGAAGGGCCTGCATCATCCATGTAGAGGCTACAAAAGTGATGTAGAAGCCCAGAGAGGCTGCGCAGAGCCTTAGTAGGTTGATGCTGAGGCTTTCAGGCTGTAGTAGAGGTCAGTAGGGCCTACGCTAGGTTTAGGAAAGTGCTGGAAGTTTTTCTATCTGTGGGTAAGCCAGTTTGGCACCTTGTTGTACAAGAAAATTGCTGAATAATAAAATCCTCCCTTGCTGCACTGGTTTTCCCACATTGGGTTTTTCCAGGGACATTAGTCCAAAATAACTGTGTTAATGTGTGCATATTTTTGTTTCTGTATTACGATGTGATACCTGCAGCAGTATTTATTTTAATGTTTGTTGAAGTAATTTCATGAATAACTTATGATGAAATAAGTAGGAAAATTAAATCAATTGCTACAGTGATAGAATTTTCACATCTCCCTTGTTGTTTCTTTCTCAGCAATGTGTGGTACTACATGATCTTTGACGTCGTCTAGGATCATGTACTTGGCCTTCGCCTAGGCCTCCTCGTACATCTTTAACGGATCAACGTCGACCGGAATAACAACTATTTTCAAGGCATAGTCCTTGATGCGATGTTTGTCTAGGATTTCCAAGATCCTGGCCTTCCAAATGACAAAATTGGATGCTCCATCCAATCTGTCTTGATCCCTCAGTCCATGGACTGCTATCTCTGCTCAACAAATATAGGACAAGTTCTCTTCTCCCTCTCCTGTTGCTAATCCAGCAAGACTTGGATCTGGATTTCTTTGGCGCTAGAAATCCTCTAAGAAACAAGCTCCTCTAGACTCCCTCTGAGTCCTGATTTCCTTTACGGAAATCTTCCGGCCAAATGTCGAATCACTCCTCTCCAATCCTCCTTTGCTGGTGCAACACGATCTAGATTTCTTTGGCTAGAAATATATCAAGGCAGTGACTCCCTCTACCTCGGCTTTGTCTCCACTAAGGGAGACCAGTCAGTTCAATTTCTGGAGCGGGGTTTGCTGAGAAATTGAACCAGTGGTTTGGAGAGAAATCAGAAGGAAACAAGTACGGAATAGAGAGATGGGAGATCAACGCAGAAGAGGCAAACACAGAACCAGAGGAAGCCACGCAAAGGCAGCAAAGGCTGTGCAGAGCTAGAAGGGCCTGCATCATCCGTGCAAAGGCTGCAAAAGTGACGTAGAAGCCCAAAGAGGCTACACAGAGCCTCAGTAGGCTGACGCAGAGGGTTTTAGGCTGTAGTAAAGGTCAGTGGGGCCTACGCTAGGTTTAGGAAAGTGCTGGAAGTTTTTCTATCTGTGGGTAAGCTAGTTTGGCACCCTGTTGTACAAGAAAATTGCTGAATAATAAAATCCTCCCTTACTGCACTGGTTTTCCCACATTGGGTTTTTCCGGGGACATTAGTCCAAAATAACTGTGTTAATGTGTGCATATTTTTGTTTCTGTATTACGATGTGATATCTGCAGCAGTATTTATTTTAATGTTTGTTGAAGTAATTTCATGAATAACTTATGATGAAATAAGTAGGAAAAGCAAATCAACTGCTACAGTGATAGAATTTTCACATCTCCCTTGTTGTTTCTTTCTCAGCAATGTGTGGTACTACATGATCTTTGACGTCGTCTAGGATCATGTACTTGGCCTTCGCCTGGGCCTCCTCGTACATCTTTAACAGATCAACGTCGACCGGAATAGCAACTACTTTCAAGGCATAGTCCTTGATGCGATGTTTGTCTAGGATTTCCAGGATCCTGGCCTTCCAAATGACAAAATTGGATGCTCCATCCAATCTGTGTTGATCCCTCAGTCCATGGACTGCCATCTCTGCTCAACAAATATAGGACAAGTTCTCTTCTCCCTCTCCTGTTGCTAATCCAGCAAGACTTGGATCTGGATTTCTTTGGCGCTAGAAATCCTCTAAGAAACAAGCTCCTCTAGACTCCTTCTGAGTCCTGATTTCCTTTACGGAAATATTCCGACCAAATGTCGAACCACCCCTCTCCAATCCTCCTTTGTTGGTGCAACACGTATCTAGATTTCTTTGGCTAGAAATCTATCAAGGCAGTGACTCCCTCTACCTTGGCTTTGTCTCCACAGACAGTGTTCTGCACCAACAGAAACAGCATCCCACCAGCTCCTCAAATCGAATCTGCTCTGCTCCTCCAGCACCGACAAATGGCTAATTCGAATCTCTCAGGCTCCGCGCTGGCCCAGAGAGCTGACGCAGTCACTGCATGGGCTCCTCTCTGGCTCTGCGTCACCCCCTGTCGGCTCGAAATGCTGACGTAGGCACTACGTGAGCCTCTGCCTCACTCCTCTGGCTCTGCATCACTCCTGTAGCTACTCCTCTACCTCTGAAACAGTGCTGTCACTTGGGGCGCTCCTTCTCTGCAGTAAATTCTCTAGATCTCTCCGCTGGTATCTTTAGTCCCCTATGATCTGAAATGCTCTGACACCATGTGAGAATTTCTGAATCTACACATCATAGATCCTACTGCAATCAGTGGTTTATCATCTCCAACTTGTTCTTTACATTCAACAAGTTATTTAATTATTTAAACAACGATGAAAACACTATTGCAGAATACACATACATATAGACAATGAACTAAAATAACATGAGACAATCACATAAGGGACACCGTTATTTTTGGACAATCTTCCCCGGAAAAACCCAATTCGGGAAAATCGGTGCAGCATATAGAAGGTTTGTATTATTTAGAAAATTTCTGAATACAACTAGGGTGCCAAATCCGGCTCACCCAACAGAGAATAAACTTGGCAGAAGTACCTCTATCCAGAGAGATTTTTTGGAAAGTTCAACAACTAGATGATCAAACCCCACAAATGACAATGTTGTTCCCAATACTGTGCAACAATGGTTGCTCCAAGATTTGCGTTGGAACTGCGTCACCTTCTCTAGGAGCTGTGTCACCCTCCCAGTGAGTCTTCCTTGCTCAGAAATCAATATGCTGAATTGTTGCTCTCTCTGCCTCACAGAAACCCCAACATTGCCTCTAAATGACGGTGTCAGCCCGTCTGGCTACTGCGTCTGGCTCCTGGTGCTTCTCTGCCTCTCTGCTATGTATTTTCGGCCTTGGACTAAAGTCCCTCTTCCGAACTACCCCTCTCATTGCAACTCAGATCACTAGCTTGATTTTCTCAGCAAACCTCACCCCAAAAAAATTAAACTCCTTGCTCTCTCAATGTGTCTCCAACTGACCCTCAAGTCTCATCTTACACTTTTCTCTTTGATGAATCAACAACTGAGATTAAGTCCCTAATCAATGGCTAAGATTAAAACAGACTTGATCCTCATCAATTAGAAGTTTCTCACCAATATTTTTATTAATACCCATTAATATTTTTATTTTCCTAACTTTAGACTTAGGAACCTGTTGACCACTATCGGTCAACTGCCCATAGCAGTACACCCCCTTTTCTTTGCAAAAAGGGTAGCGCTTGATCGACATGTCCGTGCCATTCTACAGTCATCGACAGCTTGATCAATTTATGTTGTAAACCCAGTCTGCATGTATAAATTGTAAATAATCTTAGCAGATATGAGTCATGTTTGTAAATTGCCTAGGTGGAGCTAATTTTCTAAGTGATAAACTACGTTCCGAAAGGTTTTTCGTCTCACCGATCCATGATCGGCAGAGTTTTCCTTCAGCCTAACCCCAAAGCCGGGATGGATTTTGTCATTAGAATCTTAGGAGAATCCTAGTGTGTTAATCTGCTAGATTATAGTTGTGTCGCAGAACTGGGTGGTTTATGAGGGTCTATGTCAAATGGGTTTTCCCCCCTTGGGATGTAAAGTTGTAAAATTCATGATGTAAAGTGTCTTAAGGGTTAAGAAATGTTTTAATCCCCTCATAAGTCCTAAGTCCTAGGTCCTAGGTGATTTTCCCAAAAGCTAAGTTCAAGGATCCATTTAAAATTAAAAAAAATAATAATAATAATTAAAAAATTTAAAAAAAATATATATATATATATATAAATAAAAAATAAAAAATAAAAAATAATAAAAATAAAAATATATATATAAATAAAGTAAAAAACCTAAAAATAATAAAATAATAATATTTTGAGTAAATAAATGCAGAATTTCAATTTTTTAATACATTAAAAATTCGACGAATGAGATCAAGAGATATCTTGATCCTCATCGACGGTCGAGATCATTTTGACGTGGATCACTTGAACTAGCTGTTGGGAACTTTTCCTTTAAATAGGGTGTTAGGGGTCATTTGAGATCATTCGATCTGTGAGTCTTGTGCTGAAGAAGCTCTCTCGTAAACTTGTTCTGGTGCTAATAAAGAAAGACTTTGGGGTTGAAATCTTGCTGGTGTTACTCTCTGGAAGTGCTCTGAGCTATTTTATTTTCTGCATATTTTAATTTTCAGCCATTAGTAACAGCTTATTGTAGAGTATTGTTGAGCACAGGTATCTTGTTCACTTGCTAGGGTTGAATGGTATTAGGTTTTCTGAAGTAATGGCAGGTATCTCCATTGCTGTTGAAATCTAGTATTGTTTTTTCTCTCTTTATTGATGGTTGAAATGAGTTGTGCAGGAAAACCTTATTGAAGAAGACCAGTGGGCGTTTGGGGAAGTTCTCAGCTGAACCAGCCAACTCCCGCAAGCATTTTTTTTGCAGAGCCCAGCTAGTTTTAATCATGGGTTAATCATTTAGTTTATTTTACTGAATCGCATGAAAGATTTTCTGAATTTTCTTTTATAAAAAATATGAAGTTCTAAAAATATTGATGATAACTGACAAATCTGGCTGTTATAGAGCTATAATTTTGTAATTTTGGACTGGTTTGTAGGGTTTCACTCTTAATCTTTGCATATTATTTTTGGGTATTTCTCCTTTACAGGTTGCAGGTTTTTTTTTAAGATTTCCAGGGTTTGAGCAGCGCCTTTCCATTGCATCTCAGAGCAATCTCTTGCAAGGGCATTATTTTTTGCAGCCCAGGGTTTTATTTTTGCACAAAGATCTTCGAAAAATTGCGACAAGCCCCTTTCTCAGCAATCTGCCTAGCCACGTTTCTCCAAATCACACAAGCCTACAGTCAGCAGCAAAATCGTTTTCATTACTATTCATCAGGCCTGCATATTTCTATTATTTCTCACGCCATCCCTCCCCACGGTTTTCTCTGCTCAATTTTCTCTGGTTTTCAACACCTGCAAAACAATTTACTTGCCACATTTCCACGCAACAGTAACTTCCATCCCAGCTCTTCCATTTACTGCTTTAAAGCTGCCTTCAAATCTATTATCTGCAGCTTCCATCACTGTTCAAGCCGCTGTCATTTTCAAGCCTGCGTCAAGCATAAACCCGAATAGCAAGCTTGCAAACAACCTGCGTGCTGCGTCCTCTTCCCGCTGCAGCCTTTTTCTGCCATCGAAGGATCTCCCAACATCAAAAATCGACTGCATCTTATCAGTGCTGGAGGGTTTACGTGATTGCTGGACGCTTCAACCTGCAAACATTCATTCCGCCGTCAAAGTTTTTTTTTCTCATACGGGCCACCTGCAAATTGGTATTTCGATTTTTTTTTGGTTTTATTGGCTTACGTTTCAGAGCTAGCATTCATTGTTACGTGGTTAGAGTTTTGATAGGTTTATTTCTTTTAATTTTAAATTTAGCTTCATGTATTAAATTATTTTAATCTTAGTTTTTTTTGTGTTGACTTCAATAGAGATACGCAAAGGGGTAACGTTTTAGTTAGGACTTAGGTTTTGTATTTTGATTAGATTTAAAAGTTTTAGATTTTAAAATTTAGATTTGATTTTTGTATTGTTTTAGATTAGATTAGATATTAATTTTATTTCATTTTAAATCTAAAATCTTAAAATCATAAAAAATAAAAAAAATATGTATATATTTTTGTTTTTGTTTAGTTCATGAATTTAAATTAGGGTGTAGTTCTGGATTTAGAATTAGGTTTCATTTTGTATTATTTTAAATCAAACCAAAAAAACTTTAAAAAAAAAAGGGGAATAAATAAAAATATAAAAAAATAATAAAAGGGTTTAATCTTTAGTTGTTATTTAGTCTTAGATTAGATTTTAATTTCGGCTTTTGTTTTAGTTTTAGTTTTAGATTATATTTTAAGTTTTTCTTGGTTTTTTAAAAAAAATAAAAATAATAAAAATAAAAAATAAAAATAAAAAAAAAATTAGATTTTAACATCATTTAGATTTTTTGTTTAAAAGTTTCATTTAGCTTTAGCTTTTTGCTGTATTTGAAAAACATAAAATTTTTTGGAAATTTTTTCGGTCTTGGCTCAGGGGTCTATCACGCTTTATTATCTTTGCTAAGGCTAAAATTTTTGATGTGGAATGAATGATTATCATTTTATGTGAGTTGGCATGCATGAATGATCATTTTGAAGATTAGCTACATGAATATGATATCTAGTTAATGTTCATAATTGCGTGGTTGTGTATCAAGCATTTATCTTTTCGAAATTTTTAATCGCTGGATATCGTTATTGAGCTTTAATCATTATAAGAACATTGTGGTTTTACTGGATATCTTGCATCGTTCAAGTTATTTGATGATAAATGATTGCTGTACATGGTTTACATCTCTGCAACATCTAGTAAATAATCGTTTAAACATCAAACCCACAAGGCACTGGTCTTTTAACTTAACAAAATCAATTTAGTGCTTGTTTCTTCGTGTCTCCCAACCCAACTGGTCGACAGTTGATCTTCATCACCTCATAGGGTCTACCACCCTTAGCCGCGGGAGACAGGCTTAAACGGAGAGATCGGGGATCAGAGTGACAGCCCCCGGTCTGAGCATTGTCGTATCAATTTGTGCGACAACATTTTTTGGTGCCGTTGCCGGGGATAGAGTTTTCTGTCCTTGGTTTTTTTTTTTTTCATTTCGAGCTTTTTCGTGTAGCGACTCCACTTCATATATTATCTTCAAGAGTGTACACTAGAAGACATCCAAGCAGTCTGTGCAATCCTACTCCTGATCCTGAAAAAGTCCTCAGGGTACGATTACACAAACTCTCTTCTCGTACACTTCTTGTTAACCTTGGACAAGAAGCCCTCTCTGATATCCATTTGCTTTTTAATAGTCAAGTTAGGCACAGCATCATGGATATGTATGCCCCTTGCAATTTTTCTAACATTCCAGGGTATCCCAATGCTATTCCATCAGTTGTGATAGATAAATTGCCTAACTTTCAGGGAGATAATGCTATTAGTGCAAATTCGCATCTAAGAGACTTTAGTATATGGATGGCTAAATATGCAAAGTCTCCTGATTTCGATCATGAAGATGTTAGAATGACTCTTTTCATTTTAACCTTGGGGGTGATGCTCATGAATGGTTTACTGAAAAACCCCACAATTCATTTGATTCATTAGAATCGATCATTAATGCATTTAAAGAAAAATATGGAGATAAGAGAGAAGGAAGACACCTCATAAAAGCTATTAGCCTAATAAAAAAGAGAGAGGATGAAACTGTTGAAGAATTTAATAAAAGGTTTAATGGTATTGTTAGAGAATTACCTCAAGACTATAAACCTACAGACAAAACTCTCCAAGATTTTTACATTGATTCCTTTAGTCCTGAGCCATCTTATGAATTAAGGCGTGCTAAACTTAATGATTATGGAGATTGCCAAGCTTTAGCTATAGAGCTTGAAAAGGACAAGGCCGCATCTGGGAAGTCTGAGATCCCAGGTTTCGATAGGGCTGCTACGAAACTAAAGGAACCTAAAGGGAAAGCAGTTCAAGAACCTGAAAGTGAGCTTGTTCTCAAATTACTTCAAAAAATTGAAACTATGGAAATTAATCATAATAAGGAGATAACCACTTTGCAGAATAGGTTGATCCAAATGGAAAGAGCACAAACGCAGAATTTTCAACCTCGAAATAATAATAATAGAAATAACAATTGGCAAAGGAAGGGTCAATCTAGTGAGCAGAGACCTCCTAATCCGCTAACTAATTTGGTTGATAATGCTCCTCCTTACTGTCGGGTTTGTGATGCTCTTCATGAAGAGGCCACTTGTCCCATCGTTAGAAGAATTTTAGATAATGGAATGTTTGGAACAGGGGATCAAATAAATGTAGTAGGCAGCAAGTTTCCTTTGTCTATGGATGATTGGATAGAGGTCAAGGAAAAGAGTCGTGATGTTGTGAATCCTTCATCAGCTTTTAGTATAAATAACCTTGAAAATGAAGATGATATTTTGGCTAGGTTATATGGTGAAAAACCCTCTCCCGAGCAAATTTTCGAAATTGCTAGAGATAAGGGTTTGACCTATCAGAGAAGGGATAAAGATCAAAGCGGGAATCAAATTCCCCCTCGAACTTTTAACCTTGGTGTAAGCTCTGGAATAGATGTCGATTTGGGAAGTTGGTTTAACAATGCAAAAATCTGGGTTCCTGTCTACGAGATTGCTAAAATCCCTTCCCAAAGAGACAAGTTACTAAAAGCGATTCAAGGTCCTCAAGTCAATACTTCTCAACAGAAGACTCGGGAAGTTGACTATCATGATGCTCCCATATATCTGCAAAGCGTAGATGTTGATAACAAAGATCACCAGCGTTTCTTTATCACCTTATTAGTTAATGGGTATAAATTGAATAATTGCATATTGGATTCTGGTGCATCAGCTTGTGTAATAACTAAAAGGGTCATGGAACAGCTTAACTTAAGAGTTTTTAGACCCTACTATAACATATGCGCCATGGATTCTAAAAAAATCGAAGTACATGGTTTAATCAAAGATTTGCAAGTTCATCTTTCAGTTTACCCAGACATCATGGTTGTCATGGATATTGTTGTTGTGGATGTGCATGATGCCTGGGGTATGCTGTTATCTAGAAAGTGGGCCTCTGATCTAAGAGGAAGTATTCAAATGAATTGGTCATATGCTATGATTCCTTCTCCTAGGGGCGATGGTTTTGTAAGACTAAATAGAGAGCCCGAAAGAAAATTTCATGTTGAAGATCCTAAGAGACCTCACAACAAAATAATCAAAGAGCAATCTGACATTGGGAACTATGCCATCATGTCTAATTTTATAATTCCTCCCGATGATAAGATTAGGGATCTCAAGGGTAAAGTTTGGTATATGTACTTCGATGGTGCATCGTCTAGGCATGGTAGAGGTGCTGGAATAGTGCTTAAATCTCCCCTTGGTCACATTTTCAAGTTTGCCTATCGATTAGAATTTGAAGCAACCAACAATGTCGCTGAATATGAGGCTATATTGTTGGGGCTTGAGTTGGCCAAGTCTTTGAAGGTTAAATTGCTTAGCATTAAGGGGAATTCTGATTTAGTTATCATGCAGCTTAAAAATAAATTCACATGCAGAAATCAAAGATTAAGAAATTATCGAAATGCTGTGTGGGATACTATGGAGCATTTTGATGCTCTTGACCTCGAAGCAATTCCAAGAGAGCAAAATAGTTTGGCAGATGAACTTGCTGTAGCTGCTACTACTTTCCAGTTATCTGATGAGTTAATTAAAGATAAGATCAAAATGGAAGTAATATTCAGACCATCTGTTCCAGATAACTCAGAGCATTGGCAGGTCTTCAATGATGAAAAGCAAGTCATTCGTTTTCTTAATAGTTTGGATGAGTTTGAGGATTTCCGAATAGTTTCTGAGGAGGATGGATCTTTAAATCATGAGCATATCATAAATCCTACTCCTAGGAATGTGGTTGCCTTAGAGCAACATTTTGATCGGCATGATGCCACGAAGCTGAGAGAAGAAAATAAGATGGACCCAGGCGAATATCTCGAGATAAACATTGGTACTTCTGAAAACCCAAAGATCGTTAAAATTGGTAGAGGTACTAGTGTGGAGGAAAGAAAAAAGTTAACTGATTTACTTCGCGAATATCGAGATATTTTAGCTTTTTCTTATGATGAATTAAAGGGCTATAGGGAAGATGTCATGGAACATACTATCCCCTTAAAAGATGAAAATGCTAAACCCTTTCGTCAGAAACTTAGGCAAATTAATCCTAAATTAGCCCCCTTGGTTCAGAAAGAACTTGCGAAAATGCTTGCAGCAGGGATTATCGCTCAAACAAGGCATTCGACATGGTGTTCGAATCTGGTGATTGTTAGGAAAAAGAATGGTACGATAAGGCTGTGTGTCGATTTTCGAAACCTCAATCTAGCATGCAAGAAAGATAATTACCCTTTGCCAAACATGGAGACTTTGTTGCAAAGAGTAACCGGTTCTGGAATGATGTCGTTGCTAGATGGTTTTTCTGGGTACAATCAGGTATGGGTTAAGAAGGAAGATCGTCATAAAACCACATTCACCACACCATGGGGTACCTCTGAATACATCAGAATGCCTTTTGGATTAACAAACGTTGGGGCTACATTCCAAAGGGCTATGGATTATGCCTTCAAAGGGTTAATCGGGAAATTCATTGAAATTTACCAAGATGATCTTACTGTTTTCTCTAAAGATGGTATTAGTCATGTAAATCATCTTAGGCGGGTTTTCGATAGATGTAGAGAATACGGGATTTCTTTGAATCCAGCTAAGTCTGTTTTTGGAGTAACGGAAGGGAAATTACTCGGCCATATCATTTCTAAGGAAGGAATCAAGATTGATCCTGAAAGAATTGAAGCAATCCAAAAGATTCCTCTCCCTCATAATCTTAAATCCCTTCAGTCTTTCCTCGGAAAGATAAATTTTATTAGAAGGTTTATTCCAAATTACGCAGAAATAGCTAAGCCTATTCAAAATCTTCTAAAGAAAGATGCAAAATTTGTTTGGCAAGAAGACGACAAAAAGGCTTTCCAAGAAATCAAATGTGCTATCGCAAGAGCTCCTGTCTTAGTTAGTCCCGATTATTCCAAGGATTTCATGATTTTTTCTTTCGCTTTCGAAGATACCATTGCTGGTGTCCTACTTCAAAAGAATAAAGATGGTCACGAGCAGCCTATTGCTTTCATGAGTAGAGCACTTCAAAATTCCGAATTGAAGTACAATACCATGGAAAAGCAGGCTTATGCCCTGGTCAAGTCTCTTAAGCACTTTAAAACTTATGTGGGTTATTCTAAAATCATTGCTTTCGTCCCACATTCTGCTGTTAAGGATATATTAACTCAAACCGATTGCTTAGGGACTCGCGCTAGGTGGGTTACTAAAATACAAGAGTATGATTTAGAAATCAGACCCACCAAGCTGGTCAAAGGCCAAGGTTTAGCTCAGATGTTAACTGAAGGTAATGAAAAGACTCTTGGTTTGTTCTGTCTTAGCGATCTATCTTCGCCGGAACTGCAAAGATTAGCAGAGCATGAGTGGTACAAGGACATAGTTTATTACTTGATGAATCTTGCATGTCCTAACCATTTAGTCGCTCATAAGAGAAGGGCTCTTAGACTAAAAGCCACTAAGTATTGCCTTATGAAGGATGGCCTTGGGTGGAGAAATCCTGAGGGCATAGTGCTTAGGTGTGTTGATGACGTTGAGTCCAAGAAATTAATCTCTGAGTTTCATTCAGGATTTTGTGGTGGTCATTATGCTGCTAGAACTACCGCCCACAAAATCCTGAGAGCTGGCTATTATTGGCCTTCAATTTTTTCTGATGTGCACAAGTTTGTTAGAGCCTGTCAAGCCTGTCAACTATTCACTGGGAAACAGAAGCTTGCTGCCCTGCCTCTACAACCTGTCATTGTAGAGGCACCTTTTCAGCATTGGGGTCTGGACTTCATAGGGAAGTTCCATGAAAATTCTAGCAATGGCTACTCATGGATTTTGACTGCTACGGATTATTTTACTAAATGGGTTGAAGCCATTCCTGCTAAGAATGCCACTGAAAAGGTTATTATGGATTTCATTGAAGATAACATCATTACTAGATTTGGTGTCCCCCCTAAGATCACTACTGACAATGCCAAAGCCTTTAGTTCCTTAGAGTTTTCATCTTTTTGTTTCAAGTATGGCATTGTCTTATCTCATTCGTTAAATTACTATCCTCAGGGTAATGGTCTGGCTGAATCAAGTAACAAGAATCTCATAACCATTATCAAGAAGATAGTAGGAGATAATAAGAGATCATGGGGCAGCAAAATCAAGTATGCTTTATGGGCAGATAGAATCACTAAGAAGAAAGCTAATGGTAAATCTCCCTTTGAATTAGTTTATGGCTTGGATGTAACTTTACCTGTGCACCTCAAATTGCCGGCTTATCAGCTCCTCCAGAATTTTTCTACTAATAAAGATGTTGTTCAGAATAGAATAGATCAGATTGTGGAGTTAGATGAAGCTCGTAGGACAGCTTTTGATGCTATATGTAAAAATCAATCTAACATTAAGAAAAGCTTTGATAAATTCTCTCGATCTAGATCTTTGCAGGTGGGAGGTATGGTATTGCTTTGGGACCGCAAGAATGAGAAACCAGGGAAACATAAGAAGTTTGACAATTTGTGGCTGGGACCTTACATCATTCGAGATATAGCTGGACCAAACTCATTCCATTTGAGCAGATTGGATGACGAACCACTTGATCTACCTGCAAATGGCCAAATGCTCAAGTTGTTCTTCAAAGATGATATCTGATGCCATAGGGCATCATTTGTATTGTATTTCTATCCCTACTCCTTGTCATTTCAGCATTTCATTTCTGTTTTAGATTAGATTTACTTTTCATAGTTAAAGAGCTTCTATCTTTTATGTGCTTAAATGTTATATGATGATTTTTGAATGGACGCTACTTATTTCTGTTGTGTGTTGCATGGATGCAGATTCCGAATTCTCACATTCCTACAGTGCAGCAACGTGTCCCCAAGTAGAGCCAGATGTTGACCACTATCGATCAACTGCCCATAGTAGTACACCCCCTTTTCTTTGCAAAAAGGGTAGCGCTTGATCGACATGTCCGTGCCATTCTACAGTCATCGACAGCTTGATCAATTTATGTTGTAAACCCAGTCTGCATGTATAAATTGTAAATAATCTTAGCCGATATGAGTCATGTCTGTAAATTGCCTAGGTGGACCTAATTTTCTAAGTGATGAACTACGTTCCGGAAGGTTTTTCGTCTCACCGATCCATGATCGGCAGAGTTTTCCTTCAGCCTAACCCCAAAGCCGGGATGGATTTTGTCATTAGAATCTTAGGAGAATCCTAGTGTGTTAATCTGCTAGATTATAGTTGTGTCACAGAACTGGGTGGTTTATGAGGGTCTATGTCAAATGGGTTTTCCCCCCTTGAGATGTAAAGTTGTAAAAGTCATGATGTAAAGTGTCTTGAGGGTTAAGAAATGTTTTAATCCCCTCATAAGTCCTAAGTCCTAGGTCCTAGGTGATTTTCCCAAAAGCTAAGTTCAAGGATCCATTTAAAATTAAAAAAAAATAATAATAATAATTAAAAAATTAAAAAAAAAAAAAATATATATATATATATATATATATATATATATAAATATATATATAAATAAATAAATAATAAATAATAAATAATAAAAAAAATATATATATATATATATATAAATAAAGTAAAAAACCTAAAAATAATAAAATAATAATATTTTGAGTAAATAAATGCAGAATTTCAATTTTTTAATACATTAAAAATTCGACGGATGAGATCAAGAGATATCTTGATGCTCATCGATGGTCGAGATCATTTTGACGTGGATCACTTGAACTAGTTGTTGGGAACTTTTCCTTTAAATAGGGTGTTAGGGGTCATTTGAGATCATTCGATCTGTGAGTCTTGTGCTGAAGAAGCTCTCTTGTAAACTTGTTCTGGTGCTAATAAAGAAAAACTTTGGGGTTGAAATCTTGCTGGTGTTACTCTCTGGAAGTGCTGTGAGCTATTTTATTTTCTGCATATTTTAATTTTCAGCCATTAGTAACAGCTTATTGTAGAGTATTGTTGAGCACAGGTATCTTGTTCACTTGCTAGGGTTTGAATGGTATTAGGTTTTCTGAAGTAATGGCAGGTATCTCCATTGCTGTTGAAATCTAGTATTGTTTTTTCTCTCTTTATTGATGGTTGAAATGAGCTGTGCAGGAAAACCTTATTGAAGAAGACCAGTGGGCATTTGGGGAAGTTCTCGGTTGAACCAGCCAACTCCCGCAAGCATTTTTTTTGTAGAGCCCAACTAGTTTTGATCCTGGGTTAATCATTTAGTTTATTTTACTGAATCGCATGAAAGATTTTCTGAATTTTCTTTTATAAAAAATATGAAGTTCTAAAAATATTGATAACTGACAAATCTGGCTGTTATAGAGCTATAATTTTGTAATTTTGGACTGGTTTGTAGGGTTTCACTCTTAATCTTTGCATATTATTTTTGGGTATTTCTCCTTTACAGGTTGCAGGTTTTTTTTGAAGATTTCTAGGGTTTGAGCAGCGCCTTGCCATTGCATCTCAGAGCAATCTCTTGCAAGGGCATTATTTTTTTGCAGCCCAGGGTTTTATTTTTGCACAAAGATCTTCGAAAAATTGCTACAAGCCCCTTTCTCAACAATCTGCCTAGCCACGTTTCTCCAAATCACACAAGCCTACAATCAGCAGCAAAATCGTTTTCATTACTGTTAATCAGGCCTGCGTATTTCTATTATTTCTCACGCCATCCCTCCCCACGGTTTTCTCTGCTCAGTTTTCTCTGGTTTTCAACACTTGCAAAACAATTTACTTGCCATGTTTCCACGCAGCAGTAACTTCCATCCCGACTCTTCCATTTACTGCTTTAAAGCTGCCTTCGAAGCTATTATATGCAGCTTCCATCACTGTTCAAGCCGCTGTCATTTTCAATCCTGCGTCAAGCATAAACCCGAACAGCAAGCCTGCAAACAACCTGTGTGCTGTGTCCTCTTCCCGCTGCAACCTTTTTCTGCCATCGAAGGATCTCCCAACATCAAAAATCGACTGCATCTGATCAGCGCTGGAGGGTTTACGTGATTGCTGGACGCTTCAACCTGCAAACGTTCATTCCGCCGTCAAAGTTTTTTTTTCTCATACGGGCCACCTGCAAATTGGTATTTTGATTTTTTTTTGGTTTTATTGGCTTACGTTTCAGAGCTAGCATTCATTGTTACGTGGTTAGAGTTTTGATAGGTTTATTTCTTTTAATTTTAAATTTAGTTTCATGTATTAAATTATTTTAATCTTAGTTTTTTTTGTGTTGACTTCAATAGAGATACGCAAAGGGTAACGTTTTAGTTAGGACTTAGGTTTTGTATTTTGATTAGATTTAAAAGTTTTAGATTTTAAAATTTAGATTTGATTTTTGTATTGTTTTAGATTAGATTAGATATTAATTTTATTTCATTTTAAATTTAAAATCTTAAAATCATAAAAAAATAAAAAATATGTATATATTTTTATTTTTGTTTAGTTCATGAATTTAAATTAGGGTGTAGTTCTGGATTTAGAATTAGGTTTCATTTTGTATTATTTTAAATCAAACCAAAAACTTTAAAAAAAAGGGGAATAAATAAAAATATAAAAAAAATAATAAAAGGGTTTAATCTTTAGTTTTTATTTAGTCTTAGATTAGATTTTAATTTCGGCTTTTGTTTTAGTTTTAGTTTTAGATTATATTTTAAGTTTTTCTTGTTTTAAAAAAATAAAAAATAAATAAATAAATAAATAAATAATAAAAATAAAAATAAAAATAAAATAAAAATAAAAATAAATTTAGATTTTAACATCATTTAGATTTTTTTGTTTAAAAGTTTCATTTAGCTTTAGCTTTTCGCTGTATTTGAAAAACATAAAAAATTTTGGAAATTTTTTCGGTCTCGGCTCAGGGATCTATCACGCTTTATTATCTTTGCTAAGGCTAAAATTTTTGATGTGGAATGAATGATTATCATTTTATGTGAGTTGGCATGCATGAATGATCATTTTGAAGATTAGCTACATGAATATGATATCTGGTTAATGTTCATAATTGCGTGGTTGTGTATCAAGCATTTATCTTTTCGAAATTTTTAATCGCTGGATATCGTTATTGAGCTTTAATCATTATAAGGACATTGTGGTTTTACTGGATATCTTGCATTGTTCAAGTTATTTGATGATAAATGATTGCTGTACATGGTTTACATCTCTGCAACATCTAGTAAATAATCGTTTAAACATCAAACCCACAAGGCACTGGTCTTTTAACTTAACAAAATCAATTTAGTGCTTGTTTCTTCGTGTCTCCCAACCCAACTGGTCGACAGTTGGTCTTCATCACCTCATAGGGTCTACCCCCCTTAGCCGCTGGAGACAGGCTTAAACGTAGAGATCGGGGATCAGAGTGACAGCCCCCGGTCTGAGCTTTGTCGTGTCAATCTGTGCGACAACAGAACCCATTAAAAATATTAATTATTTTAATAACTCCTCATCTTACTGGAATTTCTCCAAACGATTTCTGGGTTTTGGAAAACTCATGTGTTCTAGACCCTCCACAAAATTTCGGAGCTAGAGCACATCTGATGCTACCCAAAATCAACAAACTCTTCCTCTCTAATATGATACAACAGGCCTTGTTTTCCATGACTAAGAGCAACTATATTCAAATGGCAATGCCCTTCATCTTTCTCATGCAATAGCCTTTATTCCACCCCATAGTGATGGCTCCTATCTTTATTCCGCAATCCCCACAGTTCATTCATCGATCAAGGCTTCTCCACCAATCAATGGTGTGAAAATTTGGTGATCCTGAATCCTAATGCAACAACTGATAATGTTTCTTCTATTTTTTAAATTAATCAAACAAATTATTTGCAGTTTCCTACGCCAATATTGAAACATATAAATTGCAGCCTTCACAAAATAAATATTGCAAAAGAAATCAAAAACACATGAAGAATAGATGCACACACACAATAAAACACCGTTATTTTTGGACAATATCCTCGGAAAAACCCATCTTGGGAAAACTGGTGCAGCAACTGAAGGTTTTATTATTATGCATTAGTTAATCTGAGTAAAAATCTATGGAAGCTCAAATCTAGCTTTCCATACAGAGAAAATAATGGACATAAGTCTAGTAAGAAAAATCTCACTTCCACCAGTGATCTGACACTGACCTTAGCTCAAGATGAGTTGCTCCTTGTTACCTCTGCGCTGGCTTTGCGTCCCTCTACGCAGATCTGCGTCACCAAGCTCGAAACAACGTCTCTCTCACTCTGTTGATCAGTTGTTGCTCTGGAAAGTCAATCTTCTAGCCTCCGGGCTCAGACTCCGGCTCCTGCCATTGGATCTTGACTTCTCCTCAGCAAAATACGGATCTCCCTTTGAATCTCTGCGCTACCTCTCTGCACTACGTCAACCTCTCTGTGGAGTATGTTGTCTCTCTGCTATGCACTCACCAGACTGGAAAATCTTCCTTTCAGCCTTACTATCTGTTGATTTTTTGTAGCATCGGATGTGCTCTAGCCTTGAAATTTGGAGGAGAGGCTAAGGCACATGAGATCTCCAAGACCCAAAAATCGCTTTGAGAAATTCCACCCAGATGAGGAGTTATTAAAATAATTATTATTTTTAATGGGTTCCTAAGTCTAAACTTACGAAAATAAAAATATTAATGGGTATTAATAAATATAAGGGTAAGAAGCTTCTAAGAGACAAGGATCAAGTCTATTTTAATCTTAGCCGTTGATTCGGGACTTAATCTCGGTCGTTGATTCATCAACAGGAAAATTATAATAGAAGACTTGAGGATCATTTGGAGACACACTGGCAGATACTCAGTATCTCTAGGAAAATCGATTCTCAGGTAAAGGAGATCGATTTCAGTGCAAGAGTTGCAGGGTGGAGGAAGAGGAGGGCATCAGCAGCAGGCAGTGACTGAGGAGGAGGTGATGCAGGGACAGTGGGAGACAGTGCAGAGAGAGACGTAGTCCAGAGGAGAGACGCAGCCCTCACGTAGGTTGACACAGAGGGACGCAGAGCCACTCAGAGCCACGTTGAGCCATGCAGAGTGACACAAAGGTGATGCAGGAGTGGGAGCAAGGTCTCTAAAGTGTCAGAAAGTCTCAAAGGGAAAGTCTCAGGTGTTTTCTTTCAGTTTCTCTGTAAAATCATTCCTTGTAAAAGCAATTGCTGCTGAAGATTAATAAAGCCCTCATTTGCTGCACCGATTTTCCCGCATTGGGTTTTTCTGGGGACAATTGTCCAAAAACAACTGTGTTGGTGTGATTGGTTCTTGTGCATATATTTTTCTCTAGGTAATTGTGTGATAACTGCAGTAGAATTTATTTTAATATTTACTGAAGGAATTTCATAAATAGGTTATTGTGAATAATAAGTAGGTGAAATAAATCAGTTGCTGCAATGGAATTTCAGTTTAGAAATTTTCACATGGTATCAGAGGAGAGATCTGGCAACAAGAGAGGAAAATCAACCATGGGTCAAGAGCATGATGCATAGGCATCCACTCAAGGGGACTCGCGCAGATTTCCAGAAGAAATGCACAAGGGACATGAATTCCAATTATTCTATGTTAGCTTCCAAATTGAAAGAAGAAGTCGTTTACTTAGCAAGCTCTGCCTCCTTGGAGGTTTGGTATATAGATAGTGGAGCTTCCTAGCATATGACAGGAATCCGAGAATGTTTTCCAGTAGTAACAATAGGGATAAGAGTGTGCTAGGATTAATACACTCAGACATCTGCGGACCGATGTCCACAAAAGCTCTTAGTGGTGTCAAATACTTTGTCACCCTCATCGATGAACATTCCAGGAAGACTTGGATCTACTTTCTGAAAACCAAAGATGAGGTTTTCAGCTGATTCAAAGAGTTCAAGGCTTTAGTGGAGAATCTGACAGGAAAGAAGATAAAAGTGTTGCGCTCAGACAATGGTGGAGAGTATGTTGACAAGGACTTCACCAATTTTTGAGCTAAGGAAGGCATCAGAAGAGAGTGGACAACTCCTTACAATCCGGAGCAGAATGGAGTAGGAGAAAGGAAAAACAAGACTATTGTGGAAGCAACTAGGGAAATGTTGTATGATCAGAATATGCCTAAATTCCTGTGGGCAGAAGCATGCAGCACAACAGTTTATGTCCAGAACAGGACTCCTCACAGGGCATTGGGAAAAATAACTTCAGAGAAGATCTTCACCGGGAAGACACCTGAAGTCATTCATTTCAGGATATTTGGGAGTTTAGCGTATTGTTGTATACCCGAAGAGAAGAGAAAGAAATTAGATCAAACTACTGAAAAAGGATATCTTGTGGGATATAGCAAGAATCCTAAGGCGTATAGAGTTTATCTTCCAGTGAGTAGGAAGGTAGTAGTTCGGTGGGATGTAAAGTTCATGGAAGATAGAGCTTTCAGGAAATCCCGAGAAATGCCTTCCAAGGAGCAATTGAAAGATGAGCCGTTGGTCAAACCACTTCAACTAGCGGAAACTAGTACCAGAAATTCTCCTGAAGACAAAGAATAGGAGGAATCTCAAGAAGAGGAAGAGATGATATATGTGCCTACTACCAGTGAAAGAACGAGCAGGGAACTCCGACAGATTCTACGAGATGCAGAAGACTTCATTGGTGCACCCAGGAATAGTAAAAGGGAGTGAAGATAGTCAGATAGATACCAAGCCTTAGTAGCTCATGCTGGGGAATCTTCCAGTTTTCAAGAGGTCGTTCAGCATCAAGTATGGGTGGATGCTATGGTAGAGGAATACAGCTCTATAATGGTCAATGATGTCTAGGAAGTGGTACCTAGGCCTCAGGACAGATCAGTGGTAGGTTCGAGATGGATCTACAAGGTCAAATATGTTGCAGATGGTAGTGTGGAGAAATACAAAGTCAGGTTTGTGGCTAAGGGGTATGCTCAGAAGGAAGGGACAGGCTATTAAGAAACCTTCGCCCCAGTAGCCAGGTATGCTTCTATTAGAACCGTCATATCTCTTGCAACACAGATGGGGTGGGATATTCATCAAATGGATGTCAAGACGACATTCTTGAATGGGGTAATAGAACAGGAAGTATACATTGAACAACGAGAAAGTTTTGAGACACATGAGAAGACATATCATGTATGCAGATTAAAGAAAGCCTTGTATGGGCTTAAACAGGAACCTAGAGTGTGAAAATTCTATCACTGCAACAACTGATTTACTTTTCCTACTTATTTTATCATAAGTTCTTCATGAAATTACATCAACAAACATTAAAATAAATATTGTTGCAGATATCACATCGTAATACAAAAACAAAAATATGCACACATTGACACAGTTATTCTGAACTAATGTCCCCGGAAAAACCCAATGTGGGAAAATGGTGCAGCAAGGGAGGATTTTATTATTCAGCAATTTTCTTGTACAACAGGGTGCCAAACTGGCTTACCCACAGATAGACAAACTTCCAACACTTTCCTAAACCCAGCGTAGGCCCTACTGACCTCTGCTACAGCCTGAAACCCTCTGCGTCAACCTGAAACCCTCTGCGTCAGCCTACTGAGGCTCTATGCAGCCTCTCTGGGCTTCTGCATCACTCCTACAGCCTCTGCATGGATGACGCGGGCCCTTCTGGCTCTACGCAGTCTCTGCTGCCTCTGCGTGGCTTCCTCTGACTCTTCGTCTACCTCTTTTGTGCTAATATTCCGTCTCTCTGTCCGTACTTGCTGCCTCCTGACTGCTCTCCAGACCACTGGTTCAATTTCTCAGCAAACCCTACTCCAAAAATTGAACTCACTGGTCTCCCTCAGTGTGTTCTCCAAGTGCCCCTCAAGCCTCCTCTTATACTTTTTTTGTTGACATCTCAACAGCCGAGATTAAGTCCCTAATCAATGGCTAAGATTAGATCTGGCTTGATCCATGTCTTTTGAACCATTCTAACACAGATTAAAATATTAATACACATTAATATTTTATTTTCCCTAAGTTTAGACTTAGGGACTCCATTAAAAATATTAATTATTTTAATATCTCCTGATCTGTTTAGAATCTGCCCAAACCCTTTCTGGGTATTGGAGATATCATGTGCCCCAACCTCTCCACCAAATTTTGTGGCTAGAGCACATCTGATGCTACCCCAAATCAACATAGAGCATGGTATAGTCAAATTGATGGCTACTTGCAGAAAATGGGGTTCGTCAAAAGTGACACAGACCCTAATCTCTACTCTCTTGTCGTAGCGAATGAGCCTCTAATCCTAATGATATATGTGGACGATCTCTTCCTGACCGGATCATCCAGGCTCATCAAATACTGCAAGAAGAACCTAGCCACAGAATTCGACATGAAGGATTTGGGATAGATGCATTATTTCTTGGGGTTGGAATTTTGGCAGCAGAAGGGTGAGATCTTCCTTGGACAAGGAAGATATGCTACAGAGATCTTGAAGAGATTCAGGATGCAGGACTGTAGACCTATGGCTACTCCAATGATCACCAATTGGAAGAAGATTGATGCATCAGAAGATAAAGACGTTGATCCCACCTTATACAGACAGCATATAGGGTCCCAAATGTATCTGGTCAATACCAAGTCAGAAATTTGTTACACTGTCAACACCCTCAGTAAGTTCATGGTCGAACCTAAGAGGGCGCACTAGGTAGCAGCCAAACATGTTCTCAGGTATATACAAGGAACAATCGAGCATGGACTATTGTACACCAGAGGCAATGACATCAGGGTGAGTGGATTCACTGACACAGATTGGGCTAGAAGTTCAGTAGATCGGAAAAGTAAATCTGGGTACTGTTTCAACATTGGATCAGGAATGACCTCATGCTGTAGTAGGAAACAAAAAATCGTGGCTCTGAGCTCCGCTGACACAGAATATATGCAGCTAGCACAGCTTCGTGCGAAGCCATATGGCTTAGGAAATTGCTTGTGAATCTATTCAAGAGAAGGATGGAAGCAACTAGGATCATGTGTGATAATCAGAGTTGCATCAAGCTCTCTAAGAATCCAGTATTTCATGATCAGTCAAAGCACCTTGATATCAGGTGCCACTTTGTTAGAGACTGTGTCCAACGAGGAGCAGTACAGTTGAGGTACACTCCTACAGGAGAACAGGTGGCAGACATCCTCACCAAGGCTCTAGGAAGAACAAAGTTTGATTATTTCAGGGAGAAGATGGGGATGGTAAAGAATCCATTTCAGTAGCAGAAATGGATAAGTGTCAGGAGCTCAGTGCAGCGATTAGCAGTGGCAGTGCTATGGGCAGCATGATGCAGCATGTTGAGAGAGAGTTGCAGTAAAGATGCAGCAGTGGCAGTCACAATGTCATGGGCAGCAGTACAGGAAGCCACAGTGCAGGGGATGTGAGGCAGCAAGCCAAACATCAGTACAGGTATCAATGCAGAAGATCAGTGTGATGTTTCTATAGTGAGGCATTGCTAGAGCACATTCCTCGCTAAGAGGGAGTGTTGATTTTTGGTAGCATCGAATGTGATCTAGCCTTGAAATATGGAGGAGAAGCTAAGGCACATGAGATCTCCAAGACCCAAAAATCGTTTTGAGAAGTTCCACCCAGATGAGGAATTATTAAAATAATTAATATTTTTAATGGGTTCCTAAGTCTAAACTTAGGAAAATATAAATATTAATGGGTATTAATAAAGATAAGGGTGAGAAGCTTCTAAGAGACGAGGATCAAGTATGTTTTAATCTTAGCCGTTGATTAGGGACTTAATCTTGGCCGTTGATTCATCAATAGGAAAAGAATAAGAGAAGAATTGGGGATCATTTGGAGACACACTGGCAGATACTCAGTATCTCTAGGAAAATCAATTCTCAGGTAAAGGATATTGATTTCAGAGGGAGAGTTGTAGGGTGGAGGAAGAGGAGGGCATCAGCAGCATGCAATGACTGAGGAGGAGGTGACACAAGAACAGTGGGAGACAGTGCAGAGAGAGATGCAATCCAGAGGAGAGATGTTGCCCTTACGTCGGCTGATGCAGAGGGACGCAGAGCCACTTAGAGCCACGTTGAGCCACACAGAGTGACGCAGAGGTGATGCAGGAGTGGGAGCAGGGTATCCAAAGTGTTAGAAAGTCTCAAAGGGAAAGTCTCAGGTGTTTTCTTTCAGTTTCTTTGTAAAATCATTCCTTGTAAAAGCAATTGTTGCTGAAGATTAATAAAGCCCTCATCTGCTGCACCAGTTTTCCCGCATTGGGTTTTTCCGAGGACAATTGTCCAAAAATAACTGTTGATGTGATTGGTATTTTTCTCTGGGTAATTATGTGATAACTGCAGTAGAATTTATTTTAATATTTGCTAAAGGGATTTCGTAAATAACTTATTGTGAATAATAAGCAGGTGAAATAAATCAGTTCCTGCAGTAGAATTTCAGTTTAGAAATTTTCACACTATCCCTGCCCCTCTCTCACTTCTTCGAAACTATTGAATCACCTCCAACAACACACAGCTGCTACTCTGGAGTTAGATTTCCCAGCAATATTGAATTCCTTGCTCCTCAAGTATGTTCTCCAACCCCCATCGAATTTCTTCTTATAATCTCCCGTTGAGGCTTCAATGACCAAGATTAAAACATAATCGATGGCTAAGATTAACTAGAAATCGATCCACGTCTTCTTCTAGAAGATTCTCACCATGACTTAATTAATATTGTTTAATTAATCAGTTTTCCTAAGTTTAGACTTAGGTACCATTAAAAAAAGATTAATTATTTTAATTAAGTCGTCTCTAGGTGAAATTTCCAGAAACAAATTCTAGATTTTGGAGAATAAATGTATTTTAGACTCTCCACAAAGTTTTGTGGCTATAACACATCCGATGCTACAAAAAATAACTTACCCGCTTAGCGAGGAGTGTGTTCTAACGCTGCAACCCACTGAAGCAACACCATGTTTCTACACCACCTCCTATCACATTGCTGAGGTCTAGCTCTGCTGCCCACCAACTATTGAACAACTTTGTATGCGCTGCATCTGTGTTGCCGCTGGCCCTTCTAAACTGCTGCCAACACTGCATCTGCACTACAACTCCCTCTCAATCTGCTGCTACTGCAACTGCAACAATTGCAACGGAAAAGCATCCAAAATATTGAACCAACTGTGGTCAGTATGATGCATCTGTCACTCGAGTCCTGACTGCTGCTAGACTTTGCGTTGTCACTGAAGCCTCTGCGCTGCTGCTGACTCTACTCTGTGCCAACTACACTGCTACCAACTCTGCACTGGGCTATCCAGTATCTAACCTCTCCTAGCTACTGCATCTGTCACTCCGGCACTTGACTGCACCAACTGCCACTGATCCATCCTGCTACTGCGTGTTATGGGCTCCCGTAGCAAGGTATTGATTCATGAGGTGGACCTCCTCAAGAATCCTGCCCATCCTGTAGCTCTTTGGGGCTACAAAACCAAATCACCCCACCTCACTCCTGGAGGTATCTTGGTGATCATGGCAAACTCTTCCTCCAATCTGGAGGACGTCCTATCGACCTCAGTGGATGCAGGTTGTTGATCTTGCTTCTCCTCCTTGTACTTCTTTCTGAGAGGACAATGAGTGTTGTAGTGGCCAAGCTTACCACATCTTAAGCATTTCACGTTGGAAATGCCCTTCCTCCTGCGCTGCTCCTGATGCCCCTGTGATGCAAGGGATACATTCTCCTCTTCCTTTACTTGCTTCGTCCCATTACTGTTTCTGCTACCACTGATGGTGCTCTTCACCAAATATCACCTCATCCCCTCCTGGTGCAAATCAACCCTCCCAATCTGGCAGTTTTTCACTGCCCAGGATACTCTGGACGAAAACTTGTTATTCTTCGAAAACGTTGTTAAGAGCTAACCACATCAATTCTATAGGCTGGGGCGCTGACCTTACTGAAGACAACTAGTCCCGAATATCCTGAAGCCTAGTAAGGAAGGGGTCTATACGCTCCCCTTTCTGCATCCTTGTGCATCTCAGCTTCTCCTCAAGATACATCTTTGTTGCTCAGAATATCCTTCGCACAACGTAGAAAGTGCCTCCCACATCTATCGGGCAGTATCTTTGCCAACTATGTGAGATACCATGTGATCTCGAACCCCATCGAGGATCAACCTCTTTGCTTTCGCCATCTCCTTCTTGTACTTCTTAAGCAAAGTTGCATCTACGAGTACAACTACCACATTATCGATGTAAGTCTTGAGATCATGTTCATCTAGAAGGCAGGAAATTCTAGCCTTCCAGATCACATAGTTGGAGGCTCCCTCCAACCGATCTTGATCTCTCAACCCTGCTGATGCCATCTCTCCAAAAATGTTGAATTCCTCCTCTTCTCCTCTGCGCAACTGCTACCCAGCTATTCACACTCCCTTTTGGAGTGAGAAACTCTGCACACAACTACTGCTACTCTGCTAGGAAAATTTGAACTTCTGGGCTAGAAGTCCTCTGAGGAAAGAATTCCCTCAGTGCGTTCTCTTCCTCCCTCCTGATTCTATTTTGCACTAGCAAACTGCTGCAAAATATCTGCGTCCCAGTTGAAAATCTGCTCTGCAAGGAAACTATTGCTACTCCCCCTACCTCTAGCAATCTTTGATCTGGAAAATTTATTTTCTCTGTCGACTCTCTCAAAGAAATAAATTTCCTCAAAAACTAACCCTCTTGGCCCAAGGGACTGTGCTGCCTTAGAGGGTTTCGAACTGCTGCCTCTGCAAAGATTCGAACAGCCTCCTTCCTTCTGCACTTAGCTCTCTAGCTTACGATCTGTGCTCTGATACCATGTGAAAATTCGGTGATCCCAAATCCTACTGCAACAACTGATAATGTTTTTTCTATTTGTTAAATTAATTAAACAAATTATTTGCAGTTTCCTAAGGAAAATATCGAAACATATACACCGCAGCCTTCACAAAATAAATATTGCGGAAGAAATAAAAACATTGGAAGAATAGATGCACACATAATAAAACACCGTTACTTTTGGACCAATGTCCCCGGAAAAACCCAACTTGGGAAAACAGTGCAGCAGCTGAGGGTTTTATTATTATGCAATAGTAAATCCGAGTACAAACCTATCGAAGCTCAAATCTAGCTTTCCATACAGAGAAAATCGCTGAGAGAAGTCTAGTGAGAAAAATCTCACTTCCACCGGTGATCCGACACTAACCTTAGCTCAAGATGAGCTACTCCTTGTTGCCTTTGCATTGCCTCTGCGTCACCCAGCTCAGACCAGCGTCTCTCTCACTCTGTTGATCAGCTGTTGCTCAAGAAACTCGATCTTCTGGCCTCCAGGCTCACACTCCGACTCCTACCACTAAATCTCGACTTCTCCTCAACAAAATACGGATCTCCCTCTGAAGCTTTGCGCCGCCTCTCTACACCACGTCAGCCTCTCTGTGGAGTACGTTGTCTCTCTGCTATGCACTCACCGGACTGGAAAAACTTCCTTCCGGCCTTACTATCCTTGCCCCTCTCTCACTGCTTCAAAAATACTGAATCACCTCCGGCAACACATAGCTGCTACTCTGGAGTTCAATTTCCCAACAATATTGAATTCCTTGCTCCTCAAGTATGTTCTCCAACCCCCATCGAATTTCCTCTTATAATCTCTCACTGAGGCTTCAACGGCCAAGATTAAAACATAATCGATAGCTAAGATTAACTAGAGATCGATTCACATCTTCTTCTAGAAGATTCTCACCATGACTTCATTAATACCCTTTAATTAATCAGTTTTCCTAAGTTTAGACTTAGGTATTGTTACAGATCTATTTGGGCACATCAAATCCCAACATTCAGATCAGTGTTCTAGGGCTCATCAAACCCTAATCTCAGTTGCTTCATGCCCTAAACAAGTCACCCCTTTGAATGCCTCCTTCCTAGACAGTTTCATGACTTGAAGACATCTAGAAATACCCTCTAGCGGGACCAGCACAAGTAAGCCCTTATGAAGGTGCGTTGTAGAGCAGTTAAGTCCACTGCCAGGGTGCTCTCCAGAGCACTTAGGCTTCCTTTCACCTGAGCTGGGCGAGAATGAGCGAAATTCACATAGGTTTTGGGGAATATTCTTATCTTTTGGAGTCATCTAGAAGTTTCCCTGACTTATCAACTCCTATGAGATTGAACATGGATGAGGAATGAGTTAAGGTGCATCCTATCCTCTCATCCCTTCCTCCATGGAACTAATTCTAAGTATGGAAGGCCATCCAATGCCACCATTAATGACAAAACCTCCTTCATCTTCCTATAAATTGACCACTCATCTAAGTGATCAAGGGTTGGAACTTGGACTATGTTGAATTGTAAGGAGATAATGTTGCTATGAGATTTGGCTTTGAAGCAACTATTGTGATGCTACAAGTTTGTCATGCTTTTGATGTGATGTGGATGGGATCCAAGCTGGAGGAATGGCTTTGAATCAGACACCAATGCTTGTAATTCCTTCTTCTATCTAATAAAGTGTTTGAACCTTTTTCCCATATGTTTGTGTTGTTTCATAATGCTTATATGTGTGAATTGTATCTGATTCCTTTCACTTATATTCAATAGATCGTATGCTTTGATCAGTTTTTGTCTTTTGTTGTGTTTATAGGGTACTTCTCAAGCGAATTAAGTACGAGAAGGAGCAACAGAATCGATACAAGGGAGACGAGAGGAAAGCAGAACTACAGGTAGGCCTTCTATCTTCTCATCTTATCTATTGCTTATAGGAAAAGTCTAAAACACTTTAAATTGTTGTTCTAGATATAGCTACTTATATAGGGAATTAGTATTTATCTATAGATACTAAATTCTCCAAAATAAATTGGCGACTCTGCTGGGGATTGAACCCAGAATCTCTGTTTTCGCATATGAGCCTTGGTTGTTTTCATCCCATCGCCACCATCCCTTTGGCCGATCATACGCTTTCACTTGGTTTTTTTACCCTTTTTTGAGGAACAATTGCAATGAGTTTGAGGAACAGTTGCAATGAGTGATCTTATTAACCAGCCTCTTCACATCAATCAACATGTTTTGAGAAGTTCCAGCATCACCAGAACCAATTGCTACCCTAGACACCACTCGTTCCTCAAAATGGAGTCCTCTTTAATCTCTTTTCAGACTCTAAACATGAAATGATTACTGAGTGATTGTCCTTTCCAGCTTGTTAACGGATTGGAAACGATATCTCTCTTGTATTATTTTACGCTTTTTCGGACTTGAGAGATTAATTTACGAAAAAGAACATGTGGAGTTTTCTTTTTGTCCCTTTTCAAACTCTTTAAACATGAAAATGACCGAGTTATCTTTGTCGTTAAACTCGTTAAAACATCAAATAGCGATGGATTCGCCCAAAGGGTGAAATTATACAAGAAGCATATGTTATCCTCCTCAAGCTTGATAAAAATAAAGAGGTATTGGTCAACAATGACTGGGAAAAATGGGAAAAGGGGAAAACCACTCTATGGCAGCAAGTCGCTCTTGAACATGACACTTTCACTCCATCACCGTGACTATTTGGGTTGGGTTATTAGCTTGATGGTTATCACACCATTGGTCTATCATACAATCCATCACTTTGTTTTGGGTCAATGCTACCAATTCACTTTAGTGTCGCCAACATGTTCAAGAGAAATCATCCAGTGAAAATTCATATTTTGCAATACCATAAGCCTTCATTTTCATGACCATCATTCTTGAACCTTGTGTCGTCAGTCAAATTCCATCTCTAAAATCACTACACTCGTTTCATGTCGTTCATGTGGGATACATCAAGGCCCTCCTGCGACAAGTCACTTCTTGTCGACATCAGCACATTATCCAAGAAGTTTACTTAGAAACACCCATTCAGTACCTTGAAGCTTGCATGCATCAATGGCAGGTTTCTCGCTTCCAGCGATAGGCATACATAAATGGCCTTCGACCGAAAGACTTTGTATGGTGTTCGACATCAAATCATCCATTCACACCATGCAGAATGTACTGTAGTACCTTGCAGATCATTATCATTATTGGTGATTTCTCTCGCATCTGTTAACAGCTTACATCATTGGCTGGTAATCAGATGGTGTCTTCCCATGTTCGACTTCAGATCACATGTTCACATGGTTAAGACTCTTACTTGAGCGAACGGTTGAACAAGATTGAAGACCCCGGATCTAGTTTCATCCATCCAGGCAGCGATTTCAGGAGTACTAAATCATATGTACAATGGCTTTACATTCATGGTCATTCTGATCATGGGTTTATATCTGTAGACGACTGTTTATGTACATGTAATGAAAGTTTATAAGCTGAGCATGGTTATGCCTTCCCTCAGCAGTTCATGTAAACTCAAATATCATGATATATGTATTGTAATTGATGCAGATCGCCTTCCACTTTGATACCTCCTCATCAAATCGTAAAGCATTTCATTCGACATTAGCATTTTTCTGATTTCATGCTTTAGGGGCAGTTGTTACAGATCTATTTGGGCACATCAAATCCCGACATTCAGATCAGTGTTTTAAGGCTCATTAAACCCTAATTTCAGTTGCTTCATGCCCTAAACAAGTCACTCCTTTGAATGCCTCCTTCCCAGACAATTTCATGACTTGAAGACATCCAGAAATAGCCTCTAGAGGGACCAACGCAGGTAAGCCCTTATGAAGGTGTGCTGCAGAGCAGTTAAGTCCACTGCCAGGGTGCTCTGCAGAGCACTTAGGCTTCCTTTCACTTGCATTGGGCGAGAATGAGCGAAATTCACATAGGGTTTGGGGAATATTCTTATCTCTTGGAGTCATCTAGAAGTTTCCCTGACTTATCAACTCCCATGAGCTTGAAAATGGATGAGGAATGAGTTAAGATGCATCCTATCCTCTCATCCCTTACTCCATGGAACTAATTCTAAGTATGGAAGGCCATTCAATGCCACCATTAATGACAAACCCTCCTTCATCTTCCTATAAATTGACCACTCATCTAAGTGATCAGGGGTTAGACTATGTTGAATTGTAAGGAGATAATGCTACTATGAGATTTGGCTTTGCAGCAAGTATTGTGATGCTACAAGTTTGTCATGCTTTTGATGTGATGTGGATGGGATCCAAGCTGGACGAATGGCTTTGAATCAGACACCAATGCTTGTAATTCCTTCTTCTATCTAATAAAATGTTTGAACCTTTTTCCCATATGTTTGTGTTGTTTCATAATGCTTATATGTGTGAATTGTATCTGATTCCTTTCACTTATATTTAATAGATCATATGCTTTGATTGGTTTTTGTCTTCTGTTGTGTTTACAGGGTACTTCTCAAGCGGATTAAGTACGGGAAGGAGCGACGGAATCGATACAAGGGAGACGAGAGGAAAGCGGAACTACAGGTAGGCCTTCTATCTTCTCATCTTATCTATTGCTTATAGGAAAAGTCTAAAACACTTTAAACTGTTGTTCTAGATATAGCTACTTATCTAGGGAATTAGTATTTATCCGTAGATACTAAATTCTCCAAAACAAAGTTCCAATTCGAATCTTTGATTAGATCTCGTAAAATCCCAGTCGAGACTTTCACTTGATCTCGTAAAATTCCAGTCGAGTCTTTCACTTGATCTCGTAAATGAACCTTCATTCCATCCACCTGATAGCCACAAGTAGTCTACTTAGATGAATGTAATGAAGCTTGGGGGGCATGCACCTAGTGGTAAAGTTAAGTTTCCATGTAGGTTATGTGAAGGGAATCACCCCATTCACCTTTGTCCCTATCTGGACGAAGCCAAAAAGGTGTTGGATAACCGTCCTGTTTCACTGTAGCGACTTCCATCTGGTTACAGGAGACTCTCCCTTTCATCATGCTAGGGGCATGTAAACCAATTTCAAGCAAAGTTTTTCCTCGTTTCAAGCTTGTGTAAACATGAAACTGAATCCAAGCATAGTTCCCTATGGTTCAAGCTTGTGCAAAAATGAACCCATTTCCATTTTTAACCCTCATGATTGCCATTCCATCAACCTTTTCTGTCAGATGAGCCTTGGTTGTTTTCATCCCATCGCCACCATCCCTTTGGCCGATCATATGCTTTCACTTGGTTGTTTTACCCTTTTTTGAGGAACAGTTGCAATGAGTAGTCTTATTAGCCAGCCTCTTCACATCAATCAACATGTTTTGAGAAGGTCCAGCATCACCGGAACCAGTTGCTACCCTAGACACCACTCGTTCCTCAAAATGGAATCCTCTTTAAGCTCTTTTCAGACTCTTTAAACATGAAAAGATTGTCGACACTTGTCCTTTCCAGCTCGTTAACGGATTGGAAACAACATCTCTCTTGTATTATTTTACGCTTTTTCGGGCTTGAGAGATTAATTTACTAAAAAGAACTTGCGGAGTTTTCATTTTGTCTCTTTTCAAACTCTCTAAACATGAAAAGGACCGAGTATCTTTGTCGTTAAACTCGTTAAAACATCAAATAGCGACAAACTTGTCCATCTAGACAAGATTGAGCTTCACCTTCGCTAGACTCGTTAAAACATCAAATAGCGATGGATTCGCCCGAAGGGTGAAATTATACAACAAGCATATGTTATTCTCCTCAAGCTTGATAAAAATAAAGAGATACTGGTTAGCAATGACTGGGGAAAATGGGAAAATGGGAAAACCACTTTATGGTAGCAAGTTGCTCTTGAACATGACACTTTCACTCCATCACCGTGACTATTTGGGTTGGGTTATTAGCTTGATGGTTATCACACCATTGGTCTATCATACCATCCATCACTTTGTTTTGGGTCAATGCTACCAATTCACTTTAGTGTCGCCAACATGTTCAATAAAAGTCATCCAATGAAAATTCATCTTTTGAAATACCATAAGCCTTCATTTTCATGACCGCCATTCCTGAACCTTGTGTCATCAGTCAAATTCCATCTCTAAAATCACTACACTCGTTTCATGTCGTTGATGTGGGATACATCAAGGCCCTCTTGCAACAAGTCGCTTCTTGTCGACATCAACACATTATCCAAGAAGTTGACTTAGAAACACCCATTCAATACCTTGAAGCTTGCATGCATCAATGGCAGGTTTCTCGCTTCCGGCGATAGGCATACATCAATGGCCTTCGACTGAAAGACTTTGTATGGTGTTCGACATCAAATCATCCATTCACACCATGCAGAATGTACTGTAGTACCTTGAGGATCATTATCATTATCGGTGATTTCTCTCGCATCTGTTAACAGCTTACATCATTGACTGGTAATCAGATGGTGTCTTCCCATGTTCAACTTCAAATCACATGTTCACATGGTTAAGACTCGTACTTGAGCGAACGGTTGAACGAGATTGAAGACCCCAGATCTAGTTTCATCCATCCGGGTTGCGATTTCAGGAGTACTAAATCATATGTACAATGGCTTTACATTGATGGTCATTCCGATCATGGGTCTATATCTGTAGACGACTGTTTATGTACATGTAATGAAAGTTTATAAGCTGAGCATGGGTATGCCTTCCCTCAGCAATTCATGTAAAATCAAATATCATGATATATGTATTGTAATTGATGCAGGTCACCTTCCACTTTGATACCTCCTCATCACATCGTAAAGCATTTCATTCGACATTGGCATTTTTCCGACTTCATGCTTTAGGGGGCAGCTGTTACAGATCTATTTGGGCACATCAAATCCCAACATTCAGATCAGTGTTTTAGGGCTCATCAAACCCTAATTTCAGTTGCTTCATGCCCTAAACAAGTCACCCCTTTGAATGCCTCCTTCCCAGACAGTTTCATGACTTGAAGACATCCAGAAATAGCCTCTAGAGGGACCAGTGCAGGTAAGCCCTTATGAAGGTGCGCTGCAGAGCAATTAAGTCCACTGCCAGGGTGCTCTGCAGAGCACTTAGGCTTCCTTTCACCTGCACTAGGCAAGAATGAGCGAAATTCACATAGGGTTTGAGGAATATTCTTACCTTTTGGAGTCATCTAGAAGTTTCCCTGACTTATCAAATCCTATGAGCTCGAAAATGGATGAGGAATGAGTTAAGGTGCATCCTATCCTCTCATCCCTTCCTCCATGGAACTAATTCTAAATATGGAAGGCCATTCAATGCTAGCATTAATGAAAAAACCTCCTTCATCTTCCTATAAATTGACCACTCATCTAAGTGATCAAGGGCTGGACTATGTTGAATTGTAAGGAGATAATGCTGCTATGAGATTCGGCTTTGAAGCAAATATTGTGATGCTACAAGTTTGTCATGCTTTTGATGTGATGTGGATGGTATCCAAGCTAGAGGGATGGCTTTGAATTAGACACCAATGCTTGTATTTCCTTCTTCTATCTAATAAAGTGTTTGAACCTTTTTCCCATATGTTTGTGTTGTTTCATAATGCTTATATGTGTGAATTGTATCTGATTCCTTTCACTTATATTCAATAGATCGTATGCTTTGATTGGTTTTTTGTCTTCTGTTGTGTTTACAGGGTACTTCTCAAACGGATTAAGTACGGGAAGGAGCGACGGAATCGATACAAGGGAGACGAGAGGAAAGCGGAACTACAGGTAGGCCTTCTATCTTCTCATCTTATCTATTGCTTATAGGAAAAGTCTAAAACACTTTAAACTGTTGTTCTAGACACAACTACTTATCTATGGAATTAGTATTTATCTGTAGATACTAAATTCTCCAAAACAAATTTAAAAAAAGATTAATTATTTTAATTAAGTCGTCTCTAGGTGGAAATTCTAGAAATGATTTTTGGATTTTGGAGAATACATGTATTCTAGCCTCTCCACAAATTTTCGTGGCTAGAACACACCCGATGCTACAAAAACTAACAAATGGCTGATGCAAACAAAAATGACAGATATGTATGGTCGTTCTCTATAGGCTACAGTTTTTCTATAGCGGCAACAAACACAGCATCTCATCTTTCAAAACCTCAAGATCTTCCCACTTTGATACCATATAAGAAATATAAACTATGACGCACAAATGATAAACACAATGAAGAATGAATAAGAGGAACTCGAAAAAGATATGCAATATCAGCTTCGGTTCACTTAATATGATCATGTTTTTCTGTTTTAGAAAGATTGTAATTTGTTGTAAGATCTAATTTATTCTTATTCGATCTGAAGTGGTTGAATGATTATCTCGATTCTCAATCATCATCTGACAACTTAATGCCCAACAACTTGAAATTATTACGTAAGTAAACCTTACAATCTAACAAAGTTTTCTTGTGTCATTGGTTGCTTGCATGCATATCAAATACACAAATTTTGTGCACTGATCACTCATACTAAACTTGCAAATTTTCCTTAGTGTTGTCAGTGCACAATCATTAGGGACACCCTTCCTGTATCTAGAAAAGCACCAGTCCAAATGGAGGAGTAATTAGCAATGACCATATGCTAATCACTCACAATTATTTCAAAGGTTTTCTCAGAGCAGATCTGAGAGATAATGATACCACAATAAAGGCAGATAGTCCAAACAGAGGCATGATATAATATGAACATGATGTGCATGCAAAAAATTCCGAAAGTATCCAAGACAGTTTATAATCAGAATATTCAAAGATTATCTGAGTTAGTTGATCATTCAAGTCTTTCTCGTAAAAGCATGTAGCAATTATGGAAAAGAAAAGGAAAACTCAATAACTCAACTATGATTGAAGTTTCATATATTGTGTAGAATCAGGATCTCTCTCCAATGTAAATTCATGCATAATAAACCATTGAAAACTGCAAGAATGCTTCTGCTTGTGAAAATCAATACACACATGTATCAAAAATAATTTGCTAACACATGTAACTCCAAAAAGAGGGGAGGAGCATACAATAAGTTCATTTGGAGGGAAGGTGCGTTTCGGAGAAGAATAGTAAATAAAGACACCAACCCAAATGCAGATGCCGCAAACCATTCTGGTACAGCTGCACACATTCAATCATCATGTGCAACAATTATAGACAAACTTCCCCTTTCAAATTTAAATTGAAGTTGCTCAAGATGTGTGCTCTGTGTGCATAAATTTTTATCTTCTTATGCCATCATTGTTTGCATCTACTTTGTACATCTAGGAGAGGCATTGACGCTGGAGAACTTTAATCAATTCTCAAGGATTTTAAATACGATCTATTTACATCTGTTTCCAATTTCATGTTAAAGTTGTGTGTGCATTGACATTTCCCATCACTTATTTTCCTTCTGTCACTTATGCTTCATTTATGTGCTTAGGAAGCACACAAGCAACAAAGATTGTCCTAAAACTGTAAGCACATTTTTGACTCAAAACTTAGTGGTACGTACAAGTCAAGTACCAATCTGAAATTCACATCCTTAAGATGCATTTGAAAATATTTCAAAATGACTAGATAATAAAACACGTATTAGCTATATTCAATATTGTCGTTACAATGAAAACATCCATACACCTCCACCAGTGCTTAGTTTCTTTCTAGAATCTCATAAATGATAAAACCCTACAGGAATAAGTTCCATACACTATAATACTTGTTTCAAAGTACAAGAGTTAACAGTTGTGGAAGTAGTTACCAGTTGACTCTGATTGCAATGATTCCTCGGGGACAACCACTGCAATCGGCCTGTCATCTTCTGGATTTACTAAAAGGAAAAGCTTGTATTGTTCCCCAAACCTCTCCTGCAGACAGCATATTTGAATGTTGGATAACATTATTGAAATAAGCATGGACCAATAACAGCATAGCCTGTGAGAATTAATAAGCATAATGAGAAAAAAACCTGCAATCTCCCCTTTAGCTTCATATAACTCTTATTTGCATCACCCCGTAGATTTCCTTTAAACAAGACACCACCCTGCTTATCACCAAAGCCAAAAGTATGAGTCATAAATTCCAGCATGAATATGCAGATAACGATTCCACATAATTCTACCGATTGTGCCTTATTAGTAACAAAAGCTCTTTGACTAAGGAACCTTGCTTGAGGTTCACCCCAGAGAACAATAAGGGCAAATATCTGTTAGATATGATGTACTTGCAACACATGGAAACACAAACAAAGGATCACTAAGATAAGTGACAATTCGATGGAAAGCATCATTGAAGCATCTGTTGATTTTTCTACTAGGATGCACAGTAGAAACTGATCTTCTGATCTAATAATTACTTCCTAATGATTTCCAATCAATTTATCTTATGCCACTTATATCATTAAGCAATTATACATAGAAAATCTCAACAGTAATGCAATGAAAACAGTAAGATCATAAAGAGACAGCCATGCACAATAGAGACAACAAATTTTCCCTGGGAAACCCAAACTTGGGAGAAAACCCAACAACTTTTCTTCTAGGAGAAATTGTTCTTCAACAAGGTTCACAATTACATAAACTGTCTAGAAATTTGTGCCAAAAACCAAGTCCAAGATACCAATCAAACTTGGTCAAATACCAGCCAGTCAATGCTAGTCAAACCACTAGAAATACCAAAAGTCAACGTTGGTAAATAGTCAAATTTTCAGCCCTGCATTCAGCTCGAATCTGTCGGCAACTCGTCCTGTAGTCAGATCCATACTGCAGTCAACAGTCAAACTTGATCAATTTGCCCTCCTTTCTGCTCCTTCTACGTCTGCTTCAAAAGATGTCTTGTGTGGTGATGAGTGATCGAAATGAGGATGTCCCTTGTGTATTTATACTTGTCAAATGGGTGTGTTTTGACCAAGGGTCACACCCTTTCATGGTGAGGTCGACTTGACAGTTTGGAGCCTACATGAACCCCAAAAATTAAACTTCTAATTTCTATTTTCATAATTTTCCTTGGCCAACTTGGGAGGCCTCTTAGCATGCAGGAATACCTCCCGATGCTACACAAAAATCAACACTCCCTTTTAGCGAGGGAGATATTCTCTACAACAGATTTCCCCTTAGCTGAAATTTCTCCTCCATAAGAAAATTCCATGAGATTTCCATGTTAATGTATGTCTATAAGATAACTCCATCCTAGAGTGGGCAATGTAAATTTCCGGGGCTTTTTGGCCAAAGTCCTTTGTGGCTTCTTAGGAAAATGAATCAATCTCCTATGGTCAAATTCCTTTATGGCCTAGCCAAGTCCTTCTAGCTTCTCATGAGAGAATTTGCCTTTGGACCATTCACCTTTCTGGTGAAAGTCTTTTATGACCTAGCCAAGTCCTTCTAGTAGCCAAGTTCTTTTGGCTTCACAAGTTAACTACATCTATCTCCTCTAGTCAAAGTTCTTTATGACCTAGCCAAGTCCTTCTGACTTCTTAGGAGAAGATTTGTCCAATCATGTAATTTCTCTAGGCCAATCACCTCTGGTTAAAGTCCTTTATGACCCATCCAAGTCCTTCCAACTTCTCAGCATAGTTTTGAAAACTAGTGACCGGACCAGTCCAACTAGTAAACCGGGTTTCAAACCAGAATCAGTCAACCCGAGACTAGTCAGATCTCAATGAACCAATTTTTAAAAAAATACATTAAATAATTAATTTTTAGTGAAAAAAACTATTTTTAAGATTTAAAACCATGATTCCAAGCCAATAGAGACAAAATATGCAAAGCTTGCTCATTTATATACCATGTAAAGGTGAATATATAAAAATGACACTGAGTGCAATATATATCATGGACAAAATACATAAACAATGAGGCTCTAAATGGCCTATAAAGTCCAAAAACAATTCTACAAGCTATGAGGTCATCGGCCTACTACAAGACTACAAGTCTAGACTCTACACATGATCAATCATCAAATCCATCACCACTACTAGACACATGATCATCATCATCATCAAGAGCTACATAGACATCATATGGTTCAGAGTCTGAGGATGCCTCAGCCTCATCTGCAACCTCAGTGGCACTGCCACCTATGAAAATTCCTAGACCGGAATCCGTACTGCAACAAACTGATGTTACTTCTCGTACTTGTTAATCCATGCAAGTTATTTACTGTGTTCTACTGTAAATATCGAAGTAAATACAACTGCAACCTTCACTCTTTAATTATTATATGGGGAAACAAGAAACTGAGCAAGAAAGAAATACAAAACACATCTACATAGTTACTTTTGGACAAATGTCCCCTAAAAAACCCAGTGTGGGAAAATAGGTGCAGCAGTTGAGGGTTTTTACTATTATGTAGTAGCAATTTCTGAATACAATTGTTGGATGCCTTCCTGGCTATCCAGTACAGAGAATATCATTGACAGAGAGCTAAGTGAGATTACCTCACACTATGACAGGACATCCTAGCCAATCCAGCCACTGAATGGACTACCCCTAGCTGCCTCTGCGTTGCTTTTGCACAGTCACTACGTCATCCCAGCGTCACAACCTCTAGGGACAGCATCACCCCTTGTGTTGATCGATTTGCTGCCCAAGAAATTCGATTTTCACCTCCTGATCTCACACCCCAACTCCCGACTTCTGATATCAATTCTTTCAACAAATTTTTGGACCTCCTCACGGCTTCTGTGTTGCCTCTGCATGGCCCTACATCAGCCTCTCTAGCTCTGCGCTTCCTTTGCTGGATCTCTCTTTGCCTCCTCTGCTGAGTATTCCTGGATCAGGAGAAATCTCCAACCGGAACTAACCCTGCCCCTCACTGCAAAAGATCACTTCGAATTCCTCTCTGGCAGCGGCTCTGCTTCAGGAATTCGATCTTCTGATCTTCACTCGATGTGTTCTCCAATTGCCCATCAAGCCTCCTCTTATAATCCTCTCACTGATCAATCAACGACCCAGAGTAGATTCTAATCAATGGCTAGGATCATATTGACTTGATCTCCACCTTCTTCTAGAAGTTTCACCTATAGTTTAGATTAATACCCATTAATTATTTTAATTTCCTAAGTTTAGACTTAGGGACCCATTAAAAATAATTAACTATTTTAATAAAATTGTCTCCGGGTGGAATTTCCAAGCGATTTTTGCGTATTGGAGAACGCATGTGTCTAAGCCTCCTTGCAAAATTTGAGACTTAGAGCACCTCTAACGCTACCAGAAATGAACACTCCCTCTTAGCGAGGAATGCGCTCTAGCAATACAACCTGCTGAAGCATCACCCTGTTCTGTAATATCTCCCTCTGCGCTACTAATGTCTAGCATCCTGCCCACCAACTAGTGCGCAAATGTTGCATCTATACTGTTGCTGACCCTGCCACTATCAACACTGCATCCGTACTGCAACTCCCTCTGAAATTTTGCATCCTTGCTACTACTGGCATTGCCATTGCCAACTGCTCTTGCACTGCAACCTTCTCCAACTATTGATGCTACTACATTAGCAACGGAAAAGCATCCAAAATTACTGAACAGGTGTTCAGTATGATGCATCTTGTTGCTGGAATTATGACAGCTGCTAGTCTCTGCACTGACCCTTTGAAACCTTTGCGCTGTTGCTGACCTCTGCTATGTGCCATCTGCAGTACTACCAACTCTCCACTACACTACTCACTCTCTAACACTTCTAGCCACTGCAACTATCACTCTGGCACTCTTCTGCACCAACTAACACTAGTCCATCCTGCTACTACTGATTTGGGTTCTCATAGCAAGGTAATGATCCGAGAGGTGAACTCCTCAAGGATCTTGCGTAGCTACATTCCTTTTGAACTACAGCTCTAGATCACCCCATCTCCCTCCTAGGGACGCCTGGGTTGCAATGGCGAACTCCTCCTCAATCTTCACGGCTGCAACCTTCGGATCATGCTTCTCATCCTTGTCCTTCTTCCTGAGGGGACACTGTGTAGCATAATGACCGAATTCACCACACCTGAAGCATTTAATCTTCAACACATCCTTCTTCCGCCTCCATTGCTCCTATTGCCCCTTGGATGCAAGGGTTGCATTCTCATTCTCCTCCTTGAGCATCGACCCACTTGTTGCTACTCCCATCAAGCTTACACTTGACCAAGTCTCTCCTCAGCTCTTCCTGCTTAAGAGCTACCCACATTCCATCCTAGTCTGGCAAAGTTGCCCTGCCCAGGATACTCTGGACAAAGACTTGCCACTCCTCTAAAACTGAATTTAGGGTCAGTCTTACCATCTCAGAAGCTTGAGGTGTTGACCCCACAGCTACCAACTCATCTCCGGTCTCCTGAAGCTTAGTGAGGAATGGATCAATGTGTTCCCCCTTCTACATTTGCATAGACCTCATCTTCTGCTCAAAGTACATATTCTGTTGCTCGGAAGATCTCTGATATAGTGTCGAAAAAGCATTCCACATCTCTTTGGCAGTGTCTCTGCCAGCTACGTGACAGACTACATGATCCTTCACTCCATCGATGATCATTCTGTTGATTTGGGGTAGCATTGGATGTGCTCTAGGCCTCAAATTTTTGCAGGGGGGATTGGGCACATGCATTCCAAAGAACCCAGAAAGCATTTTGGGAAATTCCACCCGGACACGATTTTATTAAAATAATTAATATTTTTAATGGAGTTCCTAAGTTTAAACTTAGGAAAATTAAAATATTAATGGGTATTAATCTAATTGTAGGTGTAACTTCTAGAAAAAGACAGAGATCAAGTCAAAATGATCTGCAGCATTTGATAAATAATCGTTTCATCATTTATTTCATAAGGCACTGGTCTATTAACTTAATAAAATCAATTTAGTGCTTGTTTCCTCTCGTGTCTCCCAACCCAACTGGTCCCCAATTGGTCATTCATTTTCCCATAGGGTCTACCCCCCTTAGTCGCGGGAGACAGGCTCAAACGGAGAGATCGGGAATCAAGGTGACAGCCCCCGGTCTGAGCATTGTCATGACAATCTGTGCGACAATAGGGCTCATACTGTTGTGACCAGCAGTGGTCAAGTTTCAGTAAGGAGAGTCTATGTACTCCAATCCCACTGATTTATATCTATTAAGTGAGACTCAATTGAGCTCACTGTTGTAAAAACTCTGTTTTGGAAACATAATAGAGAGGCCCCCACTAAAGGCTGGACTAGGAGACGTAGCCCAGGAGCATTGGGTGAACTCCTTATTAAACTTGTTGTATTACATGTTTTCTTGTTGTGTTTTCTCTAACTGCTTCAATGTCTATGTATTTCGCAATCTTATCAATCCGTTGCTTAAAGTAAGATAGGCATATCCATGCACATGAGTCTCTAATACCTTTAATTCTATCCTGGATAAATTCCAGATCAATGGTATCAGAGCTCTAGGTTACTAAGGTTAGACAAGCTTGTGCTGGATTTTGTTGTTGAATGCTAACTAGATCAAAGCTTAAATTACAAGAAGAAGAATTGGTTGAAGCTAACCCTGAAATTGGAAGAGTCTATCCTAAAAGGAAAATGTCAGAAGAAAGTCCCTTGGAATCAGACTCCCAGTTCATGGATGGTTTCTTGACCATGAAAGCCATGGTAGAGGAAATGTATAGAGAAATTAAGAAAGGTAGAGAAGGAGATCCATCAAACTCCAAACAAGATAAAGGAGCAGAAGAATCTCTCCTCCATGACCACTCTAAAGGCGAAGGGAAAGAAGAAAAACTTCCCACACCTCCTAGTAGCCCTGTGTTGACCCCTACTGGTCAACTACCCATGCAGTGCACCCCGTTTTTCTTGACAGAAAGAAGCAGCACCTGATCAGCATGTCCGTGCCATCCTGCCATCATCAGCAACTTGATCTTGTTTTTGTAAACCCAGTCTGCATGTATTAACTGTAAATAATCTTAGCAGACATGAAGTCATGTATGTAATTTGCCTAGGTGGACCTAACTTTCTGATGATAATCTACGTCCCGGAAGGTTTTTTGTCTCACCGATCCACGGATCGGCAGAGTTTTCCTTCAAACCTGACCCCAAAGCCGGGATTGATTTTGTCATTAGAACTTTAGGAGAATCCTAGTGTGTTGATCTGCTAGATTATCGTTGTGTCGCAGAGCTGGGTGTTTTGTGAGGGTCTGTATTAAATGGGTTTGTCCCTTAAGATGTAATTTTGTAAAAGTCATGATGTAATGTGTCCTGAGGGTCGAGAAATGTTTTAAATCCCCTCATGAGTCCTAAGTCCTAGGTCCTAGGTGATGTTTCCGAAGGTTTAGTTCAGTGATCCATTTTAAAATGAATTAAAAAATTAAAAAATGAATAAAAATAATAAAATAATGAAAAATAATAAAAAATTAAAAAAAATAGCAAAAATCCTAACTAATAAAATAATAATATTTTAAGTTAATAAATCGACGGATGAGATCAAGAGATGTCTTGATCCTCATCAACGGTCGAGATCATTTCTACATGGATCACTTGAACTAGCCGTTAGGATCATTTCCTTTATATAGGGTCTTAGGGGGTCATTTCAAGTCATCTGATCTGTGAGTCTGTACTGAAAAGCTCTCTTGTAAATCTGATTTTCTGGTTAATAAAAAGACTTTGGGGTCCAAATCGTGCTGGTGTTACTCTCTGGGATTGCTGTGAGATCTTTAATTTTCTGCATATTTCAGTTTTTAGCCGTTAATCATAGCTTGTTTTTTTAAGAGTAGTGTGAGCACAGGTATCTTGTTCACCTGCTAGGGTTTGAGGGCTGCTAGGGTTTCTGAAATAATGGCAGGTATCTCCATTATTTTCTGAGATCTAGCAGCACTCTTTCTCTCTGTGCTGATGGTTGCTTGAGGTGTGCAGGAAAACCTTTCTGAAGGAAATTGTGGGCGTTTGGGGAAGTTCTAGGCTGAACCAGCCGACTCCCACAGGCTCTTCTGTGCAGAGCCCAGCTGATTGTGCCCTGGGTTAATCATTAAGAGTTTCTTTTCTGTTTTACATTGAGAGATTTTCTTTCTGTTCACAGTGAAGTTCAAAATTTCTGATATATTGAAAACAATTACTGCAATTATTGTCAAATCTGGCTGTCAAAGGGGCCAAATCTGTACATTTACTAGCTGTTCTAGGGTTTCAATTTTTCTGATCTAGGGTTTTTAGTTTCTTTCTGGCATACTTCATTAGGGTTTTGTTTTTCTTTTGCAGGTATAGGGTTTTGTCTTTGCATGACCATCGTCAATCTTCTCAGCCCCAAGCACCTGCAAACGCATAAGGACCGGGAAATCTGTGGGACGTGTCTCGCGATGCCTTCAGCCCAAACAAACACCGTCAAGATCGGATGAGACACCTGCTAACCACGGAGTTTTGTCATTTCTGTATACACATCCACGAGTTTGGTCTCAGAGCTTCTTTTTTTTGGAAAACCTTTCTGCATATGATGGATTAGAGCTGCGGTTGAAAGGAGATGAACGTCGGTATAAACTTATAATTCGCAGCCAGCTCCAAACTCAGATCACAACGTCCAGACTTCTGCGTAACATAAAAACTGATGCAAAAGATCCGTCTGCAACATTCTTCTCCGCTGTCGACAGTATATATATGCATAAATCGTGGTATTGACATGACTGAGTAAGAAGAGCTATTCAATGTGAACTATTTAGCGCCAGTCCGAGCAAATCGAGGTCGTTTATGCAATGTTCAGCTTCTGCTGTCTCCGTCCAGCTTCAATCGCATTCTTCAATCACGCTTTCAGGCAACCTGCAGACAAAAACGTGCCCACTTCATCCCCTACAGATATACGAGAGTGCTTTCTCAGCCCTGCAAGCTTAAATCGATTCAGCTCCTTCACCGATTGAAAGCCTGTTCCGTCATTTCCTGTGCGTGAATGATCCCGGTGTGAGTTTCGCATTTGTCTTACCCTCGCTGCCGTCTTCAGGTAATGTATTTCACGGGTTATCACCTCCAAACATTTGCGTGGGCATCGAACTTACTCACGCCGGCAGCAGGCCTATTCCGCTCATCACGCAGACAGTAATATCGACCCATTTTTCTGAAGAGGTAAAAGGTATTGCGATTTTCATTTCGTTTTGGAGTTTAGGTTATTTAAATGTTAGATTTAAGTTTGAGTTTTTTTTAGTATTCACGTTTCAGTCATAGATTTTAATTAGATTTGATTTTGTTTCATTTAGTTTTGTTTTAATTAAGTTTTTAAATGTTAGCGTTAGTGCTTCAAGTTAGATTTTTAGGTTAGATCTTAATTTGTATTTAGTTTAGATTTATTTAGTTTTGTTAGATTTTCATGTTAAAATTTTGATTTAATTATTTTGGTTTAGAAATTTTCAATTTTAGTTTTATTTTAGCTTTTTAGATTCTAATTTTTCTTTTTATTCTTAGATTGTGTAGATTTTAAATAATTTCAAATATATAAAAAAAATAAAAAAGATTTTTAGATTTTAGTTTCATTTTTAAAATAGTTTAGTTTTAGAATAGAATTTTAAAATTTAAATTTTTTAGATTTTTAGATTTTCTTTTAAAAAAAAAAAAAAAAAAAATGAAAAAGATTTAAAAAAAAAAAAAAAAATTCGAAAAAATATAAAAATTTCGTGGAAAATTTATTTTTGCCAGATTCAGTTGTTTTCATGTTATATCTTTCATGCTGACCTTTAAAGTCGAGATGCGAAGTTGATATCTGGTTAATGGTTTATGATTCGTGGTGGTTTAAAGCATTTATCTTTTTGAAACTTTCAGTTGCTGGATATCATTTTGAGCATTGTGATTTAGTTAATGATAGATGATTACTGTTCATGTTTCATGTTTCTACACCATTTAACAAGTAATCGTTTTAACCAAATCTCTTAAGGCACTGGTCTGCTAAATTAATCAAATCCATCTAGTGCTTTTCATATCGTGTCTCGTGTCTCCCAACCAACTGTTTGGCAGTTGGTCTTCATTACCTCGCAGGGTCTACCCCCCTTAGCCGCGGGAGACAGGCTTAAACGGAGGGATCGGGGATCAGAGTGACAGCCCCCGGTCAGAGCGTTGTCGTGCCAATCTGCGCGACAACACCCTGAAAACAAAAATAAAACATCTTTGATTAAATTAGATGTTAAATTTGATTTGCCGATATATGATGGAGAGTTGAATGCAGAAAAGCTGGATAATTGGATTAGACAGATTGATGTTTATTGCAGAGTGCAGAGCATCGATTCAGACAAGAGTAAGATTCAGCTGGCCAGCCTACGCCTTGGAGGCACTACTTTGGTATGGTGGGAAGGCAGGAGCAGGACACAAACTGACATGAAGAAGCATGGTAAAATTCTTTCTGTCTAGAGTGAATTTGTTTCTGCAATTAAAAAGAAATTCTATCCACTAGCCTATATGCAGCAAGCCATGATGAGCTGGCAAACTCTTCGCCAATTAAAAGGGCAAAGTGTACAAGGCTACACTCAAGAATTTAGGAAAAGAGCTTTGATTCTAGGAATTTCCTTAGACTCACCTGAAACTCTGTTGAAGTATATAGGTGGTCTACACAGCTACTTAAGGCACACTATTCTCATGTTTAATCCCACTAGCATAGATGAGGTATCTATTCAAGCTACACATCTAGAGGCTAGAGGCAAGAATGTGAACCCAGAAGTTGGGGGATCATCAAAACCCACTGCAAGCAAAAGCAAGGAAAAGAGAAAACAGAAATGGAAAGAGAGGAAGACAAATACTGTACAAAAGACCAAGTCTTCATGCACTCACTGTAAGAAGGATGGGCATGATGATGAACATTGTTGGATCCTGCATCCAGAGCTGAGACCCAAGAAGTTCGAGGGAAAAAAGAAGAAGACTGTTGTAGCTATTCAAAAGGATTTGGGGTCAGACTCAGGAGATGAAACAACAATCGCAGCCACAAGTATAAAAGGTAAAAATTCTGAAGCATCTACTAGTAATTATGCACAATCTACTGATAATGAATAAAATGAGACGAAAAGACATGAGCTTTTTCATATTCAAGTTATTTCCAAGCATCAAAAGATTGATACTTTGTTTTATAGTGGCTCACAAGCAAATTTAATTTCTGAAGCAATTGTAAAGAAGTTGGGATTACTAACCACGCCTCACAAAAAGCCATATCCATTAGGTTGGTTATGTGATAAAGCACAGCTACAAGTGACTAGACAATGTAAACTTAGGTTTTCTTTTGGGTCAGCATTTGTAAATGAGGTTGAGTTAGACATAGTTCCTTTGGATATATGTGGAATTGTTTTAGGAAGTCCTTACTTGTATGATAGGAAAGCTATTTTCTATAGAGCTGAGAACAAGTATCAACTCGTTAAAGATGGAATCGAATATATTGTAAGAGCTCATCAACTCAAGAATAATTATACTCTCATAAACTCAGGGCAGATGAAAAGAATTGTAAATTCATGCAAACAGTTTTTACTGATCGTTGTAAAGGAAAAGAAACTTGATAAAACCAATGTATTTGAGGGCTGTGATGCTAAACAACAAGATGATTTAGAAAAAGTTGTTTTAAAATATGATATACTATTTCAAGAACCTAAGGGTCTGCCACCCAAAAAGGAAATAGTACATGATATTAATTTGCAGCAAGATGCTCCATTGCCTAACATTGGAGTGTACAGGTTGTCCGCTTTAGAGAATGCAGAAATCAAGAAGCAGGTACAGGAGCTGCTCGAGAAGGGGTTCATTAAACCTAGCACATCACCATGTGAGTCTCCAATTGTCTTGGTGAGAAAGAAAGATGGCTCATGGAGAATGTGCATTGATTACCGAGCACTGAATAAGATAACGATAAAAAATCATTATCCCCTTCCTTGCATAGATGATCTATTAGATCAGTTAAAAGAAGCTGTTTATTTTTCCAAGTTGGACTTGCATAGTGGCTATCATCAGGTCAGAGTTGCAGAGCAAGATGCATGGAAACTGTTTTCAAAACAAAGCAAGGATTGTATGAGTGGTCGGTTATGCCTTTTGGCTTAACTAATGCTCCTGCCACTTTCATGAGAGTAATGAATGATGTACTCAAATATTTTCTTGATGATTTTGTCATTGTATATTTGGATGACATTCTTATATTCAGTAAAACATGGGAAGAACATTTAAAGCATGTCAAGCAAACTCTAGATGTCCTGAAAAGAGAAAATCTTTATGTGAAGCTCTCAAAATGTGAATTTGGCAAAACATCTTTGAATTATTTGGGTCATATTGTAGGGGGTGGTGAATTGAAGATAGATCCCTCTAAGGTTGCAGTCATTGTAAACTGGCCTAAACCCAAATTTGCTACAGAAGTTAGAAGCTTCCTAGGAGTAGCACAGTATTGGAGCAAGTTTATTTCTAATTTCTCCTTAATTACAGCTCCGTTACATGCTTTAACAGGATTGAACAAGGTGTTTTAGTGGGGAGGCAAACAGCGGAAAGCCTTCGACGCCTTAAAATATAAGATTAGTACAGCACCAGTACTAGCATTGCCCGATCTTCAAAGACCATTTGAGATTAAAACAGATGCGAATGACTATGCCATGGGAGCAGTGTTGATGCAGCACGGTAAACCCATATGTTATCATTCTGAGACATTTAATTCTGCAGTAGTTAACTATCCCACATATGATAAAGAATTGTATGCATTAGTATAGAGTGTGAAAAAGTGGAAACATTATTTAATGGGCAAAGAGACAGTTATACATACTGATCATCAACCACTTCAATATTTACACTCCCAAACTAAGTTGCAGCATTCAAGACACTATAGATGGATGGGCTTTCTACAACAGTTTCATCTAGTCATCAGATATAAAAAGGGCATACACAATAAAGTTGCAAATATGTTGTCTAGACCAATCATAAATGCATCTACTATACTTAAGCATAATTCAGTATTGCATGAAAGCTACATTGAATAGTATGCTCAAGATATAGATTTTAAAGATGTATATGCAACTTTAAGTCATGGCAAACAAGTAGAAGAATTGAATTATCATGTTAAAGACCAACTCTTGTATCATTTTGGAAAGTTATGCATTCCACAAACTGAAAGAGTAAAGATAATTCGAGACAATGTTGCACGAAGCGGAAGCGTTTTTTGGAAGCGGAAGCGCGGAAGCGTCATTTTCCAAAAATCTAGGAAGCGAAGCGTCCGCGGAAGCGTCTGCTATATATATATATATATATTTTTATATTTTTTTGCATTTATACTCAAAACAAACATCCCAAATACCAAATTAATTATAGAAGACATGAAAACATGCATATTTTTGCATAAATCAAGATAGATATGGCATCCATGATTCCATTGTAGTTACTAGTATGTACAACAATCATCTATATTCTAGCTATTACAAACATACATCAAATTTTTAAGCATATTATAAAACATAAAACATTTAAGCATATTATAAAACATAAAACATAGAGCATATTATGATTTATGTAGCAAGTGAGCAACTGTCAACATTTGTCATGTCCAAAATTCAAATAATAATGTTTACAAAATATGTCACTTGGTCACCGCCAAGCCAAAAAGGTTCAAAATTCAAATTCACAAGTCTACAAGTCCAATGAGTAATCTATGACAAAAAGTAGTAGATTGTGAATATATCTACTAATCTCTCCTCCTTCCACCACGAATAGAACGTGGTGGCGGGCCTCCACGTGGTGGCAATGAAGAAGATGGTGCCTGTGGAAGTCGTGGCACTGAAACTGATGAAGAAGAACCCCCTGCTGTTGGTGTTGAACCATGGAACCTAGGAACCAAGGGACCAGATGGGGGTGGGGGTGGTGGCATATCAACACGGTCATCATCATCCTAGAATCGCTCAAAAAATTCATGCAAAAAAAAAAACACTAGTTAACAAAAAAATTAAAAACATGAATTAGAGAAATGCTTTATAAGGGAAAATTGGAAAATTCATACCACAATGGACATACCTGGATAAGAGCATCCTCTAATTGCTCTAGTCGCAACACTCCATCCTCCAAATTGGGCTCCTCTGGATTCTTGTCCCAAATCAACAAGTCTTTATTAGACTTTGCATCTTCACAGTAATGGGACAACAATCGCAAGTTGTAATGAACATAAACCAAGCTCTCTGCCGGGTCTAAACTCAACCTGTTCCTTTTAACACTGTGGATGAAAGAATAAGAGCTCCAACACCTCTCTGCAGAAGAAGTGTTTACCACCTGTGATAGCACCCGCAATGCCAAACTCTGTAGAAGTGGAGTACCCCCTCCATGCATGTTCCACCACTCAAGAGCAGAAAAAGTCTCTCGATCTTTAATTGCATGCATGCTCCCAAATGGACCAGTGTTGAGCGTATAGTTGCTCACCTGTCTCCATACCAATGCAGCCTCCTCCTCATCAGGGATTAATTTACTCAATGCAGCCATATATTTTTGGTGAACCTCTTGATCTTGGTGTGGTTTTCTCCTGCTTCCCCCCCAGGTGCTGGTGTTGAAAGCCATGAAGGATGATAGTATTTAGGTGTCAAAACATATGCTAATGCATGCAATGGAATATTTAGCATTTCCCATCGGTTTTGCACCTCTACACGAATATAATTGCACAAGGTGGTATCTCTAGGCTCAACAATGTCTTTAATCTGCCCCAACATGCTATCCATTTGCTCATACACCTCCCCAATTACTGGTCGATCTGAATCTGCAAACTTGATCATGTAATAAATTGGTTTGGTGAATTGCAAAACATATTTAACCTGTGACCAAAAGTAACTGTCAAGAACAGTGTCCTTGACTGCATTAGCACCATCTGTGTCAGTGTTAATTTCATCCCATGTTTTAGCACACACCAGATTAGTTAAAGCTTGTCTCACCTTCACTAGCCGCCTAAAGGTGAAGTAATAACTAGCAAATCTTGTCTTTGCAATTTTAAGCAATTGCAACTTGGAGTAAGTGCCATAGAAGTAGTTTACCCTTGTATGCCCTGTGATGAATTTAATGAGTTGCTTCCCTTTCCTGTAAACCTCAGCAATCCACCCACATTCTTTGTGTTTCACAATATCATGCATCAAAAGGTTCAATGTGTGAACCAGGCACCCAGACCAAAAGATGTGTGGATGAGTACGCTCAATAATTTTTCCTGCTGCCTTACAATTTGCTGCATTATCTGTGATCACTTGAACCACATTATTCGGACCAACATCTTTGATTGATTTCAATAGGAGATCTGCAATGTTTTGTGCAGATGCAGTGATGGAGGAGGAGTCATGACATGCAATAAATACTGCACCACTAGAAGAAACACCAAGAACATTTATCAAATGTTGGTTTCTAATATTTGTCCACCCATCTGATACAATGGATACCCCAGAATCTACCCACTCATTTGTAAAACGTGTCAAAGCTCTTTGAACCTTAGCTTTTTCTCTTTCTAATAACACTGTTCTAGCTTTCTCATAGTTGGGGGCCTTGTATCCTTTTGGGGCTTCATTGATGGCCTTTACCATTTCATGCCAATAGGGAGAGCGAAGCACATTGAATGGTACACCGCAAGCACAAAGAAAACGGACTATCTTTCCATCCACATCATCCCTCCCAGCAACATTAAGGAAATCCCCTATTGTTCTTCTACCTCCAGAGCTTGCAGAAGTACCATGAGGAGATGAGCAACTACCAAATTTAGAGGTTGCACTTGATTCAGAATGAGTTTTTTGTTTCTTGTTTTTTTGTTGTGCAGCCATCTCTATTTGGATGTATTTTCTTCTTTCTTCAGTTGAAATGTTTGGGCAAATTTGTACCCCCACAGAACCCTTTTTTTCATCACTGTCCAGCACCCCACAAAGATGCCTCCTCAGACGAGTATATGAACCACAATATGGTTTTCCTCCATGACAACCATGAGGGCACACAAATTTGTAAGATCCACCACCCTTTCCCCCATCAAGTTTGGTCACATAGTTCCACAAGGGTGTTGATGTAGCTTTCCCATCTTGTGTTTCAGTGTCCCCTTCAAGTTCATCCCCTTCCTCTTCAAACCCTTCCTCCTCATCATACATTGGGTCACTACTATTAGGACCATCACCAATGTCCTCTTCTGTTTCTTCCCTTCTATTCCTCACCCTTGCCATCATTAAAACCAAGAGTGGAATGATACATAGAAGCCAAAAGAACACCATCTTGGAATATGGATATAGGTGGTGGACAACGGCAACCTGTAAATAAAGGAGCAAGTAGAAACAATGGGAAAGAGTAGGAGAGGGAGGAGAAAAATACAAAAAAAAATTCAAAAAAACAAGGGAGTTTGGGGTTTGAACTTACCTCTTTAGCTCTTGTAGATGAAGTCCTCCAAGCTCTTGCTCCAAGCTCCTCCTCCTTCTCCTAGCTCCTCCTTCTTCACTCCTCCAAGCTCTCCTCTCTTCTCCTCTCCTTTCCTCTCTTCTCTTCTCCTCTCCTCTCTTCTCTTCTCCAACTCTCATAAACTCAAAGTGAGAAAATGAGGAATGAATGGGGGCTTTATTCTTTTCATTCCTCACCTTAACCTCACCCTAACCCACCCCCTTAAGGTTGAGTGAACATAACTTTAAAAAAAAATTAAAAAAAAAATTGTTTTTCTCCCTTGGGCGCGCCCCTTTCCGCCGAAGCGTACGGAAGCGTGCGTGAAGCGCACGCTTCCTGCTCCGAAGCGCCACGCTTCGGCGGCCCGAAGCGCCGTACGAAGCGCGCTTCGGAGCCGGCGCTTCGGAAATTCCAGGAAGCGCAAAAAAATTTGCGAATCGCGCTTCCGTACGGGGCGCGCTTTGGAGCTTCGGAGTGGGGGGGGGGGGGGGGGGGGCGCTTCGTGCAACACTGATTCGAGAAGCGCACACTTCTCTAATATCAGGGCAATTTGGTGTAAGTAAAACAGTTGCACAGCTGAAAAGATTTTGTTATTGGCCAAAAATGAATGAGACAGTTTCTAGATATGTAAGAGGATGTACCATGTGTGCTAAAAGCAAGCCCAACAATAGAAAACTAGGCTTGTACACTCCACTACCAGTTCCTTCTCATCCTTGGGAAAGTGTTTCCATGGACTTCGTTGGGGGACTGCCTAAATCTAGGAAGGGTCATGACTATTTATATGTTGTTGTGGATAGGTTCAGCAAAATGTGTATTTTAATACCTTGTAACAAATAGATTACAGCTGAACAAACTGCAAAGTTGTTCTTTCAACATGTATGGGTTCATTTTGGATTACCCACTTCCATTATATCTGATCGAGATACCCGATTTGTTGGGAAATTTTGGTCGAGTTTGTGGGAATTGATGGACACCAGACTGAAGAAGAGCATAGCTTTTCATCCGCAAATAGATGGCCAAATAGAAGTGGTCAACAGGACAGTGATCCAGTTGCTCAGAGGCTATTGCAGCAAGCATCCCAAGCTTTGGGATGAACATTTATGTTATGTGCAGCATGCTTACAACCGAGCTAAACATTCTTCTACACAGAGATCTCCTTTTGAGACCTGTTTTGGTTTCACACCAAGGTCTCCCTTGGATTTTGTCTTTGGTAAAGACATAGCGGTTGATGGACACAGTGATGTGGACAAGGCAACCAAGTTCATCGAACAAATCCAAGAGATTCACCAGGCAGTACAGGAACAGCTGGAAAAGAGCCAAGCCAAGTACAAGGCAAGGCATGATAAGCATCGGATGGAGCATAGTTTCCAAGTTGGTGATCAAGTCTGGTTGTATATCAGCAAAGACAAAATGCAAGGTGAAGGTAAGAAGCTGAAGCCAATGAGGTATGGACCATTCAAGATACTTGAGAAAATTGGTGAGAATGTTTTTCGCCTTGATTTACCATCTTACATGCACATCTACTAAGTTGTTAATGCAGACAGCTTGAGACTATTTGAACCTTCATTGATTGAAGATCCCGAAGAGCAGAGTCAATTACCTTCTATTGATGATTTGTTGCCTGAATATCTTAACAAATTGCAAGAAGATACAGTTCTGGACCGGAAGGTGAGAACTACGCGCAGAGGGGATGTTGGGTACCTCAGGATTGGACTCAAAGGTTCGAAACCAAATAGTGCAAAATGGATAGAAATTAGGCAAGCAAATCAGTACCCTCACTTGATGGATGCTTAAAAACCAACTTTTGGTGGTCCAAAAGCTTTTTCAGTGGGAAGGCCGTGATCCGAATTGGATCCTAAAAACACTCTCTAAGTTTTCATAACTCTGTAAAATTCATGCCAAAGTTTCAAAGACTTGCAAAGGTCGAGCTTATCAGGAATACCCTCGGAACAGTTGTAATTGTGAGCAGCGCAGAGCAACGAGGACCCTCAGTCAAGCGCACAGACTGTTGGCCCATGGTAACGCGCGCTGCCACAAAACAGCGAAACGGGAGGTCTTTTGGAGAAATGGGGGAGGTTTCTGATATGTGATTAGCGACAAGCCGGGCAAACCCCTCAGAGAAGGAAAAGCCCTGAGCGACCGGAACCGGAAAGTCAAAAACCGTACGGAATTCGCCGATTCTGTCAAAGGCAAGTCCCACACGAAAACCGGTAGGATATCGGAAGGGCTTCGAGCAGTAAGCGGTTTCAACCGAGTACCGCCTGATGCCACACACTGGGTGCCACGCATCCGGCGGAAGAGAGAGAAAGCTAGTCACATCAGACGAGTAAACGTCATGCAACTTACCTGCCCGATATGGACGAAGACCGTAGGATCTGGAGGCTCCAGATCGACGGCGGACATGCAATCCGACGGATGACCGAATTCAACGAGGTAAACAGGCCGAGTGTATAAAGTTTGAAGTCCGACATGAACGATGAGTTGGCAGGGGAATCATGTTCGCGGGCAATCTGGGAGTTAAACGGAAATAACGACCGTTCAAACATTTCCAAGAGAATTGACACTCAGTTCGTTATGAAACAGGTGGCCACCTCCCTGTGAAGCGTTACACAGTGATGATGACGCAAAACAGGGGAATTCAAACAGACAGAGGCAGAAGAACCAGAACGTCGGGAAGCGGAAACGAACCGTCAGAAAGCAGATTGGCTTTAAAGCCACAAACTGACAGAAGCAGCTAGAGAGCAGTGAGAAAAGTGAGTAAGAAAGCTGAGAGCAGAGAACAGAGAAAGTAGGTCGAACTAACCTGCAGAGCAAAGGTAATATCGAGACAGAGCCAGAGAGAGTCAGAGATTCTATGTACTCTAGAGAAGGCTTGAGAGGTTCAAGCGAACTCCTCAGCATAGGCCTATCATGTATGAGTCTCAGTTTGGGCTCATACTGTTGTGACCAGCAGTGGTTGAGTTTCAGTAAGGAGAGTTTGTGTACTCCAATCCTACTGATTTATATATGTTAAGTGAGACTCAATTGAGCTCACTGTTGTAAAAACTCTGCTTTGGAAACATAATAGAGAGGCCCCCACTGAAGGTTGGACCAGGAGACGTAGCCCAGAAGCATTGGGTGAACTCCTTATTAAACTTGTTGTATTACATGTTTTCCTGTTGTGTTTTCCCTAACTACTTCAATGTCTATGTATTTCGCAATCTTATCGATCTGTTGCATAAAGTAACATAGGCATATCCATGCACATGAGTCTGTAATACCTTTAATTCTTTGTCCTGGATAAATTCCAGATCAGTAATGGGAGTGAACCCCCATACTTGTCTAGCTTTGGAAATGACTCTTGAATAGGAGATATAACTTTGAAAGAACTAGAATCAAAGAAGTATTTTGAATTTAAATGGATGATCAAGTAGTTATAGAGTAAGAAAACTCATTTTTGCTCTTCGTTAGATGGAAAACTTGGAGCGAAAAAATGGTCAAGTCTTGGATTGCTGTGACTCAGGAGTGAGTTGATCTAATTGAGATTTCTCCCACTTCTAGATGGATTCCTACACACAATACAAAAGATCTTTCCTACACACTTGAACACGTATTAGTTTGCACAAGATTAGAGCAATATAATGAATAAGATAAACCAAGCATTCCTCCTAAAATGAATTGGCAAGCTTATCCCTAGAATACTACTCTAAATCAATGATATGTGCAAGATAGCTTGCACACATCAATCCAAGCAAGATGGCAAGTATAAACTAATATTAATTCAATATGCGAAAAAAATTAAACACAATAGCAGTAGCATGAAAGGACATCACTTAACGCCAAGAGAACACCAGCCAGATAGCCCCAAAGTCTTGGTTGTATTAAGAAAGTATGCAAGTACAAAATGGGAAACTTTCCTCAAGTCCAATAGCTCATTACATGATACAATATGAGAGCATATAGCCTCATTATATAGAGAGTTGGGAGCAAATCCCAAGGAAGAATGCATGTGAGAACTGAACTTGGAGCAAATCCCAAACAAAGATAAGTCAAGTTCGATGTGGAGAAGATAGAGACATCAAAGCAAAATCGAATTCCATATATGGCATAATAAACTCATCCATGAGTGAATCCAAGTAATGTGATAACTCCAGTCAACAAATGCAATCTTGAACTAAGTGATGTCACATATGTAGATGATCCCTAGATAGCTCTATGTGATTCCTCCATGTGCAACTCATAGTCTAGCCAAGTGAAACTCGTAATCCTCAAGAGTGGAGTGTTAAGAGTAGAAGAACCTGAGATAACTGTGAGATGAGGCCCCACCTAATCTTCAGTCCAAATATACCATGGAATATTCCTTCAGTGCATGAGCTCCTCTAATAAATTCAATTTTCCACATGTGCAACTGTTGCTTTATCTCTGGGAAATTCGATTTTATGAAATAATGGTGTATTTATGATGCAGTGTGCTCAGTCATCTTCCACATGTCTATTGACTCAACTCTTTGACTTAGGATAATTTTCAAGTCATTTCCACGTCACTCTATCATTGGAATAAATTATTTCTCTCTATTTTATTTAATTCTAGCCTAATTAAATGCCACAATTTCCACTAAACTTAGGAAATGTGGGTTTTGAGGGTCCAAAACACATTATTAACCCCTCAAAGTGTGTCATAGTAGAAAGTTGAGGGTGAGAGGTGTAATTTTGATTACCCATACCCCATACAATTTCACTAGTATCACTTATTACAATTCCCCGCAAGGTGTGGAATCTGGGTACAAGAAAGATGATGAAAAGATAGAAATAGAGTTAAGTTGACAAATGATATCTAATGGTACAAGTGTCCTCTGGAGCATCCCTGGGCATGGAGTCTTTCATATAATCATCAGGTGTCATCCCAGTGATCAATAGGATGCATTGTCAATGTTGTATCAGGGATATTCCGAGCAACGAAAGACGTACTTGGAGATCTATGCAGATGTAGAAGGGGGAACACATTGATCCATTTCTTGTGAAGCTTCAGGAAACCCAAGATGAACTGGCAGTTGTGGGGTTGACACCTCAAGGTTTCGAGATGGTTAGACTGGCCCTCAACTCAGTCTCAGAGGAGTGGCAAGTTTTTGTCTAGACTCTAGAGTATCCTGGGCAGGGTGACTTTGCCAGATTAAGAGAGAATGTGGGCAGCTCTTAAGCAAGAGGAGCTGAGGAGAGACTTGGTCAAGTGCAAACTTGACGGTAGCAGCAGCAATGGGTCGAAGCCCAAGGAGGAGGAGAATGCAGCCCTCGCAACAAAGGGGCAGCAGGAGCAACGGAGGTGGAAGAAGGGCGTCTCAAAGATCAAGTGCTTCAGGTGTGGTGAATATGGTCACTACGCTACACAATGTCCTCTTAGGAAGAGAGACAAGGATGAGAAGCACGATCCGAAGGCTGCACCCGCGAAGATCGAGGAGTTTACCATGACAGCCGAGATACCTCTAGGAGGGAGGTGGGTTGATTTAGAGCTATAGTTAGAAAGGACTGCAGATGGGCAGCATCCTTGAGGAGTCCACCTCTCGAATCAATACCTTGCTACGGGAGCCCAGATCAGTAGTAGCAGGATGGACCTGTGTCAGTTGGTGTAGAGGAGTGTCAGAGTGACAGTTGCAGTGGCTAGGAGTTCCAAAGACTGAGCAACGCAGAGCAGAGTTGGCAGCGGTGCAGTTGGCACAGAGCAGAGTTAGCAGTAGCATAGAGACTTCAGAGGGTTGGTGCAGAGACTAGCAACAGTGAGACTCCAGCAACGGGATGCATCATATAGAACACTAGTTCAGTAATTTGGGATGCTTTTCTGTTGCTTATGCAGTAGCAGCAGCAATTGGGAAAGTTTGTAGTGCAGATGCAGTGCTGGCAGTGGCAGGGCCAGCAGCAGCACGGATGCAGAATTTCAGAGGGAGTTGTTGTACGGACGCAGTGTTGACAATGGCAGGGTTAGCAGTAGTACAGATGCAGCATTTGCGCAGTAGTTGGTGGACAAGATGTCAAACATCAGCAGCATAGAGGGATATGGTTCAGAATCAGGGTGATGCTTCAACAGGTTGCATTACTAGAGCACATTCCTCGCTAAGAGGGAGCGTTGATTTCTGGTAGCATCGGATGTGTTCTAAGTCTCAAAATTTGCAGGGAGGCTTAGACACATGCATTCTCCAATACCCAGAAATCGTTTTGGGAAATTCCACCTGGAAACAGTTTTATTAAAATAATTAATTATTTTTAATGGGTGCCTAAGTCTAAACTTAAGAAATTAAAATAATTAATGGGTATTAATCTAAATTGTGGGTGAAACTTCTAGAAGAAGGCAAAGATCAAATCAATATGATCCTAGCCATTGATTAGAATCTAATCTGGGTCGTTGATTGATCAACGAGAGGATTATAAGAGGAGGCTCGATGGGCACTTGGGGAACACACAGAGCGAAGATCAGAAGTTCAATTTTCTGAAGCTGAGGAGCTACCAGAGGGATTTTCGATAGTGATCTTTTGCAGAGAGGGGCAGGGATAGTATCCGAAGGGAAATCCTTCCCGGTCGGAGAATACTCAGCAGAGAAGGCAGAGAGAGATCCAGCAATGGTAGCGCGAAGCCAGAGGGGCTGACACAGAGCCATGCAGGGCCATCCAGAGGCGGCGCAGAAGCCCAGAGGGAATTTGTAAATTTGCTGGAGAATCGATTCCTAGAGCCAGAAGCCAGGGTGTGAGACTGGGAGGGAAGAAATCAATTTCTCAGAGGCAAATCAATTAGTCGGGAGGAGTGGCGTTGTCCCCAAAGGGTTTGACGTTGGGTTGACATAGTGACTGCGCAGAGGCATCCGGGGACAGTTCATTTAGGGGCTGGATCAGCCAGGATTTCCAGTGATAGGGTGAAGTAACCTCACTTATCTCTCTATCAACGATATTCTCTGTAACTGGATTGTCAGGAAGGCATCCAGAGATTGTATTTAGAAATTACCACTGCTCAATAATAAAACCCTCAGCTGCTACACCATTTTTCCCACACTGGGTTTTTCTGGGGACATTGGGTCCAAAAATAACTATGTATATGTGTTGTATTTCTTTCTAGCTTGGTTTCTTGTTTCCGCTTATAATTTAAATAGTGAAGACTGCAATTGTATTTACTTCGATATTTACAGTAGAACACAGTAAATAACTTGCATGGATTAACAAGTAGAAGTAACATCAGTTTGTTGAAGTAGGGATTCCAAGTTTAGGAATTTTCACACAAACCTGTATACTACATGGAATCCATTCTATCTACCAAATCATTGTTTTTTGTTAACTTCTCTGTTTTATGATTTTCACTCTTGGATCCATGTTCTCCTCCTCCTTAATCCTTTCGAGACCCATGGGATGACTGTTCTCTATCCCCTCCCCAACAAAAAGAGGAAAGGAGAGTTTATATTCTGAACCTAAAACTTCCTTTCCTTAAAAAACCTCAAAGCTGAGATTCTGTTTTGGGTTGGATGTACATGTGCATCATTTTTTAGTCTGTTTTGTCTTGGCTTGGCTTGCACTTTATCTCTGAATTGTTCCTGTTGATGTTCTGCCTATTTGGATCTCCTCTTTTTTGCGCAATCTTAATTGAACCCATCCTCTATTTTGTTATTGAAGGGAGAAGCCGTAAATGGACATTATTTAACCCAAACAGCCATAATTGTTCTCCACAATGGCCATACTTGTTTTTTAACCCAAATGGCCATAAGTGTCTCCTACAGCCTATAACTGCCACTGTACTCCAAGGGTATATTGTTCTGCTAGCAAGATAAGAAAGGCCCATTAAAATGCAAATGAACCATGCATTTTCAAAGGGTAAGAGATCCAACCCCTTTGGGCCAACTGGCTGCTGCTCTAAGGATCTTAGTCGAAGCATTTTAAGTTTATGTAGATTAACATTTTAGAAGGCAGCCCATAGTAGTGAGTTTTACTACTTTTCAATACTCTAGCCCCTGACTACTTGTGGCCATCAATCTTTAATTACTTATTTTAGTTCCTTGACAGTATAAGGCTATTGGATACAAAGATACTATTGGATCTGGATCTGGGTCTCTCGCCTATGTGTTACTATTTCAAGAGAATAGTTCAATGGACTGAATATTCTTAGATTCTTACAACAGGATAATTTTAGAAATTCAAATTGCAACTAATTTCACTTATATAGAGCAACATACTACAGACCGGGGTATTGTTACAAACTAGCAACTCAAAGCTAGAATTTGGAAACGAGTATTAAGGCTGTCAACTTCTACTGATCCAATCATCTAGCATTGAGATTGTAAAGTTACCTTACTAAACTTTTAATAAGGCTAAGAGAGAGGCATTACTTTGAACAAATGCATTACGAAAACAAAATCTGCATGACAAATGACAAAACAACCATTGGATACTTCATGGCTGCAACGAGAAAAAAGAAAACCAGCTTTAGGTCATTCTTTTAAAAAACGAGAATAAAAGACATGGAAAAGCACAGTGTTAATGGTGGAAATAGCATATCCTTCCAAAAGAAAAACTATTATTGAGGAAAGAATATTTTCATGTTAACAAGTGGGCAAACATTCTGCCCCACAAGAATTATTGAGGAAAGAATATTTTCATGTTAACAAGTGGACAAACATTCTGCCCCACAAGAGAAAAAAGAAAGCCAACTTTCCTCTCTAGTTCCCTTACTCAAGGGCCCAATTATGAACTTCAATAACTATTTGATTGTTCTCATTATTGATGAATTTATAAATATGATAATGGTGAGTAAGAATTGCAACATATTTAAAATAGATATTATCCGTATTAAATATGCGTACTTAAAGTTAAGTGTTTTCACAACACATTCAAAATAGATATTGCCTGTATTACATGTGCATGCTTAAAATTCTGTGTTCTCACCTCGTAAGGTTCCTGACCTGTAACAAAAAATGTATCAAAGCCGAATACTTGATCTCTGAGAACATCCAGCGTTGCCTTTGGAATCTTTACAGGCTCACTAGGTGGCTTCACATGGTAACAAAAAATGGTATACAGCATCGCATAAAACTCATTAGCAGAAATTTAAAATAGAAGAAGAGGAACTAGCTCAAAGTTGCACATTGTCATTATCAATCTCTTTGCCTACACTGTACTATATAGCAGTCGTGTTGACTATCTTTTTTTCTAAAATACTAACCAATATATTCATTTAACTTGCCACTTTCCATAGTCTGCTTCCACCTTATGAAGAAATGAAGACATGTTCCAAAGTATCTACATGCATAATAGTACCTTAACTCCTGGAAGGGGAGATCCACTTGTTATTTTGGAAGCATCAAAATCATCCTGTTGAGGTGAATCTTGTCAATAAATCCAAATACCACATACATCTATCAACGTCAAAAGGAATAAGCTCACTTTATTTAGCTGCTTGAAATATTGTGATAACAATTTACAGTCTAAATGCCGAAGAAAATCATATCCATCTTAATCTTCAAATGGTGAAAACTAATTACAAGGTATTCACCTGCTCCTTTTCAAGATGAGCGGTTGAACTATCATCAGAGTCTCCTGAAGGCAATGACTCTTGACCACTGTTATCCAGATCCCTTCCTTCCTGATAACGTTAACATAGAAAATACAGTGACCATGTTAGAATTCCCAAAAATGTTATCAGGGGATATTACCATTCTTAGTTATGGTTATAATATAAAAATATCAATAGACACATAACATGAGCAAATCCCACAAAACATGTCTAGAATGAATGTGCATCATGCAAATATATTGGCTGCTAAAAACATGATAATTTATTAGTTATAAAAAATTGTGACATAGATATTGCACAGAATTAAACTTCCTATGCTGAATTTGTATAAGTTTATCTCACCAGCGCTTTGTAATCCTTTCACCTTAAAACTCTCCAAGAATCCAGCAGATTCAAAACCAAAGGGTTTCGAGCCAAATAAAGTTGTTCTCCTAGTTTGATTTCTTATACCACATACCGTTTAAATTCAACCATAGCAATCTTAATTCTTGGACTACTTATTTTTGGGTCTCATAAAGTTCACCTTAAGAGCTTGTTGCCAGAAAACCTGGTCAAAAGAAGGCAATTTTTTATTACATCTGATGAATTTACACACTCGCATCATGCTTACAATGCCTTCATGTGGTTATTTGGTTATAGGTGATGTGGACCAGAGGTGGAGCAAGATGAGAAAAGTCAAACAGTTCACCTAGATGAGCTGAAGCACACCAAGCTTGCTCTTGTGAATCAAAGATTGAATTCTCAATTAACATTAAATAAAACTCTAATACCAATTGATGTGTGCTCAGAATCGAAACATGGAGAAAGAAATGAACACACAAAAGCAAATACAAGAAGGAATATGCACAAAAGAGACAAGTTTTTGATGCTCATGTTACAACCTAAGTAACCTGACATGGGTATTTGGAATTCGTCGGATACGAGGATTTGGGTGTCAGATTCGGACACGTTGACCCCCTGGAACAGGACACATTCGGATACGTTATATATATATATATATATATATATATTAAAAATTAGATATTTCTTACACAAATTCTCATTAATGATACAAATTCATTGATTTCAAACATAGATCTTCATCTAGATGTAAGTTTTACTGTTTACAAAGTAAGTTAGTAACATTATAGCATGCATAGTACATACAAAATTCAAATACATGTCACATAAATGATAAATCAATGAATCATAAATTCTAAATTCATAAATGATAAATCATAATACATATTCAATTCATCAATGATCCAATAGGAGAAAGACAAGATAGTAAGATAAAGACACTGACAGCTGTAGTTTTCTCATTAAGTCATCAAAATCAAAATGTGTTACATAGGTAGTGCAATGCCAATGGCAAATAGAAATAGAAAATACAAAACAACTACAGGTATACAAGCCTCAAGGCAGTAGGTAGCCCATGACTCATGAGTCATCAATCCTCATAGTCATCATCAGAATCAACATCATTGTCCTCATCATCATGGTCACCACTGCTCTCCTCTGCATCCTCCTCCTCCCTTGTATCCATAGTCGTCTCTGCATCTGCTGGTGTGGAGGATGACCCCTCTACAATATCACCATCATCAAATCTAACAAGCTCTAACACTGGATCATTGAGATCCATGTTGGCCAATGCCAACTCAACACTATTGTCCAGACCCATATCATCAGGAAAGACATCCCACATCTTTGTCTTTCCCTTCAACCACTCTTCCCTCTGCCTGTAAATAAGACGAAGGTTGGTGTGCACATACACCATTGTCTCCTGCTCAAGCCTTCTCTTCTTAACACTATACAAATTCCCATATGTGCTCCAATTCCTCTCGCAACAAGAGGATGAAGTCACCTAAGAGAGGAGCCTCATGGCTAACTGTTGTAGAGGAGGGCTTGTTGCCCCATGATTTGCCCACCAAGAATAGGGCTTCTTAGCCCCCCTGTCTCTAATCACATCATATCCTGCAAATCGATCAGTGCCAGTGGAAAACTCTGCAAAGGCATCCTCCACCTCATCAAGCAATGCTCTATCCTGAAAAACCCGCCTGAATGCATCTTTCCTCCCCTGTGAGATTTCACCATCCATGTGAGGAGGGAATTTGCGGGAAGGTCCACCATTTAGCCACTCATAATTGTAGTATTTTGGGTTCAATGAGTGAGGCAAACAATGTAAAGGTGTGCAATTCTTGTCCCATCTACTGACAAGAATATCCTGTATAGTACCACAGAAGGCCTCTGGTGATGTCTCATACTCGGGGCACTCACTCTGTAGAATAATGCTCCTCACATACTCAATCATGGAATCCCGTCCCTCATTAACCTCTCCTAGGATGGGTTTGTATGTATCTACAAATCGAAGCAAAGAAATGATAGGGTCCATGATCTGAATAATTAGATCTACCCTCTCCCACCAAGCATCATCTAGCACTGTGTCCTTCACTCTTTTAGAGGCTAGTTGATCTGTCTTTCTCCAAAAAGACCAAAACTCTAAAATAACCATGGCCCCAAGAGCAGTCTTGACCTCCCTCAACCTCTTCAACATGATGAATGAAGAGGCAAACCATGTATCTGCAATCTTCAACAATGATAGATTGTTGTACTCCTTATAGATAGTGAGGGCATTTGTATGATTTTGTACAAAGTTACGGATATGTCGTGCATCCTCAATAATGTTACCAATCCAAATCACATCAGAAGCAATGGATTTCAGTGCTAAGTTCAATGAATGGACAATGCAAGGTGTCCAAAACACTTGTGGATATTTAGCTTCCACAATCATGCCAACAGCCTTGCAAACAGGTGCATTATTTGTAATGATTTGCACACAAGAATCAACACCTACATCTTCAATAACTTTAATAAACAACTCACCCATATATTGTGCATCCTTGTATTCTCCAAGTGTATCCACAGCTTTCAAGAAAACTGGACCATTCAAGGAAGACACCATGAAGTTGATGAGTGGGTGTCATGCTGGATCTGTCCATCCATCAGAAACATGCTAACCCCAGATGTTGGCCATGATGCTTTAATAGGCTCAAGTAGTTTTTGCACCTCTTTTTTTTCCTTCGTCAACAATGTGGTTCTAAGCTTCTCTAAACCAGGAGGCACATACCATGATGGAGACCCGTGAGTTAGAGCTCGGCACATCTCAATAAATAGAGGACAGCGTGCAACATTAAAGGATATGAAGTTTTGATAGAGAAAAGGCAATGGTGAGATCAAGCTCTTCCTGTTTCTCTTTTTGAAAAATATTGTCCATTGGACCAAGTGAAATTGCCTTTCCTTTTGCTACTTGTCCCCCAATAGAACTCTCAAATGGAAATTTGTTGCTGTCTTTCCTCTAAAATGGAAGGGGGTCATCATTCTTGGTTTTTTTTTATTTTGCAACCACATTTTCCATACCAACAGTGAACTCTTTTTCCATTTCTTTCCTCTTTGGTAAAAGAACTTGTGTACAAGCTCCAACTCCATAACCTGGTAAAGCCAACAAATGGTCTTTCACACGAAAATATGTGCTTGTGAAAGTATTGTGGCAAAAGTTGCATCTCCAATTCATATTGCCTCCTCCCTTTCCCTTGCTGCTTGGCCCATCCTCTCTTGTAACATATTTCCACAAGGGGTATTTCTCAATGTTACCTTTAGGAGGAAGTCTTCCCTCAACATTACTTGCAATGAAATTGGGGGAGGAGGGGAATCTCCAATGGAGACATTTTTCCCCTTCCTTTGCCCCCTACCTGCTGCCCTTGATTGAGCCATGAATACTGTAAAAAAAAAGCAAAACATGCACAAATTTGTAAAAGAAATGCATATACAAACTGTTGTAATACAAATACAAAAAAATAGAGAGGAAATGCACTTACCTGTTGCTTGAATCTCCTTGAAAACACTCCAAACCCTTGGCTCCTTGCTCCAAACTCCTAACAGCAAACCCACAACTCACCTCTTGCAAAAGAAATGACACAAAATGATAACAAATAGAGGCATTTCCGCCCTTGTATGGCCACGCGGGTCCTGGTTTGCCGATTCGTGTCCGGATTTCGTGACATGATGTGTCCGAACGGGACACGATCTAGATTCGATCGTGTCCCATTCGGACACGACATGTCACGAAATCTGGACTCGAATTAGTTCGAATCGAATCCGATTCGCCAGATTCAGACACGTGGCCCTCAAACAACGAATCCAGTTTCAAAGGTTACAACTAAATCTAGTACCCACAAAAGTGTAAAGATGCACTAGGACAATAGCTTTGTATTACCCAAAAAGGCTCTCCATTGTCATCTCAGTAGCTCTTTGCCACACATTATGTTGGCTCTCCTCAAACACGAGGACAGCTTCATTGAAGTAGGACTGCTAAGCCTATGAGGTGGAGGCTCAAGGTGAAGTTTCAATAGTAAGCCTTGTTGCCGCTCAGATTGTACAGGCACGGTGCGACAACGACCCAAGTCGGGGGCTGTCACTCTAAGCCCCGACCTCTCTGTTTTAGATGTCTCCCAACAACAGGCTATGGGGGGTAGTCCCTATGGAAGATAGAAATGCAAGACATTTTGGTAATGTAATGACCTATCTATAAATATAAAGAACGCAAGAATACTAGCAGGCATACGGTGCATGCATATGATAGCTACATATGCATGTGTCGCATACCCCGCACTAGTATTTATATACTAAATTAACTATAAGTAGTATCATGACACTTCTTCGAATAGAGGTTCTACTTATCCATCAACACCCATATTGCTTAATGAATCATGATTAATGGGTAAAAACTAAAAGAGAGTTATATAAATTATATATTTTAGATTATTAATACAAATTATATTAATAAATTAATAAATTGATTAAATATATATATATATATATATATAAAAGAAATTAATTAAAGAGGTACTTAGTATAATGTTTTAATCTTAATATTAAAAGCACTTTAATCATAAAGAAAAATAATTAATCAAACTATAAATGAAATAAACATTCACGTAACCATAACAGAGATATGTGATACATGACATGGGAGGTGTCACGAGAAGGTTGAGCGGTGGTCTACATGTGGAAGAGCGGCCACCGCCAGGAAATCAGATAAAACCACCGAACAAAAGTTTAGAAGGGGACCGGGGAGGAAGGTAAAGAATGGAGGAACTAAAGGAGGAGGATCATAAAACTGAAATTATCCACAGGAAGGAAGAGTGCAGATTATTCTGAGGTTCTGGGCACGGGGAACAGTCTACTTCGACTCAAAAGCCTACTGGACTGAGTAGCCAGGTTCTGCTCAGTTTGGCTAGGTGGATTCGGTCTTTTGGTAACCGTAGCAGAGCAGCGGTAGACATCAGCAACCGCAAGTGCATAGGTTAGTACCTTCATTAATTCTGTTAGTTAATTATGCAAAACAAAAATTGATGAAATTAGTTACAGGTTCATGAATCTGCTTTAATGGCCCTTACATCTGGTATCAGAGCTTGGTTGAACGCTTTCGGGCCTTCAGGCTCTCCATACGATATGGAATAACTGTGAAAATCAACTGTAATTTCTGTTTATCATAAAAACACAGTATCAGAATGGTTATAGCCAACATGGGTATCATTCCTGTCATACGTATGTTCTCAAATCAGGTCTTGTATTTCCATACGCCCACAGCTATGTCCTCGAACTTTTACCATACTCAAAGCCATGAGCACATCAAAACTCATATGTATTGGACGGTAATTTGTTTTTCCTTTTCTGCTCGATGGTTTAATATCGATGAACGAAGCAGTTGTGTTTCTGGGTTGCTTTCAGGCAGTTCTCATAGGGCGGTTTTTTTTTTTTTTTTAAGATTTCCAGGATTAGAAAACTGGTTTTCGACAGGAAACCTGCCCACGATTTCGAGCCTTAAATCGCTTTATTTCGTATCGACCCAGATAGCTTCCGGGAATTGAGAATTTGAAGAATTTAAACAGACAATTATTGCTATCAAATTACAGGTTTCTGACATCAGGGTTTCCTGTAATTAGGGTTTACTGGTGTCAGGTAAAGCCATGGATGTCGAAACCTCAGGGAAACCTACAGGAAACAAAAGAAACTCATCTTTGGAGGTTACGAATTGACCTGAAATCATCAAATCCTAATGAGTAGCGACAATTGTATGGTGGCAAATCAATACAGATGGTTCAGCGTTAGGCATTTTAAAGTAGGAAACCTTAGGATGTCGATTAAGTGATAATAATATGTTAAATCGCCTCATTTGTTTTAAATAAATTTTAGACATATGTAATGCCGTGTAGAAATGAACGAATTACACGTTTTTTTTTTTTTTCTGGGTTAGAACTCCAATTCCAGTACTTCATGAAAAGGGAATTTGGGATTAAAATGTTTTGCAAGTCCGCGAGATCGAACCCGTGACCTCTCGCGGGTAAATCGACCACCTTAGCGTCTGCGCTGTGTGTTTATTCGGTGGCAACGCACTGGCCTGACAACCCACAGGAACTGACCGCTCGAGCTGCGTGTTAAAAAAAAATGTTTACAATTGGTCGGGTTAGGTTTTGAACACGGAAACTCTGCCCTGAAAGCATAACGATTAAACAATCTGCCCGTTCTATTCGCGTCATTCATATGAAAATGATTAAAGAAGAGCATGCCACGTAAATGTGAAAGCGAATCAACTTTCCACGCGCAGTGAAGAGAGCAAGCCTCAGGAGAAAACGAATTTTCAGTGACCTATAGGAATGACAGTAATGTAATCTACCAGAGAATTCAACCCATCAACGTCTTTTGGAAACCCCAACCCATTTCGGTGTGTGTCATTCTCACGTCCTGCGTGGCAGTAGTATAGAGTTGTAGAGGAGGTTAAATTCGATGGACATATTTTTATTTTATTTTTTTTGTTTTGACTTTTATATTGTAGATCAATGAGGGGCATGATATTAATTTATAAAATATTTACAGGCATCAAAACCGTATATTACAAGAGTAAAATTAAATTTGTCTTACTTAGTTCAGGTTTCAATTAATTTTCAAACAATTAAATAAGTTAAAGTTCAAAGTTTAAACAAATCTAGAACTTAAAATTATTAAAACAACAAAGTAAGTCATACAAAATATGTATCAAAATCTAAATAAATCTAAAACTAAAAATGCTTAAAATAATAAAGTAAATCATGTAAAATTATATATAAGAAACGTACCCAAAATATGTATCCATTAAATCTCAAAATACCGATACAATCATTAAATATATATATATGTATATTTATTTTTTTAAATGCTCAAGTTATTAAACATTTTGAAAACCTTAAAAAAAAAAAAAAATCTGCATTATTTCATATTAGGATGGAATACCCTGCATTAGGACAAGGAGGTCACGAGACCATCCTCTTTAACCTCGGTACCAGTAAGATCTGCCTAGCAAATAAAAATAGAAAAAAGAAAACTATACCCGTTTATTAATGTGAAATTGCAAAAAGAAAACTATATGTTAAATTTGAATGTCTACCTCAAATTTTTATAGAAATTTTATTATGTACACAGGAAACATTACAATGGTAAGGACATATGAGCGACGACGACGTGATCGGGCAACATCACCGTCATTAATGCCACCACCGTCGTCATCATCATCCCCATCGCCACCACCATCATCATCGTATCCACCAAGACCGTCATCAACACCAATCGCTACAGCACTGGAGTTGACCGTGATAATGAACTCATTGGAAGCCTTATTGGAAACATTAAAAGGGTCAACTATGGCTAAGACCAAAGAAGAACTTCAACCTTTAGCAACCAATTCAGCGGAACCAAAGAATTTTGAGTATAAAACATCAAAAGAAGATATTTCTAGGGAGCTTCAGAAAATTAAACTCCCAGAATTTTCAGGAGGTCGAGCAGGTGAACGTGCTGAGGCATGGTTAGAAGGAATGAACAGATGTTTTAGATTAAGAGAATATTCTTCTTCTGCAAAAACAAAAATTGTTGTATTTCAATTAAAGGAAAGTGCCTTGATTTGGTGGGGAAATCTGGAAAAACAACTACACCTTACATTGGATAATGTCCCTTGGGAATTGCTCGAGGAAAGATTCCGCGCAAAGTATTTACCCCCATACTTTCAACAACAGCAAGCCAGAGCCTTCCATACCTTAGTTCAGGGTAATAAAACGGTGGAAAAATATGAGATAAGTTTTATGGAACTTGTAAAATACATTCACTACTTAGATTCTGATAAACGTCAAGTTGAACGCTTCATATTTGGGTTAAATCCTCGCATTAGGGCCTTGGTGAGCATGTGGAAACCATCATCAATAGCTGAGATGGTAGAATGTGACCGTTATGCAGAAGAACATCTGGGAATCAAAAAGGATATAGGGCCAGCAGAACCTTTACAATCAGGATTTCCAGGAAAGACTCCCCGAAATTTCTTCAGGGGACGAAGCTCAAGGCCACCTTATGGTAATAGATTTACTTCAAGAAATGTAGGAACAAGAGCTCCCATGGCAGTTAATACTATAGCCGCTGAATCATCGAACACCAGTCCATGGAAATCTCGTGGAACTACCAATAGAGGAAGAAATTCGAGAGGAAACAACATGAGAGGACGGAGCTCTTTATCTCGAAATTCACATCCTGATTCAAGAGGATCAACGCAGGTTAATTGTTGGGGATGTGGAGGACCGCATTTTCAACGTGATTGTCCAGAAGCTTCGTCAAGTATATTGCATAGGACTGGAAAGGAACCAATATCAAATAATCAAGGTAATCATAGAATTCATGCAGTAGTCAACAATGACCAAGCAGCACATCAATCCACTGTAGTGGAATCTTCGGGTATTATTAATGGTATAAGACTCAAAATATTATTTGATACTGGTGCCACAAATAGTTTCATTTCGTCATATGCATTAAACAAAAGTGGGTTGGCAACTCGCAGACAAAATGATTTCAGACAGGTAGAAATGGCCTCAGGAGAACTCCAATCCGTAGACTTAAGTGTGGATCAATGTAAAATTGACCTAGGAGTCTGTACAACTAAACTGAAAGTTTATGTCACAGCCTTAGGAACCTATGATCTTGTCATAGGTATGTGGATTGGCTAGAAGCTCATCAAGCTTGGGTAGACTGTTATGGGAAAAGAATCTTGGGTATAAATGATAAAGGAAAAGCGATCCAAATTCAAGGAATCAAGAGAAAAGTATCTTTACGCTAGATATCAGCAATGAAAATGAAGCGTTGCTTAAGAAAAGGTTGTCAGGCATATGTAGTTGAAGAAGTAAGTAAAGAAATAAGACCATCCTTAGAACAATATCCGGTGTTAGCCGAACTTCTGGATGTATTTCCAAGGGAACTACTAGGATTACCTCCTGTAAGAGAGCTAGATCTCACTATTGAATTGAAACCTGGTACTCAACCAATCTCTAAAAACCTTATAGAATGACAGCTCCAGAACTTCAAGAATTGCAAATTCAATTGAAGGAACTATTGGATATAGGACATATTCGACTCAATATATCACCTTGGGGTGCTCTTGTAATTTTTGTTAAGAAGAAAGATGGATCCTTAAGATTATGCATAGATTATCGAGACTTGAATCGAGCTATAGTAAAGAATCGATATCCTATGCCTCGAATCGATGATATTTTCGATCAAATGAAAGGAGCTGTTGTCTTTTCAAAAATTGATCTTCGATCAGGCTATCATCAGCTAAGGATTTCTGAAAGCGATATTTCTAAGACTGCATTTCAAACACGTTTTGGACGTTATGAATTTACTATGGTACCATTTGGATTAACAAATGCACCAGCAGTATTCATGAATCTTATGAACAGTGTTTTCCGCGAATATCTTGATCAATTTGTACAAGTCTTTTTAGATGATATTCTTATCTATTCTAAGAATAAGAAAGAGCATGAAGATCATTTACGAATAGTATTGTTCTGCCTTAGAAAACATCAGTTGTATGGAAAATTATCCAAGTGTTCATTCTTTCAAGAAAAGATTCATTACTTAGGTCATATCATATCAGGTGAAGGGATTTCAGTAGACCCTGAGAAGGTAAAGCAATCATGGAATGGTCAATACCAAAAAGCGCACATGAAGTACGAAGCTTTATGGGTTTAGCCGATTACTACCGAAGATTTGTGGAGGGATTCTCCAAAATTGCAAAGCCGATTACAACCCTTCAGCGTAAAAGTGTTAAGTATGAATGGACTGAGGAATGTAATAAAGCATTCTCTGAACTCAAAAGACTACTGACCAGTGCTCCAATCTTAAGAGTCCCTGATATGGACAAAGATTTTACGATATATACTGATGCATCCAAACAAGGGCTAGGTGCAGTATTGATGCAAGATAGAGGAGTAATAGCATATGCCTCCAGAAAGTTAAAACCTCATGAAGAACTCTATGCTACTCACGATTTAGAGTTAGCCGCTGTAGTACTAACTCTAAAAATTTGGAGACACTATCTGGTAGGGCGAAGTTTTACACTTAAAAGTGATCGTCAAAGTCTACAATATTTGTTCACCCAAAGAGACTTAAATGCTAGACAAAGACGATGGAGTGAATTCCTAAGCGAATATGACTTTGGAATATCATATATTAAGGGAAAAGAAAATGTAGTAGCAGATGCTTTAAGCAGAAGACCACGGATATTCTCTCTCATACCTATCAAAGTAGACTTAAGGCAACGAGTACTAGAATATCTCATAAAAGATAGTTGGTATTTAAAGGTGAGATCTAGTCTTGAAGGTAAAAAGTCAAAAGAATCTAAGTTTGAAGGATATGAACTAAAAGATGATGGAATCTTACGATTCCATGGAAGGATGTATATTCCTGATAATAAGGATCTTCGAGACACTATCCTTAAGGAAGCCCACAGAGCAGTGTATTGTGCACATCCTGGAGTAAGGAAAATGTATGCGGATACCAAGAAACTCTTCTTCTGGTCGGGCATGAAACGTGATATCGTTCAATTTGTTGCAAAATGTTTGGAATGTCAACAAGTAAAAGCAGATCATTGTCATCCAGCGGGTCTCTTACAACCTCACGACATTCCTATGACCAAATGGGAGATCATTTCTATGGATTTCATCACTAGACTACCTCTTACTTCTCAAAGACACAATGCCATTCTGGTAGTAGTGGATAAGTTAACAAAAAGCGCACATTTCATTCCCGTAAGAGATACTTACGAAGTTGCTGACGTAGCTCGAGTATTCATAAATGAAATTATCAGATTTCATGGAGTACCTAAGAAGATTATATCTGATAGAGATTCATGATTCACTTCAAGATTTTGGACTTGCATGCAGTCAGCCTTAGGAACTCAACTAAATTTGAGCACAGCTTATCATCCTGAAACCGATGGGCAAACAAAAAGGGTAAATCAAGTACTTGAAGATATGTTGAGAATGTATGTTATGGATCAGCAATCACACTGGGAAAAGTACTTATCCTTAGTCGAATTCGCATACAATAACAGTTACCACAGTTCGATTGGAATGCCTCCATTTGAAGCATTATACGACAGACCTTGCAGAACACCGTTAAGTTGGGACAGGTTAGAAGATCGAGTGATAATAGGACCAGAATTAATCCAAGAAATGGAAGAGCAGGTAAGACAAATTAGACAACGGTTAAAGGAAGCACAAGATAGACAAAAGAGTTATGCTGATGCTCATAGAACTGATAGGAAGTATGAAGTAGGGGATCAGGTTTTCATCCGCATCAAACCAAATAAGAGTACTATTTGATTCGGAAAAGGGACAAAGTTGTCACCCCGATTTATTGGACCATTTAAAGTCATGGAAAGAGTTGGACCTGTCGCCTATCATCTTGCACTGCCACCTCACTTGCATAAAATTCATAATGTATTTCATGTATCTGTATTAAGACATTATATAGCTGATCAATCTCATAACCTTCAATGGAAGGAACTGCAGGTATCGAACGAGGGAATCATATCGGTCGAACCATTATGTATACTGGAACGTAGAGTTCGACAACTCAGAAATTGTCTAGTAGACCAAGTTAAGGTCCAGTGGGACAAGTATAGCCCTGGATCAGCTACTTGGGAAGATACAGAGAACATATGTCAAAAATACCCTAATCTGTGTCAATTTTGAAGAACTTTAAACTATGTTTTGTATATATTTATTTTACTGTAAATTAGAGGCTCAGGACCATTTTGAATGATTATATATAAACGTGAATTTTTATGACATAATAACTATTTAAATTCCACTGGTACATGGATACCAAGATGGAATATGTTATTGATCTTACTAAATTATAGTTGTCATAGTAAAGTTAAAAATAATTAAGTGATTTTGCTTCTGATAGGAATTAAGATATTATAATTATGTTTAATTTATGCGTATCAATATGATTGATGAGATAGAAATCAAAGAATAATTACATTTTAATATGAAATTCAATGACATGACTAGAATATGGCAAAGTATGTTATACTGTAGTTGACATGTGTAAATTATACATAAGCTATTTGTTTTTGAATATGTTAATGCACATTTTATAAATGCATGGACAAATGTTTGTGATTGCAGATAATATCCGTTACCAAAATGACCACGTGATGACAGAACCTCAGAACAATTAAGGCTCCAAGAGATTCTATGATAGGGTATTAACACTAATTCTATCGGGAGGGGTGGAGGTGTTGCCCACTGTTTATCCTCCAAACCCTGGAGTCATGGGAGGACTGTGCGAATCACGCTCCCCTAGACGTGTGATGATGACTGTTGGATGCCTACTGGGAATCAGGTCGGTATAGCCGATACTGTCATCCTTAGAGTTTATGAATGGTTAGGTCAATATAACTGACGCCATGGCATACTCCAGTAGAGGACAGATAGGATGGAGTGGAAGAGATTAGGAAGGATAGGATGATTTTAAAATAGCTTGGGACCGTGGTTAGGGCAAGGCATGACCATTAAAATCATAAACCTAAAAGTATTCAAAACACCAATTTAGTAGTATCCTTACATTAAAAAAAAAAATTAAATTCGATTTACAATCCTAAAAAGAATGTACTAATTGTTATCATAAGTAATCAAATAAGATAAAAACTCTAACTTCGGGACGAAGTTTTCTGAAGGGGGAGTGTATGTAACGACCTATCTATAAATATAAAGAACGCAAGAATAATAGCAGGCATACGGTGCATGCATATGATAGCTACATATGCATGTGTCGCATACCCCGCACTAGTATTTATATACTAAATTAACTATAAGTAGCAAATATCATGACACTTCTTCGAATAGAGGTTCTACTTATCCATCAACACCCATATTGCTTAATGAATCATGATTAATGGGTAAAAACTAAAAGAGAGTTATATAAATTATATATTTCAGATTATTAATAAAAATTATATTAATAAATTAATAAAATGATTAAAATATATATATATATATAAGAAATTAATTAAAGAGGTAGTATAATGTTTTAATCTTAATATTAAAAGCACTTTAATCATAAAGAAAAATAATTAATCAAACTATAAATGAAATAAACATTCACGTAACCATAACAGAGATATGTGATACGTGACATGGGAGGTGTCACGAGAAGGTTGAGCGGTGGTTCGCTGGTGGAAGAGCGGCCACCGCCAGGAAATCAGATAAAACCACTGAACAGAAGTTTAGAAGGGGACCTGGGAGGAAGGTAAAGAATGGAGGAACTGAAGGAGGAGGAGGATCATAAAACTGAAATTATCCACAAGAAGGAAGAGTGCAGATTGTTCTGAGGTTCTGGGCACGGGGGAACAGTCTGCTTCGACTCAGAAGCTTACTGGACTGAGTAGCCAGGTTCTACTCAGTTTGGCTGGGTGGATTCGGTCTTTTGGTAATCGTAGCAGAGCAGCGGTAGACATAAGCAACCGCAAGTGCAAAGGTAAGTATCTTCATTAATTCTGTTAGTTAATTCTGCAAAACAAAAATTGAAGAAATTAGTTACAGGTTTGTTGACCACTACTGGTCAACTGCCCATGCAGTCCACCTCCTTCCTGTTGGCAGAGAAGGGTAGCTCCTGAGCGACATGTCCGTGCCAGCCTACAGTCATCGACAGCTTGATCATTTTTGTTGTAAACCCAGTCTGCATGTTTGAATTGTAAATAATCTAAGCAGATCAGAGTCATGTATGTAAAATTGCCTAGGTGGACCTAACTTTCTAATGATGATCTGCGTCCCGGGAGGTTTTTAGTCTCACCGATCCATGGATCGGCAGAGTTTTCCTTCAAACCCGACCCCAAAGCCGGGATGCATTTTGTTATTAGGACTTTAGGAGAACCCTAGCATGTTAATCTGCTAGATTATAGCTGTGTCGCAGAACTGGGTGGTCTATGAGGGTCTGTATTAAGTGGATTCATCCCTTTGAGATGTAAATTGTAAAAATTGTAAAAAAAAAAAAATCATGATGAAATGTGTCTTGAGGGTTGAAAATGTTGTAAATCCCCTCATGAGTCCTAGGTCCTAGGTGCTAGGTGATGATTCCAACGGCTGGGTTTGATGATCCATCTTAAAATAAATTTAAAAATTTTTTTTTAATGAATAAAAATAATAAATAATAAATTCATATATATAAAAATAAATAAATAAATAAATAAATTTTAAAAATTTGAAAAATTAAAAATAATAAAGCAAAAACCCTAAGCAATAAAATAATAATATTTTTGTGGATCACCCAAAACTAGCCGTTGGGATCATTTCCTTTATATAGGGTCTTAGGGGGTCATTTTTAGTTTTATCTGATCTGTGAGTCTGTACTGAAAGCTCTCTTGTAATCTGATTTCTTATCAATAAAGAAGACTTTGGGGTTCAAACTGGCTGGTGTTACTCTCTGGAATTGCTGTGAGATTATTGCTTTTCTGCATGTTTTAGTTTTCAGCAGTTAAAATAGCTGGTTTTTCAGAGCATTGTGAGTACAGGTATCTTGCTCACATGCTAGGGTCTGAATGTTGTAGGGTTTCTGGAAAATGGCAGGTATCTCCATTTTCTCTTGAAATCTAGCAGCATTTCTTGCCCTTTTTGCTGATGTTTGCATGAGGTGTGCAGGAAAACATTGAGGTGAAGGGTATTTGTGGGCGTTTGGGGAAGTTCTGGGCTGAACCAGCCGACTCCCACAGGCTGTTCTGTGCAGAGCCCAGCTGATTGTGCCCTGGGTTAATTTTTTTTAAGTTCATTTCATGTTTTACATTGAGAAATTTTTCTTTCTGATTTACAGTGAAGTTCACAGTGAATTTTCTTCTGATATTTCAAGAACATTACTGTCATTATTGTCAAATCTGGTTGTCTTAGAGCTGTAGAAATTTTGTGATTCTAGGTAATTTTTCAAGGGTTTTACTCTGAAATTCTGCATATATCTGCCGAGAGCTTGTTGTCTGTCTTTCAGGGTTACCATACTGCTGTCCTGAAAATAAAAGTATTTCTGGGGAACTGGCATAAGGGCAAATTGTTTCGATTCAAATCAAAGTCTGGCAACAATACGTTATTGCTCAAGTAAGTTCTGAAACATTTTATAAATTTTTATCATTCTTGGCAACGCATGAGGGAATCATCGTGTCATTATACGTTCAAAACTGATCCTCAGGACCGTCAAAACCCGCTGCCGGTGTATAGTTTCTTTCCTGCCTGCATTTCCCTCGAATTTGAGCCACCCACGCAAATTTTTATGTATGATTGCATTTCTGGGCGTTTCCCTCTGCGTATTCCAAAACTCCGATTCAGTTTTCTTTTTTTGGGTGATCATCAAGTGTATCGATCTAACTTTCTTATTCGTTTGTGGCCCTAATCACGTCGACCTGTGCAGCATCTAAACTTTATTTTTACGTGAGCTCTTTGTTAGTTTTCTTTTGCATCGGTTTCAAACCTCAGACGTGAGCATTTCCAAAAGAAAAATTTGCTGTCGTTTTTCCCCGAGCCTTTGTTTGACACTCGCCATTGTTCTCTCACCAGCTCACGCAGACTCTCGTTTTTTTTTGCTTTCAAACCCTGTCACGTCCGTCTTCCTTTTTTTGGGCCTGAATCCCACGCTGTATTTCCATATTCGTCTATGCACCCACGAGTCTCGGCTCAGGAAATGCGTGTATAGCTGCGTTGAGTCGGTCTAGTGCTGCCGGGGTCACACGATATCATAGCGTATTTTCCCTGCAGTCGTTTTCATAAACCATATTGTTTGATGCATGTAGTTGACGACTAGGGTTTCCACGTATCCTTCGTGCCCTGTTACGCTTTCCCTTTTTGAGTCGATGTGTTTTATTTCATCATAGGTTAATCGTGGGTTCCGTTCCATTAGTTTATTGCTGCAGATTCAAATTTGTTTAGTTTGCTTTATATTTAAAATAGTTTTTGTTACTTTATGTTTTAGTTTTAGGTTATTGTTTCAGATTTTCAATTTATTTTTTAGTTCAAGTTTGGTTTCTTTAGATGTTAACACAAAAAAAAAAAAAAAAAAAGATTTATTCATAATTTTTTTTTATTTTTAGTTTTATGTTTAGAATAGTCTAGTTTTAGGTAGATTTAAATTTCATTTTCTTTAAAAAAAAAAAAAAAAAAAAAAAAATTAAAAAAAAAAATATAAAAATCTTGTGGAAAAGTTTCTTGCTTTCCAGATCTAGTTATTTATGTTCAGATTCAAAAGTTGTTGACGCATGAATTTTAGCTGCATATCTTGTCTAGTCAATAACTGTATGGTTATTTAAAGCACTCATTTCTCTTAAGTTGCTGGATATCGTCATTCGAAGAGCTTTGTGGTTTTGTTTTTGCTGGATATTTAAAGCTTTGTTTCCGATCATTTGATAAATGGTGATTGCTGTTTACGATTTATGCTCTTATATCACCTAGAAAGTTCTCATTTAGGCACTGGTCTGTTAAATTAATCAAATCCATCAAGTGCTTTTATATCGTATCTCGTGTCTCCCAACCAACTGGTCGACAGTTGGTCTCTTCATCTCACAGGGACTACCCCCCTTAGCCACGGGAGACAGGCTTAAACGGAGGGAGCGGGGATCAGAGTGACAGCCCCCGGTCCGAGCGTTGTCGTGCCAATCCGCGCGACAACATTTTTGGCGCCGTTGCCGGGGATAGAGTTTTTCTGTCCTTGGTCCTTGTTTTTCAAGCTTTTCCGTGCTTAGCTTCTTGTTCAAGTGGCGACTCCACTTCCCATATTATCTGGAAGAGTGTACACTAGAAGACATCCAGGCAGTCTGTGCAACCCCACTCCGGATCCTGAAAAGGTTTACAGGGTGCGATCACACAAACTCGCTTCTCGTGCACTCCTTACAAGTCTTGGACAAGAAGCCCTTTCTGACGTTCATCTGCTCTTTAGGGGTCAAGTTAGGCGCAACACCATGAGTCTGTTTGCCCCTTGTGATTTTTCCAACATTCCTGGAGCCCCCAATGATATTCCATCTGTTGGGATAGACAAATTGCCTAGCTTTCATGGAGATAATGCCATTACTATTAATTCCCATTTGCGTGATTTCAACATATGGATGGCTAAGTATGCTAGATCTCTTGATTTTGATCATAAAGATGTCAGGATGACCCTTTTTATCTTGACTCTAGGAGGTGATGCTCATGACTGGTATACAGAAAAACCTCCTAATTCTTTTGACTCTCTACAATCACTCATTAATTCATTTAGAGAAAAATTTGGAGATAAGAGAGAGGGAAGACATCTTGTAAGAGCTCTTACTCTGATGAAAAAGAGGGAAGACGAAATTGTTGAAGAATTTAACAGAAGGTTTAATGGTATTATTAGAGAATTACCTCAAGACTATAAACCTTCAGATAAAACTCTCCAAGATTTTTATATCGATGCCTTTGGTCCCGAACCATCTTATGAGTTAAGGCGTGCTAAACTTACTGATTATCGTGATTGCCAAGCCTTAGCTGTAGAACTTGAAAAGGACAAGGCAGCTTCTGGGAAGTCTGAAATCCCAGGCTTTGATAGGGCTGCTACGAAACTAAAGGAACCTAAGGGAAAAGCAGCCCAGGAGCCTGAAAATGAACTTGTTCTCAAATTGCTTCAGAAAATTGAAACCATGGAAATTAATCATAACAAGGAGATAAACACTTTGCAGAATAGGCTAATTCAAATGGAAAGAGCGCAACCGCAAAATTTTCAGCCTCGAAATAATAATAATAACAGAAATAGTAACTGGCAAAGAAAGGGTCAATCTAGTGAGCAGAGGCCCCCTAATCCGCTTACCAATCTGGTGGATGATGCTCCTCCTTACTGTCGTGCTTGTGCTGATTTTCACGAAGAATCCTCTTGTCTCATTATCAGAAGACTTTTCGATAATGGAATGTTTGGGACAGGTGAGCAAATAAACGTGGTAGGGAGCAAGTTTCCTTTGCCCATGAATGATTGGATAGAGGTTAAGGAAAGAAGCTATGATGTTGTCAATCCTAAATCTGCCTTTAGTATAAATAACCTTGAAAACAAAGATGACATTTTGGCCAGGTTATATGGTGAGAAACCCTCTCCTGAGAAAATTCTGGAAATTGCTAGAGATAAGGGTATAACATACCAGAGAAGGGATAAAGATCAGAGCGGGAATCAAATTCCTCCTCGAACTTTAAACCCTGGTATAAACTCAGGAATAGATGTCGACTTGGGGAGTTGGTTTAATAATGCTAAAATCTGGGTTCCCGTGTCTGAGATCGCTAAGATCCCTTCCCAAAGAGACAAATTACTAAAGGCAATTCAGGGTCCTCAAGTCAACGCTTCTCAACAGAAGATTCGTGAGGTTGACTATCAGGATGCTCCTATTTATCTGCAAAGCGTAGATGCTGATAACAAGGATCATCAACCCTTCTTTATCACCTTGTTAGTCAATGGTTATAAATTGAATAACTGCATGTTGGATTCAGGTGCATCTGCTTGTGTTATGACTAAAAGGGTTATGGAACAGCTTAACTTAAGAGTTTCCAGACCCTACTATAATATATGCGCCATGGATTCTAAGAAGATCGAAGTACATGGTTTAATCAAGGATTTGCAAGTTCATCTTTCGGTCTACCCAGACATCATGGTGGTTATGGATATTGTTGTTGTTGATGTACCTGATGCTTGGGGCATGCTGTTATCTAGAAAGTGGGCCTCTGATCTAGGGGGAAGCATTCAGATGAATTGGTCATATGCTATGATTCCTTCTCCCAGCGGTGACGGTTTCGTTAGACTAAATAGAGAGCCTGAGAGGAAATTTCATGTTGAAAATCCTAAAAAGCCTCATAACGAAATAATTAGAGAGCAATTTGACATCGGGAACTATGCTATCCTGTCTAACTTCATAGCTCCTCCCGACGAAAAGGTCAAAAGTCTTAAAGATGAAGTCTGGTATATGTATTTCGATGGTGCGTTCTCTAGTCATGGTAAGGGTGCTGGGATTGTGCTCAAGTCTCCCCTTGGTCACGTATTCAAGTTTGCCTATCGTCTAGAATTTGAAGCAACCAACAATGTCGCTGAGTATGAAGCCATATTGTTGGGCCTTGAATTGGCCAAAGCCATGAAGATTAAGTTGCTTAGCATAAAGGGGGATTCCGATCTGGTTATCATGCAGCTTAAGAACAAATTCACATGTAGAAATCAGAGATTAAGAAACTATCGAAATGCTGTGTGGGATACTATGGAGCACTTCGATGCCCTTAGCCTTGAAGCAATTCCTAGAGAGCTGAATAGTTCGGCAGATGAACTTGCCGTAGCTGCTACCACTTTCCAGTTGTCTGATGAGTTAATTAACGATAAAATTAAAATGGAGGTAATATTCAGACCATCTGTCCCAGACAACTCAGAGCATTGGCAAGTTTTTAATGATGAAAAGCAAGTCGTTCGTTTTCTCAATAGTTTAGACGAGTTTGAGGATTTCCGGTTAGTTTCTGACGAGGATGGGTCTTTAGATCATAGACATATCATAAATCCCACTCCCAGAAGTGTGGTTGCCTTAGAGCAACATTTTGATCGGCATGATGCCACGAAGCTGAGAGAAGAAAACAAGATGGACCCAGGTGAGTACCTTGAAGTCAACATGGGCACTTCTGAAAATCCGAAGATAGTTAAAATCGGTAAAGGTACTAGTTTGGAGGAAAGGAAAAAGTTAACCGATTTACTTCGCGAATATCGAGATGTTTTAGCTTTTTCCTATGATGAATTGAAGGGCTATAGGGAGGATATTATGGAGCATACTATTCCATTAAAGGACGAAAATGCTAGACCTTTCCAGCAGAAGCTCAGGCAGATTAATCCTAAGTTAGCCCCCCTGGTCCAGAAAGAGCTTACAAAAATGCTTGCAGCAGGGATCATCGCTCAAACTAGGCATTCGACATGGTGTTCGAATTTAGTGATTGTCAGGAAAAAGAATGGTACAATAAGACTCTGTGTCGATTTTAGAAACCTTAATCTAGCATGCAAAAAGGATAATTACCCTTTGCCAAAAATGGAAACTTTGTTGCAAAGAGCAACTGGGTCTGGAATGATGTCATTGCTAGACGGTTTTTCCGGGTATAATCAAGTTTGGGTTAAAAAGGAAGATCGACACAAGACCACATTCACAACACCGTGGGGCACTTTTGAATACATCAGAATGCCGTTTGGGTTAACAAATGCTGGGGCTACTTTCCAGAGGGCCATGGATTATGCCTTCAAAGGGTTAATCGGGAAAATCATCGAGATTTACCAAGACGATCTTATTGTTTTCTCTAAAGATGGTATCAGCCATATAGATCATCTTAGGAAAGTTTTCGATAGATGCAGAGAATATGGAATTTCTTTGAATCCGGCTAAATCTGTCTTTGGGGTAACTGAAGGGAAACTTCTGGGTCATATCATTTCTAAGGAAGGAGTCAAGGTCGATCCTGAACAAGTTGAAGCAATTCAAAAGATTCCTCTCCCGCACAACCTCAAGTCCCTTCAGTCTTTCCTTGGAAAGATAAACTTTATTAGAAGATTCATCCCGAATTATGCGGAAATAGCTAAGCCCATTCAAAGTCTTCTGAAGAAAGATGTGAAATTTGTCTGGCAGGAAGAGGGCAAAAGGGCTTTCCAAGAAATCAAGTCTGCTATCGCGAAAGCTCCTGTCCTTGTTAGTCCTGATTACTCCAAAGATTTCATGATTTTTTCTTTCGCTTCCGAGGATACCATTGCCGGTGTCTTGCTTCAAAAGAATAAAGATGGTCATGAGCAGCCTATCGCTTTCATGAGTAGAGCACTTCAAAACTCCGAATTGAAGTACAATACCATGGAAAAGCAGGCTTACGCCCTGGTCAAGTCTCTTAAGCATTTTAAAACTTATGTGGGTTACTCTAAGATCATTGCTTTCGTCCCACATTCTGCTGTTAAGGACATATTAACTCAAACTGATTGCTTAGGGACTCGTGCTAGGTGGGTTACTAAGATACAGGAGTATGATTTAGAGATTAGACCCACTAAGCTGATCAAAGGCCAAGGTTTAGCTCAAATGTTAGCTGAAAGTAATGAAAAGACTCTTGGTTTGTTCTGCCTTGACGATCTATCTTCACCAGAATTAAGAAGGTTAGCTGAGCATGAATGGTATAAGGACATAGTTTACTACTTAACAAACCTTGCATGTCCTAACCACTTAATCGCTCATAAGAAAAGGGCTCTTAGACTAAAAGCCACTAAGTACTGCCTTATGAAGGATGGCCTTGGATGGAGAAATCCAGAGGGCATAGTGCTTAGGTGTGTTGACGATGTTGAGTCCAAAAGATTAATCTCCGAATTTCATTCAGGATTTTGTGGTGGTCATTATGCCGCTAGAACTACTACCCACAAAATCCTGAGAGCTGGCTATTATTGGCCTTCGATTTTTTCTGATGTGCACAAGTATGTTAGAACGTGTCAATCCTGTCAACTGTTCACTGGGAAACAGAAGCTTGCTGCCCTTCCTCTACAACCTGTTATTGTAGAGGCACCTTTTCAGCATTGGGGTCTGGATTTCATAGGGAAGTTCCATGAAAATTCTAGCAATGGCTACTCTTGGATTTTGACTGCTACTGATTATTTCACTAAATGGGTCGAGGCCATTCCTGCTAAGAATGCCACTGAAAAGGTGATTATGGATTTCATTGAGAATAATATCATTACTAGATTTGGTGTCCCCGCTAAGATCACTACCGACAATGCCAAGGCTTTCAGTTCTTCAGAGTTTACATCTTTTTGTTTCAAATATGGTATTGTCTTATCTCATTCGTCGAATTATTATCCTCAGGGTAATGGTTTAGCTGAATCAAGTAATAAAAATCTCATAACCATTATCAAGAAAATAGTAGGAGATAACAAGAAGTCTTGGGACAACAAAATCAAGTATGCTTTGTGGGCAGACAGAATTACTAAGAAGAAATCTACTGGTAAATCTCCCTTTGAATTGGTTTATGGCTTGGATGTTACCTTACCTGTGCACCTAAAATTGCCAGCCTATCAGCTTCTCCAAAATTTTTCCACTGATAAAGATGTTGTTCAAAATAGGATAGATCAGATTGTGGAATTAGATGAGACTCGTCGGACAGCTTTTGAGACTACATGTAAAAATCAATCTAATATTAAGAAAAGCTTTGATAAATGCTCTAGATCTAGATCTTTGCAGGTTGGAGATATGGTTTTACTTTGGGATCGCAAAAATGAAAAACCAGGAAAGCATAAAAAGTTTGACAGCTTGTGGCTGGGACCATACATCATTAGAGATATAGCTGGGCCAAACTCATTCTACTTGAGCAGATTGGATGGCGAACCACTTGATCTACCAGTGAACGGCCAAATGCTCAAGCTGTTCTTCAGAGATGATATCTGATGCCATGGGGCATCTTTTGTATTGTATTTCTATCCCTACTCCTTGTCTTTTCAGCATTTTATTTCTGTTTTTTGGGTTAGATTTACTTTTCATGTTATTAGTTAGTCAATAAATGAAGAGCTTTTATCCTTCCTGTGCTTAATGTATATGATGATTTTGGGATGGACGCTGCTTATTTTTATTTGTGTGTTGTATGGATGCAGATTCTGGATTCTCACATTCCTACCAGTGCAGCAACGTGTCCCCAAGTAGAGCCAGATGTTGACCACTACTGGTCAACTGCCCATGCAGTCCACCTCCTTCCTGTTGGCAGAGAAGGGTAGCTCCTGAGCGACATGTCCGTGCCAGCCTACAGTCATCGACAGCTTGATCATTTTTGTTGTAAACCCAGTCTGCATGTTTGAATTGTAAATAATCTAAGCAGATCAGAGTCATGTATGTAAAATTTCCTAGGTGGACCTAACTTTCTAATGATGATCTGCGTCACGGGAGGTTTTTAGTCTCACCGATCCATGGATCGGCAGAGTTTTCCTTCAAACCCGACCCCAAAGCCGGGATGCATTTTGTTATTAGGACTTTAGGAGAACCCTAGCATGTTAATCTGCTAGATTATAGCTGTGTCGCAGAACTGGGTGGTCTATGAGGGTCTGTATTAAGTGGATTCATCCCTTTGAGATGTAAATTGTAAAAATTGTAAAAAAAAAAAATCATGATGAAATGTGTCTTGAGGGTTGAAAATGTTGTAAATCCCCTCATGAGTCCTAGGTCCTAGGTGCTAGGTGATGATTCCAACGGCTGGGTTTGATGATCCATCTTAAAATAAATTTAAAAATTTTTTTTTAATGAATAAAAATAATAAATAATAAATTCATATATATAAAAAATAAATAAATAAATAAATAAATTTTAAAAATTTGAAAAATTAAAAATAATAAAGCAAAAACCCTAAGCAATAAAATAATAATATTTTTGTGGATCACCCAAAACTAGCCGTTGGGATCATTTCCTTTATATAGGGTCTTAGGGGGTCATTTTTAGTTTTATCTGATCTGTGAGTCTGTACTGAAAGCTCTCTTGTAATCTGATTTCTGATTAATAAAGAAGACTTTGGGGTTCAAACTGGCTGGTGTTACTCTCTGGAATTGCTGTGAGATTATTGCTTTTCTGCATGTTTTAGTTTTCAGCAGTTAAAATAGCTGGTTTTTCAGAGCATTGTGAGTACAGGTATCTTGCTCACGTGCTAGGGTCTGAAATGTTGTAGGGTTTCTGGAAAATGGCAGGTATCTCCATTTTCTCTTGAAATCTAGCAGCATTTCTTGCCCTTTTTGCTGATGTTTGCTTGAGGTGTGCAGGAAAGCATTGAGGTGAAGGGTATTTGTGGGCGTTTGGGGAAGTTCTGGGCTGAACCAGCCGACTCCCACAGGCTGTTCTGTGCAGAGCCCAGCTGATTGTGCCCTGGGTTAATTTTTTTTAAGTTCATTTCATGTTTTACATTGAGAAATTTTTCTTTCTGATTTACAGTGAAGTTCACAGTGAATTTTCTTCTGATATTTCAAGAACATTACTGTCATTATTGTCAAATCTGGTTGTCTTAGAGCTGTAGAAATTTTGTGATTCTAGTTAATTTTTCAAGGGTTTTACTCTGAAATTCTGCATATATCTGCCGAGAGCTTGTTGTCTGTCTTTCAGGGTTACCATACTGCTGTCCTGAAAATAAAAGTATTTCTGGGGAACTGGCATAAGGGCAAATTGTTTCGATTCAAATCAAAGTCTGGCAACAATACGTTATTGCTCAGGTAAGTTCTGAAACATTTTATAAATTTTTATCATTCTTGGCAACGCATGAGGGAATCATCGTGTCATTATACGTTCAAAACTGATCCTCAGGACCGTCAAAACCCACTGCCGGTGTATAGTTTCTTTCCTGCCTGCATTTCCCTCGAATTTGAGCCACCCACGCAAATTTTTATGTATGATTGCATTTCTGGGCGTTTTCCTCTGCGTATTCCAAAACTCTGATTCAGTTTTTTTTTGGGTGATCATCAAGTGTATCGATCTAGCTTTCTTATTCGTTTGTGGCCCTAATCACGTCGACCTGTGCAGCATCTAAACATTTTTACGTGAGCTCTTTGTTAGTTTTCTTTTGCATCGGTTTCAAACCTCAGACGTGAGCATTTCCAAAAGAAAAATTTGCTGTCGTTTTTCCCCGAGCCTTTGTTTGACACTCGCCATTGTTCTCTCACCAGCTCACGCAGACTCTCGTTTTTTTTTGCTTTCAAACCCTGTCACGTCCGTCTTCCTTTTTTTGGGCCTGAATCCCACGCTGTATTTCCATATTCGTCTATGCACCCACGAGTCTCGGCTCAGGAAATGCGTGTATAGCTGCGTTGAGTCGGTCTAGTGCCGCCGGGGTCACACGATATCATAGCGTATTTTCCCTGCAGTCGTTTTCATAAACCATATTGTTTGATGCATGTAGTTGACGGCTAGGGTTTCCACGTATCCTTCGTGCCCTGTTACGCTTTCCCTTTTTGAGTCGATGTGTTTTATTTCATCATAGGTTAATCGTGGGTTCCGTTCCATTAGTTTATTGCTGCAGATTCAAATTTGTTTAGTTTGCTTTATATTTAAAATAGTTTTTGTTACTTTATGTTTTAGTTTTAGGTTATTGTTTCAGATTTTCAATTTATTTTTTAGTTCAAGTTTGGTTTCTTTAGATGTTAACACAAAAAAAAAAAAAAATCAAAAAAAAGATTTATTCATAATTTTTTTATATTTTTAGTTTTATGTTTAGAATAGTCTAGTTTTAGGTAGATTTAAATTTCATTTTCTTTAAAAAAAAAAAAAAAATTTTAAAAAAAAAATATAAAAATCTTGTGGAAAAGTTTCTTGCTTTCCAGATCTAGTTATTTATGTTCAGATTCAAAAGTTGTTGACGCATGAATTTTAGCTGCATATCTTGTCTAGTCAATAACTGTATGGTTATTTAAAGCACTCATTTCTCTTAAGTTGCTGGATATCGTCATTCGAAGAGCTTTGTGGTTTTGTTTTTGCTGGATATTTAAAGCTTTGTTTCCGATCATTTGATAAATGGTGATTGCTGTTTACGATTTATGCTCTTATATCACCTAGAAAGTTCTCATTTAGGCACTGGTCTGTTAAATTAATCAAATCCATCAAGTGCTTTTATATCGTATCTCGTGTCTCCCAACCAACTGGTCGACAGTTGGTCTCTTCATCTCACAGGGACTACCCCCCTTAGCCACGGGAGACAGGCTTAAACGGAGGGAGCGGGGATCAGAGTGACAGCCCCCGTCCGAGCGTTGTCGTGCCAATCCGCGCGACAACAAGGTTCATGAATCTACTTTAATGGCCCTTACAAGTAAGCAACAAGTCCGAGAGACAGTTGAATGGCCTAGCCACTTGGCTAATTTAGCAAGATTTATAGATTAGATTAGATTCAGATGTGAGACCAATGCCTTATGGAGTCAATTTCTTGCTTTATATCAATTAGAGACCAAGTAACTAGATGAACAACCGTCGCTTGAATGAATGACTATCCTATATGCTATGCAAATCCTAAGACCTAGGTGCGATGCAAGAATCTTGGTTACTTTTAATTAAATGTTTATTCTAGGTGTGTCCTTCCTCTTAACTATTTTGGAACTAGTCTCTAGAGTAGGTTGTGAGAAAGAGGCCAAGGGGAAGCAAGCAAAGGCTTGATTAACGATACCTCCCCTCAGGTACTAACCACCCAGTGCCTCCGACGCTGCAGAGACTGTGGCTCTAACGACTGCAAGGTCACTGTGTTAACCACTAAAGAGGTGCTAGGCTCCTCAAGCTAGATGAGAAAGGTTGTCCTATTATCTCTATCAACCAAGCTTATGCTTGGAGGTAAGTTATTAGATGCAAGACTAGTCCTAGAATGAGATGCAAGGATTATGAGTGCTTCTTGAATTAAGATTGTTTAATGTTCTTTAAGTACTTAGTGTTGATTATCTTATAACAATAGTACTTATCAATGAATCAGGAAACAAATCTTAAGACAAGACAAAGTGCTCAACGATATAAGTGCCAACAAGATACAAAAGATATCCACAACAAATGATTGCTCAATTACAAGAAATATGCTCTCCACAACAACTCACCAATAAAGAGTTCACAATTAGACATCTTCTTAAAGCATGAACTATAAATGACAATTAGAGCACTACTTAGAACAATCAACCAGTGATTCTCAATACAAGATGCCAATCAATTAGAAATCTTCCAAGATAGTTCAACAAGATAGATGTCAATATTACTCAACACCAATTATCCAAGATATGTTTGATTAGACTACAAGCTATTAAGTAAAGAACACTTAGAGTTTTAATGCCAATAAGAATGACAATATAAGAGCACTATTCACCAAGGTTCTTATGTCAATTAGAATGATGAAAACAATTATACTTCAAAGACAAGTAACGTGACTTAAATCATCCAACGCAATACCAGCATCTAATGAACTCTTAGATTATCTCACTTAGGCAACCAAGATCATTAGACTATTTGTTTTAGAGAGTGAGTTTTTAGATGTCAATGATGAACTATATAGCTTATGAACTCACAAGGAAAACACAATCTTAGCTTAATGTTCTTCACAATAGCACATAAACCATGAAATAAACCTTTTCGCCCTTAGCTATTAGACCAATGAAAGATAGATGACTTATGTTAGATATTCAATGAGAGAGATAAACCACTTTAGAACCTCCTAGATGCAAAATGCAAGATGCATATGCTTGCCAAATATGAGAAATGTGAACCCAAGTGTCAAACCAAGTTTGTCGATATGAAATTATGAATTGATTCGCCCTTTTATGATGCAAATGCCACTGTTATATCAGACTTCTTATGCACAGATGACAGTCACTAAAACTCATAGATTCATGCCAAATTATGATTGTCCAACTTATGCAATTTATTCCTTGATGTGTCCAGCCACTTATGAATTGATTTTAGACCAATTTAGAGTGTCTTTTACCACTGTTAAGAAGATATTAGACTGCTGTTGCAAACAGTGAGGAAAAATGAGGGTTAGAGGTCAAACCCTTAGCCCCTAGGCCTTTAAGTTACTTGCCCAATTTGCACAAATTTTTTTCAATGGCTATGGCACCTAAAAACACCAAAAATTATGCACAATACTTCTGCAAAACGCACCAAGAATCAGTCCCAAAATAAAATTCTTACCACAGAGATCAAGAGAGGACAATAGAGGCAAGGCTAGGGTAATGCTAGGCCCTAGAGGGCTAGCGTTAAGCTCAAAAAAGGGGAATCAAAGGGGAGAGGCCAAATGGAGGCCTACGTTAAGGTAAGCAGAGCCCACAAGGGCTGCTGCAAGGGTGAGGGGCCTGGGAGAGGCCACAGCAAGGCAGACGGAGGGGAGAAATGGGCATCCGAAGGCAAGGACAGTAGGTTGAGAGGGGAAAATGAGGACGGAGGGCTGGGAGGAGAAGGCAGAGGCCTTTAAGGCTCGCGGCCAGGCCTAAAAGGCCAATGACGCCCACGGCAAGGGCTAGGGAGGTAGGTCGTGGCCTCTAGGAGCCTGCGGCTAGGCCTTAAGGCCTTGAAAAGCCCATAGCCAGGGAGAGAAAGGGTTGACAACTAGGTTTATAGGGAAAACAAGGGCCACGCTAAGACTAGAGAGGAAGATACTAGGCCTATAGGCCCTAAAAAAAATTACAAACCCTCACCAAAATGAAATTTGCTTCAGATTTTCAGTGTTTTCCCAAAACTCACTGATGTTGGCCCTGCAAAAATTTTAGAGACTAGATCTTACCCTCAAGGGCCTAGATCTAGCTCCAACCCAGCAAATTTTCTTGAATATCACCTGCACAAATGAAAATACAAGTGCCCAAAACCCCAATATATACAAAATTTGAAAAATAAGCCCCAAACCCCAGTTAGCTGCAAACAAGGGTTAGAAAATTATTCTACAAAAATTACTTACAAAATTGATTTACAAATATATACAAATTATACAATTCTTGAAAGAGTTTTTGGAAGAATAATTTTTATGATATTTGACAATGGCTTGATGTATTTCGAAAGATAGATATTAACCACAGCCTTAGCGAAGTGAGAAAATCACATAAATACCCGAGATCCAAACAAGGTCAGCTTATGCCCACAGTTTGTGAACTTGGAGCCCAAGGGCTGGGGAACCTGCAAACTCTATATATATTTCTCAAGAAAAATCGTTAGATCATACAATGAATCAGATCACCTAAGATAAGCCCAAAACTTACCAATAGAATGTTCCTATCATCTACAAATGAAATAACAATTCATATAATATTGAAACACAATATAGGAAATCACATACCACAGATCAATGAGACAAAGACACCATGAACTGTACCCCAAAGTATTTTATTATGAGATTCAAATATTCCCAGCAGAACAATGGCTGCACACCAGCATTTACAAAATTACATTAGACCAAAGATAGAGAATAGAAGCAAAATGCTTTCTATTTATAGAGAAATCCCTCCAAGTGGAAAATAAGGGTTAGTTGGCTTGGTCCCTACCAAAATAATCTCAACCATTGATAAATTTTTTATCAACTTTTAATCTCTACTATCGAAAATACTTATTTTTGAGGAATTTTCAAATTTCTCATTAAAACCATTTTTTATTAGTTCAAAAATAATTATTTTGAACTAATTTCCTCAAAAATTTGACTTTGACTTAACCACCAAGGTCCAAGATCCAAATTTTCTTGAAATTTTGACCTCCAAAACTTAACTTCTTTTAGACCAGCGAATTTTTCCTACTTGAAGAAATTAATTTCTCTAACATTTTAATTTTGACTCTAAATTAATTAATTTTCTGGCTTAGAATTTAATTTTACTTTTGCCAGAAAAATTAATTAATTGACTCATGAGGGGATTAATTATTTTTCCACCCTAAAATATTTTAGCCACGGTGTCTAAGTATGAGAGACCATGCACTAAAAATACTTTTTACATAAGATTTTACAAATTCAACCCTCAAAGGGGGAATACCCGTTCGTTATAGACCCTCATAATATTTACCCAATTTTGCGATACAATATGATCTAGTAGACCAAGTGATTTGTAATAAAATAATTTAGTCAATTAGCTTAAATTATTCCCAAATCACTTTTACAATAGACTCGACTAAAACGCTAGAACTCACCTAAGACTTCGACGATAAATTTCACCCTAGCTTTGGGGTTGAGGTTCGAGGGAAAAACTTTGTCGATCATCCGTGTTTAGAAACACAGATAATCAATGAGACGAAAAACCTCATAGGATAAAATTCGTCGCCAAAATCATAGGCTTACCTAGGTTGTTACAAAATTAAATGATTGTACTAGCATCATTTATATTATAAATTTGCAGAATGGGTTTACAACAACATGACAAACTATTGGTTGATGATTTTGAGCTTTGAAAAAAAAATCTTCAAGCTTCTAGATCATGCTTCCTTGGAATGTTGAAAAAAATTGGGTGCAACATTTGGCTCCATATGGGGATGCATTGCTTCAATAGATCAATGTGAGAATCTAAAATCTTGTATCCAATAAAAATGAAGTCTATCAAATAGATATCCATTCAAAATTGAAATCATCATGCATACATAGAGTATCTGCTGGAATAGAAAAAATCTACTCTAACAAACTAAAATGAAAAAACATATAACTTCAAATGTATAAAATAGAAACAACTAATGACATGAATGAAAAGGAGTAGGGTTAGAGATACTATACAAAAGATGCCCCATGACATCAGATTTCATCTGTGTGGCACAATCTGGAACATTTGCTTGCTAACATGTAGATCAATGGGTTGTTTATCACATGTCCCTTGCTGAAACTTTATCATTTTTTGTTGATGTAAATGTTCATCACTGTGCTGCATATTTCTGTCAAATTGAATCCTTCTTCTTTTTCTGCTTGGAAGATGGGACGGGACAAGAGATGAAGAGAAGTGATAAACTGATTGGATGAATTCTGCCTCAAAATGCAGTCCTGTGGCTTAATTTCTTCACCATTTTTTGGTCTCTTCAGATACTCAACATGGTATCTTCCTTCGGCTTCCCTGTATAATCTGACCATACCACCTATTGTTGCTAGAATAGTGGCATTTGAAAGATCCATCTAAATAGACCCACCCAAGTCGGCTGCAAACTTCCTGGATAGGAGCATTCCCCATACATCTGGCACATCAATAATAGTTATATCCATGGTGATGATTTTGTATGGATAGTTAGCTAAGGAGACCTATAAATCTTTGACCACACCAAGGACTTCAACCTTTCTAGAATCCATCAAGCAAATGTTATGGTAAGGCCTAGAAATTCTCAAGTTCAACTGATCCATAACCTTTTTAGTCATAACATTTGTTGAAGCACCAGAATCAAGCATGCAATTATGAAGCAGACGATCATTAATATCCAAAGTTAGGAGAAAGGTTGATGATTCTCATTAGTCATGTAGCAATTTAAATTCTTTAACTTAATTTCTTCATCCTTTGGATTATTATCAATCTTGTCCTGTTGAACTATACACAAAGCTTTAAAGAATGATGCCCTCTGAGATGGAATTTTCAGAAGTTCGAGCACTAGGACAGACATCTTAATGTTATTAATCCATGCGACCCAATCCACTTTCAATCCTGACTCATATCTTTCAGACACAACCTGCTTATTTTGACTTTGTTCTTTACTTTTTCTCTGATAAGTATAACCCTTACTTTTAGCAATTTTCAGGATTTGTTCTTGAGATGGATTTTCACCATACATCTGTGTGATAGGATCTTTTTCATCATTGAAATTATTGATGGTGAAGGATGAAGAAATCATGTATGTGCAATGGCTTTCCTTGGAAGAACTTTGATCAACATTATTTATTTGTTCATTTGCTCCTTCATCTAAGATTTTCCCAGCAAGGGAACATGCACTTTCGTCATGGAAACTTTCACATGGTCTGCAAATTGGTAAAGGTTGATCAACAATGTTGGCAGACTCAAGTGGAATAGGAGGTCTCTAATCATTAGGAGGATTCCTTTTCGGCCATGGATTATTGTTTCCTCTGTTGTTATTATTATTCCTAGGCTGCATATTCTGGGCTTGATTTCTTTCCATCTAAACCAACCTAGACTGCATGGCACTCATTTCTCGAGCATAATCAACTCTCATTTCCTTAACCATTTGAGTTAATTCTTTAATCAGATCATGCTCTACCTCCTTAATTTCTTTTCCTTTAGATTTAACTGGACCTCTTTCAAAACCAGGAACCTCTGACTTTCCCGAAGCTTATCCTTTTCTAATTCTTCAACAACTAAAGTAGCAGGCTTGGCACGTCTAATCTCATATTGAGTGTCAACATTAAATGCTTTAAGATATTGCTCTAACACTGTTTTGTTAGGTGGCTTGTAATCCTGAGTCATATCTTTAAGAAGACCATTAAATCTTTGGTTGAACTCCTCAACTGTTTCATTTTCTCTTTTCTTGATGGAGTTAAGTTCTTTAACCAAATATTTTCCCTCTCTCTTATCCCCAAATTTATCTTTGAATGCATCAGTAAGGGCTCGCAAAGAGTCAAAAGAATTATTCGACTTGTCATGAAACCAATCCAATGCGACCTCTTCTAATGTAAGGACAAACAACTTCATTTTAACATCCTCATGATTGTATGCAGTCGCATGAGCATATCTTTGTATAAAAGTGTTAAACTTTTTTATGTGAGCTTCAGCACTGATTGCATTATTCCCCTGGAATGTCGGAAGCTTGTTTATGGTTGAATCATCTGGAATATCATGCAGATATCCTTGAATGTTGGCAAAGATGCAAGGACTATAATAATACAAGGATCCTTGATTGGCGGGATTAAGAAAAAGCAAGTGGATATCAGGGAGGGCTTCCTATCCGAGAAAGATTAAATGCTTTCTAGAATGTAATTTGTTTAACTGAGCTCTTAGAGCCTTTTCAGGATCAGGAGCGGGGTTAACCAAGCTACTAGGATTTCTTCTAGAGTAAGCTCTTGTATATGGATGAATAAGTGGAGTCGCCACCCAAACAGGAAACCAACTGGAACATCTAAGTGTTAAAGGTGTGGATAAACAAAATTAAAGGATTAGTGAGGTGACAAAAGATAAAGTGATGAAAACATGAAGAGTTATCAATGACACTAGAAAATGTGGTGTTGTCGGCTCAAATGAAGGATTGAAAGATTGAGAAAATGATGTGAAAGAGAAAATGTCGTGAAAAACAAGGATCAAAAAATTGGTCCCCGACAATGGCGCCAAAAAATGTTGTCGCTCAGATTGTACAAGCACGGTGGGGCAATGACTCAGGTCGAGGGTTGTCACTCTGATCCCAACAAGTCTAGGTGACATAATTGAATGGCCTAGCCACTTGGTTGATTTAGCAAGATTTATAGATTAGATTAAATTTAGACGCAACACCGGTGCCTTATGGAGTCAATTTCTTGTTTTATACCGATTAGAGACCAAGTAACTGGATGAACAACCACCGCTTGAATGAATGACTATCCAATATATTATGAAAATCCTAAGACCTAGGTGCGATGCAAGAATCTTGGTTACTTTTCATTAAATTCCTATTCTAGGTGTGTCATTCCTCTTAACTATTTTGACACTAGTCTGTAGAGTAGGTTGTGAGAAAGAGGCCAAGGGGAAGTAAGCAAAGGCTTGATTAACGATACCTCCCCTCAAGTACTAACCACCCGGTGCCTCCAGCACTACAGAGACTGTGGCTCTGACGACTGCAAGGTCACCATGTTAACCACTAAAGAGGTGTTAAGCTCCTCAAGCTATATGAGAAAGGTTGTCCTATTATCTCCATCAACGAAGCTTATGCTTGGAGGTAAGTTATTAGATGCAAGACTAGTCCTATATTGAGATGCAAAGATTATTAGTGTTTCTTAAATTAAGATTGTTTAATGTTCTATAAGTACTTAGTGTTGATTATCTTATAACAATAGTAATTATTAATGAATCAAGAAACAAATCTTAGGACAAGACAAAGTGCTCAACGATATAAGTGCCAACAAGATATAAAATATATCCACAACAAGCAATTGCTCAATTACAAGAAAGATGCTCTCCATAATGACTCACCAATAAAGAGTTCACAATTAGATATCTACTTAAAGCATGAACTATAAATAACAATTAGAGCACAACTTAGAACAATTAGCCAATGATTCTCAATACAAGATGCCAATCAATTAGAAATCTTCCAAGATAGTTCAACAAGATAGATGCCAATATTACTCAACACCAATTATCCAAGAGATGTTCGATTAGATTAGAAGCCTTCAAGTAAAGAACACTTAGAATTTTAATGCCAATAAGAATGACAATATGAGAGCACTATTCACCAAGGTTCTTATGTCAATTAGAATGATGAAAACAATTATACTTCAAAGACAAGTAATGTGACTTAAATCATCCAACACAATACCAGCATCCAATGAACTCTTAGATTATCTCACTTAGGCAACCAAGATCATTAGATTATGTGCTTTAGAGAGTGAGTTTATTAGATGTGAATTATGAACTTTATAGCTTATGAACTCACAAGGAAAACACAATGTTAGCTTAATGTTCTTCACAATAGCACATAAACCATGAAATAAACCTTTTTGCCCTTAGCTACTAGAACAAAAAAAAGATAGATGACTTATGTTAGATATTCAATGAACCATAATTGATTTTATAACAGCAAAGAGATAAACCACTTTAGAGCCTCCTAGATGCAAAATGCAAGATGCATATGCTTGCCAAATATGAGAAATATGAACCCAAGTGTCAAACCAAGTTTGCCGATATGAAATTATGAATTGATTAGCCCTTTTATGATGCAAATACCACTGTTATATCAGACTTCTTATGCAGAGATGACAGTCACCAAAACTCATAGATTCATGCCAAATTATGATTGCCCAACTTATGCAATTTATTCCTTGATGTGTCCAACAACTTACGAATTGATTTTAGACCAATTTTGGGTGCCTTTTACCACTTTTAAGAAGATATTAGACTGTTGTAGCAAACAGTGAGGAAAAAAGAGCGTTAGAGCTCAACCCTTAGGTCCTAGGCCTTGAATTTACTTGCCCAATTTGCACAATTTTTTTCCAATTGCTATGGCACCTGAAAACACAAAAAATTATGCCCTATACTTTTGCAAAACGCACCAAGAATCAAACCCAAAATCAAATTCTTACCACAGAGATCAAGAGAGGACAATAGAGGCAAATCTAGGGGAACACTAGGCCCTAGAGAGCTAGCGTTAGGCTCAAGGAAGGGGAAGTGAAGGGGAGAGGCCAAATGGAGGCCTACGCTAAGGTAAGAAGAGCCCACAAGGGCTGCTGCAAGGCTAAGAGGCCTTCGAGAGTCCACGGCAAGGCAGACGAAGGCGAGAAATGGGCAGCCGAGGGAAAGGAGGGTAGGCCTAGACAGGAAAAGGAGGGCAGAGGGCTGGGAGGAGAAGGCAAAGGCCTTTAAGGCCCGCAGCCAGACCTAAAAGGGCCAATGAAGCCCACAGAAAGGGCTAGGGAGGCAGGACGAGGCCTCTAGGGGCCTACGGCTAGGCCTTAAGGCCTTGAAAAGCCTACAGCCAAGGAGAAAAAGGTTTGATAGATAGGTTTATAGGGAAAACAAGGGCCACACTAGGGCTAGAGAGGAAGACACTAGGCCTAGAGGCCCTAAAAGAATTTACAAACCCTTGCCAAAATGAAATTTGCTTAAGATCTTCAGTATTTGCCCAAAACTCACTGATGTTGGCCCTGCAAAAATTTTAGAGACTAGATCTTACCCTCAAGGGCCTAGATCTAGCTCCAACCCAACAAATTTTCTTGAATAGCACTTGCACAAATGAAAATACAAGTAACCAAAACCCCAATATATACAAAATTTGAAAAATAAACCCCAAACCCCAGTTCGCTACAAACAAGGGTTAGAAAATTATTCTACAAAAATTATTTACAAAATTAATTTCCGAATATATACAAATTATAAAATGCTTGAAAGAGTTTTTGGAAGAATAATTTTTATGGTATTTGACAATGGATTGATGTATTTCAAAAGATAGATATTAACCACAACCTTAGCGAAGTGAGAAAATCACATAAAATAACCGAGATCCAAACAAGGTCAGCCTATGCCCAGAGCCTGTGAACTTGGAGCCCATGGGTTGGGAAACCTACAAACTCTATATATATTTCTCAAAATTAATCATTAGATCATAGAATGAATCGGATCACCTAAGATAAGCCCAAAACTTATCAATAAAATGTTCCTATCATCTACAAATGAAATAACAATCCATATAATATTGAAGCACAATATAGAAAAGTACATACCACAGATCGATGAGACAAAGACACCATGAATTGTACCCCAAAGTCTTTTATTATGAGATTCAAACGTTCCCAACGAAACAGTGGCTTCACACCAGGGTTTGCAAAATTACATCAGACCAAAGATATAGAATAGAAGCAAAATGCCTTCTATTTATAGATAAATCTCTCCAAGTGGAAAATAACGGCTAGTTGGCTTGATCCCTATCAAAATAATCTCGACTATTGATAAATATTTGATCAACTTTTAATCTCTGTCATCGAAAATACTTATTTTTGAGGAATTTTCGAATTTCTCATTAAAACCATTTTTTATTAGTTCAAAAATAATTATTTTGAACTAATTTCCTCAAAAATTTGACTTTGACTTAACCACCAAGGTCCAAGGGTCCAAATTTTCTTGAAATTTCCAATATTCCCTTGGTGGGGGACCTCCAAAAATTAACTTCTTTTAGACCCACGAATTTTTCCACTTGGAGAAATTAATTTCTCTAACATTTTAATTTTGACTCTAAATTAATTAATTTTTTGGCTTAAGATTTAATTTTATTTTCGCAAGAAAAATTAATTAATTGACTCATGAGGGGTTAATTATTTTTCCACCCTCAAATTTTTTAGCCATGGTGTCTAAGTATGAAGGACCATGCACTAAAAATATTTTTTACATAAGATTTTACAAATTCAACCCTCAAAATTGGAATACTCGTTCGTTATAGACCCTCATAATATTTACCCAATTCTGTGACACAATATGATCTAGTAGACCAAGTGATTTGTAATAAAATAATTTAGTCAATTAGCTTAAATTATTCTCAAATCACTTTTACAATAGACTTTAAAACACTAAGACTCACCTAAGACTTCAACGATAAATTCCACCCTAGCTTTGGGGTTGAGGCTTGAGGGAAAAACTTTGTCGATCATCCATGTTTAGAAACACAAATAATTAGTGAGACGAAAAACCTCCTAGAATGAAATTCGTCACCAAAATCATAGCCTTACCTAAGTTGTTACATAATTAAATGGTCGTACTAGCATCATTTACATTACAAATTTACAGAATGGGTTTACAATGACATGACAAATTGTTGGCTAATGATTCTGAGCTTTGAAAAAAAAATCTTCAAGCTTCTCGATCCTGCTTCCTTGGAATGTTGAAAAAAAATGGGTGCAACAAGTCTTAACAAAAGAGGTTGTAATATATGATTGAAAATGGAAATGGCAAAAGTGATATGGAAAAGAAAGAAATGGAAGAAGAGAAGAGCAAGGAAATGGAATGACATGCAACCAACACCTATCAACCTATTGGGTTTGTTACCCACCATTTTGTGGGTGATATCCCTAGGAGAAAAAATTCTCCGAGATGGTCCTCTATTGGGGCTTGCAGCCACCAACTAGCTCGTTGTACCATTTCTCCACCACCTAAGCCAGCCATGTGGTCCCTCACCCATCTGCCATGATCGTATGTTTGAAGGTGGACCTTCCGAACCTAAAGGTATGCCTTGTCATTTGGTAATTGAGTATGTAGTTTGTTAATCATTGACACTTTTGGGTATGGATTAATGGGCAGATTCAGCGAAAAGAATGGGCTAGGTCTGTGTTCTTGTCCACTATACCTCTTTTTGGATGTCAACCTTGGACCCTAGTCCCGTGGGATCTCTTTTACTGACCCTTGGGCTTTAGGGATGGTATTACATGGGAAACCCCGATTTTGGTTGTGTGGTTCCACTCCCTCATCCATATATATTACTCCCCTTCCACTCATTATAACCCATTCATCATTTCTCCCACCTGGGTCCACATAGTGTTAGCTTTCCCCTTCCCCTTAACCACACCTTGGGTCGGGCCTAGAATGATGTCCCGGAGGTTGATGCAGCTGAAAAGAAAAGTAAAACCATAATTGGCCACATTCAACAGGAAAATGTACAACAAAATGCAAAAAATGGTTGGGAAAAACACATTTAGCACATGGGCAAAAGCCAATACATAAGCTCCACCCCATCATCATGGCCATCACACTAGTTCCTACAGGCCCTAGATGAGCCTCCTTTATCATTTAGGAACCCATGATTGTCCCAACCCCTAGTGGGCAATGAACCGCCCTACCTTAAAGGGGTATCCACTATTGTATCTCACACATCATGCCCTTACCCCTTGAGCTTCGAGCAGTTAATTAAAGAAAAATAATAAAAAGCAAAAGCCATATAAAGAAGGGTGAAAAAATCAAGGTCGAGGCATCTCATGTACCACGATTGCTCCATCTTATACATTATATACCCAAGTGTGGGCTTCCCTTTTACTAATTACCCTTGAACCCCAACATGTGGCCCAGGGCTACCACTTTTCATTCCCTATTCCATTCATCTCTTTATCATATGCCAACCCCTTTTGAAGGATGTACCTTGGACATATTATCCCCTTTAGAATTAGAAACCACCTAATAGAATACTTGGTTAACCCCATTTGGAGCTTGGAGACATTAGCACATGCCAACACCCACTATGGAAGGGCATGCCATTGTGAAGTCCCCACCTGTTGTCCATGGTCTGTAAGCTCTTTTACTCTATTTCCTTGATGACTTGTTGTACTAGAAGGCTAGGAGACACATTGGATCTTATGCAGGATTGCAGATGGTCCCCATCTTGGGTTTGGTCTCCCTATACAGGGTCCTAACCCTCCAGAGGGATACATTGTGAAAAGTTCTAAATTAAAATTCTACTGCAGCAACTGATTTATTTCACCTACTTATTCTTCAAAGTCATTTACAAAATGTAATATCCCCTATCAGAGATATCCCTCAAGCACAAGCAAACTCCAACCAGAGAAATAACAGTAGTGCAACATACAATAACGCATACAATGAATATAAGCAAATACTCGAGAAATGCAGAGAGAAATGCTAAGCCATTTTATTATACTAATTAATGGAAAGAGTACAAGAGGTGATCAGAAAGATAGCACCTCAACTTGCACAAGGCAAGTGAAGAAATACACTTAGAATGGTAAGGAAATGGCCTTTCTCTGAACTGCGTCCAAACTGCCGAAGCACTGTTGTGCTACTGCTACTGCTGGAATCAAATGAGGATTTGGGGTTGTTCCCCTCCTTAGAAAATGCTGAAACTCGGGAATCAGCCTCTGCTCAATAAACCCAGAAAAGCCCAGAAATCTTTCCTAAAATAGCTGACCCCCGAAAATCACCCCCTTGGGGATCTACGCAATCCCTCAAGGCTCTACGCTGCTCTTGAAGTGAATCCTCCAAAACTCTGCCAAAATCCTCCAATATGCGAGGGCTGATCCCTTGCTTAATCTCCAAGCTCAAATCCTCCACAAAACCCCAATCTGGAGCTCCTACCAAAAGGAACTACGTCCTCCCCTCTTGAGACTGCGCAGTCATCAAAATGCCTAGCTCCTCTTCAACTCCAGAAATCGCTCCTCCTGCAAAATACTGCTAAAACTACCTTGCCCGAGCAGGCACTCGAAGTCCCCTGGGGCTAAGGGTGAGATCTCCGAACGGAGACACTCAATGCACTAAACAATGCTGCAGACAGGCTAAACAGCCAGCGTGCTCTAAGTCGGAGTGACTAGCTCAAATGCAACATAATTGAATGATCAAAATGAGGAGGCTCCTCTCTCCTTTATAGCATTGGCCTCTCTCAAAACCCTAAGGCCCACCTCCTCCAATGTAGCCTCCCTCTTGCCACGTGTTCCTTCTCCATCTACGCAATCCCTCCAAGTGTCTACTTGGGCCCCTTCTCTACGTGGTCCTTGGGCCCCCTTGGCTCCCCTTTTAAGTTATAACGTTGTGCTACTAGGGAGTGAATTTATTCATAAAGTGAGTTATGTCCCCCCTTTCCTCACCTTTTTATTTATAACTAACTATAGAAGGCAAAATTGAGCAAAATCGAATATTCCAATTAGCCATGGCTAATTAGGAATATTACAGTCTCCCCTGGCAAAATGTTGCTTGTCCTCAAGCAACTGAAGTGATGGATGCTACAAAATTTTCTCACTCTCCCAAGTGGCATCCTCATCTGGTAAATTCTTCCACCTCACCAAGAATTCCCGGACCGTCCTGCTCCGTAGCTGCCTCTCCCTGGTATCAATAATAGCCTCTGGCTGCAACACCAAATGCCCCTCATCATCCGTGGGTGGTAGCTCATCTGTCACTGTCACCTGCTGCCCCAATGCCTTCTTCAGGCATGATACATGAAAAACGTTATGAATCTTGCTGCCTTGGGGCAGCTCCAATTCATATGCAACCTGTCCAATCCTGCGTATCACCCTGTATGGCCCATAAAAGCGGGGCTTGAGCTTATCAGCTCCCTTCTGCTTTAGTGACGACTGTCGGTATGGCTGTAATCGTAGGTAGACCAAGTCCCCTACCTCAAACTGTCTCTCCACCCGACCCCTGTCAGCATATAGCTTCTGTTGGTTCTGCGTTGTAGCCATATTATCCTTGAGAGCTCGGAGGATATCCTAACTCTCTTGGATCCAAATCTTGGCTCTCGGAGCCTTGCTAGCACCAAACATCACGTCAGCAAAAGATAAAGGATGATATCCATACAAAGCATAGAATGGTGACATACCAATGGACATGTGATGTGTAGTGTTGTAGCAGTACTCCCCCAAATGCAGCCACTTCAGCCATGCTCGCTGCTGCCCACTGACATAGTTACGCAAGTAGCCCTCCAGCCACTTGTTAACTATCTCCGTCTGCCCGTCCGTCTGTGGGTGATAACTGGTACTCGGTGTCAACTCCGTCCCCACCAACCGGAAAAGCTCCTGCCAAAACCCGCCCATGAAACGGCTGTCCCTGTCACTGATGATGGTCTTAGGAAGACCATGTAGCCTGAAGACCTCTCTGAAGAACAGCTCGGCCACCTATGCTGCTATGTAGTGTGCGGATATGGCGAAAAAATGTGCATACTTTGTCAGTTGATCAACGACGACAAAGATACAATCCTTGCCCTGCACCATGGGCAACCCTGTGATGAAGTCCATCGAAATACTCTCCCATTTCCCCTCCGGAATGGGAAGAGGCTGCAATAATCCTGCGGGATGGCTCATCTCCCCTTTGTTCCTCTGGCAAATATCGCACTCCCAGATATGCTGGAGTACGTCCTCCTTGAGGCCCTTCCATGAGAACCTCTCTCTAATGGCCCTGTAGGTTTTGGTAAACCCCTGATGGCCAACCAATAGTGAATCATGTGATGCCTGAAGCAATGTTGCAGGAAGCGTCCCCCCCCCCCCCCCGGTTCCAAGGCCTGAAGCGCGTCCCGTGCGGATGCGTCCAGGAAGCGTCCCCGGAAGCGCGCTTCTGCCTGTTTTGGATGCTTCCTGGAAATTTCGGAAGCTTTCCTCCGAAGCGCGCTTCCGAATCTCCGAAGCGCGCTTCGTACGACGCTTCGGCAGTACGAAGCGTGGCGCTTCGGAGGGCGAAGCGTATGCTTCCCGTACGCTTCTGTACGATTCCGGAAAAGCGTCGCGCTGTTTAGAAAATCGTTTTTTTTTTTCAAATTTTTTTTAAATTTTAGGTGAGTTTGCTTGTTGGGGGTGGGTCCACCTTGGGTTAGGGTGAGGAATGAAGGCAAAAAAAATATAAATATAGCAGATGCTCCCTCATGGTAATGTTAAATTCTTAAAGTAAAAGTGACATTCTCCTTTATTTTTCATTTTCATCCTTTTACTAAAAATTTTTGCATTACCATGAAATGACTCAGGATGTTTGAGAGTGGTTCCAGCCTCATTGGACTTCATATGGAGAAAATAGAATTTCATATCCTATTCAAAATTCAGCAGAATTAACAGTTTTCAGGAATTCATGATCAATGGGATTGTAGCATTTCATTAGATTATATCAAGTATGAAGGTATGCGATTAGCATTTAATCAAGAGCACCAAGCCCTATATGTACCCTAGTGTTGGTGGTCTTAATTGTTGAACTCCTTTGTCACGCGACACGCCCTTAGCAAAAATTTACCTTTCAATCAAGTCAAAATCATCGATCAAGCATGTTAAGCTTTTTCTACCATATTTTAAGTCTTGAATTAGGTAGTTTAATCAAAATTGGGCAATGTTAACTAATATCCCTAGACAATCAAGGTAGAGGCAAAGGCTAGACAAGAGGAGAAGAATCTAGATTCTAGATGGTTGATGCATCTAAATGGTTGATGCTCGAATAAATAATCATTAATGTACAATGGATGTTATATCTATCTTGATTTATGCAAAAATATGCATGTTTTCATGTCTTGTACAACTAATTTGGTATTTGGGATGTTTGTTTTGAGTATAAATGCAAAAAAATATAAAAAATATATATATATAGTAGACGCTTCGCTTCCTAGATTTTTGGAAAATGACGCTTCCACGTCCCCGCTTCCAAAAAACATCCCCGCTTCGTGCAACATTGGCCTGAAGTATCTTCTTCTTGAGCTAAGATCCCTCAGTCAAGAAGATCTGGTCCCTATAGTAGATGATCTCATCGATTACCCTGTACCTGTCATCCGCCACCTGCCCATCCAAAACCTCACATGCAAATTTGTCCTTGGAGTACTCTACTAAGAGTCGAGCCCTCCAGTCTGTGTCCAAGCTCATAAGAGACAACGTGGCTAGTCTACGTGAAAGGGCATTTACTACCACGTTGTTCTTACCCTTGACATACTCAATGTCAAAGTCATACGCTTGGATCTTACTGATCCACTTCTGCTGCCTCTCCTGTAGCTGTTTCTGCTCCAAAAAGAACCTGAGGCTGTTGTGATCAGTCCTCACCCTGAACCTGTTACCCACTAAATACTGCCGGAATTTGGCCAATGCATGCATAATGGCTAGCATCTCCTTGTCGTATATAGAATACAACCTCTCATGCGAAAGGAGCTTCTGGCTCTCAAAGGATATAGGGTGACCTCCCTACATCAACACTGCGTCGATCCCCTCCCGATGCATCACACTCCAAAACAACTGGCTGCAAAAAATCCGGCAATACAAGCACTGGGCAGCTGCTCATAACCTCCTTGAGCCTGTGAAAGGCTCGCTGCGCTGTATCCGACCAACTGAATGCCCCATTCCTTGTCAGATTTGTTAGGGGTGCAGCAAGCTGTGAGAAACTCTTGACGAACTTCCGGTAGTAAGTACAAATGTCAATGAATCCCCGGAGTTCTGTCACGTTCCTCGGCTCCGGCCAATCTCTGATGGCCCTGATCTTCTCCTCATGGACTCTCACTCCATCCACCCCTATGATGTGTTCCAAGTACAACATCTTCGTCAACCCAAACTCACACTTGGAGAGCTTGGCATAGAACTACTGCTCCTCCAAGATGCGCAACATTGTCCCAATGTGCTGGAGATGCTCCTCCCAAGTCCTGTTGTAAATGAGAATATCATCAAAGAACACCAACACAAACTTCCTTAAGTGACTACAGAAGATGTGATTCATGCAGGACTAGAATGTAGCTAGGGCGTTGATTAGCCCGAAGGGCATCACCAAAAACTCAAAGTGCCCATAGTGACACCTGAAGGCAGTCTTGGGAATGCCCTGCTCCCTCACGCAAATCTGATGGTACCCAGATCTCAAATCAATCTTTGAGAAGAACCGTGCTCCTCTCAACTCATCCATCAACTCATCGATCCTAGGTATGGGGTACCTGTTCTTCAGGGTCTTCTTGTTCAGGGCCCTGTAGTCAATGCACATCCTCAATGTACCGTCCTTCTTCTTCACCAACACCACAGAAGAAGCAAAAGGACTCGTGCTCGGCCGAATGTGCCCAAGAGCCAGCAACTCCTGAATGGCCCACTCAATCTCATCCCAATAGGCCTTGGGATGCCTATAGGGGGTAGTAATCACTGCCTGTATGCCCTGCTCAAGCTCAATGGTGTGCTCAAACCCCCGGTCCGGTGGCTGTCCCGGCGGAATCTCCCCAAACACTGTGGCATACTGGTCAAGGATGGACTGTATCTCTGGGTGCACCATCTGCCTTGTGGTCCCTGCCTCTGATGCACGCAGCTCCACTGCCCACTCTACGTCTCCCTTCCGGAAGATTGCCTCCATCTAATGAGCCGATACAATCTAAGGCAGATATGTGTGCTGTCCCCGTATCTGCTCATGCCTCCATGTCTTCTCATCATCCCACTCCATCTCTAGGGCCTTCCAATCTGTCGTGACCTTCCCTAGAGTGATAAGCCACTGAACACCTAGTATCATGTTGGTGTCCGGAATATCGACCATGAAAAAGTGGTCAGTCAGTGTGTAGGTGCCCATCGTCACTGATAACTCTGGAACATAATGAGCACACACCATGGTCTGATCTCCTGGGACCAAAAATGAAAAGCCATCGAAGCTCTCTGTCTGTATACCTCTCTGCTCAACCATCTGTGCATCGATGAAGTTGTGGGTTGCCCCACTGTCAACCAAAACTGATACTCGCTGGCCACGTACTGTCCCCCGTACGCGCAACGTCAAATACTTGGGAACTGTTCGCAATGTTGCAAGGGCCCCTCCGGTGGGTGCAAAAGCGGCACCACCTGCTGCTGGTGGTGGAGGTGGCAAAGGATCCTGCGCAGCATGACTATCTCCTGCCTCCACATCATCCTCCTCATCCTCTTCCCCACTGCTCTTGGAGAAGACCTCAATAAAATGTGCTTTGCCAGCAACACATCTATGTCCCGGTGCCCACGGCTCCTGACAGGTAAAGCACAACCGCTTCTTCTTCAGCTCCCCCCTGGCATCATCATCAATCTGTGCTCGTCCTGGATTCCCCTTTGGAGGTGGAATCCTCACATCCTTCCCCTTAGGCTGGAAAGCCTGTCGCTGGGGGTAAGATGTCCGGGTCTTGGGTAAGGCATCCTGTAAGTCCCGAGTCCTGCTAATAGCATCCTAGAGTGTGGCTGGTCTAGTGGATCTGACTAGACCCCGAAGTGGCTCTACTAACCCCTCAACAAACATGTAGATCCTCCGTGCCGCGGATAGATCTGGCACCATCACTGAAACCCTCAAGAAGTCTGCAATGTAGGTCTCTGGGTTCCTGGTCTGTTTGAGCCTCGTCAGCTCAACAAAGTGTTGTTCCGGATCCCTCCGGTCAAACCTCTCTATCAGTCTCCTGGTGAACTCGGCATATGTCGTCATTGTGGAGTGTCCGAGTGTAACCAACCCATGGAACCACCAGTCCTGGGCCTCACCATCCAAATGTAATGTCGCCACCTTGATGGCCTCTGTCTCCGACATCTGGTTAAGCTGGAAATAGATGTCCAGCTTCTCCACCCAAGATTTTGCCGAACTGTTTGATGAGCCATCAAACATAGGCAAGTGGAATCTACTAGCTGTGCGGTGGGTGTCTCCATCATGATAATGCCGGTATCCTCTGTGATAGTCGCAGGGTCTACTATCCCGCTGGAGCTGAATGAAGTCTCTGAATGAGAGAGCATCCCTGAACTCCTGCCCATAGGCTTGGTACTTTGCAAAATAATCGCCCATATGACCGGGCTCTACCTCCTGCTGGGCTCCGGTCCCCTTGTCTACTCCTAGGAAAGTGGACATGGTAGAACGTGTAGGGGCATGTGAGGTCATCTGCTGAGTAGTATCACGCTGAGTGGCACCCTGCTTTGGAAAATGGTGGGATGTACCCGATCCCTCACCAACCTAGAAAACCCGTGGGTTCTCACGCTGTCTAGCCTCCACCATCGTGAATCTCTGCCCCATCACCTCGATCTGCCTCGACAAATCCTGCACTGATTTGAGGAGCATGTCCGCAAATCTCTTCCCGTCATCATCTGCCATCGGATCCTCCTGCTCTACGTCCACCACAGGCTCCTCCTATTCTGTGTTCACCACAGGCTCCTCCTGTCCTGTGTCCACTACCCAAACACAGTCTCCCTCCCCGTAGGTGTTCTCCAATCTACGCTCAATATCTCTGTATTTCCTACCTCTGTAACAGATGTAGGGCTTCTCCCTCGGTGTCAAATTGCTAGCTCCACACGCTGAGCCAAATCTATGCTCTGATACCACTGTAATATCCCTTATCAGAGATATCCCTCAAACACAAGCAAACTCCAACCAAAGAAATAACAGTAGTGCAACATACAATAACGCATACATGGAATATAAGCAAATACTCGAGAAATGCAGAGAGAAATGCTAAGCCATTTTATTATACTGAGTAATGGAAAGAGTACAAGAGGTGATCAGAAAGATAGCACCTCGACTTGCACAAGGCAAGTGAAGAAATACACTCAGAATGGTAAGGAAATGGCCTCTCTCTGAACTGCGTCCAAACTGTCGGAGAACTGCTGTGCTGCTGCTACTGCTGGAATCAAATGAGGATTTGGGGTTGTTCCCCTCCTCAGAAAATGTTGAAACTCTGGAATCAGCCTTTGCTCAATAAACCCAGAAAAGCCCAAAAAGCTTTTCTAAAATAGTTGACCCCCGAAAATCACCCCCTTGGGGATCTACGCAATCCCTCAAAGCTTTGTCTACTCCTAAAGTGAATCCTCCAAAACTCTACCCAAAACTCTGCCAAAATCTTCCAATATGCTAGGGTTGATCCCTTGCTCAATCTCCAAACTCAAATCCTCCACAAAACCCCAATCCGGAGCTCCTACCAAAAGGAACTGCGTCATCCCCTCTCGAGACTGCGCAGTCATCAAAATGCTCAGCTCCTCCTCAACTCCAGAAATCGCTCCTCCTACAAAATACTGCTAAAACTACCTTGCCCGAGCAGGCACTCGAAGTATCCCGGGGCTAAGGGTGAGATCTCCGAACAAAGACACTCAATGCACTAAACAGTGCTGCAAACAGGCTAAACAGCCAGCGTGCTCTAAGTCGAAGTGACTAGCTCAAATGCAACATAATCGAATGATCAAAATGAGGCTCCTCTCTCCTTTATAGCGTTGGCCTCTCTCAAAACCCTAAGGCCCACCTCCTCCAATGTAGCCTCCCTCTTGCCACGTGTTCCTTCTCCATCTGCGCAGTCCCTCCAAGTGTCTACATGGGCCCCTTCTCTACGTGGTCCTTGGGCCCCCTTGGCTCCCCTTTTAAATTACAACGTTGTGCTACTAGGGAGTGACTTTATTCATAAAGTGAGTTATGTCCCCCCTTTCCTCACCTTTTTATTTATAACTAACTATAAAAGGCAAAATTGAGCAAAATCGAATATTCCAATTAGCCATGGCTAATTAGGAATATTACACGAAATCCCTTCAGCAAATATTAATATAAATTCTACTGCAGTTATCACATAATTACACAGAGAAAATACATGCATAAGAACCAATCACATCAACACAGTGGTTTTTGGACAATCGTCTCCGAAAAAACCCAATGCGGGAAAACCGGTGCAGCAGATGAGGGTTTTATTAATCTTCAGCAACAATTGTTTTTACAAGGAATGATTTTATAGAGAAACTGAAAGAAAACGCCTGAGACTTTCCCTTTCTGTCGTTCTGACACTTTGGAGGCCCTACCCTCACTCTTGTGTCACTCTGCGTGGTTCAGTGTGGCTTCGAGTGGCTCTGCGTCCCTCTGCGTTAGCCTGCGTGAGGGCTACATCTCTCCTCTGGACTGCGTCTCTCTCTGCGCTGTCTCTCATTGTCCCTATGTCACCTCCTCCTCAATCACAGACTGCCATTGATGCCCTCCTCTTCCTCCACCCTGCAACTCTCGCTCTGAAATCAATCTCCTTCGCTTGAGAATCGATTTTCCTTGAGATACTAAGTATCTGTCAATGTCTCCAAATGATCATCAAGTCTTCTCTTATCCATTTCCTGTTGATGAATCAACGGCCGAGATTAAGTCTCTAATCAATGGCTAAGATTAAGATAGACTTTATCCTCGTCTCTTAGAAGTTTCTCACACTTATCTTTATTAATACTCATTAATATCTTAATTTTCCTAAGTTTAGACTTAGGAACCCATTAAAAATATTAATTATTTTAATAACACCTCATCCGAGTGGAATTTCTCAGAACGATTTTTGGGTCTTGGAGATCTCATATGCCTTAGCCTCTCCTCCAAATTTCAAGGCTAAAGCACATCCGATGCTACCAAAAATCAACATACATTGGCACATGTAGGGTGTGTGTTGAGAGCCATGGGCCTCCACAACAGTAGACAACACTCCATGGATCCCCATAGATGTTCAGAGATTGCTCGAGATTCACCTATTGGACGAGGAAGATGCACTTGGTTCACCTTTTTCCATCCAGCCCCACAGTTGTACCATGCACTTGGCAGATGACCCAGGACTTGTATGCTGATGTGGCATCACTTACACCATCATATGAGCCCTTACAGATGGTCTACAGGCATCTTTGACTTACTTGGAGACCCATGAAGTCACTTGTGTGCCCTCACACCCATTGGGAGCACCACAGGTTTATTATGTGGAAAACAAGGGGCCAACCACTTGTCCATTACTTTTGGAAGTCCTATTCATCATTATGGCACTTATGGACTTCATCAGGGTTCTTAGAGAGCCCAATGATATGTATTATTGATTATTCGGCCTCTTGAGAGGCTTGTTATTTTGTTTATGAGCTAGTTTGGTGGGCTTGTCACCAAAGGATAGTTATTTGCACATTATTTTTATTTTAGGGGCTAATCTAGGCTCAAATATCTAAATCAAACTCCTTAGAGGTGTATAAATAGAAATGGTGAGACTTCATTTCTCACCATCACTTGGTTTGGACTTGTATCTCTCTTGAGATTTTCGCTATTCCTTATCGGTGGATGAAATTTTGGAGCATGGATGAATTTTGATGTAGGGATTGTCTTTTCTTATCTTGGAGCTTCTTGATTGGCAAGTTTATTGGTGGTTGGATATATTCTCTTACATGTACATACAAATTTAATGCTATTTATTATTTTACTTTGTCACATACATTGATGATGAGATTTTCACTATACTATGGCTAGTCGTTGCATGCATTTACTGCGAAACTGTGGAATTATGTTTCTATATAGCATATCTCTATATATGGGCCATGTATGTTGAACGAATTCTCCTAGGGATAATTCCATGCTTTAATTTATCTTGACAAGCCACCTTGTGAAAATTTGGAAGACCCAAATTTCTACTACGACAACTAATTAAGTTCCTTCTATTTGTTAATTACTGAACAATATTATTAATTGCATCCTACAGCGAATACCAAAGCTAATACATTGCAGCCTTCACTCATTAAAATTAAATGCAGAAACAAGAAACTGAGCAAGAAATAAATACACAACACATGACACCGTTATTTTTGGACAAATGTCCCCGAAAAAACTCAATGCGGGAAAACCAATGCCGCAGTTGAGGGTTTGTATTATTAAGCAGTAGTTTCTTAATACAATATTTGGATGCCTTGTTGGCTATCCAATACAAAGAATCTTACTGGCAGAAGATTAGTGAGAAATACCTCACACTATCACTAGAGACCTATGACTAATCCAAGCTCTAGATTGCTAACCCCACGTTGGCTCTGCATAGATACCGTTTCAGCCTACGTAGTTCTGCGTCAACCTCTCTAGGGATCTGCGTCACCTCTTCTCGGGTCTCCTGCTGTCTCAAGATTCGAACTTCGGGCCTTCTGGTCTCACACCCTGACTTCCTACACTGAAACGCGTCTCTCCTGGCCGGAATTTGAACTCCCTCTGAAGCTCTACGCTGCCTCTGCTTGGCCTCACGCTGCCCAATGTGGCCTCTATGCTGCCTCTTCTAGATCTCTCTCTGCCTCCTCTACGATATATTCTTGGATCAGGAAACTCTCCAACCGAAACTATCCTTTCCCCTCACTGCAAGAAATCACTTTGATCTTCTCTCTAGCAACTGTTGCACTGCCCTCTCTGAGAAATTTGGTCTATGACGTCTCACTCGATATGTTTTCCAAATGCCCATCAAGCCTCCTCTTATAATCTTCTCGTTGAGAACCAACGTCCCAGATTAGATTCTAATCAATTGCTTAGATCATTTTGGCTTGATCCTCGTCTTCTTCTAGATGTTTCACCCCTAGTTTGATTGATACCCTTTAATTATTTTATTTTCCTAAGTTTAGACTTAGGCACCCATTAAAAATAATTAATTATTTCAATAAAACTGTCTCCGGGTGGAATTTCCCAAAACAATTTCTAGGTATTGTGGAATATGTGTGTCCTAGTCTCCATGCAAATTTTGAGGCTAAGAGCACATCCGATGCTACCAGAAATCAACACATCTTACTTTTAAAACGAAGTATAAAAGCTTTTAAGGTCACTCTCTTTTGCCCTAATGACAAGCGAAGTTGATCTTAGAGCCTCCTTGACCTAGAAACGAACTCCATTCTCATATTCGCCTTGACTCCAATCTCCCCAAAGTATTAGGCACACGTCTACCATAAGGTGATCACTTAAAGAAATATTTTTCTTCTCCTCTCTTTCTCGATTCTAGGTCTAGCCACATTAGGGTGCCTAGGGCATCATTTTCCTGACAAACCACCCATAAAAAAACTTCGATCTCTTCGTCTCAACTGCGTTGATGTCTCTCCTAGGCGTCCTCCAAATTTGAGGAAATTCTGACGATGGGGTTGTGAGATATCCCAAGCCCTAGCCTCGAGATTGGGTTTTTCCCTAATTTTCCCTAGGCTAGTTCCTCATAGGGATCATTTTGCACCTTTGAGTGAAAATCACTTATTTGATCCCTCTCCTCCTTGTTTAGCTCAAATCTATCACTGGTTGCTAGACTCCTTCCTCTTGACCTAACTTGGGTTCACTTCGTCCCGTGTGGTCCCATACCTTTGCAAAGTCAACTCTTCAAAAACCACTTGGGAAACCAAGTTCAACAAGGATTTTAGGGTTTTGGAAGTTTCTTTACAATTCATCCTCATCCCCTTCTCCTAAAAAGCCTTACACCTTGCTTAAGAAGCAAGTAAGTACCATTCTTGAGCCTCCCCTAGGAAAGGGTCCCCAAGATCACTTCACACCCATCTTAGCTAATCTATCCTTCATAAGTGATTCTCCATATATTGGGTCTCCTCCCATTGGTGAAAGACCGTAAAGAGTAGGAAGCTTTAGTTTTGGTGATAGTGGGCTTTAGCTTCATTGTTGCTCTTGACCTAGCAAGTGCCCCTCTAGGACCCCCTACTAGTTTGAGCAATAACATTTTGGCGCCGTTGCTAGGGAGGAAGAAGGTCTACCTCCCTAGTGAATCATTGAGGAATTGATTCATTAACGACATCTACAAGCATTCCTCTGGAAACTCCATTCATTATCCAAACCTCTAGTTTAATTGAAGGTGATAACATTCCTCCTTTAACTGGGGTTGCTACAAGAAGGGGAGAACGAACTTCATCACCTGTTAGAACTACCCTTCTCCCTGAATTTGAAAAAGTTAGTGATCCTTCCCCAAATATGGCATCTAGTTCTAACACTGACCCAAAACAAGACCAACCCAAGATGAGCAAAAGTGAAAGACAACTTGATTAGTGTTTTTGCCCCTTTGAAATTGAGTGATAATCCCAAACCATTACCTAAAAAGTATAACCGATGGTTACCCAAGTTCAAAGGGGATGCTACTTGGACTGCCCGTGACCTTGTTGAGGAATTCAATTGGTAGATGTCCCCTAGGATGATCTTCGATGAAGATAGGCTCATGATGTTTTTTGCTCTATTGCTTGAAGGACAAGCAAGAGAATGGTACCTTATCCTTCCCCTAGCATGCATAGAAGACTCTGATGACTTCGAAGACCTATTCATGAAGAGATGGTCATGCAATGCCCAAGGAACCTTTAACATTGAAAAATTCTATCAAATAACCAAGGGAAGGGAAGACATACGGGAATTCATTCAAAATTTGATAGGGTAGTCAAGGATATCCCTGATCATTTGAAACCCTCCGAAGCTAATATCCTTCATAAATTCATAAAAGTCGTAGGTGGTCACTTGACCTGTGCATTAAGGGACAAGAAACCTTCCACATTGGCTAAAGCCAAAGAGATAGCAATGAAGGTTGAGAAAATCTTACAAATCTTGAAGGTAGATGTCACTTACCACCCTAGAGCTAAAGCTGAGGTCAAGAAGGAGATGTCCAAAGATCATCATGAAGAAACACTCTTGCCCATCCTCAAGAAAATGGAGACGTTTACTGAAGAAGCCAACTCACGTGACAAGGTTATCATGAATAAAATCACTGCCTTGGAAAGGGCCCAAAAATCTAGTTATATTCCAAAAGGAAAACCCTTTCCCAAAAAGAAAAATGAAGAAGATAGGCCAAGCTCATCTCAATTCCCAAACACTTTGGCTCCAACTAATGTTGTTGAGCCAGACTCATCTTTTGAGGATGAGGGAAGTGAAGAGGGAGAAAGTGAGGATGAAGAAATTGATGAGCAAGCTAACCTTGTGGAATCCGACATCTTCAACATTTTGTTGGGAGGCTCATACACACACCCTCCCATTAGTGAGGTCACCCTTAAGGAAGAAAAGGAAGAATCCATTCTTAACTCTGATAGCAAGGGAAGATTCAAAGGGGTCCAATATTCACGAAAAGAAAATAACAAAGACCCTACAACCTCTAAGGGACCATCTAAAGAAGACTCATTGCCCAAGCAAGCCCCTCCCAAGGAGTCTCCCCTTGAAATTCCTCCCAAGAAGGATCCCCCAACCAAAGCCAATTCAAAAAAGGATCCTCCAAGAAAGGAAAACATCAAGAAGAAAGAGAAGGGAAAAGAGGCTAAACTTGACATTGACATAGGAGTTGCCATAGCGAAAATAGTCATACTCATTCCTTTGAAAGAAGTTACAAAATGTCCCAAGCAACAACAACAAATCAAGAAGTCCCTACGTATCCAAGAAGAAGAATTACCCGAAGACTTACAAAACATTCATATTCCTGACCAAAACCCTGGGTATGAACCATTTATGCTCACTTTGGCTATCAATGACCTCTTCTTACACAATTGTATGTTAGACTCAGGGGCTTCCGCAAACATCATGCCTCTAAAAGTTATGAAGCAATTGGGTCTCAACATCACTCGCCCATACAAAAAGGTATGTGGTTTTAACTCTAAGCCCGTAGAGGTGGAAGGTCTCATAAAAGACCTAAAGGTCCCTTTGCCTAGGAAATCTGATATATCGCTTCTCATGGATGTTGTGGTCATAGATGTCCCTGATGTGTGGGGGATGCTCTTATCTAGGAAATGGGGAGCCACCATTGGAGGCCATCTCCAAATGGACCTTTCATGTGCAACTATCCAGCAGACCGATGGTACCCCTTTTGTCCTCTATAGAGAGCCTACCTACCTTTCTCAGGAGATCAAGCCTGGACCAATCCCATACTATGAAACAAATGAAATCGAGAAGCCTTCCCCTATTCTCCTGTCACAAGAAGTTTGCATTCTCAAACGACCAAATCCCAAAACAAGCAGAAAGTGGAAGCCTAAAAAGGAATATAAGGTCGAGGATTTGATCTTGGTTGATAGAGACCCAATGCCTGTCAAGATTCATGGAAAATTTGGGGAGGACTATTATTACATTGCTAAACTCAACGACGAACTTTGGCCTAAGTCGATCAAATTAAGTCATATCACCCCTTTCCTTGAGACTTGATATTGTATCATATGCATGGTAGAGTAAGATGCATTGCATGTTGATTTTGCATTAGAACTAATGTCATATGATATTTCTCATGATAGATTAGCTGCATTTAGATTTTAAAAACTGCATTTTACTTCTATGAGTCGATTTTATGGGCCTAATCCAAGCATGTGCGATCATGAGACGTCGCGAAAGCATGTTGCCCTGTGTTTTTCATCTATTATATGTGCAGGTAACAGGTCTGCGGTAACCAAGAGATTGTTGGAGTTCTCATGACCTCCCGTTCAAGTAGCTTCGTCCACTTCTTCGAGAGATCACGTCCCAGTTGGAGCCAGATGTTACCCACCATTTTGTGGGTGATATCCCTAGGAGAAAAAATTTCTCCAAGATGGTCCTCAGTCGACAGCCAACAGCCACCAACTAGCTCATTGTGCCATTTCTCCGCCACCTGAGCCAGCCATGTGGTCCCTCACCGATCTGCCATGATCGTCTATTTGAAGGTGGGTCTCCCAAACCTAAAGGTACGCCTTGTCATTTGGTAATTGAGTATTGTAATTTGCTTATCATGGACACTTTTGGGCATGAATTAATGGGGGGATTCAACGGAAAGAATGGGCGAGGTCTGTGCTCTTGTCCCCTAGACCTCTTTTTGGATGTTAACCTTGGACCCTAGTCCAGAAGGATCTCTTTTACTAAACCTTGGGTTTTAGGGATAGTATTACATGGGAAACCCCGATTTTGGTTGTGCGGTCCCGCTCCTTCATCCATATATATTACTCCCCTTCCACTCATTATAGCCCCATTCATCATTTCTCCTACCTAGGTCCACATAGCGTTAGCTTTCCCCTTCCCCTTGCCCACACTTTAGGTTGGGCCTGGAATGATACCCCAAAGGTTGATGCAACTAAAAAGAAAAGTAAAAGGATAATTGGCCACATTCAACAGGAAAATGTACCACAAAATGCAAAAGATGGCGGGGACAAACACATTTAGCACATGGGAAAAATCCAATACATGAGCTCTACCCCATCATCATGGCCATCGCCCTGGTTCTTACATGCCCTAGATGAGCCTCCTTTATCATTTAGGAAGCCATGATTTATAAATGAAGGCTCTAAGCCTCAAATTTTGCAGGAAGGCTTAGGTACATGCATTCTCCAAAACCCAGAAAGTGTTTTAGGAAATTCCACCCAGAGACAGTTTTATTAGAATAATTAATTATTTTTACTGGGTCCCTAAGTTTAAACTTAGGAAATTAAAATAATTGATGGGTACTAATCTAAACTATGGTGTAACTTCTAGAAGAAGACGAGGATCAAGCCAAAATGATCTTAGCCATTGATTAAGATCTAATCTGGGTCGTTGAATGTCAATGAGCAGATTATTTAAGGAGGCTTGAGGGTGATTTGGAAAACACACCAAGAGTTGATCAGTTAGATCAAATTGTTGAGGTTAGAGCAGCGTAGTAATTTCCTGGTGATCACGCAGAGAGGGGAAGAGATAGTTTTTGGTTAGAGAATCTTCTCCTGAGCCAACAATACGCAACAGAGAAGCAGATAAAGACACAAAGGAGGCAGCGCAGTGCCCGGTGAGGGTGACACAGAGCCACGAAGGGCTCACGCAGAGCAGCGCAGTGTCTTCAGTGCAGAAGTCCGAAATTTTGCTGGGAGTTCGATGTTCTGAGTTGGGAGGGTTGAAGTCGAGGCTCCTAAGAGCAAATCGATCCAGTAGAGGAGGTTTAGCAGTTCCTTGGAGGTAGTAACGCAGGCCCACACAGTGATTATTGATTTGTGGTAGCATCGAATGTGCTCTAGCCATGAAAATTGGTGGAGAAGCTAAGGCACATGAGATCTCCAAGCCCGAAAAATTGTTTGGGGAAATTCCACCTGGATGGAGAGATATTAAAATAATTAATACTTTTAATGGGGTTCCTAAGTATAAACTCAGGAAAATTAAAATATTAATGTGTATTAATATAAAATGGGTGAGAAAGTTCTAAATGATGAGGATCAAGCCAAATCTAATCTTAGTTGTTGATTAGGGACTTAATCTCGGTAGTTGAATCGTCAACAGGAAAAGTATAAGAGGAGGCTTGAGGGTCAATTGGAGATACACCAAGTTGATCAAGAATTCGATTTTATGGGGCAGGGTTTGTTAAGAAATCGAGTTAGCGATCTGTTGCAACAAAGGGAAATTCAGCGGAAGGCCGAGAATACATATTAGAGAGGCCAAGTAAGTGTCAGAGAGACAGTGCAAAGCCTTGGAAGGCTGATGCAGAGGCAGTCAGGACTGACGCAAAGGCTGAGGAGGCAAGCACAAGTGATGCAGAGGGCCAAGAGGCTAACGCAGAGGACCAAGAGGCTGACGCAGAAGCAGCAGAGGTTGTGCAGAGGCTAGCAGAGCTAACGCTGGGCTGAAGAGGTAGCATTGAAGAACTTTTGTGGGGCGAACTAGGAGCTGAGAGGCAAACACAAGGTAGAAGAGGGTGACGCAGTCCCTGGAGGGTGACGCAGTTCCAAAAAGAAGCTTGGACCATATTTCGCTATCCAGCTAACGTCGAGGTTGCTATGGGATCAATCATCTGGTTGCTAATCAGTTAGAATATCTGTCTTCGAGGAGAGGTACTTCTGGCAAGGAAATTCTCTGAAGGGTGAGCCATTTCTGGCACCCTAGTTGTATTCAGAAAACTGCATAATAATAAAACCCTCATATCTGTTGCACCAGTTTTCCCGCATTGGGTTTTTCCGGGGACGATTGTCCAAAAATAACGGTGTCCCTTGTGTGATTGTCTCAGTTATTTTAGTTGTTGATCTGTATATGTGTTAAGGTTGCATTTGTGTTTATTTCGGTATTTATATTTATAAATAACTTGTTAATGGAAAGAACAAGTAGGAGATAATAAACCAGATAATGCAGTAGGGATTTCTGATGTGTCAGACTTAGAAATTTCAACATGGTATCAGAGCATTGCAAATCATAGGAGGACTGAAGGCACTAGCAGAAATCTGAAATTTGCAGCAGTAGCAGCTATCCCAAGAGACAATGTTGTTCCAGAGCAGAAGCAGCTAGAGAAGTGACGCAGAGCCTGCGTCAACATTTCAAGCCAAGAGGAGGGCCAGCACAGAGGCAGAGAGGGGCAAATCAGAGCTACGCAATGCCCGGTCATCTTTCCTAGCTAGGAAGGATTGACACTATGGCCAAGAGGAGCAGATTCAGCCTTTGCCGAGATTGCGCAGAGCCTGAAGGGCTCAGTTTCTTCAGTTGCCGAAGCTTGGGGAGCTGTGGGCAGATTGTCATTTGAGGAGCTGGTGGAACGTTGTTTCTGTTGAAGCATAACAGTGTCTAAGGAGACAGATCCAAGGTAGAGGGAATCACTACCTCGACGGGTTTCCAGCCAAGGAATCCAAATTTGTGTTGCAACGGCAAAAGAGGATTGGAGAGGAGTAGTTCGACAGTTGGCCAAAGGATTTCCAAGAGGGAAATCAGGAATTAGAGGGAGATTTCCAAGAGGGAAGTCGAGACTCAGAGGGAGTCCAGAAGAGGAGCTGAAATGGCAATGAACGGATTAAGGGATCAGGACAGGTTGGATGAGGCTTCCAACTTTGTCATCTAGAAGGCCAAGATCCTGGCAATCCTGGAAAGACATCACATCAAGGACTTCGCCTTGAAAACCGTAGTTGTCCCAGTTGACCCGAATGATAATGAAAAGTATGAGGAGGCCGAGGCGAAAGAAAAATGCTTGATCCTAGATGGGGTCAAAGATCATGTCATACCACATATTGCTGAGAAGAACACAGCAAGGGAGATGTGGGAGGCGCTGACCACCTTATACCAAGGCTCTTCCGTGCAGAGGAAGATGCTATTGGAGAATCAGTTGCGGTCATATCAGATGCAAAAGGGAGAGCAAATAGATCAATTCCTTCTCAACTTGCAAGAGATTCACGACCAGCTTACTTCCTTGGGGTCTACACCGGATCCAAATTTTATGGTCAAGACTTCCCTGAATGCAGTCTCCGAAGAGTGGGAAACATTTATCCAAAATATTTTGGGCAGGGCTACTCTTCCCAGTTGGGAGTAAATGTGAGCAACTCTTCGCCAGGAAGAGATCAGGAGGATGACCAAGGCGAGGAGTAGTGGCAAGGGAGGTCGAATCAAGAAAGAGGAGGAGGATGCGGCTCTAGCATCTGTGGGACAACAAGGGAAGAGGAAGAAGAAGGACATCTCCAAGGTTAAGTGCTTCCATTGTGGGGAGTTGGGACATTATGCATCCCAGTGTCCCAGGAAGAAAAACAAGGGAGAGGCTTTTGATTCAAAGGCAGCTCCAGCTAAGGCGGAGAAAGAAGTCAAGACTGATGACGATTGTGCCATGAGTGCTCATGCACCTCTAGAGAAGAGGTGGGGAGACATTGAGTTGTAGTCAGAAGGACTACATACTAGTGGCAAGATCCTTGAGGTGCCCAAACTCTTGGATCACATCCGACTACAGGAGCCCTTAACGACAGTAGCATGATGACAAGTGTCGGGTGGAGCAAAGTGTAGTGGAGCAGCAAGGCAATGCTTGAGTGCAGAAATCTGAGGCAGCGTAGTGGAGGTTGCACCAGTGTGAGAGGCACAGAGGTGTATGCAGCAGCGCATTAGCAGCAGAGGGAGCATAGGATAGCAGCAGAGGAAGCTTCAGCATCACGAAGCTTCCAGACTAACTGGGATGTCCATATTTGGGAGAAGTCAGTTACCTACTCAGCAACTGAGTTGCAGTGCAACAGTTAGCAATGGCAGTGCTAGGAGCAGCATGGGCAGAATGTTGAGAGGGAGATGCAGTATAGATGTAGCAGTGGCAGTGGTAGTGTCATGGGCAGTAGTACAAGGAGCAGCAGTGCAGAGGGTGCGAGGCAGCAGGCCAAGCATCAGCACAGGTACCGGGGGTGAGGATCAGTGTGATGTTTCAGTGATGGAGCATTACTAGAGCACATTTCTCGCTAAGAGGGAGTGTTGATTTGTGGTAGCATCAGATGTGATCTAGCCATGAAAATTGGTGAAGAGGCTAAGGCACATGAGATCTCCAAGACCCAGAAAATTGTTTGGGGAAATTCCACCTGGATGGATAGATATTAAAATAATTAATATTTTTAATGGGATTCCCAAGTATAAACTCAGGAAAATTAAAATATTAATAAGTATTAATATAAAATGGGTGATAAAGTTCTAAATGACGAGGATCAAGCCAAATCTAATCTTAGCCGTTGATTAGGGACTTAATCTCAGTCGTTGAATCGTCAACAGGAAAAGTATAAGAGGAGGCTTGAGGGTCAGTTGGAGATACACCAAGTTGATCAAGAATTCGATTTTCTGGGGCAGGGTTTGCTGAGAAATCGAGTTAGTGATCTGTTGCAGCAAGGGGCAGTTCGACAGAAGGCCGAGAATACATATCAGAGAGGTAGAGAAAGTGTCGGAGAGACAGCGCAAAGCCTTGGAAGGCTGACGCAGAGGCAGCCAAGACTAATGCAAAGGCTAAGGAGGCCAGCGCAGGTGACGCAGAGGGCCAAGAGGCCAACGTAGAGGGCCAAGAGGCTGACGCAGAAGCAACAAAGGCTAGCAGAGCTGAAGCTGGGTTGAAGAGGCAACGCTAAGGAACTTTTGTGGGGAAGACTAGGAGATGAGAGGCAGACGCAGCGCAGAAGAGGGTGACGTAGTCCCTGAAGGGTGACACAATTACAAAGAGAAGCTTGGAGCAGCTTTCGCTGTCCAACTAAGGAACTGTCGAAGTTGTTGTGGGATCAATCATCCAGATGTTGATCAGTGAGAATATGTCTCCGAGGAGAGGTACTTCTGCCAAGGAAATTCTCTGAAGGGTGAGCCATTTCTGGCACCCTAGTTGTATTCAGAAAAATGCATAATAATAAAACCCTCATATTTGCTACACCGGTTTTCCCGCATTGGGTTTTTCCGGGGATGATTGTCCAAAAATAACGGTGTCCCTTGTGTGATTGTCTCAGTTATTTTAGTTGTTGATCTTTATATGTGTTAAGGTTGCATTTGTGTTTATTTCGGTATTTATATTTATAAATAGCTTGTTAATGGAAAGAACAAGTAGGAGATAATAAACTAGATAATGCAGTAGGGATCTGATGTGTCAGACTTGGAAATTTCCACAGTGATTGCATAGGGACAACGTAGAGGTAGTCAGGGACTCGTTGTTTTAGTTGTCGGATCAACCGAGACTTGCAGCGTAGAGTGAGGTAATCTCACTAATTTCTTTTGCCGAGTGAATTTCTCTATACTGGATAGCCATCAAGGCATCCAAAGTTTGTATTTAGAAATAACTACTGCTTAATAATTAAAACCCTCAGAACTGTTGCACTGGTTTTCTCACATTGGGTTTTTCCGGGGACATTTGTCCAAAAATAACGGTGTCATTGTGTTTTATTTTCTTTCTTGCTCAGTTTCTTGTTTTCGCATTATACTTAATTATGTGAAGGCTGCAATGTAAGTATTTCGATATTTGTTGTAGGAAACTGCAAGTAATTTGTTTAAAGGTATTTAACAAATAGGAGAAATATCATCAGTTGTTGCAGTAGGGATTCCGATTTGGAATTTTCACATGGTATCAGAGCTACAAGTGAAGAAGAGCAGAGCCAAAAAGCCCAACACTGAAGGAAGAAGGGAATTCGAAATTTCTGCAGAGGCAACAATTCAAATCCCCAGAGGGATTGCGCAATTCAGGCCACGAGGTCAAATTTTCATGGAAAATTTCTCTCTGAGTGAGACAACGAAGAGGTATGATTTCCAAATCGAGACCTGTCAGTGGCAGATGTGTGAAAATTTCTAAACTGAAATTCTACTGCAGCAACTGATTTATTTCACCTACTTATTATTCACAAAAAGTTATTTACGAAATCCCTTCAGTAAATATTAAAATAAATTCTACTGCAGTTATCACACAATTACACAGAGAAAAATGCATGCACAAGAACCAATCACATCAACACTGTTGTTTTTGGACAATTGTTCCCGGAAAAATCCAATGTGGGAAAACCGGTGCAGCAGACGAGGGCATTATTCATCGTCAGCAGTGATTGTTTTTACGAGAAATGATTTTACAGAGAAACTAAAAGAAAACACTTGAGACTTTCCCTTTGAGACTTTCTGACACTTTGGAGACCATGCTCCCACTCCTGTGTCACCCCTGTGTCACTCTACATGGCTCAGCGTTGCTCTGAGTGGCTCTGCATCCCTCTACATCAGCTTGCGTGAGAGCTACGTCTCTCCTCTGAACTGCGTCTCTCTCTGCGCTGTCTCCCACTGTCCCTGCGTCACCTCCTCCTCAATCACTGACTGCTGCTGAAGCCCTCCTCTTCCTCCACCTTGCAACTCTCCCTCTTAAATCGATCTCCTTTACTGATTTTCCTAGAGATATTGAGTATCCACTGGTATGTCTCCAAATGCTCCTCAAGTCTTCTCTTATACTTTTCATGTTGATGAATTAACAACTGAGATTAAGTCTCTAATCAACGGCTAGATTAAAACCGACTTGATCCTCGTCTCTTAGAAGCTTCTCACCCTTATCTTTATTAATACCCATTATTTTTATTTTCCTATGTTTAGACTTAGCAACCAATTAAAAATATTAATTATTTTAATAGCTCCTCATCGGGTGGAATTTCTCAAAATGATTTTTGGGTCTTGGAGATCTCATGTGCCTTAGCTTCTCCTCCAAATTTCAAGGCTAGAGCACATCTGATGCTACCAAAAATCAACAAGAGGGAGCAGCGCAGCAGTAGCTTCAGCGAAGAGGGGTTTTTGGTGGGACGTAGTTTTCTGTAGGCAGCAGTTGGGCAGAAAAACGTCATAAGGAAGGGAGAGACACGGTTGAAGGAATTCTTCCTCAGAGGACTTCCAACCAAGAAGTCGGAATTCTCATTTGCTGAGCAGTAGTAGGAGAGAGGAGGCTATTCGTGGCACAGATGACAGCTAGTGGATTGAGAGATCAAAAAAGGTTGGATGGTGCATCCAACTACGTTATCTGGAAGGCAAGGATGTCGCGCCTTGTGGATGAGCATTTTCTCAAAGTCTACGTCGACAGTGTGGTGGTTGAGCTCGCGGATCCAGATTCGCTCAAGAAGTACAAGGTAGAAATGGCGAAGACAGAGAATGATCCTCGACGAAGTGAAGGATCATATAGTCAGTGACATCGTTGGTAGAGACACTGCCAAGGAGATGTAGAATGCCTTGGCAACACTGTACTTAGAGCAGAAATTGAGATCTGCACAGATGCAGAAGTGGGAGCGCATTGATCCATTCCTCACGAAGCTTTAGGAGACCCGGGATGAGTTAGCAGTTGTGGGGTCTACACGTTGTTGATTTATGGTAGCATCGGATGTGCTCTAATTCTCAAATTTTGTAGGGAGGCGTGGGCACGTGTATTCCAAAGAACCCGGAAAGTGTTCTGGAAAATTTCACCCAGAAACAGTTTTATTAAAATAATTAATTATTTTGAAGGGGTCCCTAAGTCTAAACTTAGGAAATTAAAATAATTAATGGGTATTGATCTAACTGTGGGTGTAACTTCTAGAAGAATACGAGGATCAAGCAGAAATGATCTTAGCCATTGATTAGCTTCTAATATGGGTCGTTGAATGTCAACGAGAATATTATTTAAGGAAGGTTGAGAGTCATTTGGAAGACACGCAGAGAGTTGATCAGTTAAATCGAATTGCTAAAGCTAGAGGCAGCCAGTGATTTGTAGTTATCACGCAAAGAGGGGCAGAGGGAGTTTTGACTGGAGGATGTTCTCCGGAGCCAAGAATACTCAACAAAGAGGCAGAGAGACACACAGAGGAGGCAGCGCATAGGCCAGAGAGGGTGACACAGTGTAAAGACTGTAAATAATTTTAAACAGCTATTTACTCTGAACAGCATATGAAATTTTCAAGAACCTGCTTTAAAATTTTAACAAAATTTTATATTTCAAATTGATTGATTTGATGAGAAGTACCTACCTGGTTTCATGCAGATGAAGAGTCTTCAGAATTTCTTGAGCTCGCTCCCGTTACCAAAAAACCATAACCTCCCAGCCAAACTAAGTACAACCTAGGTACTCAGTCCAAAATGCTTCTCAATTGCTACTGCACTCTGTTCCCCCATACCCAAAAACTTCAGAACAAGCAAGGCTCCTTCCCATTGTGCTTCTTCCCACCGTCCTCAGATTCTTCGTTCTTCCTCCTTTCTCCACTATCTTGTTTTTTCCCCCCAGTTCAGATCCCCTCCAGAACTCCTTCTACCTCTATATGTATCCTTCCTTGACGGTGACCTCTCTCTCCACCAGCGAACCCACTGCTTCCATTCGTAGTGACACCTTTTCCCTCTGTATAACGTGAGTCATACTCCTTTAAAGATGTGGTTATAGTATATTTAGGATTTTTGTTTGTTTAATTAACTTTAATATAAATGCCCTAGGTTCATACTAGATACTTTATTTTGATTTACTTTATCATTTTAATAATTTATTAATATTCTGGGATATTTAATTATATAACCATATTTAAAAATTAACTTAATTTTTACATCTGTTTCTTTATAACCCTTTTTACTTTATACTTTTTAGATTTATATCATTGGTATTTGCTCATTAATTATGATGCATTAAGCAATATGTGTGTTGATGGGTGAAGGTAACTTCTATTTGAAGGAGTGTCATGATATTCAACATTTATAGTTAATTTTAGAATATAAATACTAGTGCAGTGCATGCGATACATGCATATGTAGCTATCATATGCATGCATCGTATGCATGCTAATATTCTTGCGCCCTCTATATTAAAGATGGGTCATTACACACATAGCCAAAAAGGGCTCACGCAGGCCCCACGCAGAGCAGTGCAAAGCCTCATACGCAAAAGTTTGAAACTTGTTGGAGGGCTGGATATTCTGAGCTGGGAGGGCTGGAATTAGCGCCAGAGGGAAAATCGATTCCCAGCAGAGGTGACACAGTGCCTTAGATGCTGACACAGGCCCACGCAGGGGCAGCACAGATGTAGCTGGCGAACTCGTTGGTTCAGTTGCCAGATGAGCCCGGACTTGCAGTGTAGAGTGAGCTAATCTCACCAATTTCTTCTGTCGAGTGATATTCTCTATAACTGGATTGTCGGGAAGGCATCCAAAAGTTGTATTCATAAATAACTTCAACTTAATAATTAAACCCCTCAGATATGTTGCATCGGTTTTCCCACATTGGGTTTTTCCGGGGACATTTGTGAAAAAACAATTGTCATTTGTGTTGTATCTTTTTCTATTTTTCAGTCTCTTGTTTCAGCATATTATTTTTGGTGTAGGTTGCAATGTATGTATTTCGATGTTTGCCGTAGGAAACTGCAAATAACTTGTTCACGTAAATCTAACAAGTAGGAGAAATACCATCAGTTGCTGGAGTAGGGATTTCGGTTTAAGGAATTTTCACATGGTTTCGAAGCAGTGCAGGTGAAGTAAGACTAACAATGCCAGAGAACCCACGATGCGTAGAAAAGGAGATCAAAATAGCTGCAGGAAGCAGCAGTTCGAATCTCCAGAGGGATTTGAGCAGTCCCAGCCAGGAGGGTTGAAGTTTCGAGGAGAGTCTCTCTTTGAGTGAGTCGACAGAGAGGAGGGCTTCTAGATCGAAATTTTGTTGTGGCAGAGGAAGCAGCGCTGAGCCTCAGCATAAGGGAGAGATGGTGGGACGCAATTTTTCTATAGGCCATTTTGCTGGGCAAAAAGACGTCAGAAGAGAGAAGAGAAGCACAGTGAGGGAATTTTTCCTCAGTAGACTTCCCGCCAAGAAGTCTATTTTCTTATTGGCTGAGCAACAGCAATAAGAAGCAAAGAGGAGCAATTCGACATTTTCGTGGCAGAGATGGCAACCAGTGGGTTGAGAGATCAGGACAGGTTGGATGGGGCATCCAACTACGTCATCTGGAAGGCAAGGATGTCATTCCTTCTAGATGAGCATTCTCTCAAGACCTATGTCGACAACATGGTGGTTGTGTCTACAGATACAGATCCGTTGAAGAAGTACAGAGCAGAAATGGCGAAGGCTAAGAGGATGATCCTGGATGGAGTAAAGGATCATGTAGTCTGTCACATCGCTAGCAGAGGGACTGCTAAGGAGATGTGGGATGCCTTGGCAACGCTGTATCAAGGATCTTTCGAGCAGCGGAAGATGTACTTAGAGCAGAAACTGAGATCTGCACAAATGCAGAAGGGGGAGCGCATAGATCCGTTCCTCACGAAGCTTCAAGAGACCTGGGACGAGTTAGCAGCTGTGGGGTCTACACCTCAAGAGTCCGAGTTGGTTAGACTGGCCCTCAACTCAGTCTCTGATGAGTGGCAAGTCTTTGTCCAGAGTATCTTGGGCAGGGCGACTTTGCCAAATTGGGATGAGATGTGGACAACTCTTAAGCAAGAGGAGCTGAGGAGAGACTCGGTCAAGTGTAAGCTTGACGAAAGCAGCAGCAGTGGGTCGAAGCCCAAGGAGGAGAAAGAGAATCCAGCCCTTGCATCCAAGGGGCAGCAGGAGTATTGGAGGCAGAAGAAGGATGTCTCGAAGATCAAATGCTTCAAATGTGGTGAAATGGGTCACTACCCAACACAATGTCCTCTCAGAAAGAAGGACAAAGATGAGAAGCACGATCTGAAGGCTGCACCCGCGAAGATCGAAGAGGAGGAGTTTTCCATGACAACCAAGATACCTCCAGGAGCGAGGTGGGCTGATTTGGAGTTGTACTTCGAAAGAGCTACAAATGGGCAGGATCCTTGAGGAACCCACCTCTCGGATCAATTCCTTGCTACGGGAGCCCAGATCAATAGTAGCAGGATGGACTAAGTGTCAGATGGTGCAGAGGAGTGTTGGAGCAATAGATGCAGTGGCTAGAACGCCAAGTCTCAGTAGCATAGTGCAGAGTTGAGCAGTGCAAGGAGGCACAATGCAGTAGTAGTATAAGCGCAATGGCTTCATAGGGACAGCGTGGGACTAGCAGCAGTCAGATCATCAACATCGAGATGCATCCATGTTGAACACTTGTTCAGATTTTGGGATATTTTTCAATTGCCTTTTTGAAAGTTGAAGTTTGTAGTGCGGATGCAGAGCTACCAGTGGCAGTGCTACCAACAGCATAGATGCAGCACTTGAGAGGGAGTTGTACTATGGATGCAGTCTTGACAGTGGCAGTGTCAGCAGTAGTACAGTTGCAGCAACAGTGCAGTAGTTGGTGGATAGCATGTCAAACATCAGCAGTGCAAAGGACGATGTTATGAAGTCAAGGTGATGCTTCAGTGGGAGGCATTGCTAGAGCACATTCCTCACTAAGAGGGAGTGTTGATTTCTGGTAGCATCGAATGTGCTCTAAGTCTCAAATTTTGCAGGGAGGCTTGGGCACATGTATTCCAAAGAACCCAAAAAGCGTTTTGGGAAATTCCACCCAGAAACAGTTTTATTAAAATAATTAATTATTTTTAATGGGTCCCTAAGTCTAAACTTAGGAAATTAAAATAATTAATGGGTATTAATCTAACTGTGGGTGTAACTTCTAGAAGAAGACGAGGATCAAACAGAAATGATCTTAGCCTTTGATTAACTTCTAATTTGGATCTTTGAATGTCAACGAAAAGATTATTTAAGGAAGCTTGAGGGTCATTTGGAAAACACACACAAAGTTGATCAGTTAGATCGAATTGCTGAAGCTAGAGGTAGTGCACTGATTTGTAGTGATCACGCAGAGAGGGGCAGAGGGAGTTTTGGCTAGAGGATCTTCTCCGGAGCCAGGAATACTCAACAGAGAGACACACAAAGGAGGTAGCGCAGAGGCCAGAGAGGGTGACACAGAGCCAAAAAGGGCTCACGCAGGCCCCATGCAGAGCAGCGCAGAGCCTCCTACGCAGAAGTTCGAAACTTGCTGGAGGGTTGGATATTCTAAGACGGGAGGGCTGGAATAAGCTCCAGAGGGAAAATCGATTCCCAACAGAGGTGACACAATGCCTTAGATGTTGATGCAGGCCCACGCAGGGGCAGCGCAGAAGTAGCCGGGGAACTCATTGGTTCAGATGCCGGATCAATCGGGACTTGCAGTGTAGAGTGAGGTATTCTCACTAATTTCTTCTGCCGAGTGATATTATCTGTAACTGGATTGCCGGGAAGGCATCCAAAAGTTGTATTCATAAATAACTTCAGCTTAATAATAAAAACCCTCAGATCTATTGCACTAGTTTTCCCACAATGGGTTTTTCTGAGGATGTTTGTCCAAAAACAACTGTCATTTGTGTTGTATCTTTCTCTATTGTTCAGTCTCTTGTTCCGACATATTATTTTTGGTGTAGGCTGCAGTGTATGTCTTTCGATGTTTGCCGTAGGAAATTGCAAATAACATGTTCATGTAAATCTAACAAGTAGGAGAAATACCATTAGTTGTTGGAGTAGGGATTCTGGTTTAAGGAGTTTTCACACACCTCAAGGTTCCAAGACAGTGAGACTTGCCCTAAATTCAGTCTCAAAAGAGTAGCAAGCCTTTGTCCAGAGCATCCTGGTCAGGACGCCTTTGACAGGCTCGGATGGAATGTGGGCAGCTCTCAAGCAAGAAGAGCTGAGGAGAGATCTAGTCAAGTGTAAACTTGACAGAAGCAGCAGTAGTGGGTCGAAGCTCAAGGATGAGGAAGAGAATGTAGCCCTTGCATCTAAGGGGCAGCAGGAGCAGGGGCAGCAGGAGCAGCGGAAGCGGAAGAAGGACGTTTCGAAGATCAAATGCTTAAGGTGTGGTGAAATGGGTCACTATGCAACACAGCGTCCTCTCAGGAAGAGGGACAAGGATGAGAAGCACAATCTGAAGGCTGCACCCGCGAATATCGAGAAGGAGGAGTTTGCCATGACAGCCAAGATACCTCCAAGAGGGAGGTGGGTTGATTTAGAGTTGTAGTTCAAAAGAGTTGCAAATGGGAAAGCTCCTTGAGTGCCCACCTCTTGGATCACAACCTTGCTACAGGAGCCCAAAGTCAGAGGTAGCAGGCTGGGGGAGTATCAGTTGATGCAAAGGAGTGTTGGAGTGACAGATGCAGTGGCTAAGAGCACCAAGTCTGAGCAACGTAGTGTAGAGTTGCAGAAGTGTAAAGAGGCACAGTGCAGGAGCAGAAGTAGCACAGTGGCTTCAGAGTATCAGCATGGGACTAGCAGCAGTCAGATCTTCAGCATCAAGATGGATCTATGCTAAACACTTGTTCAGATTTTGGGATTTTTTTTTTCAATTTCCTTTTGGCAGTTTAAGTTGAAGTGCATATGCAGTGTTAGCAGTCGCAGTGCTAGTAGCAGCACAGATGCAACACTTGAGAGGGAGTTATAGTACGGATGCAGTGTTGATAGTGGCAGGGTCAGCAGCAATACAGTTGCAACAACAGCACAATAGTTGGTCGAATGTGCCCAAGAGCCAGCAACTCCTGGATAGCCCGCTCAATCTCATCTCGATAGGCCTTGGGGTGCCTATAGGGGGTGGTGATCATTGCTTGGATGCCCTGCTCAAGCTCGATAGTGTGCTCAAACCCCCGGTCCAGTGGCTTTCCTGGCAGAATCTCCCCAAACACTATGGCATACCGGTCAAGGATGGACTGTATCTCCAGATGTATTGTCCGCCCTGTAGTCCCTGCCTCTGATGCACGCAGCTCTACTGCCCACTCTATGTCTCCCTTTCGGAAGACTGCCTCCATCCGATGAGCCGAAACAGTCTGAGGCGGATATGTGTGTTGTCCCCGTATCTTCTCATGCCTCCCTGTCTTCTCATCATCCCACTCCATCTCCAGGGTCTTCCAATCTGTCGTGACCTTCCCTAGAGTGATAAGCCACTGAACACCCAGTATCATGTTGGTGTTCGGAATATCAACCACGAAAAAGTGGTCAGTCAATGTGTAGGTGCCCATCGTCACTAAAAGCTCTAGAACATAACGAGCACACATCATGGTCTGATCTCCTGGGACCAAGACTGAAAACCCATCGAAGCTCTCTGTCTGTATACCTCTCCGCTCAACCATCTGTGCATCGATGAAGTTGTGGGTGGCCCCACTGTCAACCAAAACTGATACGCGCTGGCCACATATTGTCCCTCGTACGCGTAGCGTCAGATACTTGGGAACTCCTCGCAATGCTGCAAGGGCCCCTCCGGTGGGTGCAAAAGATGCACCACCTGCTGCTGGCGGTGGTGGTGGCAAAGGACCCTATACGGCATGGCTATCTCCTGCCTCCACATCATCCTCATCATCCTCCTCTCCACTGCTCTCGAAGAAGACCTCAATAAAATGTGCTTTACCAACAGCACATCTATGTCCTGGTGCCCATGGCTCTTGACAAGTGAAGCACAACCGCTTCTTCTTCAGCTCCCTCCTGGCATCATCGTCAAGCTGTACTCGTCTTGGATTCCCCTTTGGAGGTGGAATCCTCACATCCTTCCCCTTAGACTGGAAAGTCTGTCTCTGGGGGTAAGGTGTCCAGGTCTTAGGTAAGACATCCTGTAAGTCCCGGGTCCTGATGATAGCGTCCTGGAGTGTGGCTGGTCTAGTGGATCGGAATAAACCCCGAAGTGGCTCTGCTAACCCCTCAACATACATATAGACCCTCCGTGTTGTGGATAGGTCTGGCACCATCACGGAGACCCTCAAGAAATCTGCAATGTAGGTCTCTGGGCTCCCGGTCTGTTTGAGCCTTGTCAGCTCAACAAAATGCTACTCTGGATCCCTCTGATCAAATCGCTCCATCAGTCTCCTGGTAAACTCGGCATATGTCATCATTGTGGAGTGCCCTAGTGTAACCATCCCATGAAACCACCAATCCTGGGCCTCGCCATCCAAATGAAATGTTGCCACCTTGATGGCCTCTGCCTCCGACATCCGGTTAAGCTGGAAATAAATGAAATGTTGCCACCTTGATGGCCTCTGCCTCCGACATCCGGTTAAGCTAGAAATAAATGTAGCTTCTCCACCAAAGACTTTGCCGAACTGTTTGATGAGCCATCAAACGTAGGCAAGTGGAATCTACTTGCTGCACGGTGGGTGTCGCCATCATGGTAATGGCGGTACCCTCTGTGATGGTCGCGAGGTCTGCTATCCCGCTGGAGCTGAACAAACTCTGAATGAGTGATGATCCCAAACCATTACCTAAAAAGTATAACCAATGGTTACCTAAGTTCAAAGAGGATGCTACTTGGACTGCCCGTGACTTTGTTGGGGAATTATATTGCTAGATGTCCCCTAGGATGATCTTCGATGAAGATAGGTTCATGATGCTTTTTTCCCTATCGCTCGAAGGACAAGCAGGAGAATGGTACCGTATCCTTCCCCCAGTATGCATACAAGACTTTGATGACTTCGAAGACCTATTCATGGAGAGATGGTCATGCAAGGCCAACAAACCTTTAACATTAAAAAATTCTATCGAATAACCAAGGGAAAGGAAGACATAGGGAATTCATTCAAAAATTTGATAGGGTAGTCAAGGATATCCCTGATCATTTGATACCCTCTAAAGCTAATATCCTTGATAAATTCATAAAAGTCGTAAGTGGTCACTTAACCTATGCTTTAAGGGACAAGAAACCTTCCACATTGGCTGAAGCCAAAGAGATAGCAATGGAAGTTGAGGAAAACTTACGAATCTCGAAGGTAGATGTCACTGACCACCCTAGAGCTAAAGTCGAGGTCAAGAAGGAGAAATCCAAAGATCAACATGAAGAAACCCTCCTGGCCATCCTCAAGAAAATGGAGAAGTTTACTAAAGAAGCCAACTCACATGACAAGGTTATCATGAATAAAATCATTGCCTTGGAAAGGGCCCAAAAATCTAGTTATGTTGCAAAAAGAAAACCATTTCCCAAAAATCAAAATGAAGAAGATAGGCCAAGCTCATCTCAATTCCCAAACACTTTGGCTCCAACTAATGTTGTTGAGCCAGACTCATCTTCTGAGGATGAGGGAAGTGAAGAGGGAGAAAGTGAGGATGAAGAAATTGATGAGCAAGCTAACCTTGTGGAATTTGACATCTTCAACATTTTATTGGGAGGCTCGTACACACACCCTCCCATTAGTGAGGTCACCCGTAAGGAAGAAAAGGAAGAATCCATTATTAAGTCTTATAGCAACAAATGATTCAAAGGGGTCTAATATTCACAAAAAGAAAATAAGAAAGACCCTGCAACCTCTAAGGGGCCATCTAAAGAAAACTCATTGCCCAAGCAAGCCCCTCCCAAGGAGTCTCCCCCTAAAATTCCTCCCAAGAAGGATCCCGCAACCAAAGCTAATTCAAAAAAGGATGCTCCAAGAAAGGAAAACATCAGGAAGAAAGACAAGGGAAAAGAGGCTAAACTTGACATTGACATAGGAGTTGCCGTAGGGAGAATAACCATACCAGTTCCTTTGAAAGAAATTGCAAAACTTCCCAAGCAACAACAACAAATCAAGAAGTCTCGAAGACTTACAAAACATTCATGTTCTTGACCAAAACCCTAGGTATGAACCATTTACGTTCACTTTGGCTATCAATGACCTCTTCTTACACAATTATATGTTAGACTTAGGGGCTTCCGCAAACATCATGTCTCTAAAAGTCATGAAGCAATTGGGTCTCAACATCACTCGCCCATACAAAAAGGTATTGGGTTTTAACTCTAAGCAGAGGTGGAAGGTCTCATAAAAGACCTAAAGGTCTTTTTGGCTAGGAACCCTGATATATCGTTTCTCATGGATGTTATGGTCATATGTGTCCCTGATGTGTGGGGGATGCTCTTATCTAGGAAATGGGGAGCCATAGTTGGAGGCCATCTCCAAATGGACCTATCATATGCAACTATCCCGCAGACCAATACTACCCCTTTTGTCCTCTATAGAGAGCCTACCTACCTTTCTCATGTGATCAAGCCTGGACCAATCCCATACTATGAAACACATGAAATCGAGAAGCCTTCTCCTATTCTCCCGTCACAAGAAGTTTGCATTCTCAAATGACCAAATCCCAAAACAAGCAGAAAGTGGAAGCCTAAAAAGGAATATAAGGTCGGGGACTTGGTCTTGGTTGATAGAGACCCAATGTCTGTCAAGATTCATGGAAAAGTTGGGGAGGACTATTATTACATTGCTAAACTCAACGACGAACTTTGGCCCGAGCCGGTCAAATTAAGTCATATCACCCCTTTCCTTGAGACTTGATATTGTATCATATGCATGGTAGAGTAGGATGCATTGCATGTTGATTTTGCATTAGAACTAATGTCATATGATATTTCTCAAGATAGATTAGCTGCATTTAGATTTTAAAAACTATCTTTTACTTCTATGAGTCAATTTTATCGGCCTAATCCAAGCATGTGCGATCATGAGACGTCGCGAAAGCATGTTTCCCCATGTTTTTCAACTATTATATGTGCAGGTAACATGTCTGCACTAACCAAGAGATTGCTATAGTTCTCGTGACCTCTCGTTCGAGTAGCTTCGTCCACTTCTTTAAGAGATCACGTCCCAGTTGGAGCCATATGTTACCCACCATTTTGTGGATGGTATCCCTGGGAGAAAAAAAATTCTCCGAGATGGTCCTCGGCTGGCAGCCAATAGCCCCTTGCAGCCAACAACTAGCTCGTTGTGCCATTTCTCTGCAACTTGAGTCAGCCATGTCGTCCCTCACCCATCTGCATGTGAAAATTTGGAGACCCAAATCCCTACTGCAACAAACTGATATTACTTCTCCTACTTGTTAATTCATGCAAGTTATTTACTATGTTACACTGTAAATATCGAAGTAAATATGACTGCAACCTTCACTAATTAAATTATATGCGGAAACAAGAACTGAGCAAGAAGAAATAACCACACACACAATTGACACCGTTGTTTTTGGACAAATGTCCCCAAAAAAACCCAATGCGGGAAAACCGGTGCAGCAACTGAGGGTTTGTATTATTATGCAGTAGTTTCTGAATACAATCTTTGGATGCCTTACTGGCTATTCGATACAGAGAATCTAACTGGCAGAGAAATTAGTGAGAAATACCTCACACTATCACTGGCGAACCGACATTGATCCAAGCCCTGGATGGCTAGCCCCACGCTGGCTCTGTGCAGCCTACGCAGATCTGCAGCAGCCTCTCTGAGGTTTGTGTCACCTCTTCCACGGATCTTATGTTGTCTGGAACTTCGTTCCTCTAGCCCTCCGGTCTCACACCCCGCTTCTGGCTCTGGAACACGACTTCCCGGCTGAATCTCGAACTCCCTCTGAAGCTATGTGTGCCTCTGCATGGCACTTCGCTGCCTCTTCTGGATCTCTCTCTGCCTTCTCTGTAATGTATCCCTGGATCAGGAAACTCTCCAACCAAAAAACTATCCCTGCCCCTCACTACAAGGAAGATCCTCAATGACTTCTCCAGCAACTGTTGCGCTGCTCTCTTGAGAAATCGATCTCTTGATCTCACTCAATGTGTTTTCCAAATCCCCATCGAAGTCCTTCTTATAATCTTCTCATTGAGTAATCAACAGCCCAGATTAAATTCTAATCAATGGCTCAAATCATATTGACTCGATCTCCATCTTTTTCTTGAAGATTCACACCCAATTTTATTGATACCCTTTAATTATTTTAATTTCTTAAGTTTAGACTTAGGCACCCATTAAAAATAATTAATTATTTTAATAAAACTGTCTCCAGGTGGAATTTCCCAAATCGATTTCTGGGTATTCTGGAATACATGTATCTTAGCCTCCCTACAAATTTTTAGGCTTAGAGCACATCCGATGCTACCAGAAATCAACACTCCCTCTTAGCGACGAATGTGCCCTAGTAATGCAAACTGCGGAAGCATCACCCTGACTTTGTAACATCTCCCTCTGCGCTGTTGATGCCGGACATCACTGCCCACCAACTACTGAGAAAATGCAACAGAAAAACATCCAAAATACTGAACCAAAGGTGTTCAGCGTCATGCGTCTATTGTTGTTGTTATGACTGCTGCTAGTCTCTGCGTTGACCCTCTGAAGTCTCTGCGTTGTTGACTCTGAACTGTGCCAACTGCACTACTTCCAACTCTGCTCTGCACTACTCAGTCTCTGGCGCTCCTAGCCACTGCAACTGTCACTCCGATATTATTCTGCACCAACTGACATTGGTCCATCCTGCTACTTCTGATATGGGCTCCCATAGCAAGGTATTGATCCAAGAGGTGGATTCCTCAAGGATCCTACCCATCTGCAGCTCTTTCGAACTACAGTACTAGATCACCCACCTCTCCCCTAGAGGTATCTGGGAAATCATGGCAAACTCCTTGTAACGAATAAAATATATAAATATAATGTAAAAGATAATAATCATAAATAATAGTTAAGTTAAGCTAATAATTAGGTTGAAGAGGCATGTCTAATAGGACATGACTCTTCATGAAGAGACGCTTGCGTGATATATAAGCAAGCCTCTTGTTCTCATTGTAAATCATTATCATATTCATTATTATTCATTTTAATATATAATATTTATATTTTCATGGATATCTTGATATTCCAAGTATTCTGGAGTAATTAATCTTAAGAAGGAACTTTGTTCGCTTCATTTGGTATCAGAGCCACGTTTGGCTGATCACCAGGCCTTTGGCTATCAACCTATCATCAACCTTGTTGCTGTCATAATTGAAGAGTTTCGCTATATATTGGGAGATTCTCCATTTTTTAGGCCTTTGGCCATTAAAAAAAAAATTAACCAAAAAAAATATAAGTAAATAAATTAAAAAAGGAAGAAGAAAATAAAAAGTAAAAAAACAAAAAACAAAATGGATACAAAATCTCATACCAAGTATATTTAGAGCTTTTTACATGGAGAAGCCCGTGGTTTTAAAAACAACCCATGGTAATTGCCCATGGTATTTTAAAAAGTTAAAGGAAAAAAAAAAAAAAACAAAAAACAAAAGGAATACGTTTTACTTTTTACGTGGAGAACATTTTAACTGAGGTTTTAAAAACAACCCATGGTAATAGCCCATGGTATTTTAAAAGTTAAAGAAACAAGAATACAAAAGCTCTTACGTGAAAGGTAAATATTACTTTTTACAAGAGGTTTTAAAAGCAACCCATGGTAATAGCCCATGGTATTTTCAAAGTAAAAGATATTTTGATAACATTGGAGAAAAAAAGTGTGATCTAAATAATTTTAATCGTTCAAATCTAAAGATTGTGACCGTACCAAGAGTCACGTCTCATCCAAGTTTTCCGAGAAAAAAATATTATTATAATTACAAAAAATGATACTATATAAGCCTTATATAGTTACATATAAAAGGAAAAGTGGGTCTCAAAAATGTATATATAAATTTTATATAATCATAATTTTATAATATATATAAATTATTATTATATAAATTTTTTATTAAAAGAGCGAACCAAAGAAAGAAGAAGAAGAGAATATTTGAAAAATATATATAGGAGAAATAAGTGATATTTTATAATAAAAATAGCTCCAGTTGACATATTGTTTACGTAAAAACATCAAGGGAAAAATGGAGACTAGTAATGAAAGGTTTCCTGAAACTCGTAGTACATGTGTTCGCACACTATTTAACATCAAAGGATCACTCGCAGGAAGAGACATCATAATCTCTATCAGTCCTACTGAAAGAAGTAATTATGTTAGTCCTAAATGTGCTAATCAATTGGTGATTCCTGAATCAAATATAGTTGAAACAAATTTTTTTGGCAAACAATACGATATAAGCAATTTACACCTAAATATTGGAGATTATACTTTTACCTCACAATTCACCGTGCAAACCCTATCTTTTAACGATAGTGACATTGTTTTGGGATCACCATGGATGAAAACTCTAGGTTCCTTTATTCTAAATACTAAGAAAAAGTTTTTAACATTTTCTTACAAGAAGAAGAAAATAATGCTCCAAGATGTTACACTGAAACCTAATTTAGTAACACCAGAAGATATATCGGATATTTCAAAAGTAATTTCTCAAGAAGGTAAAAAAGTATTACAAAATATGCAAAATGAAATTGACAAAATCACTATTGACAAAAATGAAGAAGTTTCTCGACTTAAAAACCATAGTGAAAAATTGATGACGCAAATTAAGATACTAAAGAAGGAGAAGAAGTCATTAGAAAACCAGGTACAACAACTTATCAAGAAGGAAGCATCAAATGTAGGAATTCAAGTTGATGACAAAACAACACATACCGTTTCAGTGAATGTCACAACTCAGGAAGAAGACAAACAAGTTGAAGAAAAGACACGCGTGGATGTTGCAATTCAAACGATGAACATCCCCAATGAATGTTTCATAACAAACTCAACATCTTCACTAGAAGAAAATATAAAAATTGTCGCATGCCCAGTAAGGAAAAATCAAACAAAAAAGATTCCATACCGGCATCTGAATCATGAGAACAGACGAATCAACCATGCTACATATTTGAACAAGTCAGAACCGAAACAACAAACTGATGTTCCGGATAATAGTGATGTAATCTCAATCCAGTCTTATGCTAACAAGTCGTCACAAAATTCCAGTGATAAGAATGCTATACAGAAGATTAATCTGGGATGGTCTGATCCCTTCTCGGTGCGACGATTTTGTTTGTCACTAAGAAGATCATATCAACTTGTATCGACGAGGATGACTATTCCAGAACAGAAAGACTTTCAAAGCCGAAAAAGAGATCAAGCTTTTTTCATCGACAAGCTTTGAGGACAAAGCTTTTTGAGGAAGGAGGCAATGTAACGAATAAAATATATAAATAATATAAATATAATGTAAAAGATAATAATCATAAATAATAGTTAAGTTAAGCTAATAATTAGGTTGAAGAGGCATGTCTAATAGGACATGACTCTTCATGAAGAGACGCTTGCGTGATATATAAGCAAGCCTCTTGTTCTCATTGTAAATCATTATCATATTCATTCTTATTCATTTTAATATATAATATTTATATCTTCATGGATATCTTGATATTCCAAGTATTCTGGAGTAATTAATCTTAAGAAGGAACTTTGTTCGCTTCACTCCTCCTCCTCGATCCTTGCGGTTGTAGCCTGCGGATCATGTTTCTCGTCCTTGTCCTTCTTCTTGAGAGGACACTACATAGCATAGTGACCAAATTCACCACACCAGAAACATTTGATCTTAGGGACGTCCTTCTTCCGCCTCTGATGCTCCTACTGTCTTTTTGATGCAAGGGTTGCATTCTCCTCCTCCTCCTTGGGCTTCGTCCCACTGCTGCTGTTGCCATCAAGTTTGCGCTTGACGAAGTCTCGCCTCATCTCTTCCTGTTGAAGAGTGGCCCACATCCCTTCCCAATCCAACAATTTCTCTATGCCTAGGATAAGCTGGACAAATACTTGTCATTCTTCTAAGACTAAATTCAGGGCCAACGTCACCATCTTTGTAGGTTGAGACGTTGATCCTACAACTGCCAACTGATCTCGGACTTCCTGAAGCTTCAATAGGAACGAATCAATGTGTTCCCACTTCTGCATCGTTGTAGATCTCATTTTCTCCTCCAAGTACATCTTCCGTTGCTCGGAAGATCCTTGATACAACATAGCCAAGGCATCCCACATCTCTTTAGATGTCCCTTTGCTAGCAATGTGACATACAACGTGATCCCTCACTCTCTCGAGAATCAACCACTTAACTTTCACCATCTCAGCCTTGTACTTCTTGAGCAAATCTGCATCGGCGGGTTCAGCTACCACACTATCAACATAGGCTTTGAGATTATGCTCATCTAGAAGGCAGGAGATCCTAGCCTTCTAGATCACATAGTTGGATGCTTCGTCCAATCGATCTTGATCTCTCAGCCCATTAGCTACTATTTCTGCCAATAAAAGTCGAACTAATCCCTCTCTCCTTTGCGCAACTGTTAGGCTGGCCTACACACTCCCTGCTGGAGTTAGTAGATCTGCTCCTCGCTACTGTTGCTCAGCAACTAAGAAATAGAATTCCTTGGCTCAGAATTCACTGAGGAAGAAATTCCCTCAAAAAGTGTCTTCTTCCTTCTTCTGACGCTTTTCTGACCCAGCAACCACTGCAGAAAACTGCGTCCCACCTGAAGACTTCTTTGCGTTGAATCTGTTGTTGCGCTGCTCCCTTTGCCACTAACAAATCACGAACTGGAAATCTTACCTCTCTGTCAACTCACTCAAAGAGAGATTTTCCTCGAGAAACTTTCCCTCCTGGCCTGGACTGTGCAATCCCTCTGGGGATTCGATCTGCTGCCTATGCAACACTTCGATCTCCCTTCTTCTCTTCAATGTTGGGCTCTTCCAATCTTCTCTCTTGCTTCACCTGCCCTCTGATACCATGTGAAAAGTTAGAGACCCAAATCCCTACTGCAGCAAACTGGCATTACTTCTCCTACTTGTTAATTCTGAAAGTTATTTACTGTGTTACATTGTAAATATCGAAGTAAATACGGTTGCAGCCTTCAGTAATTAAATTACATGCGGAAACAAGAACTGACTAAGAAGGAATAACCACACACACAATTGACACAGTTGTTTTTGGACAAATGTCCCTGAAAAAACCCAATGTGGGAAAATCAGTGCAGCAGCTGACGGTTTGTATTATTATGCAGTAGTTTATGAATACAATCTTTGGATGCCTTACTCGCTATCCGATACAAAGAATCTGAATGGCAAAGAAATACCTCACACTAGCACTAGAAAACCGACATTGACCCAGGCCATGGATGGTTGGCCCCACACTGGCTTTGCGCAGCCTTTGCATCAGCCTCTCTGGGGTCTGTGTCACCTCTTCCACGGATCTTCTGTTGTCTGGAACTTCATTCCTCTGGCCCTCCAGTCTCACACCCCAACTTCTGGCTCTGGAACTCGACTTCCCAGCTGAATCTCAGACTCCCTCTGTGTGGCACTGCGCTGCCTCTTCTGGATCTCTCTCTTCCTTCTCTGTAATGTATCCCCGAATCAAGAAACTCTCCAACTGGAAAACTATCCCTACCCTCACTACAAGAAATTTCCTCGATGACTTCTCTAGCAATTGTTGCAGTGCTCTCTTGAGAAATCGATCTCTTGATCTCACTCGATGTGTTTTCCAAATGCCCATCGAAGTCCTTCTTATAATCTTCTCGTTGAGTAATCAATGGCCCAGATTAAATTCTAATCAATGGCTAAAATCATATTGACTCGATCTTCGTCTTTTTCTAGAAGATTCACACCCAGTTTTATTAATACCCTTTAATTATTTTAATTTCCTAAGTTTAGCCTTAGGCATTTATTAAAAATAATTAATTATTTTAATAAAATTGTCTCCGAGTGGAATTTCCCAAAACGACTTCTAGGTATTCTAGAATACATGCGACCTAGACTCCCTGCGAATTGTGAGATTTAGACCACATCCAATGCTACCAAAAATCAACACTGCCATCATTGTATGTTTGAAGGTGGGCCTCCCGAACCTAAAGGTATGCCTTGTCATTTGGTAATTGAATATTGTAGTTTTCTTATCATGGACGCTTCTAAGCATGGATTAATGGGAGGATTTGACCGAAAGAATGGGCTACGTCTATGCTCTTGTTAATTTTAGGTATGTTCTATGCTAGAGCAATTTATTTAAATTTTCACAGTTAGCAATCACATCAGCATTAAAGTAAACTGCAGATAGAACATAAATATAAATCGCAGAAGACAAGCCAAGACAAGAGGACACAAGATGTGACGCTAGCCAGGGACAAACCCCACAATGTGGGGAAACCCTTGATCAATTCTTCTTTTATGTTCTTCAAAGTTCAGTAGAGAAAGAGAGAGATAGTAAATTTATAATAGAAGTCAACACTTTGACTTTTGATATCGGCAAAGATCAGTTGAAGACATATTGCTTCAACTGATTCTCTAAGGTGACTCCTTCACCTATCATAGAGCTGCCTCTCATTCATTTTCAACATATTACCGTGTGACACCTTGTTGTACTGTCACATGTGTTGAACCTTGATGACTGAGTTGCTCTCATCTTCATGCTACTCATCATGCTGCATCTTCCATGGTCTTATTCATCATCAAGCTACCCATGCTCATATCATCATGCATCATTATGTTGCCCATGCTTGTATCATCATGCTGCTCATAATGCTGCCCATACATCATGCTGCTCATGATGCTGCCCATACATCATGCTGCTCATGATCTCATACATCATTATGCTGCTCATGATCTCATACATCATGCTGCTCATAATGCTGCCCATACATCATGCTATTCATGATCTCATACATCATTATGCTGCTCATGATCTCATACATCATGCTGCTCATAATGTTGCCCATACATCATGTTGTTCATGATCTCATACATCATGCTGCCCATACATCATATCATCATTCATTATCATGCTACCCCATTCTCGTATCATCATGCTGCCCTTGCTAATGTGCCCATCATGCAACTGTCCTTCTGTTGCTTCATCATTTAGTTCATATACATATCAGCCTTAGCTACTTGCTATGGCTTGCAGCCTAGCAAAGTAGCTAGGCTACAGTTCCAGAATCCTCTACACAAACATGCTGCCATCAGCTTCCTTGCACATAGTTCTATCATGCCCAAAGAGTCCTTGAATAGGCTACGCTGTCACCTACAGCTATGTGATAACAGGTTTCTTAGGTTTGCGTATTAACAGTGACTCTAATACCTTTTCATGACAGCGTTACTATGTCTCATTGACCAGCGTATATATATGTCTTCATACACAGCGTATCATTGTCTTATTGACCAACGTATATGTGAACAACATATAAGGGACTGCGTTTAGGTCTCCATGAACAACGTATAAATCCCAGCGTATAAGGTCTCCATGGATTGTGTATACGTGCCTCCTTTGCTGCATAAAAACCTTTGTTGGCTGTGGCCTAGGGCACCCTTAAATGCGGTGGTTAGGTCTCTCCTTTAGGACTGCGTATGAAGCCTTCTAGGACAGCAGATTAGGGCATTCAATCTGTGTCTTGAATCTTTCCTTTACTATGGCAAGATCTCACTCAACTATGGCTAGTATCCTCTCCTTCATGACTATAATTTAGGGCTCCATTAATGACTGCGTTTAGGGCATCATCCAGCATATATTTTAGGTGTCCCTCCTTCTCCAAAAACCCAAGACGTGGAGAGGAGGAGAACACATGAAGAGGATGTGTGTTACAAATGATTTCAAGTCCTCTATATTTATACTAAAACGTAGATGATGAATAGACACGACTATTGGGCTTCTAAGCCTACTCAAGTTGCTGGTCGGCTTGATAATAATTCCATAATCAAAATTAATTCATATCTCCATAAATACTTATCGGAATCAGATGATCTTTAGATCAATCCTACACCTCTCGATGAGAGGGATCCAATAAAAATATCAGCTGCCATAAATAAGCTGACCCACATGGAGTTTGGCCCTAGTTGCCAATTTTAACACTCCCTCTCAACTAGGAAGAACTCCATCCGCTGATCCATATGTCCGATTGTACTATCTCTGCCATCAGTGCCCTGCACTGCTCTGCTCAACTCTGCTGGCTCTGCTCAGCTCTGTTGGCTATGCTTTGCTCTGCTCATCTCTGCTGGCTCTGCTCTGCGTTGCTGATGTAATATTCCTAATTAGCCATGGCTAATTGGAATATTCGATTTTGCTCAATTTTGCCTTCTATAGTTATTTATAAATAAAAAGGTGAAGATAAGGGGGACATAACTCACCTTTAGAATAAAGTCACTTCCTAGTAGCACAACGTTGTGACTTAAAGGGGAGCCAAGGGGGCCAAAGGACCACGCAGAGATGGGGCCCACGCAGACACTTGGAGGGACTGCGCAGATGGAAAGGAACACTTGGCAAGAAAGGGACTGCGTTGGAGGAGGTGGGCCTTGGGATTGAGAGGGGCCAATGCTATAAAAGAGAGGGGAGCTTCCTCAATTTGTCATTCGATTATGTGCATTTGAGCTAGTCACTTCGACTTAGAGCACGCTGGCTATTTAGCTGGTTTGCAGCACTATTTAGTGCATCGAGTGTCTCCGTTCGAAGATCTCACCCTTAGCCCCGGAGGACTTCGAGTGCCTGCTCGGGCAAGGCAGTTTTCAGCAGTATTTTGCAGGAGGATTGATCTTTAGAGGGAGGAGGAACTGAGCATTTTGGATAACTGCGCAGTCTTGAGAGAGGGACACAGTTCTTTTGGTGGGAGTTCCGGATTGAGGGTTTTGCGGAGGATTTGAGCTGGGAGATTGAGCAGGGGATCAGCCCTTGCATATTGGAGGATTTTGGCAGAGTTTCAGGTGGAGTTTTGGAGGATTCTATTCAGTGGCAGTGCAGAGCCTTGAGGGACAACGTAGATCCCCAAGGGGGTGATTTTCGGGGGTCAGCTATTTCAGAAAAGCTTTCTGGGTTTTTCTGGGTTTCTTGAGTAGAGTCTGATTCCAGAGTTTCAGCATTTTCTGAGGAGGGGAACAGCCCCAAATCCTCATTTGATTTCCAGCAGCAGCAGCAGCACGACAGTTCTCCAGCAGCTTGGATGCAGTTCAGAGAGAGGCCATTCCTTTGCTATTCTGAGTGTATTTCTTCACTTGCCTTGTGCAAGTCGAGGTGCCATCTGTCTGATCACCTCTTGTACTCTTTCCATTACTCAGTATAATAAAATGGCTTAGCATTTCTCTTTGCATTTCTTGGGTATCTGCTTATATTTCATGTTCACATTATTATATGTTGTACTACTGTTTACTTTTATCACTTTAAGTTTCCCGGTCACTATATCATTTGGACGTGTTTGGTTGAAGTTTGCTTGGGTTTGAGGGTTATTCCGGAAACGGAATATTATAGTTGAACCATGAAGAAGAAGAATTGATTGAGAATGTCTCATACCATTCTCCACTAACCCGAAGTCAGTGTCAAAGTGCATACCATTGGTCCCAGACCAGTCTCAACCGAACCAAAGTCAGCGTCATAGTGGGTACCACTCCTACCACTGGTCCCAAACCAGTATTATCAGTCTCAGAGTGTGTACCACTGGTCCCAGACCAGTCTCAACCGACCCGAAGTCAGTGTCATAGTATGTACCACTCTCACTAGTCCTAGAACAGTCCTCTACTGACTCGAAGTCAGTCTCAGAGTATGTACCACTGGTCCCAGACTAGTCTCAACCAACCTGAAGTCAGCGTCATAGTGGGTACAACTCCTACAACTAGTCCCAGACTAGTATCATTGATCCCAGACCAATGAAGGTCATCCTAGCATAGGGAGTACGGTAGATACAGCGATGCGTCCATCGGTACTACTATGGTCCCTATCCTCATTTCCCTGCTCATTGATCAGATGAGAGGTACTTCCCATAAGTCCCAAACTGCATGGGTAGGATGCCTCGACAGGAGAACTAATCAATCCTGTCCTCACAGGAGAACCAATCATCCTGCCACACAAACACCATGGAGAACACATCAGCCAAGCCTCACAGGAGAGCTAATCATCCTGCTACATAATTGTCATGGAGAACACATCATCCAGACCTCACAGGAGAACTAATCATCCTACTACACAAGAGAGTGAATCATCTTGTCCACAGGAGAGCGAATCATCCTGTCCATTGCGCACCACCAGGGGAGGGTGAGTCACCCTGTGGTCGTATGTTGCTCCAGTAAGAAGCGCAAGCCCCCAGAGCTCAATGTATGCAACATGCAGGACCCTTTTACAAGGATCTCTCGACGACTCCAAATTGTTCGGGAAAATCACAAATTTGATCTTTCCTCGGGGCTCTAACAAAGTGTAGCAACTTGTACATCATCTCAGTGCGATGGAGCCTCCTTGCTCATCGACTTACCATATCCCAGATAAGGCAGTATTTGATGTCTATCTGCTGGAGCAATCATTGAATACAGGATTCCTCAATAATCGAATCCCACCTCTGGTTGTCACAGAGAATCGCAATGGTATTCATCATGTGTACTCACTGAAGAGTTTCCACAACCAGGGAACTTCATACGAGATCATACTCGTAGATATGTATCCGGTCTCGGCGGTGCTCAAAGCCACCGACTTCTGCTTCCTGCTCATCCAGGATATCGAAGCAGATCCCAAGGAGAACCAGCACTGAGAAGTGCTCTAGTGATCCTCCACACTGCCTGCCCACTCAGCATTCGAATAATCATGTGGTTTCATATTTTTGGCAGTGTATCTCAATCCATGAGAGATTGTGCCCCGAAGATATCTCAAAAGATTCTTGGCACCAATCCAGTGAGGCTCAACCAAATATGAGCTCACCATGCTAACTGCAAAACATATGTCCGGAATCCAACTCCCTCTTACTTCTGCAAATGAGAGGGTCTGCACCTGTCAGAAATAGTTCGTCTGCATAAGGTGCCGGTATGAGAGGTCTATCATCCACAACCTTCGGGTAATGGTTTGGATTGGTTTCACTCCTAGTGAATCTCAGCTTCATCAAACAGCTATCAATCCTCTCATACTACGCCCGGGGTGTTTTGCTTCAAGCCATAGAGGGCTTTCTTCCAACTATATACATGAGATTCCCGTTCATGAATCTCAAACTCCACGGGTTGTTCCAAACCTGTGGACCTGCTACATGAGGGGAATGGTCCCCTTGTAAGATTTTCCTTCGGTACATCTCAGACATGTACCTTCATGCTCTTTTTGAATTCAGGCATCCCGGTCACCATCTCACTCACAGACCTCCGGTGCTAAGTCAATGGACATAGTCCCCAGTGGACTTGATATAATCCTGAACTCTAAAAACATCTTTGAAAAATCTATTTTCAAAAACGTACCTTTCCATCGATAAGTGCCACCCTGTAACCTTTGACTTCCATTGCTGAAATGGACACCAGGTTCTTCTTGCAATCAGGTACATAAAAGAGATTCTGTGAATGAATCGAGTTATCCCCATTCAGTTGAGGGATAACATCAACATCCTTTCCGAGATAGGTGGCATTGGCTTCAAGTATAATCCCACGATTATCTATCCGATGAAGTGCCTGGGGTTCCTTGCTTTCTTTGCAGAGTCGACCATTTCTCCTTGATGAACTGTATTACTTGTCATTGCCTTGACCCTGCAATGATTTGTTTATGGTTATCAAAAGAAGTGTCTCTGCCATTCAAACACTCCTTCGCATAATGGCCGAACTTATTGTAACCAAGGCATCTGTCTTTCCTTCCACCCTTAGATCCGAACTTCCCAATGAAGTGATCTTTAAGTAGGCCATCAGAGTCTTCTGTTGCGCCATTCTGATAATATTCTCTGCTTCGACTTCACCCTGGGTGAATTATGAGGAACCCATTGATCCTTTTGTTTTGTCCGAACTGTCTTCGGTGATTGCTCTGTCACTCTTGCTTGGGCATTGTCTTCACTTCGCCTCTGATACCATGTTAATATTAGGTATGTTCTATGCTAGAGCAATTTATTTAAATTTTCACAGTTAGCAATCACATCAACATTAAAGTAAATTGCAGATAGAACATAAATATAAATCACAGAAGACAAGCCAAGACAAGAGGACACAAGATGTGGCGCTAGCCAAGGACAAACCCCACAATGTGGGGAAACCCTTGATCAATTCTTCTTTTATGTTCTTCAAAGTTCAGCAGAGAAAGAGAGAGACAGTACATTTACAATAGAAGTCAACACTTTGACTTTTGATATCAGCAGAGATCAATTGAAGACATATTGCTTCAACTGATTCTCTAAGGTGACTCCTTCACCTATCATAGAGCTGCCTCTCGTTCATTTTGAGGACATTACCGTGTGACACCTTGTTGTACTGTAACATGTGTTGAACCTTGATGACTGAGCTGCTCTCATCTTCATGCTGCTCATCATGCTGCATATTCCATGGTCTTATTCATCATCAAGCTGCCCATGCTCATATCATCATGCATCATTATGGTGTCCATGCTTATATCATCATGCTACTCATAATGCTGCCAATACATCATGCTGTTCATAATGCTGCCCATACATCATGTTGCTCATGATGCTGCCCATACATCATGCTACTCATGATCTCATACATCATTATGCTGCTCATGATCTCATACATCATGCTGCTCATAATGCTGCCCATACATCATGTTGTTCATGATCTCGTACATCATTATGTTGCTCATGATCTCATACATCATGCTACTCATAATGTTGCCCATACATCATGTTGTTCATGATCTCATACATCATGCTGCCCATACATCATATCATCATTCATTATCATGCTGCCCTTGCTAATGTGCCCATCATGCAGTTGTCCTTCTATTGCTCCATCATTTAGTTCATATACATATCAGCCTTAGCTGCTTGCTATGGCTTGCAGCCTAGCAAAGCAGCTAGGCTATAGTTCCAGAATCCTCTACACAAACATGTTGTCATCAGCTTCCTTGCACATAGTTCTATCATGCCCAAAGAGTCCTTGAATAGGCTACGCTGTCACCTACAACAATGTGATAACAGGTTTCTTAGGGCTACGTATTAACAGTGACTCTAATACCTTTTCATGACAGCGTTACTATGTCTCATTGACCAGCGTGTATATATATGTCTTCATACACAGCGTATCATTGTCTTATTGACCAGCGTATATGTAAACATTGTATAAGGGACTGCGTTTAGGTCTCCATGAACAGCGTATAAATCCCAGTGTATAAGGTCTCCATGGACTGTGTATACGTGCCTCCTTTGCTGCATAAAAACCTTTGTTGGTTGTGGCCTAGGGCACCCTTAAATGCGGTGGTTAGGTCTCTCCTTTAGGATTGCGTATGAAGCCTTCTAGGACAGCGGATTAGGGCATTCAATCTGTGTCTTGAATCTTTCCTTTACTGCGGCAAGATCTCACTCAACTGCGGCTAGGATCCTCTCCTTCATGACTGTAATTTAGGGCTCCATTAATGACTGCATTTAGGGCATCATCCAGCGTATATTTTAGGTGTCCCTCCTTCTCCAAAAACCCAAGGCATGGAGAGGAGCAGAACACATGAAGAGGATGTGTGTTACAAATGATTTCAAGTCCTCTATATTTATACTAAAACGTAGATGATGAATAGACACGACTATTACTGGTTGGCTTGATAATAATTCCATAATCACAATTAATTCATATCTCCATAAATACTTATCGGAAGTGGATGATCTCTAGATCAATCCTACACCTCTCGATGAAAGTGATCCAATAAAAATATCAGCTGCCATAAATACGCTGACCCACATGGAGTTTGGCCCTAGTTGCCAATTTTAACAGCGCTTGTCCACTAGACCTCTTTTTGGATGTTAACCATGGACCCTAGTCCTAGGGATCTCTTTTATCGACCCTTGGGTTTTAGGGATGGCTTACATGGGAAACTTTGATTTCGGTTGTGTGGTCCCGCTCCCTGATCCATATATATTACTCCCCTTCCACTCATTATAACCCCATTCATCATTTCTCCCACCTGGGACCACATTCCTCCACTGGGTCCACATAGCGTTAGCTTTCCCCTTCTCGTTGCCCACACCTTGGGTCATGCCTGTAATGATGCCCCAGAGGTTGATGCGGCTGAAAAAAAAGTAAAACCATAATTTGCCACATTCAACAGGAAAATGTACCACAAGATGCAAAAGATGGTCGGGAAAAACACATTTGGCACGTGGGCAAAAGCTAATACATGAGCTCTACCCCATCATCATGGCCATCACCCTGGTTCCTACAGGCCCTAGATGAGCCTCTTTTAACATTTAAGAACCCATGATTGTCCCAACACCTAGTGGGCAATGAATCGCCCTACCTTAAAGGAGGTATCCACTGCTGTATCCCGCATATCATGCTCTTACCCCTTGAGGCCCGAACAGTTAATTAAAGAAAAATCATAAAAGGAAAAAGGTAAATAAAGAAGGGTGGAAAAATCAAGGTTGGCGCACCTCATGTACCACGATTTCTCCCTCCTATACATTATATACCCAAGTGTGGGCTTCCCTTTTACTAGCTACCCTTGTACCCCAGCATGTGGCCTAGGGCTACCCCTTTTCATTCCCTACTCCATTCATCTCTTTATCACATGCCACCACCTTTTGAAGGATGTACCTTGGACATACTATCCCCTTTAGAAGTAGAAACCACCTAATAGGATACTTGGTTAACCCCATTTGGAGCTTGGAGACATTAGCACATGCCAAAGCCCATTATGGAAGGGCATGTCATTATGAAGTCCCCACCTGTTGTCCATGGTTTGTAAGCTCTTTTACTCGATTTCCTTGATGACTTGTTGTACTGGAAGGCTAGGGGACACATTGGATCTTATGCAGGATTGTAGGTGGTCTCCATCTTGGGTTTGGTCTCCCTATACGGGGTCCTAACCCTCCAGAGGGCTACATTGGCACATGTAGGGTGTGTGTTGAGAGCCATGGGCCTCCACAACAGTAGACAACACTCCATGGATACCTAGATATGTTCATAGATTGCTCGAGATTCACCTATTGGACGAGGAAGATGCACCTAGTTCACTTTTGTCCAACCAGCCCCACAGTTGTACCATGCACTTAGTAGATGACCCAGCACTTGTATGCTGATGTGGCATACTTACACCATCATCGGAGCCCTGACAGATGGTCTGCAGGCATCTTCGACTTACTAGGAGACCTATGAGGTCACTTGTGCGCCCTCACACCCATTGGGAGCACCAGAGGTTTATTATGTGGAGAACAAGGGACCAACCCCTTGTCCATTACTTTTGGAAGTCCTATTCATCATTATGGCAGTTATGGACTTCATCAAGCTTCTTAAAGAGGCCAAATATATGTATTATGTATCATTCGACCTCTTGGGAGGCTTGTTATTTTGTTTATGAGCTAGTTTGGTGGGTTTGTCACCAAAAGTTAGTTATTTGCACATTATTTTTATTTTAGGGGCTAATGTAGGCTCAAATAGCTAAATTGAACTCCTTAGAGGTGTATAAATACAAATGATGAGAGTTCATTTCTCATCATCACTTGTTTTGGACTTGTATCTCTCTTGAGATTTTCGCTATTCCTTCCCGGTGGACGAAATTTTGGAGCATGGATGAATTTTGATGTATGGATTGTCTTTTCTTATCTTGGAGCTTCTTGATTGACAATTTTATTGGTGGTTGGATATATTCTCTTACATGTAAGTACAAATTTAATGTTATTTATTCTTTTACTTTGTCACATGAATTGGTGATGAGATTTTCGTTATACTAGGGCCAATTGCTGCATGCATTTACTGCGAAATTGTGGAATTATGTTTCTATATAGCATATCTCTATGTATGGGCCATGTATGTTGAATGAATTCTCCTAATGACAATTCCATGCTCTAATTTATCTTGACAAGCCACCTTACCTTGTAAACCGAAGTATAAAAGCTTTTAAGGTCACTCCCTTCTGCCCTAATGACAAGCGAAGTTGATCTTAGAGCCTCCTTGACCTAGAAACGAAGTCCATTCTCATATTCACCTTGACTCCAATCTCCCCAAAGGATTAGACACTGGTCTACCATAAGGTGATCACTTAAAGAATTATTTTTCTTCACCTCTCTTTCTCTATTCTAGGTCTAGCCACATTAGCGTGCTTAGGGCATCATTTTGCAGACAAACCACCCATAGAAAAACTTCGATCTCTTGGTCTCAACTACATTGGTGTCTCTCCTAGGCCTCCTTCAAACTTGAAGAAATTCTAACGATGGGGTTGTAAGATATCCCAAGCCCTAGCCTTGAGATTGGGTTTTGCCCTAAGTTTCCCTAGGCTAGTTCCTCATAGGGATCATTTTATACCTTTGAGTGGAAATCGCTTATTCAATCCTTTTCTCCTCCTTGTTTAGGTTAAATCTATCATTAGTTGATAGACACCTTCCTCTTGACCTAACCTCGATCCACTTGGTCCCGTGTGGTCCCATACCTTTGAAAAGTCAACTCTTAAAAAACCACTTGCGAAACCAAGTTCATCAAGGATTTTAGGGTTTTGGAAACTCCTTTACAATTCACACTCCTTAAACCTAGCCCTTAAATCCTCATCCCCTTCTCCTAGAAATCCCTACACCTTGCTTAAGAAGTAAGCAAGTCCCATTCTTGAACCTCCCCTAGGAAAGGGTCCCCGAGATCATTTCACACCCATCTTAGTTGATCTATCCTTCATAAGTGATTCTCCATATCTAGAGTCTCCTCCCATCGGTGAAATTTTGTAAAGAGTAGGAAGCTTTAGCTGTGGTGACAGTGGGATTTAGCTTCATTATTTCTCTTGACTTAGAAAGTGCCTCTCTAGGACCCCCTACTAGTTTGAGCGGTAACAGCGCTAATGGAGTCACAAAATCTTGCATGAAATGAAAGTACTAATTTGTTACAATTAACTAATTTTGAGAAACCTTCTTAATTGATCATGTTGGTATGGGCAAGGATATTAGGCACAACTTGTTGAGAAGTAATCTTGGTCTTGATACTACTAGGATTCCTTTTCGGGACCCTATCATTGTTGAATTGAGCCTTAAGAGGATAGTTTTGACAAGATCTTAATTCTATGTCGAGAATGGTCAACTTGTTCATCATGGCCATTTTCCCTTGCATCAGCTCATTAGTAATCTTATCAAACTTTTGGGAAAATGCCTACAAGTGGGGTCAACTTGGGCAAATGCCTTATATTTGACCTCCAATTTGGCTCAGCGGTGTGAGAGAAAATCAATTATAGATTTAGTCAGATTCTATTCAATGGTTGTAGCAAATGCCTTGGCTAGGTCAATGCTCTAAGGATCCTTGTCCTTTAAGGCATAAGAGGTGTCCACAAAAAGCATCAATGTATAATACAAGGATGTTCTTATCAGTAGGTTTGTAAAACAAAGGTACTTCTTTGAATAACTTGTCAAAACTCTTAGTGAAATCCTTGACATTCTCATTATGAGTCATTTTAGCTTTCCCAAAACTCGATTGAGAGTTGCATGCCTTGCTTGACGATGGCCCATATTTTGTTAAATGGTTCATGGAGTTGGTCCCAGTTTTTAATCCCCCTACAAGCAAATCTAGGTACCAATCCCTGGCATTTCCTTCCAAGAAGAGGGTAAACGACATCATAACCAGATCTTCTACTACAATCATCTTTCCACCAACGCACCAATAAAACTCATCCATATGTTTCCAAATTGCGATTGCATCAATCCCATTGAACTTGGGCATGCATTCTTCATACTTCTTGGGAAATTTGTGGGGGTACCCTTGAATGGCACTCACATCAAGGGGTTCTTATATGCAACATTAAGCCACAACTTGTCCATTATGGTTGAGGTAGGAGTACCAAAAAGAATCTTGATTATAAGAGAGGGAGAATATATAGGGGAAGTAGAAGAGGTAGTAGTATTACAAATAGTCTTCTTTCTAGGAGGAATGGCTCCTTTTGACCTACTAACAGAGGTTTGAGAGCAGGAATTGGTTTTAGGAGTCACCACATAAGAAATTTTAACTTAGGCTTTGGGATACTCTCATGAATAAATCTTGAAGCATAGACTTCAGATCACAAGGAGGTGGACTCAACTCCTCCCCGACAACAACACCAAAAGTACTACTGCAAAATCTTGCAAGCTTAGTGCAAAGCCTCTGTAGGCATATCTAGACCTCGTGGAAATAAGAGATCGACCACCACTGTCACCTCCAGAACCTTTCTCCAGCTATTTAGTGGTAATTTAAACCACAAGAGAGGCTTCCCTATATAGATCACCTAAGGATATTCAATAAGAAGGGTTCAAGGTGATGGATGAGGTCTAATGATTGGGATAGGATATTGGTGAAGCCTAGAGGGCTAAGATAATCTTCACCAAAGTACAAGTACTCCGTCCCTAGATCACTTAAGCAAATTAGGGTGTCGTTATAAGTTAGGGTTTAATAGATTTTCAGTGATAGGCTGTGCAATGTCATGTAACAGTCAGAAACAAAAGTCTTATGATAATAGATCAATAAAGGATCAAGACTATCAATTAGATATGCAAGGTTAAGGGTTTGCAATTGAGTTTTTATGGCTGAAACATGCATAAAACAACAATATAATGATGATGATGTCAGCTCTAGAAATAGGGTTTTAATATGCAATAAATGCTAGATTTTGCTTTTTAACAATCAATCAATGCAATTGCTACTTAGAGGGCAATAACACATCAAATGAAATTACTTTAATTAGTAATATTTCAAGAAACCCTAACCCAATTCCTAGATATCTAAAATTTAACAAAGAAGAAAGAGAAATTAGTAAAAGTATAAGGTTTGATCACCACCACCTAGACTAGTGCCTTGATCTAAATTGGCAATGGAGTTACCTAAGGCAAATTCAATGAGGACAACCTTGTTGAAGAGGGTGAGAAGGCTAAGACCTCTTCTTACAAACCCTATTGGCTTCCTTAACAGGGAGATTTAAAATTTAAGAAATGCACAACTTAGAGTTCTCTTAAAGGACTCAACTAAACAATTTTGCATGGCATAAAGGATCAAGATTTCTAGATAAATTTAACAATTTTAACCATGGCACATGTAGAAACCCTAATTTACACAATATAACATGCAAAATATAGAAGATATGCAATAAACTTACAAAATTTCCATAAGAATCTCTTCAATCAATCCCAAGAAACCAACTTCAAGCAAAAGATCCACCTCCAAGAGCAATTCGCACCATAGAAATCACATTGCAACCAAGTAGAAAGAGACAAAGCTAGTGCACACTTCCAAAGAGAGGGAAGTGTGATGAATGAATGATGATGATAAATGAATAAGGCTAGGCTTTATTTATATGAGGGTAACCAAGCCTTATTTCATTAGGTTTACAAGAAAAACCCCTAAAAATGTTTACTTGATCATTCAACTAGGTCAAAGGTCGCATATCGACCTTGAAATAGCGTTAAAACATAACAAAATTGAAGAATTTCAACCCCCACTCCGGTTATCAATTTTCCTTATCACTCCATGCATTTAGTTTTAAATCCAAGCATAATAAAAATTCTAAAATATGGAAATGACAATATTTTCTGAAAAAACAAATTTAGAGATTTCACAACTGCTGAAATTGCAGAAATAAAACACCGCAAAATTATGACAGTCACACACAAAAAATAAAACAGTGATTTTTGGTCAATGTGACCCTGGAAAAACCCCCCTACAACTCTTGGGGAAAACCAGTTTGAGAGCTCTTCTTTATTTCTTAAAATGCTTATATAGAGAAACTGAAATACACAGTAAAAGTTCTAGCAACCACAAATTACAACTTATCTCGATTTTCGTGCTTGAACTCCACCTCGAAAATCGTGCCAATCAGCAAACTTCCAAAACAGAAATTTTTCCAGCGATAAAACAACATTAAATGTTATACGACCTACCTCAAAAATTGTGCCCATAACCTGTTGTACAGATTTCAGCAGTACAGCTGCCTCAAAAATTGTGCCCAAAACTTGCCTCGAAATTTGTGCCCTTGCTACTATCCCTCTTCCTCGATTTCTGTGCCTTTCTCCTACTATACGGTTTTGCCTTGGGATGCATGCCAATAAATGTCGCTGCCCAGGTTTGTTGAAATGTCTTCTTGCTGCTTTTCTTCACTTCCTCACTACGCAGAAAATTTTCTCCTTTCTCTTTCTTCTCTTTCTCTCAAATGCTCATGAAAGAATGAATTGATCTTTTTCTCTTCTTTTCTCCTTTTACTCTCTAAATGACCTTTTGGGTTACCCTAAGATCTAATGACTGAGATTCATTTAAATCTAGGGATGAGAATAAATGTGCATTTAATTCTCACTTTTTCTTTTTTAACTCACCCACTTAAATAAAGACCCACTTAGCCTTTTATTTCCATAGTCACTTTTCACTTTCTAATTCTTCATTGACTTTAATAAAGTCACCTTTAAATTAGAATGTAATTTTACCATTTATAAAGTCACTTTTAAATTAAATTGACTTTACCACTTATTGTCACTTTAGGAGAAAAGTACAAATAAATTTGGACACTTTTCCCTAGGCCAAAGATCAAAGCCTTAGGGAACCACTTGTCTTCTAGTACCCAAATTTTAACACTCCCTCTTACCGAGGAAAGTGTTCCTCACCACTCCCATCTTGTCTCTGAAGTAGACATGCTTGTCCCGTGATAAGGCTTTGTTGAAAGTGTCCGCTACCTGCTCATTTGTGGAAATGTACTCAAGCTTGACAGGTCCCTTTTAGACATAGTCTCTCGTGAAGTGATACTTGATCTCAAAATGCTTTGACCTGTCATGAAAAACTAGATTCTCTGTGAGTTTTATGCAACTTTGATTATCACAGTAAATCACTGAAGGTCTTAATGCCTGACCAAATAGACCACACAACATCTTGTGAATCCATATGGCCTTACAACTAGCCAAACTAGCAGCCATATACTCTGCCTCAATTGAGCTCAATGCTATTGACTGTTGTTTCCAGCTGATCCACGACACAATTGTCGAACCCAACCCAAAACAGCACCCAGAAGTACTCTTCCTATCTGAAGCACAACCTGCCCAATCTAAATCCGTGTACCTTGCCAGTCTCACTCCATCACCCTGTCTATAAGCCAAACCAAAATCCATAGTCCCCTGCAAGTAACGAAGAATGTGTCTTGCAACCACCCAGTGCACTCTCCTGGGCTCACACATGAACTGACTCATCGTGTTAACTGCAAAACATATATCTGGTTGAGTGTTGACCAAATACATCAATTTACCAATCAGTTGTCTGTATAGAGTAGGATCCACCAACTCGGAATTAGAAGCGTGAAGCTTCTTCCAGTTAGTGATCATAGGTGTAGACATAGGTTTGCAGTCCTCCATGTGAAATCTGCTAAGAATATCCACAATGTACTTCCCTTGTCCCAGGAAGAAATGCCCCTCCTACCACACCCCCAATCCCAGAAAAAATGCATCAAGCCAATGTCCTTCATCTCAAACTCTAAAGCAAAACATAGTACTCATAGCCACTCAAGGATACATGAGACATCTGACCACTCACATCGATATGAATCAAGTCAAGGATCCCAGTCGCTCTGTTGTCACTGTTGGGAAAAGGGGATCTGGCAAACTTCCCCATAGCACATCCTCTGCATACATCAAGGTGATCAGGACTGAAATCTAGCACACCAGTGGTGATCTCCCGCAATGTACTCAAGGCCCCGTGATACATGTGCCCCATCCTGCGGTGCCAAATCTCACACAACTCTGAACTACTAGATCTGTTGTCAATCCTGTCTATGGTGCTACTACTCAATGCCATCGGGGGCTGGAATGAGAACTTGTACACCTTGGCATGGCGCACACCAATCACTCTAGCTGAAGAATTTGGAGTTCCCCTAGGATATATAAGCACCTGCCCTCTCCTGAACAACACATCATACCCTCTATCCTCAAGTGTTGAGACGAATATCATGTTCTTCTTCATTCCAAGCACATATAGAACATCCGACACTGTCAAGGGAGGATCAACATGCTGCATCCACAAAGATCAACAGGTTGTCTTCCAGACTGGAGGAAGAGTTGGCCATGATCATCAATATACCTCCAGGAGTGAGGTGGGGTGATCTAGAGTTGTAACCCTAGAGAGCTACAGGATGGGCAAGATTCTTGAGGATGTCCACCTCATGAATTAATATCTTACTACAGGAGCCCATAGTATGCAGTAGCAGGATGGACTAATGGCAGTTTGTGCAATCAAGTGCCAGAGTGACAGATGCAGTAGCTAGTAGCGGTCAAATACTGAGCAACGTAGAGCAGAGTTGGCAGCAGTGCAGTTGACACAGAGCAGAGTCAGCAGCAGCGTAGAGACTTCAGTGACAACGCAGAGTTTAGCAGTAGTCAGGACTCAGGTGACAAATGCATCATACTGACCACAGTTGGTTCAGTGTTTTGGATGTTTTTCCGTTACAGTTGTTGCAATTTCCACAACATCAGTTGGAGAGGGTTGCAGTGTTGGCAGCAGTTCAGCAAGGTCAGCAGTAGCACGGATGCAGCACAGAATCAGAGTTGCACAATAGTTGGTGGGCAGTGGGGCCAGACATCAGCAACGCAGCAGGAGATGGTGCAGAGACAGAGTGATTCTTCAGTGGGTTGCAGCACTAGAGCACATTCCACGCTAAGAGGGAGTGTTGATTTTTGTAGCATTGGATGTGCTCTAGCTTTGAAATTATGCAGAGAGGCTAAGACACATACATTCTCCAAGACCCAGAAATCCTTTGGGAAAGTTCCATCTAGAGATGGTTTAACTATAATAATTAATCATTTTTAATGTATTCCTAAGTCTAAACTTAGGAAATGTGATTAATTAAAGGGTATTAATTAAATATGGTGCAGATCTTCAAGATAAAGATGAGAATCAACTCCTAGTTAATCTTAACATTTGATTATGTTTTAATCTTGGTCGTTGGTGCGCCAACAAGAGATTATAAGGAGTTTGATGGACACTTGGAGAACATACCAAGATATTGAGATCTAGAGATCGAATTCTCAAGAAAAGTACTGCTAAGTTGCCGGAAAAAGATCGAGTGATCTTCTTGCAGTGAGCGGCAGGGATAGTAGGCCAAAGGGGATTTTTCCAGTTCCAGTGAGTGCAAGGCAGAGAAGGCATCAAGAGGTCCAGAGAGGTAGCACAGTGCCACGCAGAGGCAACATAGTGCTTCAGAGGGAGTCCGCAATTTTGCTGAGGAGCAGTCGAGATCCAGTGCCAAAAGCCGGGGTGTGAGTCCAGAGGGCCAAAGGGTCAAGTTTCTAGTCGGCGAAGATCAGAAGGAGGAGGTGACGCAGTCCCTCGAGCTATGACACAGTGACTGTGTGAGCCCACGCAAAGACTGCGCAGTAATAGCGTAGGGCATCTCATCCAGAGCCCGGATCAGTGTTGGATCTCTAGTGACAATGAGATATTTTCTCACTGCCTCTTTGCCAGATTATTCTCTGTATCGGATAACTAGTTTGGGCATCCAATGATTTGTACTCAAAATTTACTACTGCATAATAATCAAACCCTTCGCTGCTGCACCGGTTTTCCCAAGTTGGGTTTTTCCGGGGACATTGTCCAAAAATAACAGTGTACTTGTGTGTGTGTTTATTTCTTTCTAGCACAGTATTTTGTTTCCGCGGTATTTTATGTTGTGAAGGCTGCAGTAGATTTTATTTCGATGTTTACTGTGTAACACTGTAAATAACTTGATTCAGAAATTAACACGTAGGAGAAATTTAATCAATTGTTGCAGTAGGGATTCCAGTCACCGAATTTTCACAGAGGGAAGCCCACACTTGGATTCATAATGTGTAGGAGAGAGCAATCGTGGTACATGAGGTGCCCCAGCCTTGATTTTTCCACCCTTCTTTTTATGACTTTTGCCTTTTATGATTTTCTTTGATTAATTGCTTAGGGCTCAAGGGGTTAGAGCATGATGTATAAGATATAGCAGTGAATTCCCCCTTTTAAGGTGGGGTGTTTCATCGCCCACCAGGGGTTGGGACAATCATGGGTTCCTAAAACCTATAGGAACCATGGTGATGGCCATGATGATGGGGTAGAGCTCATGCATTGCCTTTTGCCCATGTACTAAATGTATTTGTCCCCGACATCTTTTGCATTTTGTGATACATTTACCTATTGAATGTGGCCATATATGCTTTTATCTTTCTTTTCAGCTGCATCAACCTCCGGGCTTCATTCTAGGCCATGACCCAAGGTGTGGGCAAGGGGAAGGGGCAAGCTAACCATATGTGGACCCAATGGAGAAATGTGGACCCAGGCGGGAGAAATGATGAATGGGGTAATAATGAATAGAAAAAGGGTAATATAAGTGGATAAGGGAGCGGGACCACGCAACCAAAATCGGGTTTTCTCGTGTAATACCATCCCTGTAACCAAATGGTCAATAAAGAGATCCCACGGGACTATAATCCAAGGTTAATTTCTAAAAGGGGTCTAGGGGACAAAAGCACAGACCTAGCCCATTCTTTCCGCCGAATCCCCCCATTAATCCATGCCCAGAAGTGTTGATGATAAGAAAACTACAATACTCAATTTCCAAATGACAAGGCATACCTTTATATTCGGGAGGCCCACCTTCAAACATACAATCATGGAAGATGGGCAAGGAACCACATGGTTGGCTCAGGTGACGGAGAAAATGGCATAGTGAGCTAGTTGGTGGCTGCAAGGGGTTGTTGGCTGCTGGTTGAGGACCATCTTGGAGAAAAAATTTCGCCTAGGAATATTCCCCACGAAATGGTGGGTAACAGTATGTACTAACTATGGGCTTCCTATGTTGTGCTTATATATGATTATTTTGAGATAATACATAGTGTTTGCAGGTACTTCAGTCCTTGGTCTCCAAGTTCACAAACTGTGGGCAAGGATCATTTTGCTTGGATCCTAAGTATTTGTATGGTGGATTAAATCTTCGCTAAGGCTATAGTGTGCATGGGGTTTCTGAAGCATTTTTAGCCATTTATCAAAGAAAAAAGCCATAAAATATTTTTCTCAAAAAAATTCAAATTTTAAAACCCTTGTATATTTTGTAATTTTGAGAATAATTTTGTAAATATAATTTGTAAATTATTTTTGCTAACTTGGGTTGGGGTTTTAAGAATTTTGTATATATTTGGGGTTTGGGTGTTGTATTTTCATTTTTGCAGGTTGGATGAAGGGATCAAACTGAAGTAGAGCTAGATCTAGGCCCTTGAGGGTAAGATCTAGTCTCTAGGAATTTTTGCAAGGCTAGCCACAAAAGAATTTTCATAAAATTGAAGAGTTGAAGCATAAAAAAAATTGGAGCAAGGGTTTTAAGGTTTTCAAGGCTCCTAGCCCCGGTTTTCTCCCCCAAACCCTTAGCGTCACCCCTTTAACCTCCTGCGTTTGGGTTTTAAGCCTCCTAGAGGCTAGCCGTGAGCACTAAGGGCTACAACCTCCCCTCCTAACCCTTGCCATAGGCCCTAGAGGCCTTTCCTCCTTCTCCTCGGCCCTCTGTCCCCCTTCGTGGCCTCTCCTCCTCCCTCCTCAGCCTCTATCCTCCTCCGCTAAGCCTCCCTCGGCTTCCCCTCTCTCCTCGGCCCCTCTGTTAGCCCTCCGTCCCCCTCTCCCTTAAGCTGCAGCCCCTAAAGGGCTTGCGGTTGCCTCTTTTGAGGCCTCCCATAGGGCGTCGCAAGCCTTAGGGCCTCAAAACCCTAGGCCGCAGCCCTTAGTGGACCTTTCAGCCCTTCCTAATCCCAACGGTAGCCTTTTTTTGGGCTTGTCGTAAGGCCTAATAGGCCTTTTACCCTAGTTGCAGGCCTATTAAGGCCTTTTTCCTTCCAGTTTTGGCCTCTCTCTCGCCATCTCTTGGCCCTAAATTGCCATATGCTTGTCTCTGAAATTTTCGAGACTAGTTGTTGGTGTGTTTTGCAGAGAAAATTGGTCCAAAGTTTGTATTTTCAGGTATCAAGTCATTGGACAAAATTTTGCACAAGTTGGGCTAGTAGACTTCAAGGCCTAGGGCCTAAGGGTTTGATCTCCTAACCCTTGTTTCCTCACTGTTTTACTTCAGCAAGTCAATTAACTCATAACAGTGATAAAAACATCATAAATTGGCCTAAAAAATCATTCATAAGTTGCTTGGCATATTGAGGAACAAATTGCTTGGCATATTGAGCAATTAATTGAAGAAAAATCATAAAAAGGCAAAAGGCATATAAAGAAGGGTGGAAAAACCAAGGCCGAGGCACCTCATGTACCATGATTTCTCCCTCCTATACATTATATACCCAAGTGTAGGCTTCCCTTTTATTAGCTACCCTTGTATCCCAGCATGTGGCCCAGGGTTGCCCCTTCTCATCCCCTACTGCATTCACCTTTTTATCATGTACCACCACCTTTTAGAGGATGTACCTTGGACATATTACCCCCTTTAGAAATAGAAACTACCTAATGTGATACTTGGTTAACTCCATTTGGAATTTGGAGACACTAGCACATGCCAAAGTCCATTATGGAAGGGCAGGCCATTATGAAGTCCCCACTTGTGATCCATGGTTTGTAAGCTCTTTTACTCAATTTCCTTGATGACTTGTTAAACTAGAAGGCTAGGAGAGGCATTGGATCTTATGCAGGATTGCAGGTGGTCCCCATCTTGGGTTTGGTCTCCCTATACGAGGTCCTAACCCTCCAGAGGGCTACATTGGCACATGTAGAGTATGTGTTGAAAGCCATGGGTCTCCACAGCAGTAGACAACACTCCATGGATCCTTAGAGTTGTTCAGAGATTGGCCTGAGATCCACCTATTGGACGAGAACGATGCACGTGGTTCACCTTTTCCCAGCCAGCCCCACAGATATAGCATGCACTTAGCAACTGACCCAAGACCTGTAGGATGATGTGGCATCACCTACACCATCATTTGAGCCGTTATATATGGTCTACAAGATTCCTCGACTCATTTGGAGACCCATGAGGTTATTATTGTGTCCCCACACCCACTGGGGGCACCAAAGGTTTATTGTTTGGAGAACAAGGGGCCACCCCCTTGTCTCTCACTTTTGAGGGTCCTATTCTTCATTATGGCACCTATGCACCTCATCAGGCCTCTTGGAGGGCCCTACGACATATATTGTTTATCATTTGACCTCTTGAGAGGCTTATTATTTCATTTATGAGCTAGTTTGATGGGCTTGTCACCAAAAGTTAGGTTATTAGCACATTATTTTATTTTTCGAGCTTATGTAGGCCTAAGAGACTAATTCGAACTCCTAATTAGTGTATAAATAGTAAATACAAGTGAGATGAGTTCATTTTCTCATCATCACTTTGGATTGGATCACTCTACTCTTTAGCGAATTTCGCACTTTTTCTGGATGAAGAATTTGAGCATGGATAAATTTTGATGTTTGGATTGGAGTATTTTATCTTGGAGCTTCTTTATTGTCAAATTGTTGATGGTTGGATATGTTCAATTACATGTAAGTACAAACATTTAATGCTTTTGTTGTTTTACTTTTGTCATATGCATTGAATGGGATTTTCGCTATACTAGGGATAATTGTTGCATTGCATAATTGCAAATTTGTGGAATTATTATTTCTATATAGCATCTCTGAATGTTTGGGCCATGTATGTGAATGAAATCTCCTAGGGATAATTCCACCAGTGAATTTATCTTGATAAGACATCTCTTTTTTCCAAACGAAATATAAAAGCTATGAGGTCTCTTCTTCTTTCCCTAAAGGCCAAACAAAGTAGTCCTTAAGGCCTCCTTGACCGAAATACAAGTTCATTTCTCATCATTCTCCTAGACTCCATTCTCCCCAATGGATTAAGGCACTGGTTCACCAATAGGTGATCACTCAAAGAAGATTTTTCTCCACCTTTCCCTCTCTCTTCCAGGTCTAGCCAAGTTGGGTCACCTAGGGCATCACTTTCCCAACAAAATAGCCCAAGAAAAAATTCAATCTCCTAGCCTCTACTGCATTGGTGTGTCCTTAAGGCCTCCTCCAATTTTGAAGCCATTCCCACGATGGAGTTATGAGATAACTTAAGCCCTGGTTCTGATATCAAACTTTGCCCTGGTATTCCCTAGGCTAGCACCTCATAGAATCAATTTGACACCTTTAATTGGAAATTCTTGCTTTGATCCTTTCCCCTTCCTTATCTAGGTTAATAACATCATTGGTTGTTAAATTCTCTCTCCTTAACCTAGGTTGGGTCCACTTGGCCCGCATGGTCCCATACCTTTGAAAGGTCAATTCTTCAAGAACCATTCGGGAAGCCAAGTTCAATAAGGATTTTAGTATTGGGAAACTCCTTTGCAAGGCATATTCCTCTAACCTAACCCTCAAGTCCTCTCCTCCTTATCCTATAAATCTTTGTACCATACTTGAAGAGCAAGCAAGTCCATTCTTTACCCCCTTCTAGGAAAAGGATCATTGGGGTCACTTCAGATCCATTTGTTGATTCATCCTTCATAAGTGACTTCCATATACCGGGTCTCCTCCCATCGATGAAAGTCCGTAAAGAGTAGGGAGTCTTAGCTAAGGTGACAGTGGGCTAAATCTCCATTTGTTGCCCTTGGCCTAGCAGTTGTCCCCTTTAGGAATCCCCTTTAGGTCCCCTGCTAGTTTGAGCGGTAACATTTTGTCGCCATTTTCTGGGACACGAAACGTGTACTATGTTCCCCATACGACATATTGACATAATATTATTGGCGACTCCATTGGAAGAACGAAGCCCTGGTTCTTCATTCAACTTCAAAGTTAATGCTTGTAGGGTGAAGCAAGCATCTATCAAGGCACCTACATTCACCCTGGCGACTCCATTTTCAATTCTAATGTGTAAAAATCCTGAGAAATGGACCATTTCGAGCTCCCTCCTCCCTATGATGACCTTAGTCCTGAAGAAGCTCTAGAGCACCCTGAAATCAAGAAATGGATGAGAGGTTGGATGCCTAAATTCAAAGGAAGTCCTAATCAAGATCCCAATGTCCATCTTGACGAATTCTCTTGGGCTTTAGCCCTGACAAGGATTGAAAATGAGGACACAATCATGAGATTGTTGGCCTTATCATTTGTAGGCCAAGCTAAAGATTGGTATGATAGCCTCCCCCATGAGATTGCCACTGATTATGAATATTTTGAAGATGTCTTCTTAGAAAGATGGGGTGGCACCCCTCATGAAGAATGGATGGCTCATAGATACCCCTTTGAGGAAAAGCTACATGATGAAAGGAATAATCTTGAAAAGAGTCTTGGTAAAGGTGTGGAAGATGCCTCAGGTTCCCCTTTAGTGTCTGAAGAGAACCCTCCTCCTGTTACATGTGACAAGACCTTGGAAAGGGGGGTTGGTGAAAGCTTTGGTAATCTAGGTGATGATCAATCTTCGTCAGGTCCACATGATGAACTGAATGACTTTGAGAACATGTGTGTTGAGAAAAATGAGTCTATGGAAAGTGAAGTTGAGACTAACCTTATCTTTCTCAAGGATAGTGTTGATTTGGGGTAGCATCGGAAATGCTCTAGCCATGAAAATTGGTGGAGAGGCTAAAGCACATGATATCCCCAAGACCTAGAAATGGTTTGGGCAGAATCTAACTAGTTTGGAAGATATTAAAATAATTAATATTTTTAATGGAGTCCCTAAGTCTAAACTTAGGGAAAATAAAATATTAATGTGAATTAATAAAAAACTGAGTTAGAATGGCCCAAAAGTCATGGATCAGGCCAAATCTAATCTTAGTCGTTGATTAGGGACTTAATCTCGGCCGTTGATGAACCAATGTGAAAAGTATAAGAAGAGGCTTGAGGGTCATTTGGAGAACACCCTGAGGGAGACCAGTCAGTTCGATTTCTGGAGTGGAGTTAGCTGAGAAATTCGAATTAGTGGTCTGGAGAGCAGCAGGAGGCAACAAGTACGGAGCAGAGAGTCAAGATCAGCAACAGAAGACCAGGGCAGAGGCAGGAGAGGCAGACACAAGGCCTTTAAGGCAGACACTGAGGCAACAGGAGACTGCGTAGTCACTAGAGGGCCTGCGTGGGTGACGCAGAGAGGCCCAAGGCTGATGCAGACAAGCAGGGGCTAACGCAGAGTGTCTGGGAGCTATGCAGAGGTCAGCCATGCTGACGCTGGGACTGGGAGAAGTGCTGGAGAATTTTCCTCTGTTGGGTAAGCCAGTTTGGCACCCGGTTGTACTGAAGAATTGCTGAATAATAAAATCCTCCCTTGCTGCACCGGTTTTCCCACATTGGGTTTTTCCAGGGACTGTTGTCCAAAATATCTGTGTCGATGTGTTGATTCTTGTGCATGTGTTTGTTTCTGTATTATGGTGTGATATCTGCAGCAGAATTTATTTTAATGTTTATTGAAGGAATTTCATAAATAACTTATTGAAAATAAGTAGGCAAAGTAAATCAGATGTTGCAGTGATAGAATTTTCACATGGTATCAAAGGGAGTAATCAAAGACAGGAAGGGAAAATCAGTTATGGGTCGAGACCATGATGCAGAGGCATCCACATCATGGGACTCGCACAAATTTTCATAAAATTGCATAAGAGATTTCAATTTCTCCATGTTGGCTTCCAGGATGGAAGAAGAAGTGGCTCGTATGACTAGTTCTACATCATCAGAAGTATGGTATATAGACAGTGGAGCCTCATGGCATATGATGGGAATCAGGGAATGTTTCTCAGAGTATCGAGAAGAGAAGATGAACTTTCAGATCACGATGGGGAACAAGGCAAAGTGTACTCCAGTAGGGAAGGGTACCATAATCTTTCAAACAGAATCGAGAGAACGGTTCCGCGCTACAAATGTGTTGCATGTACCAGGATTGGGATGAACTTACTTTCCCTGTCGCAACTTTAAGGCAAAGACTATGACGTCTACTTCATCAAGGAGAAGGTATACGTCAAACACCCAAGCTTGAAAAAGAAAGTGCAGATTGAGATCAAAAGTAACAGGTTGTACAGATTACAACTAGAATCACCAGTGGCACTAATAGGCAGTCATGGAGACAAGGACTTGAACGAACTATGGCACAGAAGAATGGGACATTTGCACCATGGGGCTCTGAGAATTCTCAGGAGCACTGTAACAGGAGTTCTGGATCTTAGTACGGAACGAGATGATGTATGCAGAGGATGTGCTCTAGGAAAGTATGCCAAGGCAACATTTCCTAGGAGTAAACACAGGGCCAAGAGTGTACTAGGATTGATACACTTAGATATCTGCGGACCTATGTCCACCAAAGCTCTTAGTGGTGCCGAGTATTTCCTTACCTTCATTAATGACCACTCAAGGAAAACTTGGATTTATTTTCTGAAAACCAAGGACAAGGTTTTCTGTCGATTCAAAGAGTTCAAGGCTCTAGTGGAGAATCTGACTAGGAAGAAAATAAAGTTTTGCGCAAAGATAATGAAGGAGAGTATGTCGATAAGGACTTCATTGATTTTTGCGCTAAGGAGGGCATCAGAAGAGAGTGGATAGCTCCCTACAATCCAGAGCAGAATGGAGTAGCAGAAAGGAAGAACAAGACTATTGTAGAAGCAGTTAGGGCCATGATGTATGATCAGGATATGCCAAAATTCCTGTGGGCAGAAGCATGCAACACAACAGTCTATGTTCAGAACAAGACTCCTCATCGGGCATTGGGCAAGATTACTCCAAAGAAATTTGTCACAGGGAAGACACCTGAGGTCAGCCATTTCAGGATATTTGGGAGTTTAGCATATTACCGCATACCCAAGGAAAAAAAGGAAAAAGCTGGATCAAACTGCAGAAAAGGGATATCTAGTGGGATATAGCGAGAACGCTAAGGCATACAGAATCTATCTTCCAGGGAGCAGGAAGGTAGTGGTTCGACAAGATGTAAAGTTCATGGAGGACAGGGCTTTCAGAAAATCTCGTGAGATGCCTTCCGAGGAGCAGTCAAAAGAAGAGCCGTTGGTTAAACCTCTTCAACCAACAGAAGTAAAGAATTCTTCCTCGGATCAGGAAGATTCACAAGATGAGGAGGAGCTAATAGAGGCACCTGCTAGCAGAGGAAGAACTAGCAGGGAACTTTGTCAGATTCTGCGAGATGCAGAGGACTTCATCGGTGCGCCAAGAAACAATAAGAGGGAGCGAAAACAGCGAGATAGATATCAGGCATTAGTAGCTCAGGATGGGGAGCCTGCCAGTTTCCAAGAGGCAACTCAACATCAGGTTTGGCTAGATGCGATGGTAGAGGAGTACAACTCCATAATGGTGAACAATGTCTGGGAGGTAGTGTCAAGACCTCAAGACAGATCAGTAGTAGGTTTGAGATGGATCTACAAATCAAATATGCTGCAGACGGCAGTGTTCAGAAATACAAGGCCAGGTTTGTGGCTAAGGGGTATGCTCAAAAGGAAGGAATTGACTATGAGGAGACCTTCGCCCTGGTAGCTAGGTATACATCTATTAGGACCGTGATATCTCTTGTAGCTCAGATGGGGTGGGAGATTCATCAGATGGATGTCAAAACGGATTTTCTGAACAGGGTAATAGAAGAAGAGGTATACATTGAACAACTAGAGGGCTTTGAGACACATGAGAAGAAGTCTCATGTATGCAGATTGAAGAAAGCCTTGTATGGGCTGAAACAGGCACCTAGAGCATGGTATGGTCGAATCGATGGCTACTTGCAGAAGATGGGATTTGTCAAGAGTGATGCGGATCTGAATCTCTACTATCTGGTTATAGAGAATGAGTCGCTAATCTTAGTATTGTATGTGGATGATCTCTTTCTGATAGGATCATCCAGGCTCATTGGGGATTGCAAGAAGAATCTAGCCACAGAATTCGATATGAAGGATTTGGGACTAATGCATTACTTCCTAGGGTTGGAAGTTTGGTAGCAGAAGGGAGAGATCTTCCTTGGGCAAGGGAGGTATGCTACAGAAATCCTGAAAAGATTCAAGATGGAGGACTGTAGACCCATGGCTACTCCAATGATCACCAACTGGAAGAAGATTGATGCATCAGAAGACAAGGATGTTGATCCCACCCTATACAGGCAGCTCATAGGGTCCCTAATGTATCTGGTCAATACCAGGCCAGACATTTGCTATGCTGTCAACACCCTCAATCAGTTCATGGTGGAACCGAAGAGGGCGCACTGGGCAGCAGCCAAACACGTTCTCAGGTATTTACAGGGAACAGTCGATTATGGACTCTTGTACACCAGGGGTAAGGATATCAGATTGAGTGGATTTACTGATGTAGATTGGGTAGGAAGTTCAATGGATCGGAAAAGTACCTCTGGGTATTGTTTCAACATTGGATCAGGAATGACTTCCTGGTGCAGTAGGAAACAGAAGTTCGTGGCTCTGAGCTCATCTGAGGCAGAATATATGGCAGCGAGCACAGCTTCGTGTGAGGCCATATGGCTTAGAAAACTGCTTGTGAACCTATTCAGAAGGAAAATGGAGGCGACCAGGATCATGTGTGATAATCAGAGTTGCATCAAGCTCTCTGAGAATCCAGTGTTTCATGATCGGTCAAAGCATATTGATATCCAGTGTCACTTTGTCAGAGACTGTGTCCAACGAGGAGTTGTACAGTTGAGCTACACTCCTACAGGAGAATAGGTGGCAGACATCCTCACCAAGGCCCTTGGAAGGACAAAGTTTGATTACTTCAGGGAAAATATGGGGATGATAAAGAACCCGTTTCAGTAGCAGAAATGGGGGTGATAGCAGCACGGATGCAGAGGGAGTTGCAGTGCAGATGCAGTGTTGGAGAAAAGGACCAGCAGCAACACGGATGCAAAGGGAGCTGCCATACAGATGCAGTAGTGGCAGTAGCAGAGCCATGGGCAGCAGTACAGGATGCAGCAACGCAGAGGATGTTGGGCAGAGAGGCTTAGCATCAACATAGGGATCGATGCGAGATGATCAGGGTGATACTCAATGAGGAGTATTACTAGAGCACAGTCATTGCTAAGAGGGAGTGTTGATTTAGGGTAGCATCGGATGTGCTCTAGCCACGAAAATTGGTGGAGAGGCTAAAGCACATGAGATCTCCAAGACCCAAAAATGGTTTGGGCAGAATCTAACCAGTTTGGAAGATATTAAAATAATTAATATTTTTAATGGAGTCCCTAAGTCTAAACTTAGGGAAAATAAAATATTAATGTGAATTAATATAAAACTGAGTTAGAATGGTCCAAAAGTCATGGATCAAGCCAGATCTAATCTTAGCCGTTGATTAGGGACTTAATCTCGGTCGTTGATGGACCAACGAGAAAAGTATAAGAAGAGGCTTGAGGGTCAGTTGGAGAATACACTGAGGGAGACTAGTCAGTTCGATTTCTAGAACGGGGTTAGCTGAGAAATTCGAACTAGTGGTCTGGAGAGAAGCAGGAGGCAGCAAGTATGGAGCAGAGAGTCAGGATCAGCAACAGAAGACCAGCGCAGAGGCAGGAGAGGCAGACGCTGAGGCAGCAGGAGACTGCGCAGTCACTAGAGGGCCTACGTGGGTGACGCAGAGAGGCCCAAGGTTGACGCAGACAAGCAGGGGCTGACGCAGAGGTTAGCCAGGCTGACACTGGGACTGGGAGAAGTGCTGGAGAATTTTTCTCTATGTTGGGTAATCCAGTTTGGTACCCGGTTGTACTGAAGAACTGTTGAATAATAAAATACCCCCTTGCTGCATCGGTTTTCCCACATTGGGTTTTTCTGGGGACTGTTGTCCAAAATATCTGTGTCGATGTGTTTATTCTTGTGCATGTGTTTGTTTATGTATTATGGTGTGATATCTGCAGCAGAATTTATTTTAATTTTTATTGAAGGAATTTCATAAATAACTTATTGAAAATAAGTAGGCAAAGTAAATCAGATGTTGCAGTGATAGAATTTTCACAGATAGTACTCCTAATGATTCTCCTTTTGAGAACCTTGAGGAAGGTGATCCCATTAGCCCCTTAGAGGATGACATTGAAGATTATTTCCATATTGAAAAAGAGAAATGGGAAATTGTTGGTCCTTAGTTTGACTATGCTCCTGTTTATGACACCGACAAGGACGATGAGGTTAAGATAGGTCCTCCCCTTCTCCCGGACATTATTTATGAGGACATATCCATCGATACCTTTGGGAAGGAGAATTATCATTTTCCCTTGCATGAAAAGGAGCAATTGGGGATGATTGATTCTCCTTTTTGGGAAGACCCTATCTTTGGTACCAGCAATGATAGGATTGATAAGGCCCTTGCTCATACCTACTTTCCTTATGATTCTGGGAGTATATTCAAATCACTTGAGCCTCTAGATTTGGATTTTCAAGAAAAGGATCTCGTTGAGACTTCACCTTCCCCTTTGCCCTTTTCTATTGTTCATCATCTTGAGTCTTCATCAAGTGATCCCCTCACCCCTTGTCATATGATCTCAAGTAACCATGAGCCCAAGTATAGTGTCAAGGAAGAGCCCCTCATTGATTATACTTTACCTCCTCAGACACACCCTCAGGGTTTTGATCACTCCATGACCTCCCCTCTCCAAAGTGACCATCACCTTGAGAAACCCATTTGTTGCACTCCTTCTTTCCCTAACCCTTCGTTCCCCTCTCATCACAACCTTGTGGCATCTACAAAGCATAACATTATAGACAATAATAGTGATAACGAATTCTTGAGAGTGATCATTCATTCCACCATTGTGTACCTAGAAAGAAAGCCCGACACCTTTAGATTGACCTATTTTCTTTCTCCTAGGACTTCCCTTTACCGCGGAGGGAGACCATTTTTTCCCGCCTCCCACCCACCTCATCCGCCATGTGACTATGTCCACATTCAATTTGGGAGTTGCTACATGAGTAATCATACTGGCAGGCATATGTATATTGATGTGATGATATGTTGGTTGCACTGGATTTATGATTACACTTAGTATTAGCCTTACTATATGCATGTTAGGATAGTATAAGTCTTATTAGCACTAGAGACTGAACAACGCAGAGCAGAGTTGGCAGTAGTGTAGATGGCACGGAGCAGAGGTTAGCAACAACATAGTAGATTTAGAGGGTTGGCGCAGAGACTAGCAGGAGTCAGGCACCAGCATTCCCATGGTATCATACTAAACACAAATAGTTCAGTAATTTGGGATATTTTTCCGTTGTTGATGCAGTAGCAACAACAGTATGTAGTGCAGTGGCAGGTGGCAGTGGCAGTGCCAGCAGCAACACGGATGCAGAAACTGAGAGGGAGTTGCAGTACGCATGCAGTGTTGACAGTGGCAGGGTCAACAGCAGTACAGATGCAGCATTTGCGCAGTGGTTGGTGGACAGTATGTCATACATCAACAGCGCAGAGGACGATGATATGAAGTCAGTACGATGCTTCAGTGGGAGGCATTGCTAGAGCACATTCCTCACTAAGAGGGAGTGTTTATTTCTGGTAGCATCAGATGTGCTCTAAGTCTCAAATTTTGCAAGGAGGCTTGGGCACATGTATTCCAAAGAACCCAGAAAGCGTTTTGGGAAATTCTACCCAGAAATAGTTGTATTAAAATAATTAATTATTTTTAAAGGGACCCTAAGTCTAAACTTAGGAAAATAAAATAATTAAAGGGTATTAATATAAACTGTGGGTGTAACTTCTAGAAGAAGACAAGGATCAAGCAGAAATGACCTTAGTCATTGATTAGCTTCTAATCTGGGCCATTCAATGTCAACAAAGAGATCATTTAAGGAGGCTTGAGGGTCACTTTGAAAGACACATAGAGAGTTCAGAGAATTAGTTTTCTGAAGTAGAGCAGAGGAGTTGTCGGGAGAATTTCGATAGTGAGTTGTTGCAGTGAGGGGCAGGGATAGTTGGGTTGGAGTATCTTCTCCAAGACCCAGGATACGCAGCAGAGAGAGGCAAAGAGACACCAGAAGGGTTGACACTGGGCCAAAAGGGCCCACGCAGAGCTTGACGCTAAGCCAGAAGGGCTCACACAGAGACAACACAGTCATCCAAAGCAGAAGTTCGAGTTTTGCAGAGGAGCTGACATTTCTGAGCCGGGAGGGCTGGAAACTGCTCCAGAAGGCAAGACATTTCCCAGTTGAGCTGACACAGAGCCTTTTTAGGCTGATGCAGGGCCAGTGCAAAGATAGTCGGGGACAGTTGGTTCAGTTGTTGGAACAGTCGGGAATCACCAAGTAGAGTGAGGTAATCTCACTAAGTTTTTCTGCCAGTTTATTTTCTCTATAACTGGATTGTCGGAAGGGCATCCAGAGTTGTATTCAAAAACTATTACTTAATAATATAAAAACTTCAGTGTTGCTGCACCGATTTTCCCACATTGGTTTTTTCCGAGGAAATTTGTCCAAAAAATACTATGTCACTTGTGTGGATTTTTCTCTATTGTTTTGTTCTTGTTTTGAGCAAATTAATTAATTAAAGTGAAGGCTGCAATTGTATTAGCTTCAATATTTGTTGTAGGAAGCAATAGATAATTTGTTTCAGTAATTCACAGATAGGAGAAGTTTAATCAGTTGCTGCAGTAAGTAGATTCGGGTGAGGATTCTCGAATTTTCACAGATGCATCTTGGGTTTGGTCTCCCTATATAGGGTTCTAACCCTCCAGAGGGCTACATTGGCACATGTAGGGTGTGTTTTGAGAGCCATGGGCCTCCACAACAGTAGATAGCACTCCATGGAGCCCTAGAGATGTTCAAAGATCGGCCCAAGATCCACCTATTTCAGAAGGAAGATGCACCTGGTTCACATTTGCCCAGCCAACCCCACAAATGTACCATGCACTTGGTAGTTGACCCAGGACTTGTAAGATGATGTGGCACCAACTACACCATCATCTGAGCCATTACAGATGGTCTACACGAATCTTCAAATCATTTGGAGACCCATGAGGTTATTATTGTGCCCCCACACCCACTGGGAGCACCACAGGTTTATTGTTTGGAGAACAAGGGGCCACCCCCTTGTCCATCACTTTTGAGGGTCCTATTCTTCATTATGGCACCTATGGACCTCATCAGGCCTCTTGGAGGGCCCTACGACATGTATTGTTTATCATTTGACCTCTTGAGAGGCTTATTATTTCATTTATGAGCTAGTTTGGTGGGCTTGTCACCAAAAGTTAGGTTATTAGCACATTATTTTATTTTTGGGGCTTATGTAGGCCTAAGAGACTAATTCGAACTCCTAATTAGTGTATAAATACAAGTGAGATGAGTTCATTTTCTCATCATCACTTTGGATTGGATCACTCTTCTCTTTAGAGAATTTCGCACTTTTTCTGGGATGAAGAATTGGAGCATGGATGAATTTTGATGTTTGGATTGGAGTATTTTATCTTGGAGCTTCTTTATTGTCAAATTGTTGATGGTTGGATATGTTCTATTACATGTAAGTACACACATTTAATGTTATTCTTGTTTTACTTTTGTCATATGCATTGAATGGGATTTTCGCTATACTAGGGCTAATTGTTGCATTGCATAATTGCAAATTTGTGGAATTATTGTTTCTATATAGCATCTCTCAATGTTTGGGCCATATATGTGAATGAAATATCCTAGGGATAATTCGACAGGTGAATTTATCTTGATAGGCCATCTCGTTTTTCCAAGCAAAGTATAAAAGCTATGAGGTCTCATCTTCTTGCCCTAAAGGCCAAATGAAGTAGTCCTTAAGGCCTCCTTGACCGAAATACAAATTCCTTTCTCAATATTCTCCTAGACTTCATTTCCCCAAAGGATTAAGGCACTGGTCCACCAATAGGTGATCACTCGAAGAACATTTTTCTCCACCTTTCCCTAACTACTACTCGCATTTGCACTATCACTGAAGAATTTGCACTACTGCCAACTCTGCACTGAGCCACCTGCTCTGCTATGACCACTGCACTGCGCTCCTCAGCGTCTGACTGTTACTAATCTTCAACTATCACTTTGGTACTAACTGCATCAACTACCACGGATCCATCCTTCTATTGAATAGTGTGGGCCCCCGTAGCCAGGTAATGATCCATGAGCAGGACTCCTTAAGGACCCTACCCACTCTCTGTAGCACTTTGATATACTCATACTGTCATTGCTACTACTCTGTTGTTATCTCTGCATTGTTGTTGCAATTACTGCAATAATGAATATGACCTCCCGAGATCCTAAAGTATTAGCTTCCATAGGATGCTTCCTCTGAAACTAGACTCCCTTTGAGTCTCGATCTCCCTGTTACCGCTCAAACCAGCAGGGGACCTAAAAGGGGTTCTTAAGAGGGCAACTGCTAGGTCAAGGGCAACGGTGGAGGCTTAACCCATTGTCACCACAACTAAGTCTCCCTGCTCTTCACGGACTCTCACCGATGGAAGGAGTCCCAGTAGATCACTTTGTAAAGTAGATGTCAAAGGATAGGTGAGAAGCGACCCTGAAAACCCTTTCACAAGGGTGGAGTGAGGAATGGAACTTGCTTGCTCTTTAAGCAAGGGACTTGGTCCACCATGGGTAAGGGGTGAGGATTGGAAGGTTGAGGGAGAAAGGATAGGCTTATAAAGGCACTTCTCAATCCATATAATCCTTGGAAACTTGGATTCCCAAATGGTCTTTGACAAATAGTCCTTGTTGACAAGTGGGATCACATGGGGCCAAGTGGACCCAACGCAAGTTTGGGGATGGAATATAGCAACCAATGATGCTCCTATCCTGGACAAGGTGAGGGGAAAGGACCAAACAAGAATATTTAATTCAAAAGGTTGAATTGATCCTATTAGTGTCTAGCCTTGGGAATGCTAAGGCAAAATTCAGTCCTAGAGCTAAGGCTTGGGATTCCCAGTATTCCACCATCAGAATGGCCTCAAATTTGGAGGAGAAGGAGGGGACACACCAGTGCAGTAGCCTAGAGGAGATCAAAATTTTTCCTTGGGCCAATTTTCGAGAAATTGATGCCCTATGTAACCTAATGGGGCTAGACTTGGAGAAAAAGGGGAAAATAGTAAAAGAAGGTTAAAATGATCGCCCCTTTAAGGGACCAGTGCCTAATTCACTTGGAGATATGGAGTCAAAGATTATAATGAGTAAGAACTTGGATTCTTGATCAAGGAGGCCCAGAAATTCAACTTCATCCAATATAGATAGTAAGAAAAGAAAAGCGACTTTCAAGCATTTATACTTTAAGAAGATGATGCAAGCTTCTCAAGATAAGTAATCTCTAAGACATTTCATTCATATAACATTGGCCCATACATTTAATAACTAAAACATTGCTCAATTCCACATTACAATAATGTAGCAACTAGCCCTAATTTTAGCAGTATGCAGCAACAAGAATAACAACAATAAAAAGCACTTACAACATTATAGAGTATATCCAACCAGCAATTCGTTTGCATAACAAAGCTCCAAGATAAGAGAAATAGCCCAAATCCATACATCAAAATTCATCCATCTCCAAAAATATCCTCCAAGGAAAAAGTGCGAAAATTCTCTAAGACTAGAGAGATCCCAAGTCAAGTGATGATACAAATGAATGTATCTAACATCAATATATAGCCTCCTAAGGAATTTGAATTAGCCTATGGGCCCCTAAAGATAAAAATATTTGCAAATAATAACTCCTAATGGTCACAAACCCACCATACTAGCTCATAATGTAAAAATAAGCCTCGCAAGGGGCCAAATAATAATATATGCATGTTAAAGGGCCCTCCAAAGGCTCAATAACATCCTGAAGTGCCATATTGGGGAATAAATTCCTCGGAACATGATGGACAAGGGGGTGGCCCCTTGTTCTCCAAGTAGTAGACCTATGGTGCTCTCATTGGGTCTAAGGGCACATCAATGAATCCATGAGTCTCCATATCAATCAGAGATGCTTGTAGATCCTCTGCAATGGTCCATGAAGATCTGAGGAGTGTTGTCTATTGTTGTGGAGGCCCATGGCTCTCTATGCACACCCTACATGTGCCAATGTGGACCTCTGAGGGTCAGGATCCCATATAAGGAAGCCAAACCCAAATGGAAACAACCTGCAATCTTGCATAAGCTCAAATGTGTCCCCTAGGTTTCCAGTACAATCAGTCATTAAAATAATCGTGTAAAAGAGCTTACAAACCATGGATAACAAAGTGGGCACTTCATAATGGCATGCCCTTTCGTAGTGGGCTTTGGCATGTGCTAGTGTCTCCAAACTCCAAAGGAGGGGGTTAGCCAAGTACCTTATTAGGTGGTTTCAGCCCTTAGAGGGGACAGTATGTTCAAGGTAAATCCTTCTAATGGGGGTGGAAAGTGACAAATAGGTGAGAGGGAATGGGGAATGAGAAGGGCAGCCCTGAGCCACATAATGGGACATAGGGGTAGTTAGATAAGGGGAAGCCCACACCTGGTATGTAATGTATAGGAGGGAGCAGTCGTGGTACAAGAGGTGCCCCGGCGTTGCTTTTTCCACCCTTCTTCATATGCCTTTTGCCTTTTATGAATTTTCTTTGATTAATTGCTCGGGGCTCAAAGGACAAGAGCATGATGTGTATAATATAGCAGTGGTTACCCACTTTAAGGTAGGGCGGTTCATTGCCCTCCAGGGATTGGGACAATCATGGGTTCCTGAGTGATAAAGGAGGCTCATCTAGGGCCTATGGAACCAGGGTGATAGCCATGGATGGGGTAGAGCTTGTTGACCACTACATGTCACTGACCCATAGCAGTACACCCCCTTTTTTCACAAAAGGGATAGCGCTTGATCAATGTGTCTGTGCCGTCCAACTTTCATCGACTTGATTGTCATGTTATAATGTAAACCCATTCTGCATGTATATGATGTAAATAATCTCAGCAGATCTGTGTCATGTATGTAATTGCCTAGGTAAACCTATTTTTCTAGTGACAATCTACATTCCAGGAGGTTTTTTGTCTCACCGATCCATTATCGGATGGTCGACAGAGTTTTCCTTCAGCCTTACCCCAAAGCCGGAATGAATTTTGTCACTGGGATCTTAAGCGAGTCCTAATTTATAGATCGAGTCTATGTAAAAGTGATTTGGGAATAATCCTAGCTATTTGGTTAGGCTATTTTATTACAAATTGCTTACTCTGTTGGATTATAGTTGTGTCGCAGAAATTGGTAGTCTGTGAGGATCTATTTCAGATGAGTTTTCTCCCTTGTGATGTAAAAGATATGAAAATGATGATGTAAAGTGCCTTGAGGGTTGGAAAAATCATTTATCCCCTTATAGGTTAATTAATTAAATTTTTTGGCCAAAAATTAATTAAAATTCTAAGCCTGAAATTTAATTAATTATAGGTCATAGGTAAATTTAAATTTTCCAAAGACAAAATTCGTGGGTCCTTAAAATTCAAATTTTAAAAGGTCCCAGGACTAAGGTAAATTAATTAGTTTGCTAAATTTTAAGCCTTTGGTCCCTAGGGTTTAAGTCAAAGTCAAATTTTTTAGGAAATCAACTCAAAAAAATTATTTTTGAGTTAATTAAAATGCATTTAATTGGAAAATTCGAATTTCCTCAAGAATTTAATATTTCGACGAATGAGATTAAAAGAAATTTTAATTCTCATCAACGGTCAAGATTGCTTTGACAAGGATCATTCGAACTAGCCATTGGAAGATTTATCATTAAATAGGAGGTTAGTTGTCAGTTGAGATGATCCGATCTTTGAGTCGTGTGCTAAGTGAAAAGCTCTCTTGTAATCTTTTTTATGAGCAATAAAAAAGACTTTAGGGTTAATTTATGCTGGTGATACTCTTCGTGGAAATACTGTAAGATGTGTCATTTTCATGCATAGATTTCTTTTTAGCCATTGTTGATATCTTTTTGAAGAATGATTTCAGTAAAGGTATCATGTTCAGTCGCTGGGGTTTGAATGATAATTTAAGTTTTGAATATAATAGCAGATATCTATATTTAATCTGAATTTTATTATCGTTTTCTCGCTCTATGTTGATGGTTGAATTGAGTTTTGCAGGAAAGTCTTGATTTTTTATATCATCGGGCGTTCGGGGAAGTTTTCAGTTGGACCAGCCAACTCTCGATCCATGTTTTCTGAAGATCCCAGCTTAATTTGATCTCGGGCTTATCATAAGATATTTTTATTGGTGATGCATGAAGGGTTTTGGGCGAAGCACCTCCTTTTAAATTTAAAATTTCAAAATTTTTCTATGCTAAATTGATAAATCTGGCTTTTAAGAGCCTTAGATTATCAGATCTGGGAGCGGAGTTGGACTCACACTCGCCAGATCTGATAGATCTGCTATTCCTGTGCATAGATCTGTAAATTTTTTTGGTTTTTCTGACTTGGGTTTATGGGGTTTCATTTATTTTTTTAATATCCGAGTTTTGGGTGTTCGTGTTTTCAGGTACAGGTTGCAGATCTGAAGGTGAAGTTTGATTTGAAAGCCAGATCTAGGCCCTGGAGGGTAAGATTTGGCCTCAAAATTATTTTTTCAAGGAGACTATCCAGATGTTTTGCAGTGCAAGGGTTTCTAAAAAAAATATAAGTCTGGAAAGAATTTAACTTTACAAGGATTTCATTGTTAAATCTGAAGCACAAGTGTGATATTCGTTTTTCAGATCTGTTTGTTGGCTAGGGTTTTTCCAGCAGAATTATTTTCGAAATTTTTTAAGAGTTTTTGCTGTCGTGGGTTTTGTTCCTCTCCCTTGTTGTCTGAAATTGTCTATCTCTTTGCCACGCGCTGTTATAGCCTCCCTTATCTGCTGATCTTTTCAACCCTCGGATTTTTCTACTCCAGAGCAATGTTTTACAACTCGGACTCGGACTCGGACTCGGCCGAGGATCGACTCCGACTCGGACTCGGACTCGGTAATGACTCGGCCGGCTCGATTTCAATGACTCGGTCGTTGTAAAAAATACATTAAATATTTATTTTTTTTATAAAAAAACATAATTTTAAATATTTTAAACATAATTTTAAAGATTTTCATTCATGTTTCCAAACACACAGCATTATAATATAGATGGAAGACAACATATGATCAAAGTAGGCTCATGAACCAATCCATTATATCAAAATGGTACCCAATGGGTGGGCAGAGACTCAGCCCAAACTATGGGTGGGCAGAGACTTCAAGCCCCCGACTTAGTTTCCCAGCTTATATTTTGAGATAAGTGTTTACCACAATTGATATGAGCAATGGATGTCATGTTTATATTTCTGGAATGGTTTATATGCTAATTAACTGTGTGAAGTATGCTTTCTTAAGGGATTGGAATTGCTCATGTTATGATAATGCTTTGATTGTTGATGAAAATGTAAATGATTACATGTGTTGACCTCATGATATGCATCTGATCATGTGAAAATTGCAGTACTCTATATGCATGTGCCATGGACTCTCGAGTCTAATTAATCTCAGCATTAAGGGTGCTTATGGACACTATTCAAGTTTAAGATGCTTGCATTAATAGATTCCTGTGTGGTAAAAGGAATGCTACAGTTCATAGCCTAGATCTTTATTAAATAAGTCTACACTTGTGTGAAATCCTACATGTTGTGTCTACACTGCTGAAAGAATGGTGATCATAATCATGAATTAACTTTAGCTATACGTGCCACAAGAATGCATCACAGTCATTGAGTGGCTGATTGTAGTTACTATGTCTAATCCTGGGCTGCAAGAGCATAGATGTACATATACCCAGCTATTTTATTAACTGTTCTTGAACACCTATTTGAAACCTAAATAATACAAATGGCACCTAGAGCAACCGTGGGTTCTTTGACTCGGCCGAGTCAATACGGACCCGGCCGGGTTGACCGAGTCAACTATGACTCGGCCGAGTCATTGGATGACTCGGCCGAGTCATAGTTGACTCGGTCAACCGAGCCGGGTTGCTGGCCGGGTCATTAAAATTTGCTTTGGCTCGGTTCGAAACGGCCGTTTCCGAGTTGACTCGGCCGGGTTGTAAAACACTGCTCCAGAGTCCACGCAGCTCCTTCCATACTTCTGCTGCCTCATACGCTGCCCAATCCGCTGCATTTTTTCTACCTCTCCACGCAAACCTGCAACCTGCAAACACTGCAGCATCTCTCTCATCGTCGTCAGCTTGCTCTCCCCGCTGCTCCCTCTCTGCTTTCCCGCAGCACCATTCCCTCTCCTCTACACGCAGTTCGTGTCACAGCCTCCAAAACCTGCATCCTCCCTTCTCTCTCTGCCGCTAGACATGCAAGCACACTTCGATTTTTATGTTCCATCTTTCTTTTATTTGTATGCTCATACGTTGGGTTAGTTTGGCATATTTTCATTTTATGATTTAGATTAGGTTTAATATTTATTTTGGATTTATGATTTTCATTTTGTCATTTTAATTTGGTTTTAAAAAAAACTAAAAGGGGGTTCGATTTTGGTTTTACTTTTTCTTTTTCATTTTCATTTGTTTCATTTTTTATTTTGACTTTTTTTAATTAAAATTCAAAAAATATAAAAAAATTTATAAATATCTAAAAACCCTAAAAATAAAAAATAAAAACTAAAATTAAGAAATAAGGAAGGGGCTTCATTTTTGTATTTTGTGTGACTAGAAATCGAAATAAATTTTCACATTTAAAGGTTTTAAATATTTTATGTGGCCTCTGGCCCATTAAAAAATTTAAAAATTATTAAATCTTTTTGATTTATTTTGGTCACATTTTTAAACCATTTACCACATTAATCTTGCTTTATAAACTTAGCACATTGAAAAAGTTTTCCTAAAGGACTAACTAAATTTGTCAATTTTTTAACTCCTTGGTGTCTTTTGTGCTAAGGATAAAATCTAAAGCTGAACTTTTGTGGTATTAGTGTTTCTCATTTCTCTATAGTTAAGCACGCTTAGAATTTTTGCATCTAAAGATTAACTAGAGGAAAGTGGTAAATTTTCCTAAATTTGGGTCACTATGCATACATCTTTTAATTCTAGGATTGAAATTGGTCAGCATTTAAATTTCATGATTGTTTAAAGTATTTGGATCTCTAGAAATTTAATTGCTAGAACATTGTGCATCTATCGAAATTGATCATCATTGCTTGAATTATTTAATGCCCGTTACATGTTAAACATTTTGTGAATATTTTCAAGCGATTGTTAAATAATTTTGTTATGGAATTAAAATAGATTTGCATATCTCTGTTTCCTAAGCTGAGTATTTTTGAAAGATCTGTTGACATTGATATTAAATGGCAAAGAAGGTTTTTGTTCTCTTTGAGCTATAATTGTATCAGAAAGATTTGAAATAAGCTTGTGTTTTAATTGTAATATCTTCAAGAGTTTATTTTTAAGTCTTCATCCATAAGGCGAACATTTCATTTGGGTAATTGAGAGCTTTTGCGACACAAGTGTTTTCCCTTCCTCGAGTCTAACTTTATCTCATCTTCTGGTGCATTTGCATATAAGTTAGCTTTGCATGATAAAATTTACTTCCAAGCATAAGCTTGGTCGATAGAGAGATAGGTATCCATCAATCTTTGCTTGAGAAGCCTGTTTTAATAGTACTTAAAATGGTGACCTTGCAGTCGTCAGAGCCACAACTCTCTGCAGCGTCGAAGGCACCGGGTATGTTAGAATTTCAGGAGAGGTATTGTTAATCACACCTTAGTGTGCTTCTCCTTATCTTCTCTCTGCCAATTACTACGAAATCAAGCTCAACACAGAAAGGATTGAAGGATTCACATTTAAATAGGCATTTAACTAAAATTAACCAAGATTCTTGCATCTCACATTAGTTTTAGGATCTGCATTTCATATAAGATAGTCATTCATCTAAGCAGCAGTTGCTAATCGATTACTTGGTCTTCATTTCCCTAGCAAGATCGTTGACTCCATAAGGCACTGATATTAATCGTTTAAAATCTAATCAAATCCTAAGTCTTGCTAAATCTTAATCAAGTACTTGATCGCCTCACTGTGTCTCCCGAACTGGTTGGTTCCCAACTAGTTCTTCTTCATTCCATTTTTCCATAGGGTCTACCCCCCTTAGCCTGCTGTAGGGAGACAGCTTAAATGGAGAGATTGGGGATTAGGGTGACAGCCCCCGATCTGAGTCGTTGTCGTGGTGCCTAGACACTCTGTGCGACAACATTTTTTGGCGCCATTGCCGGGGATAGAGTTCTTTCTGTCCTTGGTTTCTTCGACATTCATCTCATTTCTTTCTTCTTATCCTTTCATCTCTTGCTAGGATACGTTCCTTGTCCTTGGTTCCTTGCTTTCGAGTTATTTCGAGTTAGACTTTTGTCCAGGTGGCGACTCCACTTCCTCTATCTTCTGCAAGAGTGTATACTAGAAGACATCCAAGCAGTTTGGTTAATCTTGCTCCTGATCCTGAAAGCTCTCAAAATACGATTACATAAACTCTCTTCTTGTACCCTTCTTGTTAATCTCAGACAAAAAGCCCTCTGTGATATCCGTTTGCTTTTTACTAACTCGGTCGAGCACGACATCATGGACATATTTGCCCCTTGTAACTTTGCTAACATTCAAGGTTATCCCAATGATACTCCAAAACATGGGATGGATAAATTGCCTACCTTTCAGGGCAATAATGCAGTTAGTGCTAACTCTCATCTAAAAGCTTTTAGTTCATGGCTGGGTAAGTATGCGAGGGCTACTGATTTTAATCATGAAGATGTAAAAATGACCATTTTTGTTCTTACCTTGGAGGGGGATGCTTTAGATTGGTTTACGGAAAAGCCTCGTAATTCATTTGATTCTTTGCAATCGATTGTTAATTCCTTTAAGGAAAAGTATGGAGATAAGAGAAAATGAGACTGCAAAAGAATTTAACAAGAGATTCAATGATATTATTAAGGAATTACCTCAAGATTATAAACTTACTGATAAATCTCTTCGGGACTTCTATATAGATGCCTTTAGCCCTGAGCCCTCTTATGAGTTAAGACGTGCTAAACTTCCTAATTATAGGGATTGTCAAGCTTTAGCAGTAGAGCTTGAAAAAGATAAGGCAGCATCTGGGAAGTCTGAAATCCCAGGTTTTGATAGGGCTTCAACGAAATTGAAAGAACCTAAAGGGAAAGAGGTTAAAGAATCTGATAACGACCTTCTTCAGAAATTACTACAAAAATTTGAAAGCATGGAGCTTAACCAAGCAAAATTAACCTCTAACCATGCTAAGGAGATAACTACTTTGCAGAATAGGTTGGTTCAAATGGAAAGAGCTCAAACGCAGAATTTCCAGCCTAGAAATAATAATAATAATCGAAATAATAATTGGCAGAAGAAAGGTCAATCTAGTGAGCAGAGACCACCTAATCCGCTTGAATATACTAATTTGGTCGATGATGCTCCGCCTTATTGTCAGGTTTGTGATGCTCTTCATGAGGAGGCTACTTGCCCCACAGTTAGAAGGATTTTGGATAATGGAATGTTTGGGGCAAGTAATCAAATAAATGTAGCGGGTAAAGAGTTTTCTTTGTCTATGGAAGATTGGAGGGAAGTTAAGGAAAACAGTCGAGATGTTATGCCTTCCACATCAACTTTTAGTATAAATAATTTTGAGCATGAAAATGATGTGATGGTTAAATTATATGGTGAAAAGCCTTCTCCAAAGCAAATAATGGAAATTGCTAAAGATAAGGGTTTAATTTATCAAAGAAGGGATAAAGATCAAAGTGGGAATCAAATTCCCCCTCAATTTTTTAACCCGGGTTCAAACTCTGTATTAGATATCGATTTGGGAAGTTGGTTTAATAATGCAAAAATATGGGTTCCTATCACCGAGATTGCGAAGATTCCTTCCCAAAGGGCTAAGTTACTAAAAGCTATTGAAGCTCCTCAAGTGAATGTTTCTCAACAAAAGGCACCTGAGGTTGATTATCAGGATGCTCCTATATATTTGCAAAGTTTGGATTCAGATAACAAGGAACATCAACCATTCTTTATTACTTTGATGGTTAATGGGTATAAATTGAATAATTGTATGTTGGATTCTGGTGCATCAACTTGTGTCATGACCAAGAGGGTCATGGAACAGCTTAATTTAAGAGTTTCTAGGCCTTACTACAATATATGTGCCATGGATTCTAAGAAGATTGAAGTTCATAGTCTAATCAAGGATTTACAAGTTCATTTATCGGTTTACCCTAACATTATGATTGTTATGGACATTGTTGTTGTTGATGTGCCTGATGCTTGGGGTATGCTTTTATCTAGAAAATGGGCCTCTGATCTAGGAGGGAGTATTCAAATGAATTGGTCATATGCTACAATTCCTTCTCCTAGAGGTGATGGTTTTGTGAGACTTAATAGAGAGCCTGAGAGAAGATTCCATGTTGAAGATCCTAAGAGACCTCATAATGAGATAATTAAAGAACAATCTGACATTGGGAATTATGCTATTTTGTCTAATTCCATAGTTCTTCCCGATGATAAGGTTGATAAAAAGATTGGGGATCTCAAGGATAAAGTTTGGTACATGTATTTTGATGGTGCATCGTCTAGGCATGGTAAAGGTGCAGGAATAGTATTAAAATCTCCCCTTGGTCATATTTTCAAGTTTGCCTATTGATTGGAATTTGAAGCAACCAACAACATTGCTGAATATGAAGCTTTGTTGTTGGGTCTTGAGTTGGCAAAGGCTTTAAGAGTTAAGTTGCTTAGCATCAAGGGGGATTCTGACTTAATTATCATGCAAATTAAAAATAAATTTACATGTAAAAATCAAAGGTTAAGGAATTATCAAAATGTTGTATGGGATACTATGGAATACTTTGATGCCCTTGACCTTGAGGCTATCCCAAGAGAGCAAAATAGTTCGGCAGATGAGCTTGTCGTAGCTGCTTCTACTTTGCAGTTATCTGATGGGTTGATTAAGGATAAGATAAAAATGGAAGTGATATTTAGGCCTTCTGTTCCAGATAACTTGAGCATTGGCAAGTTTTTGATGACGAGAAACAAGTGATTCGTTTTCTTGATAATTTGGATGAGTTTGAAAATTTTCGGATAGATTCTAAGGAGGATGGATCTGATGATCATGAAGATATTATAAATCCTACTCCTAGGAATGTGGTTTCTTTAGAACAACACTTTGATCGGCATGATGCCACAAAGATGAAAGAGGAAAATAAAATGGATCTAGGCGAATTCATCGAGGTAAACATTGGTACCTCTAGGGATCCAAAGATTATCAAAATTGGTAAGGGTACTAATGATGAAGAAAGGAAAAAGTTAACCAATTTACTTTGTGAATATCGGGATGTTTTAGCATTTTCTTATGATGAATTAAAAGGTTATAGGGAAGATGTCATGGAGCACACTATCCCCTTGAAAGATGAAAATGCTAAACCCTTTCGTCAAAAGCTTAGGCAAATAAATCCTAAGTTAGCCCCTTTGGTTCAAAAGGAGCTTTCAAAGATGCTTGCAGCAGGAATTATTGCTCAAACGAGGCATTCAAGATGGTGTTTCAACCTGGTAATTGTTAGGAAAAAGAATGGTACAATAAGACTTTGTGTCGATTTTCGAAACCTTAATCTAGCATGTAAGAAAGATAATTACCCTTTGTCAAACATGAAGACTATGTTGCAAAGAGTAACTGGTTCTGGAATGATGTCATTGCTAGAAGGTTTTCTGGATATAATCAGGTATGGGTTAAGAAAGAGGATCATCACAAAACTACATTCACCACACCACGGGGTACTTTCGAATATATTAGAATGCTATTTGGATTAACCAATTCTGGGGCTACGTTTCAAAGGGCTATGGATTATGCCTTCAAGGGTTTAATTGGAAAGTTTATCGAAATTTATCAGGATGATCTTACTATTTTTTCTAAGGATGGTATTAGTCATATAAGTCATCTTAGGCAAGTTTTTGATAAATGTAGAGAATATGGGATTTCCTTAAATCCAGCTAAGTCTATTTTTGGAGTAACTGAAGGGAAATTACTTGGTCACATCATTTCTAAAGATGGAATCAAGATTGATCCTGAAAGAGTTGAGGCAATCCAAAAGATTCCTCTCCCCCATAATCTTAAATCCCTTCAGTCTTTTCTTGGAAAAACAAATTTTCTTAGAAGATTTATTCCAAATTACACAGAAGTAGCTAAGCCTATTCAAAGTCTTCTGAAAAAAGATGTAAAATTTGTATGGAAAGAAGATGGCAAAAAGGCTTTTCAGGAAATCAAAGGTGCTATTGCAAAAGCCCCTGTTTTAGTTAGTCCTGATTACTCTAAGGATTTCATGATTTTCTCTTTCGCTTCTGAAGATACCATCGCTGGTGTCTTATTGCAGAAAAATAAGGATGGTCACGAGCAGCCTATTGCTTTCATGAGTAGAGTGCTTCAGAATTCTGAATTAAATTACAATACCATGGAAAAGCAAGCCTATGCCTTAGTCAAATCTCTTAAGCACTTCAGAACTTATGTGGGTTATTCCAAAATCATTGCTTTTGTCCCACATTTTGTTGTTAAAGATATATTAACTCAAACTGATTGCTTAGGGACTCGTGCTAGGTGGGTTACTAAAATACAAGAATATGATTTAGAGATTAGACCCACCAAGTTAGTCAAAGGCCAAGGCTTGGCGCAAATGATGACCGAAGGTAATGAGAAAGCTCTTGGTTTGATTTGTCTTAACGATTCATCTTCCCCTGAGCTGCAAAGATTAGGAGAGCATGAGTGGTACAAGGACATTATTTATTACTTGTTAAATCTTACATGTCCTAACCATTTAGTCGCTCATAAGAGAAGGGCTCTTAGATTAAAAGCCACTAAGTATTGCCTCATGAAGGATGGCCTTGGATGGAGAAATCCTGAGGGCATAGTACTTAGGTGTGTTGATGAAATTGAGTCCAAGAAGTTAATTTCTGAGTTTCATTCGGGATTTTGTGGTGGTCATTATGCTGCTAGAACTACTGCCCACAAAATTCTGAGAGTTGGTTATTATTGGCCTTCGATTTTTTCTGATGTGCATAAGTTTGTTAGAAGTTGTCAAGCCTGCCAACTGTTCACTAGGAAACAGAAGCTTGTTGCCCTGCCCTTACAACCTATGGTTGTGGAGGCACCTTTTCAGCATTGGGGTCTGGACTTCATTGGGAAGTTTCATGAAAATTCTAGCAATGGCTACTCATGGATTTTGACTGCTACTGATTATTTCACTAAATGGGTCGAAGCCATCCCTACTAAGAATGCCACTGAAAAGGTCATTATGGATTTCATTGAAAATAATATCATTACTAGATTTGGTGTCCTTGCTAAGATCACTTCTGATAATGCCAAGGCTTTTAGTTCTTCAGAAATTTCATCTTTTTGTTTCGAGTATGGCATTGTCTTATCTCATTCATCAAATTACTATCCTCAAGGTAATGGACTTGTTGAATCAAGTAATAAAAATCTCAAAACCATCATCAAGAAGATAATAGGAGATAATAAGCGATCTTGGGATAGCAAAATCAAGTATGCTTTATAAGAAGATAGGATTACTAAAAAGAAAGCTACTGGTAAAATTCCCTTTGAATTAGTTTATAGCTTGGATGTAACTTTACTTGTGCACCTAAAATTGCCAGCGTATCAACTCCTTCACCATTTTTCTACTAATAAAGATGTTGTTCAAAATAGAATTGACCAGATTGTGGAGTTGGATGAAACTCGTAGGATAGCTTTTGATAATATATGTAAAAGTCGATGTAACATTAAGAAAAGCTTTAATAAATCATCTCGATCTAGATCTTTGCAGGTTGGAGATTTGGTACTCCAATGTAAAACCGGGAAAACATAAGAAATTTGACAGTTTGTGGTCGGGACCATACACTATCCGAGACATTGCATGGCCAAATTCATTCCACTTGAGCAGATTGCATGGCTAACCACTTAACTTACCTATGAATGGCCAAATGCTCAAGCTACTCTTCAAAGATAACATCTAATGCCATGGGGCATCCTCTGTATTGTATTTCTAACCCTACACCTTGTCATTTCAGCAATTCATTTATGTTTTAGTATTAGATTTACTTTTCATGTTACTAGATAGTTAATAAATGAAGAGCTTATATCTTTCCTGTGCTTAATGTTATATGATGATTTTTGAATGGACGCTACTTATGTTATATTGTGTGTTACGTGGATGCAAATTCTGGATTCACATATTCCTAGAGTGCAGCAACGTGTCCCCAAGTAGAGCCAGATGTTGACCACTACATGTCAACGACCCATAGCAGTACACCCCCTTTTTTCACAAAAGGGATAGCGCCTGATCAATGTGTCCATGCCGTCCAGCTTTCATCATCAACTTGATTGTCATGTTATAATGTAAACCCATTCTTCATGTATATGATGTAAATAATCTCAGCAAATATGTGTCATGTATGTAATTGCCTAGGTAAACCTATTTTTCTGGTGACGATCTACACTCCGGAAGGTTTCTTGTCTCGCCGATCCATTCTCGGATGGTCGGCAGAGTTTTCCTTCGGCCTTACCCCAAACCCGGAATGAATTTTGTCACTGGGATCTTAGGCGAATCCTAGTTTTATAGATCAAGTCTATGTAAAAGTGATTTGGGAATAATCCTAACTATTTGGTTAGGTTATTTTATTACAAATTGCTTAGTCTGCTGGATTATATTTGTGTCGCAGAAATGGGTAGTCTGTGAGGGTTTATTTCAGATGGGTTTTGCCCCTTGTGATGTAAAAGATATGAAAATGATGATGTAAAGTGTCTTGAGGGTTGGAAAAATAATTTATCCCCTCATAGGTTAATTAATTAAATTTTCTGGCCAAAAATTAATTAAAATCCTAAGTTAGAAATTTAATTAAATATAGGTCATAGGTAAATTTAAATTTTCCAAAGACAAAATTCGTGGGTCCTTAAAATTCGAATTTTAAAAGGTCCCAGGACTAAGGTAAATTAATTATTTTGCTAAATTTTAAGCCTTTGGTCCATGGGGTTTAAGTCAAAGTCACATTTTTTAGGAAATTAACTCAAAAAAAATATTTTTGAGTTAATTAAAATGCATTTAATTGGGAAATTCGAATTTCCTCAAGAATTTAATATTTCGACAGGTGAGATTAAAAGAAATTTTAATACTCATCAACAGTCGATATTGTTTTGACAAGGATCACTCGAACTAGCAATTGGAAAATTTATCTTTAAATAGGAGATCATTTGTCAGTTGAGATGATCCGATCTTTGAGTCGTGTGCTAAGTGAAAATCTCTCTTGTAATCTTTTTATGAGCAATAAAGAAAGACTTTGGGGTTAATTTCTGCTGGTGTTACTCTTCGTGGAAATACTGTAAGATGTGTCATTTTCATGCATAGATTTCTTTTTAGCCATTGATGATAGTTTTTTGAAGAGTGATTTGAGTACAAGTATCTTGCTCAGTCGCTGGGGTTTGAATGATAATTTAAATTTTGAATATAATAGCAGGTATCTCTATTAATTATTTTGCTAAATTTTAAGCCTTTGGTCCTTGGGTTTAAGTCAAAGTCACATTTTTTAGGAAATTAACTCAAAAAATTTATTTTTGAGTTAATTAAAATGCATTTAATTGGAAAATTCGAATTTCCTCAAGAATTTAATATTTCGACGGATGAGATTAAAAGAAATTTTAATGCTCATCGACGGTCGATATTGCTTTGACAAGGATCACTCGAACTAGCCATTGGAAGATTTATCTTTAAATAGTAGGTCATTTGTCAGTTGAGATGATCCGATCTTTGAGTCGTGTGCTAAGTGAAAATCTCTCTTGTAATCTTTTTATGAGCAATAAAGAAAGACTTTGGGGTTAATTTCTACTGGTGTTACTCTTCGTGGAAATATCGTAAGATGTGTCATTTTCATGCATAGATTTCTTTTTAGCCATTGATGATAGTTTTTTGAAGAGTGATTTGAGTACAGGTATCTTGCTCAGTCGCTGGGGTTTGAATGATAATTTAAATTTTGAATATAATAGCAGGTATCTCTATTTAATCTAAATTTTATTATCATTTTCTCGCTCTATAGTGATGGTTGAATTGAGTTTTGCAGGAAAGTCTTGATTTTTTAGATCATTGGGCGTTCAGGGAAGTTTTTAGTTGGACCAGCCAACTCTTGATCCGTGTTTTCTGAAGATCCCAGCTTAATTAGATCCCAGGCTTATCATAAGATATTTTTATTGGTGATGCATGAAGGGTTTTGGGCGAAGCACCTCCTTTTAAATTTAAAATTTAAAAAAAAATTGTGTTAAATTGATAAATCCAGCTTTTAAGAGCCTTAGATTATCAAATCTAGGAGCGGAGTTGGACTCGCACTCGCCAAATCTGATAGATCTGCTATTCCTGTGCATAGATCTGTAAAAATTTTTGGTTTTTCTAACTTGGGTTTCTGGGGTTTCATTTATTTTTTGTATATCAAGGTGCTGGGTGTTTGTCTTTTCAAGTACAGGTTGCAGATCTAAAGGTGAAGTTTGATTTGAAAGCCAGATCTAGGCCCTGGAGGATAAGATTTGGCCTCAAAATTATTTTTCCAGGGAGACTATCCAATTTTTTTGCAGTCCAAGGGTTTCTAAAAAAAAATTAAGTCTGGAAAGAATTTAATTTTGCAAGGGTTTCATTGATAAATCTAACACACAAGTGTGAAATTCATTTTTCTTGGTTGATCTTGAGTTTGGGCTATAGTTTCTCCGCTTTCTGAAGTTTTTCAGATCTGTTTGCTGCCTGGAGTTTTTCCAGCAAAATTATTTTCGAAATTTTTTAAGGGTTTTGTTGCCGTGGGTTTATTCCTCTCCCTTGCTATCCAAAATTGCTTATCTCTCTGCCACATGTTGTTGTAGCCTCCCTTATCCACTAATCTTTTTACCCCTCAAATTTTTCTGCTCCACACAGCTCCTTCCATACTTTTGCTGCCTCATACACTGCCCGATCTGCTGTGTTTTTCCTGCCTCTCCATGCAAGCCTGCAACCTGCAAACACTGCAGCGTCTCTCTCATCATCGTCAGCTTGCTCTCCCCACTGCTCCCTCTCTGCTTTCCCGCATCACCGTCCCCTCTCCTCTACACGCAGTTTCCTGTCCCAGCATCTAGAACCTGCGTCCTCCCTTCTGTTGTCGAGTTTCCTCATCCTTTCGCTGCCTCGTTTCTGCTATCCCTCCTCTCTCTGCCGCCGTCGAGTCCACGTTGTCGCCAGTCCTGCAAGTATACTTTGATTTTTATTTTCATTCTTTCTTTTATTTGTATGCTCGTACGTTGGGTTAGATAGGTAAGGTCGAAGTTTGGCATATTTTCATTTTATGATTTAGATTAGTTTTAATATTTATTTTGGATTTATGATTTTCGTTTTGTCATTTTAATTTGGTTTAAAAAAAAAACTAAAAGGGGGTTCGATTTTGGTTTTATTTTTTCTTTTTCATTTTGATTTGTTTTATTTTTTATTTTGACTTCTTCTTCTTCTTCTTCTTCTTTTTAAATTCAAAAAAATCTAAAAAAATTATAAATATCTAAAAACCCTAAAAATAAAAACTAAAAAATTAAGAAATAAGGAAGGGGCTTCATTTTTATATTGTGTGACTAGAAATCGAAATAAATTTTCACATTTAAAGGTTTTAAATTTTTTATGTGGCCTCTGGCCCATTAAAAAATTTAAAAATTATTAAATCTTTTTTATTTATTTTGGTCACATTTTTGAATCATTTACCACATTAATCTTGCTTTATAAACTTAGCACATTGAAAAAGTTTTTCTAAAGGACTAACTAAATTTGTCAATTTTTTAACTCCTCCTTGGTGTCTTTTGTGCTAAGGATTAAATCTAAAGGTGAACTTTTGTGGTATTAGCATTTCTCATTTCTCTATAGTTAAGCACGTTTAGAATTTTTGCATCTAAAGATTAACTATAGGAAAGTGGTAAATTTTCCTAAATTTGGGTCACTAAGCATACATCTTTTAATTCTAGGATCGAAATTGGTCAACATTTAAATTTCATGGTTGTTTAAAGTATTTGGATCTCTAGAAATTTAATTGCTAGAACATTGTGCATCTATCGAAATTGATCATCATTGCTTGAATTATTTAATGCTCATTATATGTTAAACATTTTGCGAATATTTTCAAGCAATTGTTAAAGAATTTTGTCGTGGAATTAAAATAGATTTGCATATCTTTGTTTCCTAAGCTGAGTATTTTTGAAAGATCTGTTGACATTGATATCAAATTGTAAAGAAGGTTTTTGTTCTCTTTGAGCTATAATTGTATCAGAAAGATTTGAAATAAGCTTGTGTTTTAATTGTAATATCTTCAAGAGTTTATTTTTAAGTCTTCTTCTATAAGGCGAACATTTCATTTGGGTAATTGAGAGCTTTTGCGACACAAGTGTTTTCCCTTCCTCGAGTCTAACTTTATCTCATCTTTTGGTGCATTTGCATATATGTTAGCTTTGCATGATAAAATTTACTTCCAAGCATAAGCTTGGTCAATAGAGAGATAGGTATCCATCAATCTTTGCTTGAGAAGCCTGTTTTAATAGTACTTAAAATGGTGACCTTGCAGTCGTCAGAGCCACAACTCTCTGCAATGCCGGAGACACCAGGTATGTTAGAATTTCAGGAGAGGTATCGTTAATCACACCTTAGTGTGCTTCTCCTTATCTTCTCTCTGCCAATTACTACGAAATGAAACTCAACACAAAAAGGATTGAAGGATCCACATTTAAATAAGCATTTAACTAAAATTAACCAAGATTCTTGCATCTCACGTTGAAGCCTGTTTTAATAGTACTTAAAACGGTGACCTTGCAGTCGTCAGAGCCACAACTCTCTGCAGCGCCGGAGGCACCAGGTATGTTAGAGTTTTAGGAGAGGTATCGTTAATCACACCTTAGTGTGCTTCTCCTTATCTTCTCTCTGCCAATTACTACGAAATGAAACTCAACACAAAAAGGATTGAAGGATCCACATTTAAATAAGCATTTAACTAAAATTAACCAAGATTCTTGCATCTCACATTATTTTTAGGATCTGCATTTCATATAAGATAGTCATTCATCTAAGCAGTAGTTGCTAATCAATTACTTGGTCTTCATTTCCCTAGCAAGATCGTTGACTCCATAAGGCACTGATATTAATCGTTTAAAATCTAATCAAATCCTAAGTCTTGCTAAATCTTAATCAAGTACTTGATCGCCTCACTGTGTCTCCCGAACTGGTTGGTTCCCAACTAGTTCTTCTTCATTCCATTTTTCCATAGGGTCTACCCCCTTTAGCCTATTGTAGGGAGACAGCTTAAACAGAGAGATTGGGGATCAGGGTGACACCCCCCGATCTAAGCGTTGTCGCGGTGCCTAGACATTTTGTGCGACAACAGAGCTCATGTGTTGGCTTTTGCCCACGTGCTAATTATTTTTGTCCTAGCCATATTTTGCATTTTGTGGTACAATTTCTTGTTAAATGTGGCCCATTATGCTTTTTCTTCTTTTTTTTGTTGCTTCAACCTCCAAGGCATCATTCTAGGCCTGACTCAAGGTGGGGGCAGGGGTTAGGGAAGCTAACCCTATGTGGACCCAGAATGGGAATGTGGACCCAGGTGGGAGAAATGATGAATGGGGGTATAGTGAATGGAAAGGAAGTAGTATGTGCGGGTAAAGGAGAGGGACCATGCACCCAAAGTTGGGGCATCCCAAGTGGTACCACCCTAGAACCAAATGGTCAATAATGGAGATCCCACGAGACTAAGATCCAAGGGTAACAACCAAAGGAGATCAAGGAGACAAGAGTACAAACTAAGCCCACTCTTTCTGCCAAATCCCCCCATCAATCCATACCCAGAAGTATCCATGTTAAGTAAACTCAATACTTAATTATCAAATGACAAGACATATCTTTAGATTCGAGAGGCCCACCTTCAAACATACGATCAATACAGGTGGGTAAGGAACCACATGGTTGGCTCAGGTGGAAGAGAAAAGGCACGACGAGCTAGTAGGAGGCATCACGGGGCTACTGGCTACCGTCTGAGGCTCATCATGGAGAAAAAAATTTCTTGAGGATATCACCCACAAAGCGGTGGGTAACATCTGGCTCCAACTGGGGCGTGATCTCTCGTAGAAGTGGACGAGGTTGCTCAAACGAGAGGTCACGAGAACTCCAGCAATCTGTTGGTCACTATAGACCTGTTATCTGCACATGTCAAAGATCAAAGCCATGGGATAGCATGTTTTTCACAATGTCTAATGATCACCCATGCTTAATGTTAGCCCATTAACCAATAAAATATGCAATTTTTATTTTTTATATGCAATCTAATCTATCATGAGAAACATCATATGCGGTTAGTTCTAATGCAGAAATCATTATGCAATGCATCCTACTCTAACATGCATATAGTACAACATCAAGAATCAAGGAAAGGAGTGATACGACTTATTTTGACCAGTTGAGGCCAAAGTTCGTCGTTGAGTTTGGCAATGTAGTAATAGTCATCCCAAACTTTCCCATGAATCCTTACAGTAACTAACTCTTTGTCCACCAAGACCAAGTCCCCTGTTTTGTATTCTTTCTTTGGTTTCCACTTTTTTCTTGGCTTGTGGTTTGGTCTTTTAAGGATACAGACCTCTTTTGAAGGGAGAATTAGGGAGGCTCCGTAGTGTTATGTGCTTCATGGTAAGGACCAGGTTCAATCACATGAGATAGGTACATAGGTTCTCTATGAAGGATGAAAGGGGTCCCATCACACTGAGGGATGGTAGTGAATGATCCATAACATGCCCCCCAACAATGGCTCCCCATTTCCTAGATAGAAACATCCCCCATACATCCGTAATATCGATGACAACAATGTCCATGACAAGGGATATGTTGGAGTTTCTAGCCAGAGAAACCTTAAGATCTTTAATGAGACCCTCCACTTCCACAGGTTTGGAGTTAAACCCACACACCTTCTTGTATGGTCAGGTAATGCTGAGACCTAATTGCTTCATAACGGTTAAAGGCATGATGTTTGCGGAAGTCCCTAAGTCGAGCATACAATTATGGAGATAAAGGTCACTGATAGCCAAAGTAAGCATGAAAGGTTCGTGTCCGGGGTTTCGATCGAGAATGTGAATGTTTTGCAAGTCTTCCGTTAATTCTTCCTCTTCAAAACCCAATGACTTCTTAATTTGCTGCCCTTGCTCAAGAAGTTTAGCAATCTCTTTCAGAGGGACAGATACGGTCATCTTTCCAATAGTAGCACCAATATCGATGTTAAGCCCAGCATGTTTTCCCTTCTCTTTCCTTTTGGTGTTTTCTTCCTTTTGAGGGCCCTTTTTTGGTTTAACTTTTGTTTGGGAATCCTTTGAAGGGTTCTTTGAAAGGGCTTTCTGTTTGGTAGGCTCTTTAGAGGGTACATTTTTGGGAGGATCTTGTTTGGGAAGAGATTCCTCTTTGTTAGGCTCTTTGGAGTTTGCAGGGTCTTTGCCATGGTCTCTTCGGGAATATTGGACCCCTTTGAATCTTCCACTATGCTCATCATTGTTTAGGATAGGCTCTTCTTTTCAACTTTGGTCGTAACCTCATTGATGGGAGGGTGAGTGTATGAACCTCCAAGTAGAATGTTGAATATATCAGCGTCTACAAGGTTAGTTTGTTCGCCTGTTTCATCATCATCACTCTCATAAGGCTCATCTTCAAAGGAAGAGTCTTGGTCCACTATATTGGTTGGGGCCAAGGTGTTTGGGACTTGAGATGAGCTAGGTTTATCTTCATCACTTTGCTTTCTTCGAAAAGGCTTCCCCTTTGGAACAAAATTTGACTTTTGGGCCTTCTCCAAAGTAGTGATTTTGTCCATAACAATTCAATCTCGTGAATGAAATTCCTCACTAAGTTTCTTCATGCTGGTCCTTTGGTTTCTCCTTCTTGGTCTCAATTTTGGTTTTAGGGATGTCATCAACATTCATTTTTGAGATGCGAAGGTTTTCCTCAACCTCAATCGCTTTTTCTTTAGCTTCAACCAATGTGGAAGGTTTCTTGTCCCTTAAGGCATATGTTAGGTGACCCCCCACAACTTTGACAAATTCATCAAGGATGTTGACATCGGAAGGCTTTAGGTGATCAAGGATATCCCGTACAACCCTATCAAACTTTTGAATGAATTCTTGAAGGCTTTCCCTTCCCTTAGATATCTAATAAAATTTCTCGATGTTGAAGGTTCCTTGGGCATTGCAAGACCACCTTTTCATGAATAGGTCTTCAAATTCATCGGAATCAGAGATACAGCCAAGAGGGAGACTAAGGTACCATTCTCTAGCTTGTCCTTCAAGTGATAAGGCAAACAGCATCATGACCCTATCTTCATCAAAGATCAACCTAGGGGACAATTTCCAATAAAACTCTTCAACAAAATCACGGGCACTTATAGTGGCATCTCCCTTGAACCTGGGTAACCATCGGTCATATTTTTCAGGTAAGGGCTTGGGATCATTACCGAGTTTCAAAGGAGAAAATACACTAACCAAATGTCTTTGACTTTTGGCCATCTTGTTATTGCTAGTGCTAGCAGCATCCATCATTTTCGGAGTTGAGTCACTAACTTTTTTGAATTTAGGAAGGAGAGTGGTGCCAACAGGTGATGGTTCACGGTTCCTTCTTGCAACAGCCCTAGTTAAAGGAGGAATGTTGTCACCTTCAAGCAAACTAGGGGTTTGGACAATGAGTGGAGTTGCCAGAGGAATAATAAGAATGTCGTGAAGGAATCAATTCCTCAATCATTCACTAGGGAGGCAAACCAGTAGGGGACCTAAAAGGGGTTCTTAAGAGGGCAACTGCTAGGTCAAGGGCAACGGTGGAGGCTTAGCCCACTGTCACCACAGCTAAGTCTCCCTGCTCTTTATGGACTTTCACCAATGGGAGGAGTCTCGGTAGTGTATGGATCACTTTGTAAAGTAGATGTCAATGGATAGATGAGAAATTACCCTAAAAACCCTTTCCCAAGGGTGGAGTGAGGAATGGAACTTGCTTGCTCTTTAAGCAAGGGACTTGGTCCACCAGGGGTAAGAGGTGAGGATTGGAGGGTTAACAGAAAAAGGATAGGCTTATAAAGGCGCTTCTCAATCCATATAATCCTTGGAAACTTGGATTCCCAAATGGTCTTTGACAAATAGTCCTTGTTGAGAAGTGGGAACACACGGGGCCAAGTGGACCCAACCCAGGTTCGGGGATGGAATATAGTAGCCAATGATGCTCCTATCCTGGACAAGGTGAGGAAAAAGGACCAAACAAGAATATTTACTTCAAAAGGTTGAACTGATCTTATTAGTGTCTAGCCTTGGGGATGCTTAGGCAAAATTCGGTCATAGAGCTAGGCCTTGGGATTCTCGGAGATTCCACCATCAAAATGGCCTCAAATTTGGAGGAGAGGGAGGGGACCCACCAGCGCAGTAGCCTGGATATCGAAAATTTTCCTTGGGCCAATTGTTGGGAAATTGATGCCCCGGTGACCTAATGGGGCTAGACTTCAGGGGAAAGGGGAAAATAGTAAAAGGAAGGTTAAAATGATGACCCCTTTAAGGGACCAGTGTCTAATTCACTTGGGGATATGGAGTCAAAGATGATAATGAGTAATAACTTGGGTTCTTGATCAAGGACGCCCAGAAAGTCAACTTCAACCAATGTAGATAGTAAGAAAAGAAAAGTGACTTTCAAGCATATACTTTAAAGCAAATGATGCAAGCTTCTCGAGATAAGTAATCTCTAGGACATTTCATTCATATAACATTGGCCCATACATTTAATAACTAAAACATTGTTCAATTCCACATTACAATAATGCAGCAACTAGCCCTAATTTTAGTAGTATGCAGCAACAAGTATAAAAACAATGAAAAGCACTTACAACGTTATAGAGTATATCCAACCAGCAATTTGTTTGCATAACAAAGCTCTAAGATAAAAGAAATAGCCCATATCCATACATCAAAATTCATCCATCTCCAAAAATATCCTCCAAGGAAAAAGTGCGAAAATTCTCTAAGACTAGAGAGATCTCAAGTCAAGTGATGATCCAAATGAATGTATCTATCATCAATATATAGCCTCCTAAGGAATTCGAATCAGCCTATGGGCCCCTAACGATAAAATAACGTGCAAATAATAACTCCTTATGGTGACAAAACCACCATACTAGCTCATGATGTAAAAATGAGCCTTGTAAGGAGCCAAATAATAATGTATGCATGTTGTAGGGCCCTCCAAAGGCTCAATAACATCCTGAAGTGCCATATTGAGGAATAAATTCCTCAGAACATGATGGACATGGGGGTGGCCTCTTGTTCTCCAAGTAGTAGACATGTGGTGCTCTCAGTGGGTCTGAGGGCACATCAATGACCCCATGGGTCTCCATATGAATCGGATATCCCTATAGATCCTCTGCAATGGTCCATGAAGATCTGAGGCTAAGTTGCACGAAACGCAGAAACATTTCGGAGTTTCCAAAACAGGTACATTTAGAAATGTCACCTCCCAAAAATGAAAACGTCGACTGAAACGTTGGTTGAAACGCCATATATGTTTATATATTTAAAAATAAATTTATAGATAAGTGAATAACACATTATCTTGCAAGAAAAAATGGAATAAGACCCATATATGACAATTGAAGGAAAACCAAGTCTATATTAACTCTCATTGATGATTACATAAAAGTAGAGTTCCGGAGTTTCGGGTACGGGTACGTCCCGAAACGTTTGGTTCCTAGAAGTTCTGTGCAACATAGATCTTAGGAGTATTGTCTGCTACTATAGCGGCCCATGGCTCTCTATGCACACCTTACATGTGCCAATGTGGACTTATGGAGGTCAAGATCCCATATAGGGAAGCCAAACCCAAATGGAAACCACCTGCAATCCTGCATAAGATCCAATGCATCCCCTAGGCTTCCAATACAATCAGTCATTAAAATAATCAAGTAAAAGAGCTTACAAACCATGGATAACAAAGTGGGCACTTCATAATGGCATGCCCTTTCGTAGTGGGCTTTGGCATGTGCTAGTGTCTCCAAACTCCAAAGGGGGTTAGCCAAGTACCTTATTAGGTGGTTTCAGCCCTTAGAGGGGATAGTATGTCCAAGGTACATCCTTCTAATGGGGGTGGCAAGTGACAAATAGGTGAGACGGAATGGGGAACGAGAGGGGCAACCTTGAGCCACATAATGGGGCATAGGGGTAGTTAGATAAGGGGAAGCCCACACCTGGTACGTAATGTATAGGAGGAAGCAGTCATGGTACATGAGGTGCCCCAACCTTGCTTTTTCCACCCTTCTTCATATGCCTTTTTCCTTTTATGAATTTTCTTTGATTAATTGTTCAGGGCTCAAAGGACAAGAGCATGATGTGTATAATATAGTAGTGGTTACCCCCTTTAAGGTAGGGTGGTTCATTGCCCTCCAGGGGTTGGGACAATCATAGGTTCTTGAGTGATAAAGGAGGCTTATCTAGGGCCTATGCAATGAGGGTGATGGCCATGGATGGGGTAGAGCTCATGTGTTGGCTTTTCCCACGTGCTAATTAGTTTTGTCCCGGCCATCTTTTGCATTTTGCGGTACAATTTCCTGTTAAATGTGGCCCATTATGCTTTTTCTTTCTTTTTTTAGTTGACTCAACTTCTAGGGCATCATTCTAGGCCTGACTCAAGGTGGGGGTAGGGGATAGGGAAGCTAACCCTATGTGGACCCAGGTGGGAGAAATGATGAATGGGGATATAGTGAATGGAAAGGGAGTAGTATGTGTGGGTAAAGGAGCAGGACCACGCACCCAAAGTTAGGGCTTCCCAAGTGGTACCACACTAGAACCAAATGGTCAATAAAGCAGATCCCATGGGACTAAGATCCAAGGGTAACAACCAAAGGAGATCAAGGAGACAAGAGTACAAACTACGCCCACTCTTTCCGCCAAATCCCCCCATCAATCCATACCCAGAAGTATCCATGTTAAGTAAACTCAATACTCAATTATCAAATGACAAGACATACCTTTAGATTCGGGAGGTCCACCTTCAAACATACGATCAATATAGGTGGGTGAGGAACCACATGGTTGACTCAGGTGGCAAAGAAAAGGCACGACGAGCTAGTAGGAGGCATCAAGGGGCTACTCACTCCTGGCTAAGGCTCATCATGGAGAAAAAAAATTCCTGGGGATATCACCCACAAAGTGGTCGGTAACACTCCCTATGGGAAATCTCTTTGCTCCCTTCTGGCAACTTGCACTGTCATCTTGTACTGGAAACTGGACTGCATAGCACTTCGCGAGGAATTTTCTGGCTGGAACTGCATCTGCATACTGCAACTGGCCAATTCACACTGCCTGTGTCACTACAACTAGTTCTGAAATTGTCTCCCAGGTACTGACTACAACTAGCCTTGCAACTGTCTAATGACAGATTGCATCTGTTGACACTAAACCTACTACTATGATACTGTGGGCTCCTGTAGCAAAGGTGATGGTCCCGCTGCAACAATCCGGAACTGATCTGATGATCTCCTTGTTGCAATTATGTTGGACCCTGCCCATCTGGCACATTGGAGTCTCATACTCCTCCACCTGGATGTGGTGCCCCACTATCTCCTTTCAAGCCTTGTCCCTGGCTGGGACCCTTCTTCACTTTGCAGCTAGCACTAGACAACTCGCACCTCCTCCATCACCTGTCTCCGGCAACTAGAAGTTGATCCAGATCTGCAATCTGACAAACTCGTACGACCTTCTCTGGCAATCTCATACGACCATCTTTGCAAAGCTACGAAACTCAAATATCTGGAGAAAATAAACCCAAAAATCTCCCTCTTTCCTGATGCTTGGCTGTTGGATCTGCTACTCGCACTCCTTTCTGGAGTGAGAATATCTACTCATTGCTACTGCCAATCTGCAACTGGAAAAATTAGATCTCTAAAACTCGAGATCACCTGAGAGAAAATTTATTGTGTGTGCTTTTCTCTTCCACCCGACGTTGGTTCTGTTGCTGCGAAGCCCTCTGCGTCCAACCAAGGAATCTACTCAGCTAAAATTTGAGTTTTTGTTGCTCCCTCTGACTGTTGGAATCAAAATCTCAGGCAACTTGACTTTTCTGCAACCCTACAACTGAAAATCGAATTTTTTGCCCCACCAATTCGATCTGACTATCTAAGCATTGCGCTGCCTCTAAGAATTTCGGTCTGTTGCTCCCTTTGAGCAGCAAAATTCTTTCCTCCGCTTTTGAGCTTCCCAACTAATCACTTACGCTCTGATACCATGTGAAAAATCCAAAACTAAAATCCTAGTGCAACAACTGCTATTATTTCTTATAACTGATAAATTTATTATTCAGTTTATTGCTATGACAACATCGAAATAAACACTCTGCAACCCTCACAAATAAAACTGCGGAAAATAAATAACATTGGAACTGAGAAAATACTAGAACACACATAAAAATGACAGTTATTTTTGGTCAAATGTCCCCAGAAAAACCCAACTTGGGAGGGTTTTATTATTATGCAGTAGTGAAAATCTAAGTACAATCTATGGATGCCCAACTGGGAATCTAAACAGCAATAAAATATGGGAAAAATTATTTTAAGGGAATTACCCTTCTTCCACAAACAATCTCGGCACAACTTCCTTCAAAAACTCCGCTACCTAGACCCTCTGCATCAGCCTCTGCACTACTTTGCGCAGACCCTTTGACGTCAAGCTTCCAACCTGCCTTTGATAAAGTCGTTTTGCCTGTCTTTGCTGAGGAAATCGCCTCTCTAGTACTTTGGACCCTCTGTCCGACCTCTAGAACTGAGAATGAATTACTCTCCAGCAAATCGAATTGCTTCTCTAAAGCAACTGCGCTGCCTCACTGGGAATAACTCGACCTTCTTGTTGTAGTCTCTGGATCTGGAAAAATTTCTCCGGATCACTATCCCTACCCCTCACTATCTCTATTGCCTCACTGAAGCTTGAACTCTCCAGTAACTGACTACTGCTACTCTGGAAAATCGAATTCTCCAAGTGACTCTGGTGCGTCTTCTCCAAGTGCCCAGCGACTTCTTCTTATAATCATCTGTTGAGACTCCAACAACCAAAATTAAATCTTAATCAAGGGCTAGGATCATCTTGAAGTCGATCCGTGTGAGTTTCTAGACTATTCTCACCTTGACTTAATTAATTTTGATTAATTAACCATATTCCCTAATAAGTTTAAACTTAGGAAACATTTAAAAAACAGTTAATAATCTAATTAATGTTGATTTGGTGTAGCATCGGATGTGCTCTAGCCACGAAATTTGGTGGAGAGGTTGGGGCACATGAGATCTCCAATACCCAAAAAGGGTTTGGGCAAATCCTAAACAGTTTGGGAGATATTAAAATAATTAATATTTTTAATGGAGTCCCTAAGTCTGAACTTAGGGAAATTAAAATATTAATGTGAATTAATATAAAACTGTGTTAGAATGGTCCAAAAGACATGGATCAAGCCAGATCTAATCCTAGCCATCGATTAGGGACTTAATCTCAGTCGTTGATATGTCAACAGGAAAAGTATAAGAGGAGGCTTGAAGGTCACTTGGAGAACACACCAGAGTGATCAGTCATTCTATTCTCTAGAGCGGGGTTTGCTAAGAGAGATAGAATCAGTGTTCGGGAGAGCAGCTGAGGGGCATTGAGTACAGAGAAACAGAGAAGGCAGAGATTGTGCCAGGAGAGCATCACAGCAACCAAGGAGAGTGACGCAGAGCCAGAGAGGGCTCACACAGGGCCACGTAGAGGCAGCCAAGTGTTGCGCAGAGCACCAGAGAGGCCAGCATGTCTGACGCAGAGGCCCAGAACGCTGACACAAGGCCTCCTGGGGCTGACGTAGGCCAAGAAAGGCTGACGCAGAGCCAGCGTGAGACAGAGAGGGGCTGACGCAGTCCAAATTAGGCAGACACTGGGGTTGCAGAGCAGTTTTGTGCTAAGGAGCTGCCAAAAGGATTTTCCGGGGTTCCAGCCAGGAGATTTCTCTCAAACTGTGAGGCATAGCTGCTAAGGAAATTCTCTGTTGGGTAGGCCAATTTCGGCACCCAGATTGTACTCTGATATTGCTTGATAAGAAAACCCTCAAATAGTTGCACCGGTTTTCCCGCATTGGGTTTTTCCGGGGACATTGGTCCAAAAATAATGGTGTCATGTGGTGTGTTTGTTCTTGTCTCTTTTAGTTGCTGATCTGTAATATGTTGAGCATGCATTGGTGTTTATTTTCAGTATTTACTTTGTAAATAACTTGTTAAAGAAAAAATAACAAGTAGGTAGGAATAAATCAAAAAAGGTGCATGGAGGGTTTCTAAACTAAGTAAACTTAGAAACTTCAACAATTAAGTCATTTCTAGATGGAATTTCCAGAAATGATTTTTGGGTTTTGGACATCTCATGTATTCTAGCCTCTCCACCAAATTTCATCGCTAGAACACATCAAATGCTACAAAAACCAACAAACTCATCATCTAATCACAAATATAGCATGTAAAATTAACATAGAATCAACACATTAACACCATGAACAACATCAAGAAACACATGCACACAAAACGACACAAGTGTTTCTGGTGGAAACCCTTCCAAGAGAAAAACTAGCCTGTTGTTGTTGCACTACTCAATTCTTCTATTAATTGTTGAACAAATCGTACATAGAGTAGTTGGCCTCTACCAACTAGACGATGTTAGTTTTTGTAGCATCAGACAAGTGTTCTAGTATTGATTTGAGTCTAAGAGACTTAGGAAAATGAGATCTTCAAAACCCAGAAAAGGCTTTGTGAGACTATGTTAAAATTGGAAAATAGGGCCAAACACCATGTGGGACATCTTATTTATGGCAGCTGATATTTTTCTTGGATTCCTCTCATCGATAGGTGTAGGATTGATCTAAAGATCATCCGATTCCGATAAGTATTCATGGAGATATGAATTTATTTGTGTTATGGGACAATTTGTCAAGGTCGGCCAGCAACCAAACTGCCCCCACTTGTGCTCCACGGTTTAGTATAAATACAAGTGCCTTGAAAAGACACAACTCGCTTGAGATCTCTTCTTCTCCACTCGTTTTGGGTTTTAGTGGAGAGAAGAATCCCTAAGTGGAAACGCAGTCCTAGAAGATGATGCCCTAGCTCATGATAGCCCTACGCATGACCTAGATCTAGGACGCAGTCATGTTGTGAAGAAGATATGCCCTAATCCTCTACGCTGTCAAGGAAGACAACCCTTGTCTAATACGCTATCCCAAGGGTGACCCTAACCGCAGTTATGGAGATGCCCTAAATACGCAGCCATGGAAATGAAGGTAAGAACCCTAGCTGAAGGACTAAGGGAGAGGAGATGCCCTAAACTTAGTTGCTACACTGCCTAATGGAGATGCCACCTAAACGCTGCCTTAGAAGAGTGTTCTACACATGGAATGCCCTCGCTGTCATGGAAGGAAAATCCCTCATCCTACACGCAGTCATGAAAGGTATACCCTCGTTGTCATGGAAGGAATGCTCTCACACTTAAACGTTGAGATAAAGCAGCCACACCTTCAACTATCCTTAACGCGGTTCTAAATAAGGATGCTCTAACTATTGTTTTGATTGAAACACAGTCATTAATGATAGATCCAATCGTTGTCTTAACGGAAGCCTATTGCTGTCACTCTAACGTTGTCATAGAGGAGAAGACATTGGCATTGCTATGTGCTAGGCCGCAGGCCATAGCACTATAGCTAGCCACCTTGGTCTTATGATGAATGTTGTAACATTATAGACAGCATAGTATATGACAGCAGGATGTATAGTGCAGCATAGTGCACACAGTAGCAGCCAATGTGGAAAAAGTCGAAGTCGGGATTAATTCGGCAAGGGTCCAAAAGTTGAAAAACTCGGCAAAGTCGGGAGTTTTTCGAAAAAGTCGGCAAAATTTAAAAAACACAAAATTATTCATTTTTTTTTATTTTTTTTTAACATCTAGAGTATCCACAACATCAAATAAATGCATTTCCACATAAACATGTAAAGAAAGTTAATATATAATATGTATATGAAGTCTAGTGCTACATCACATATCAAAATAGTGAATCAACTCCTGAATTTTGAGTCCTGTCTGAGTCTCAACTCTCAAGAGTCAAAATATCAACAAAAAATATAATAAATGTACATCATGAGTCATCTAAAAGTCATCAAGTAATCACTAATCAGTCATCTAAAATTCAATTAGCAATGATCCATCAAAAATTAAAATAGTAGCAATGAAAAGAATGCAAAGAAAGTGGTACTGTCACTGTGATTTCAATTTTCAGCCCTTGTGTATATATTTTTTATTTATTTTGTGAATATATATTTGGGATTTTACTTCACTGTTTTCGCATTTTCTTTGAATGGAAAGAATGCATGAAAGTGGTACTGTCACTGTGATTTCAATTTTCAGCCCTTGTGTATATATTTTTTATTTATTTTGTGAATATATATTTGGGATTTTACTTCACTGTTTGCTTGCAGATTTGAAGGGTAGGGCGTAGATCTCTTAAACAAGTTTTTACAGGTGGATATGGCCTCATAAGAAGAGAAACAAATTAATTTTTTAAAGGGCAAGCCCTCCTCCTCCTTTGTGGCCTAAGTTATCAATTTTTTTTGGGAATTTTTGAGGGCTGCAGACCTTTCCTAGTCTCTCTACGAAGCCACAAGCCTTCTAAGGCTACCCTCTGCTCCTAATTGAATTTTCTTTCAAGGGTTTTAAGTGTAATGTTTTTTTTGCAATTTTTTTTGAGGTTATTAACTTTGACATGCCACTATCTTCACCACTGAACTATGAACCCATTGACAATAATCCAACTGTGTTTTAATTTTTTTTTTAAATACTTCCATTTCAGGCTTCTAGTTCTTTTTCAATTAGTTGTGGGTTCAAAACTGGTTATTTAACTGCCATGATCAGTTCTGTCTAATTAATTATTAAACAGACAAACACTACTATTATGAGCCAACCTAGGTATGTAGAAACTTAGAAAGTAAATTTTTGTAATTGACTACTTATGTATGGTGTGAATTAGCTAATCATTTGATACTTAATAAGTTAATTATGATGTCAACAAATTAAGACTAAGAGTAACATGTTACTCATGACGAGCATCAACTAATTAGTAATTAATAATTATAACATGCATTAATGTAATTGCCTACTCACTGTAGCTTCAAACAGCTAGTCATCTAACGATTCTAACCAGAATCCCAAGGAATTAATTATTAATTTATTAGTTATTAACTTATTTCTCATCGGGTTTCATTTTGCAGACCTGAGGTAAATTTTTTGGTGAACCGTGAGACCACAGGCTCTTTCAGAAATACTTAAGTTTCCAACGAAAATTTTCAAAGTTTCAAACCCACAAAATTGAGAAATTAAAATCAATAAATATTAAACAGGAAAGGATTTATTTATATTATTTAACATTGGATCTACGGCGTATGCTACCGGCAATGTTGAACTGGAAGTTGGAACAGTTATTCAACGGCAGATTGTTCAACGGTGGACCTTGGCAAATGCAGCAATGCTATCAATCCGGCTCCTCTCCACGCTTGCACGATGCAAACCCTTGTTCTCGTTCTCCACAGCAGCCACAGCGAGCAGTGAAAAACTCATAAACCAAATGGCAAAAACTAAACCGAGTTAATAACCCTTTGCGGCTTTTTATCAGCCAAAAAAATTTCACGCCGATTTTTTCGATCGACTCGCGATTTAATCGGGAGTATTTCGAAAAAATCGCGATTTTTTCGTTTTTGAAAAAATCGCCAAAAAATCGGCCGATTTAATCCTTTCGCTGAAAAAATCGCGTTTTTAGGAATAAATCCCGATTTTTTCGGGACTTTTTCCACACTGGTAGCAGCAATGGGTACAAGATGCATAGTGCACACAGTAGCAGCGATGGGTACAGGATGTATGGTGCAGCATGGTGTAGCTCAATGATGCTGGACATAGTGATGGTGCAACATGGTGTAGCTCAGTGATGCTGGACATAGTGATGGTGCAGCATGGTGTAGCTCAGTGATGCTGGACATAGTGATGGTGCAGCATGGTGTAGCTCAGTGATGCTGAACATAGTGATGGTGCAGCATGGTGTAGCTTAGTGATGCTGGACATGGTATGATGGTGCAGCATGGTGCAGCACAGTGATAGGCTCAACATGGTGATGGAGTCACCTTGGAGAATCAGTTGAAGCAGCATGTCTTCAACTGAGTCCAGCTACCTCATGTATCATCTTCTTAGAGATGATCTCTGCTCTTATTTAGATAAGTCAAAGTGTTGACTTCTGTTGTATATGTACTATCTCTCTCTCTCTGTTGAACTATTGAAGAACATATAAGAAGAATTGATCAAGGGTTTCCCACATTGGGGTTTGTCCCTGGCTAGCACCACATCTTGTGTCCTCTTGTCTTCGCTTGTCTTCTGTGATTTATGTTTATATTCTATCTGCAATTTACTATTATGTTGATGTGATTGCTAATCTGGAAAAGATATTGAGCTAACTATGAAAATTGAAATAAATTGCTCCAAGCATAGAACATACCTAAAATTTAACTAGTATCAGAGTTGAGGTGAAGATAAAGCCCAAGCAAGAGCGAAAGAGCAATCACCGAAGACAGTTGGAAAGGACAAAAAGGCTCAATGGGTTCTTCATCCCTCTTCAAATTCACCAAGGGTGAAGTCAAAGCAAAGAATAATATCCGAGTGGCGCAGCAAAAGCTTCTGATGGCCTACCTAAAGATCACATCAATGAGAAGTCTGGATCTAAGGTTGGAAGGAAGGGCAAATGCCTTGCTTGCAGTAACTTCGGCCATTATGCGAAGGAGTGTCCGAATGGTAAGGACACATCACTCGATGATGATAACAATCACTCCAGGGACATCTTCAATGATCAGAGGAATGACAGGTAATGCAGGACATCAAGGAAATGGCCGACTCTTCAAAGAAAGCAAGGAACCCCAGGTATGAAGAATCAAATGTTGTTATATTGGCCCTCTCCTCCAGACTCTTTGGGAATCTATAGTGCTTCAAGGCACTTCATCGAATAGAAGGGTGCTCTCTCAAATTTGGTAGAGATGGAAACAATCGTGGGATTATACTTGGAGTCAATGCCACCTATCCCAGAAAGGGTGTAGGGAATGTTACCCCTCAATTGAATGAGGGTAACTCGATTCATTTACAAGAATCTCTTTATGTACCTGATCGCAAGAAGAACCTGGTGTCCATTTCGGCAATGGAAGTCAAAAGTTTCAAGGTGACATTCATCGATGGAAAGGTACGTGTTTTGGAATTTTCAAAGATGCTTTTATTCAAGGTTGGCAATTTGTATCAAGTTGCAGGAAGTCCATTGGGGACCATGTTAGTTGACACATCTCTCCTATAGCACCGAAGGTATGCTTATTATGGGGCCCTACACGATGTGAGTCAGATGGTGACTGGGATGCTTGAATTCAAGAAGAGCATGAAGGTACATGTCTGAGATGTACCAAAGGAAAATCTTACAAGGGTACCATTCCCCTCATGTAGCAATTCCACAAGTTTGGAACAACCCAAGGGGTTTGAGATTCATGATCGGGAATCTCATGTATGCAGGTGAAAGAAATCTCTCTATGGCTTGAAGCAAAACACCCCGGGCTTGATATGAGAGGATTGATAGTTGTTTGATGAAGCTAAGATTCACTAGGAGTGAAGCCGATCCAAACCTTTACTTGAAGGTTGTGGATGATAAACCTCTCATACTAGCACCTTCTGAGGACGACCTCTTTCTGACAGGTGCAGAACCTCTCATTTGCAAAAGTAAGAGGGAGATGGATTCCGAATTTGGAATGGTGAACTACAAGTCCATGACTACCTTGATGTAAACTCTCAGAAGTTATGTGGTAGGGATGTCGGACCTGATTTGGGAAATGCCTCTGAGTTTCATAAACTCATTCTAGCATTGATGTTCTTGGTGAACTCCCATCTGGATATATGTTTTGCAGTTAGCATGTTGAGCTCATATATGGTTGAGCCTCACTAGATTGGTGCCAAGAATCTTCTGAGATATCTTCGAGTCACAATCTCTCATGGATTGAGATACACTACCGGAAATGTAAAGCTACATGATTATTCGAATGTTGACTGGGCAGGCAATGTGGAGGATCGCAAGAGCACTTCTGAGTGCTGGTTCTCTTTGGGTTCTACTATGATATCCTGGATGAGCAGGAAGCAGAAGACGGTTTCTTTGAGCACTGCTGAGACTGAATACATAACTACGAGTATGACCTCTTGTGAAGCTGCCTGGTTGAGGAAGCTCTTCAGTGAGTTGTTTACCACCATGATCTTCTATGTCAACCACAGGGGGATTCGATTATTGAGGAATCCCGTATTCTATGATCGCTCCAGCATATAGACATTAGGTACCACTTTATCTGGGATATGGTACATCGATGAGCAAGAAGGCTCCATCGCATTGGCACTGATGTGCAGGTCACTGACATTTTGTCGAAGCCCCTAGGAAAGGTCAAATTTGTGACTTTCCGAGAACGACTAGGAATCGTGGAGAGACTCTCTCCTAAGGGTCCTATATGATATGGACATTGAGCTCTGGGAGCTCCGGGGGGCTTAGGGGTACACCGTGGAGCGATGAGCAACCATAGGGTGAATGGTCCAACCTTCCCCTAGTGGTTTGCTATGTAGGAAGGATGAGTGGTTCATCCCTCTCTTGCCGAGACACAATCATAGGGTGAGTGGTTTAGCCTTCCCCTAGTGATTTGTTGTGTACATGGTGAGTGGTTCAGCCTTCCCCTAGGAAACCCCTTGCGACATGTAGGCAGGATGAGTGGTTCATCCTTCTCCTGCTGAGACATCCTACCCATGCAGTCCGAGACTCATGGGAAGTACCTCTCATCTGGCCAATGAGTAGGGAAATGAGGATAGGAACCATAGTAGTACCGACGGACGCATCGTGTATCTACTGTACCCCCTATGCTAGGATGATATTGATCTGGGATCAATGAAACTGACTTTGGGTCAGTATGAGTGGTTTGAGACACTCTCTTTTGATATTGATCTAGGATCAATGAAACTGACTTCGGGTCAGTATGAGTGGTTTGAGACACTCTCTTGTGATATTGATCTGTGATCAATGAAACTGACTTCGAGTCAGTAAGAGTGATATAACTCACTCCCTTTTGGAAGTGATCTAGGATCAGTAAGAATGGTATGACACACTCTCTTCATATGGGACTGACTTCGGGTCAGTAAAGAATGGTATGAGCCATTCTCGATCAATTCTTCTTCTTCATGGTTCAGTAGAGCAGAGCAGAGCAGTGCAAAGCAGTGGAGGCAAAGATAGTACAGTCTGGCAGATGGATCAGCGGATGGAGTTCTCCCTAGTTGAGAGGGAGTGTTAAAATTGGAAACTAGGGCCAAACTCCATGTGGGTCATCAAATTTATGGCAACTGATATTTTTCTTGGATTCCTCTCATCGAGAGGTGTAGGATTGATCTAAAGATCATCTGATCCTGATAAGTATTCATGGAGTTATGAATTTATTTGTGTTATGGGACAATTCGTCAAGGTCGGCCAGCAACCAAACTGCCCCCACTTGTGCTCCACGTTTTAGTATAAATACAAGTGCCTTGCAAAGACACAACTCACTTGAGATCTCTTCTTCTCCACTCGTTTTGGGTTTTAGTGGAGAGAAGAATCCCTAAGTGGAAACGCAATCCTAGAAGATGATGCCCTATCTCATGATAGCCCTACGCATGACCTAGATCTAGGACGCAGTCATGTTGTGAATAATATATGCCCTAATCCTCTACGCTGTCAAGGAAGACAACCCATGTCTAATATGCTATCCCAAAGGTGACCCTAACCACAGTTATGGAGATGCCCTAAATACGCAGCCATGGAAATGAAGGCAAGAACCCTAGCCGCAGGACTAAGGGAGAGGAGATGCCCTAAACTTAGTTGCTACGCTGCCTAATGGAGATGCCACCTAAACATTGTCTTAGAAGAGTGTTCTACACATGGAATGCCCTCGCTGTCATGGAAGGAAAAACCCTCATCCTACACGCAGTCATGAAAGGTATACCCTCGCTGTCATGGAAGGAATGCTCTCACACTTAAACGCTGAGATAAAGAAGCCACACCTTCAGCTATCCTTAACGTTGTTCTAAATAAGGATGCTCTAACTGCTGTTTTGATTGAAACACAGTCATGAATGATAGATCCAATCGTTGTCTTAACGGAAGCCTATTGTTGTCACTCTAACGTTGTCATAGAGGAGAAGACATTAGCATTGCTATGTGCTAGGCCGCAGGCCATAGCACTATAGCTAGCCACCTTGGTCTTATGATGAATGTTGTAACCAGTGTTTTTAAAACCGGAACCGGTGACCGGACCGGTCCACCTAATGAACCGGTTTACCGACCGGAACCGGTCTAACCGGGACTGGTTTGGTCTAAACGAACCGGTTTTTAAAAAATACATTAAATAATTAATTTTTAATGAAACAAAACTATTTTTAAGATGTAAAACCATGATTCCAAGCCAATAGAGACAAAATATGCAAAGTTTGCTCATTTATATACCATGCAAAGGTGAATATATCAAAATGGCACCGAGTGCAATACATATCATCGACCGAAGTGAAAAGCTTCAAATGATGCTAGCACTGTAACATATGAGAATATGGCAGTATTGTGCCATAAGTGTTTTACACCTTGCTACACAAAAGACTCAATGATCAACTTGATGTTAGTTCATGAATTATCACAAGAGTGTAGATAATTGCTTCAGGTTTTGTGTAGATCTGAGAAAAGGTTAACTATACCACACATAAGTGAGCTTTTCAACGATGCCAAGTATTGATGAACCTTAACCTCTAGATAGTGCTCAACATTGTTGCTTCTAGGTTTGTTAGGCTTTGAATTGACTTATATATTGCCTTATCAATGACTGCGAGTCGTTCTCAGGATTATTCAAGACCAATGCCACAACAATTAAGCTTCAGAGAATCTAGCAATCAAAAGACTCATAGATATGTCACAAAAACAATAAAACAGAGTCAACGAATCCCCTTCTGATTTACATTAAAAATCTTCAACTGACACTATCACTGCAAGAAATCCGAGCTCAAGACATTTCCTCAAGACGCCAAACACATGTCACAAAAATTGTCTTTCAACAAGCAAAATTTTCGAAGGTATGACAAGGGAATAGACTGTAATATGTGCTTCTTCAAGCCACCTGCGATACCCTTGTCAACCATTTTAAAAGAAAATAGCCCAATGCAAAATACAATCTCCAAGAAGATAGACGAGATCAAGGTTTGTTGAGATGTATGGTTATTGGAAACCCTAACTACAGTCACAGTTTAGTTTTGAATACGTCACAGGTCTTCACAAGATAGATGAATTGAGGTAACGTCCAAAAATTATTACAGTGAGCAATCTTGTTTTATGGTAAGGTTAACGTTCTTTTGAAGTGAGGCTGAGGAGACTTTGTGGATTAACTTCAGCTAAGCCCTAACCAAATCTCAGAGCCAAAGACAAAAAGAAACTCGCATCCACAGGAGACCATAAACCGGCGGGCTGTCCATAAACCGGCCGGTTTAGGACGGAACCGGCCGGTTTGCTACAAACCGACCGGTTCCGCCCTAAACCGGCCGGTTTTGACCGGTTAGGGCAGTTTTTTGGGCAAATGAGGTGGCTAACCGGGTTTTATAGGCCGGTTCGGACCGGCCAGGCATCCAACCGGCCGGTTAGACCGGTTACCGGTTTTTGTGGCCGGTTTTTAAAACTATGGTTGTAACATTATAGACAACATAGTATATGACAGCAGGATGCATAGTGCACACAATAGCAGCGATGGGTACGAGATGCAGAGTGCACACAATAGCAGCGATGGGTACAGGATGTATGGTGCAGCATGGTGTAGCTTAGTGATGCTGGACATAGTAATGGTGCAGCATGGTGTAGCTCAGTGATGGTGCAGCATGGTGTAGCTCAGTGACGCTGAACATAGTGATGGTCCAGCATGGTGTAGCTTAGTGATGCTGGACATGGTATGATGGTGCAGCGTGGTGCAGCACAGTGATAGGCTCAACATGGTGATGGAGTCACCTTGGAGAATCAGTTGAAGCAACATGTCTTCAACTGAGTCCAGCTACCTCATGTATCATCTTCTTAGAAATGATCTCTGCTCTTATTTAGATAAGTCAAAGTGTTGACTTATGTTGTATATGTACTATCCCTCGAACTCTCTCTGTTGAACTTTTGAAGAACATATAAGAAGAATTGATCAAGGGTTTCCCCACATTGGGGTTTGTCCCTGGCTAGCGCCACATCTTGTGTCCTCTTGTCTTGGCTTGTCTTCTACGATTTATGTTTATGTTCTATCTGCAATTTACTATTACGCTGATGTGATTGCTAATCTAGAAAAGATATTGAGCTAACTATGAAAATTGAAATAAATTGCTCTAAGCATAGAACATACCTAAAATTTAACAGACAAGCTTGCGAAACACCTTAATTAAATTAATTAACTATCATTTAATTTTTCTTAAGTCTAACTTAGGAAAACTGGTTAATTAATAGTAATTAATTAAGAAAAGGTGAGAAAGCTCTAGAAACTCACATGGATCAAATTTGAGATGACGTTAGTCATTGATGAGGATCTAACCATGGTCATTGGTGATCCAACGAGAGATTATAAGAGCAAGACGATGGGGATGGAGACAGACACATCGACTAAGAGGGAGAGCAAGTTCCTTGGGCAGATCGAGCTATCCAGTGCAGTGATTCAGCAAGAAGAAGAGTTCGAGCTAGAGCAATAGTGAGAGGGAGTAATAGTAGAGGAATTTCCTAGTGATTTCCAGTTCCAGAGAGCCAGCAAAAGAGAAGGCCAAAATACTCTGCAAGAAAGTTGTCCAGGTTGAGCGAGTGAGCCAGAAACTCCAACGCAAGTGTCGGAAGTAGATCATTTTAGTTGCGGGAGGCTAGGAGAGCACCTGGAAAGTAGAACGACTCATTTCTAGTGACATAGTGAGGCTAGACGGGCCTAGTTGGAAGCAGTTCTAGAGGTCGTACGGCTTGCCCATGCCAGTGGTGCGAGCAGATAGTCAGGCAGTGTGAGCAAGCCCAGAGAAGGCCGAATTATTTTGGCAGAGGGAGAAATTTTCTCCTAAATATTTTTGGCAAGATTTTTGTCGGAGGATAGTCAGATTGGCATCCAAATTTATGTACTTGGATTTTTCTCCTGCATAATAAAATTAAACCTTCATCTACTGCACCGGTTTCCCTTCGGGGTTTTCCAAGGGCCGTTAATCCAAAAACATTGGTGTCATTTTAATTGTGTGTGCATCTATTTTTCGCAGTTCCAGTTTATTTTCCGCAACATAATTTTATTGTGAAGAATTGCAGTGTGAGGCTTGCAATGAATTTTTAAATCCAGCGATTAGAAGAATACCTGGTACAAGGACCAATGCTTCGTAAGTAGCTGAGGTGAACCTCCCAAGGCACATCAAGAACATAGGTGCCTAATAACTATAAGCATGGAGCTACATTTGAACACTGAGCTTAGCGTGTCAAATTCAAAAATGCACAATTTCTGATGTTTACGGTGAAAAACATCTTATCACGAAACAGGGCAGCAAGCTGACCCAGACATGAAGTCACAGGATGCAAGCAAATTTTAAGTAGATTAATAGATGAATATGGAACAACACAAGAAGGATATCAGTGGATTTAACTCTCAACGACGTTGCTCATAAATGGATGATTTCCTATCAAATTCTCCACAATACAAATGCGCTTTCCAGATATTCCCACATGATAAATATGCAGTTTGGATAGCTAAACTGATTAAAAGGAATACAAAATATAAAGAGGGGAAATGAAGATAAGCCTTCATTAGGCTCAGGTACCTTCTTGTCGCTGTCGTTGATGGATGCTCTGCATTGAAAGCGTGGCTTCCTCAAGTGGGACGTGCAACATGGTAACTTCAATCTCAACCTCAACCTCAACCTGCATACCTTTGAATGCTCAGCTTCTGCATCCATGAAAACTAACAGACAGAGGATTCGTCGTTCACCTGTCATTGGTGTTGTTCCAGGGAGATTTCTGGTCATAATTCGGAAAAGGCGCCACCAGATAGAGATTGAGATTCGCCGTCATTGCCATCCTGCTACAACAGCTTTGCAAATTTAATCTCATCCACGTCCATTCTATCTATGAAGTCCGGTGCCGCTTTGATCACTTGTTCCCAATTGACACTTCATCTTTTTAATTTTGTTCAAACTGGGTTAGGATGTTGGATGCTTGCGGTGAGTCGATGTTATTAAATAGGTTTAAAAATGGCGATCTTATTAAATATGTTTAAAAATGGCAAAAATCAAAGAGGAAAAAATATTTCCGAGATGCCACACGATACGTCTATCCATGGATAAAAATTTGATTTAAAAACTTCTGGTTAATATTATTGAATACTTAAAAGGATTAAAGAAGTTTGATTTAAAAACTTCTTGTTAATATTATTGGATACTTAAAAGATTAAAGAAGTTTGATGTAAGAATTAATAATAAAAAATTACTAATATTATTATAGATTAGTATAGACTTATTTTAAATATGGATTTAATTTAGAGGGATCTAATTTTTTTACTTTCAAATTTTTGTATGAGTTAATAGAAAGCAAAAAAGGAAGAAAGTATTTTAACGTCTATTAGACTAAAGATAGCATATGGGACAGATAATGTCCACGAGACTAAAGATAGCATATGGCACAGATTGCTTCTTCATCTGCTTGATGTATTCAGCGCTTTTTCTATGAAGCTTCAAAATAAATGCTTCCAGCTTCTGGACAAACCCCTTGCTAAATAGATTATCCCAAGTCTGCTGACACCCCTCGCTAAATAGATTATCCCAAGTCTGCTAGCTGTTAGCGTATGAGTCTCTCGGCTCTATAAATGTTTTGTATAGTTATTTAGTTTTTTTATTTTTACATTTTTTTATATTTTTATTTTGGTCGACATAACCAAAATTTCAATTTTGATGAAGGAAGGACACCCGTACACATCATATTGGGTTGTAGAATGAGTCTCTCGGCTCAATGAGTTATAATTTTGAAATTAGAAATGAGTTAATTAAATTATGATTATAATTAAATATGTGCGAGAGATATTTTTTGAATTGTAGTGTATAATCCATTCGTTTTGAAAAAATTAATAGTTTGAAATAAATTATTATTTATAGTTTTGAATTATAATATATATAAATAGTTTGTAATAAGTTTTGAATAATGGTATATATAAAAATTTGGAAAAAGTTAAGAGTTTTGAGCCAAATTATTATTAAAAATATTTTTTTTGGAAAGGAATGATCAAGGTTTTAAATGAATTCTATGTTCAGTTGTGTTTATTGATGCATGATTTTGTAGTTCATTTGCTTTTTAATCTTGTTTTAAATTTAGATTGGTTTATTAAGCAAAGCTTTGTTTTATCTTACCAAGTTTTATAAATGATCTTATAAAATAGTTGAATAAGACTCTTGACATACTTTATCTCTAAAAATATATTTTTCAACTAAATCTGAGAAAAATATGTGCATCATCATCTTTATGCTCCTTGTAAACAAGGAAAACTGCTTGTTGTAAACCCCTCCATTTTTAGGTATAGTATACTGGTAGATGAAAACCTTGTTGGTCAACCTCCAATGAGTTATATTTCACTTGCCCTAACATGATTAGAGATGGTATCCACTTCTAGATCATGGACAAATGAGGAGGTGTAAGTTAGATCTTTATGTAAATATCTCGATAATATTCACATGTGGAGAAGGTGGTATGGTGATCAATCCACCTCTGAAATGATTGTTATAAACATAGGGGATTCTTATTTCTATGGTGGGAACTACTCCAAACGGTTATCCCATAGATTGTATTTGATCTTAAAAAATCTCTAACACCATGTGCTATTTAATAAGTAAGAGTGTGACAAGATCAAATCCATCCTCCTCAATTGGCTCTTAGGAAGGAAGATACATTGTTAAGCCTTGATATTATAGCAAGTACTTAATGGTTCAATGCAACAATATCCATTGTTCAAAGTATATTCTTTGCACCTCACAATTTATCCTCCCATATGTTTAAGCCTTTTCTTATGCCCCCCAAATTAAGGAAGAGGTGAGGGATAATTTTATTTTATGAATGATGGAGAAGTTTCTAAAATGGATTTCATATTGGAGTATGGGTAACAAACAATAAATTCTTCTGATCTAGATGACTAATATATTTGTTGTGGATCGCTCACTATGATAGTTGACCTAAGGTTGGAGCAATTTTGATGACGGAAAAAAGTTGGGACGGAGCGACTGTGAGGAATGAAAACGCGCAGTACTAGGGTTTGTAGCAAGATTTCGGTGTTGGGCACCATGGAGGGGCTTGAAGGGGGGAGTTCTACTCCCTCCTACAGTCATGTAGTCTTCAATCATTTCAAGAAGCCCGTGGAAGGGGAAACCGGATGTACAGAAAGAGGAAAACAGGAAAACAACAGAGCACAGAAGATGGCAGAAATGCAGGAGGAAGTCAGAAGAGAGAAACATACAGAAGCAGACAGTCAGAAATTTGACCCTAGAATTCGAACAGGACCTTGTAAACCAAGGGCTTCCATCACACCCTGAGTGGTGTTAAGTGACCCAGCGCTACAGGCACACAGGGAGCACATGGCGAGCTATGCAGTGATATGCAAATTCATGGGGGTATGGCCAACGGAGAAGGCCCTACATGCATGGATAAAGAACCATTGGAAACCCAAGGGAGATATAGATCTGCACCTTGGATCCAAGGGTTTCTTCACAGTTGTGTTTGCAAACATAGAGGATAAGGATAGGATGTTTGAAGGAGGTCCTTAGTTCTATGCGGCTGTAGGTCTCCATATGCAACGTTGGGTGATGAGCTTTGTCCGGGAGCGTGAAACTTTTACTTCAGTGCTGGTATGGATAAGACTTTATTCCCTACCTCTAGATTACTAGCAGCCAGAATCATTAAAGGCCATAGGTAATAAACTAGGGAATTTCATAAAAATATCAGAGGCCACACTACGTGGAAAATATACCTCCTTTGCTAGAATATGTGTGGAAATGGACCTCTCTGGGGCTTTGCCAGATGAAATAATACTAGAGGTTTATGATGAAGATTGGGTGCAAGCGGTGGATTATGAGCATATACCCTTCAGATGTCGCAAATGCCATGAACACGGGAACCTCTTTAGAGACTACCCAGTTAATAAAATGGAAAGCAGCATCAAAGCAACCTCAAGTAAAGAGACTGAAAGCTTTACTAAAGTGGGAGGCAAGGGAAAAGGGGGGAGAAAGAACCAAAAAAGAAATCTATGAGGAAAAGCAACCTAGTCATAATAGGTTCAAGATATTAGAAGAAGAAGAGGAGGTTGAAAGAGAGAAGCAAGCAGTGAAGGACAATCCAGTGAAGGAAAAGGATGACAGCATAGAGGATAGATCTGACAAGAGCCAACAAAAGGAAGATCAACCCAGCACGATGGAACTTGATAGGGACCAAGAGATGACCTCAAGTGAAGTGGGAACGGAGGAGCAGGAACTGCAGGACATACTGGAAAGGGAGCATCTAGATCTAGAAAAATTCCTGGAGGAAGGAACTACCAAAGGAGTGGATTCGCTACCTCAAGAGGAATTTAACAGAGTACAACAGCTCTTCCTCTTGAGAACTCAGGCAAAGGGTTCGGGGGTCAAAAGGAACCATGATAGTCAGGATAATGGAGGGGTCAAAACTATGGAGGAAACAGAGGGACACGCTCCCAAGAACCCAGGAAGGAAAAGAGGAAGAAAAAGACAAAATGAGCTGCTGATAGAATGTGGAAAACTCATGATCAACTCAGGTAAGATGAAAGACCTAACTAGTTACTCATTTACAAATCTTTCTTAATGAAGCTTACAACATGGAATATTAGGGGTCTAGGAAGTAAAAGGAAACAACGAAATCTCAGTAATAGAATGAAGGAGGAAAAACTAGATTTGGTATTTATCCATGAAACAAAATGTTTTGTAGACAAAATAAGAGAAATTCATAGTAAGTGGCTTATTAAGTATGAATATCTAGAAGTTAAGCAGACAACACAGCAGGAGGAATTCTTACACTGTGGAACTTCAACAATAATATTGAAAAATGGTGGATAGAATATTTGAATGTTCAAGGTACTAAAATGTTCCTTCTACAGCGAAAGCTGAAACACATCAAACTCAGGCTGAAAGATTGGAATAATAATGAGTTTGGCAATATCTTCGAAGCCAAAAAAGTAGTTGAGGGAAAGTTACAGGAAATTAACTTGGAGCTCATCACAAAGGGATTCACCGAGGAGGGTAAGCAGTAAGCTGATTCACTTCAACAGGACTGGGAAGGCTTATGTAAGAAAGAGGAAATCTTCTGGAAACAACAATTGAGAGTCCAATGGTTAAAAGAAGGAGACAGGAACACAAGGTTTTTTCACAAATCCATTATGGATCATCGGTCTCATAACAGGATTCTAAAACTAAAAGATACGCAAGGAATACAGCTCAATACCCACAAAGAAATAGAATCGGCTTTGGTTCAACATTTCCAAGGCATAGCAAAGGAGCCCCTCATAGACAGATCACATTTCATCAATGACTTCACAAAACACATACCTAGGCTTGTGAGAAGAGAAGATAATTATAATCTTAACAGGCCAGTGAATGAACAGGAGGTCAGCGAAGTCATCAAAGAAATGCAGAATGGGAAAGCTCCTAGTTCGAATGGTTTCAATGTTGACTTCTTCAAAGCATGTTGGAACATAGACAAGCAAGATATTTTGGAGGTGGTAGAGGACTCAAGGAAAAACAAAATTGTTTTGAAGGCACTCAATACCTCTTTCATAGCCTTGATCCCAAAGCAGGAAAATGCTATGACACCAAATAGATTCAGACCCATAGCATTATGCAATGTGGTGTACAAATTTATTTCCAAAATAATTGCAAACAGGCTTAAGCCCCTTCTTCCAACTCTAGTGTCTGAGGAGCAAACTGGATATGTGGAAGGTAGACAAATCCTAAACAATATCATTCAAGCTCATGAAGTAATCCACTCTTTAAAAAGCAATAAGAAAACATGCATGATCATGCAACTTGATCTTGAAAAGGCTTATGACAAGCTTAATTCGGCATACATCAAGGAAGTTCTAAAAGCATATGGCTTTGACCATAACTAGATAAGATGGGTAATGGCCCTCGTTACCACCTCAAGCTTTTCAATACTACTGAATGGCTCACCATCCAAAACCTTCAAGCCTACAAGAGGTCTTAGATAAGGAGATCCACTCTCACCCTTCCTCTTTATTCTCATGATGGAAGGGCTGGGAAATGCGATCAAAGATGCCAAAGTAGAAGGCAAAATTCAGGGGCTCAAACTCACCATGAATGGGGATGCTTTGACCCATCAACAATTTGTGGATGACACCATGCTGCAAGGTACACCTACGGTCAAAGAAGCTCTTGCCTTCAAACAAATTCTGAAAGACTTTGCTATGGCTGCAGGTACTGAGGTAAGCCTTACCAAATCAAAGATTTTCTTTTTTAATACTGATATTGCTATACAGAGAAACCTCACCAGAATTCTAGGTTTTCAAAGAGAAATACTACCCTCCAAATATCTGAGAGTTCCTCTAACAGACAAACCTCTAAGCAAGATAGTTTGGGAGCCTGTTATTAATAGACTTTAGGATAGAAACCGGAAATGGACAAACAGGTCTTTGAATTTGGCAGGAAGACTAGTGCTTACCAAAGCCATCCTACAAACTATTCCTATTTTCATGTTTTCAGCACTCCCAGCTCCTAAAGAAGCTATGCAACACATTAGAAATATTCAAAGAGATTTTCTTTGGGGCAAAGGGGAAGAAAAAAAAAAATGGGCTCTGGTAGCCTGGGAAAAGATATGTAAACCTAAGACACATGGAGGTTTGGGACTTGATGACCCTGAAATCATAAACAAAGTTTTGGGGGCAACACTATGGTGGATATGGCTAAAGGAATTAGATGCCCCTTGGGCCAAGGTTTGGAAACAGAAATATGCAAACAATTGGCAAGAAAGGGAGCACATCAGAATGTCTGGAATAATCAAAGGATCCCACATCTAGAACAAAGCTTGGGAGAATAGAGCTATTGTTCAAAAACACAGCTTTTTGGAAATCAAAGATGGAAACCTTGCTTGGTTTTGGGAAGATAATTGGCAACAGGAACCAAAACTACTAAGAGAAGATTTTGACAATCTCAAGAAGGATACCGATGACAAAGGGTTACATAGGGTAAATGACTTATGGGATTGGGATATAAACGAAGGAAAATGGAGAGTATGGAAGAATTTGATTTACAGTGAGGACTCTCCATTGAAGGCCCGGGTAGAAGCTCTCACAGCTATCTTGGAATAGAGCAATATTCTGATCTCAACATCTTTAGACCAACTGAGATGGGCAAAAACAATGAAGGGAACTTTAACCTTAAAGAGGCCAAGTGAATAGCCCTTGGGCTTGACTTTACAAACCCTGATACGGTTTGGAAGGACTTATGGAAGAATCAAATTTGGATGAAAATCAAACTGTTCATGTGGTTGGTGCAACATAAAAAGATTCTAACTTGGGAAAACCTGCGGAAGAGAGGGGTAATTGGTCCATCAAGATGCCAGCTTTGCTATTTACAAGAAGAAACTATGGAACACCTTCTCAACCTATGCCCATTCACCTCCACTCTGTGGAATTAGGTAGCTTCAATGTTTAGACATTCAGACAAAGACATTGGCAGCATCAAAAGCACTTTGAGGAATTGGAGGAGTAATTTCTTTGCAAATGAAATAATCAACAAAGCTGGGGAACTGGTTCTTGGCTTTCTAATTTGGGATGTATGGAAAGATCGCAACAATAGAATCTTCAAGAACATGAGTGGTTCTACCCAAAGCATTATGGATCAGATCATAGGACAACTCAAAGAGACTGTAGGAAACCTTATAAAAACCCCCCCTAAGAACCAACCTCATGAATAGGACAGGCAGATTCTGCTTCAGTTGGGCCTTCAGGGGCTCTTCCCCCAGGGAATAACCAAGAATGTAAGTCATATATCAGCTGATAAGGATCTCTGGCAACCCCCCCCCCCCATTGGTTTTATGAAGTGCAATATAGACAGGGCCTCAAAAGGAAACCCTGGCATTGCTGGGTATGGAGGAGTAATAAGAGATGACAAGGGTTTAATAAAAGCCATCTTTCACAGTCATCTGGGTAAAGCCACTAATAATATGGCAGAGCTCATGGCCCTGGAGCAATGCCTAGAAATCCTAAAGGACTCAAACTTACATAATACCATTATTGAAGCTGATTCTGAACTGATAATCAACTCAGTTAAGAAAATTTGCAATGGCACAGTGCCAAACAAAGTTTCGAAACACTGGAGATTACTGCAAGTCTATCAACTTATTCAATCCCACCTGCGCACCATGAGAACCCTTAGTTTCATTCATGTGCGAAGAACAATCAATAGGTTAGTGGATATTATGGTTAATGAAGGCGTTCTATGTGCCAAAAACAATAAAATATATGAATGGTAAGATACTCCTCAAGGTCGATTGAGGGATGAGTGCCACAAACAAGCAACATTAGACAGGGAGATCTGCCTGAACAGAGGAAATAAGCAGGATGATGTATAAGCAGAGTGTTCTTCATGTATAGAGGACTTTGAGTCGACATGAGGAAAAAGTATGAGCAGGAGGTCAAGAGTGAAACTAAGGGTTTACTCTGGTTATCGGGCGGGAAATGGACACGGAAATCTATAGTTATAAGTTTCTCGGGCGGGAAACTTATTATAGAACAAGTCTTAAAGAAAACATTAACGGTAGCCTTCTATTATTTGGCACCGAAGATCCTCATTAAAGAGTGGGCAGGTCAGCGTAATCGCGGAAATACAGTGCATTTCGCGCGGCAAACTGCTCGTTGGTTAACCTTCCAATCGGACTCGAAATGCAATTAAGAATGGTCTCTATAGGAGCTTCGCGGTCCGCAATTGGTGTTAATTTCTGTGCTAATCACGAGCTTCATTAGGATTCGCTCACATCTCATGGATTTCAGGCAGATAAAAAGACCGTGAGTTATCTCCCCAGGCAGACCCAATATCACTTTAGAGACGGTTTTGAAATCTTATCGGGTTCGTTTAGTGTGATAAAGGGTGTGCTAGGTGAGCTCTAGAAATCACTTCTCGACCGTTAGATATTTGAAACAGATCGCACTGTTGACGGTGGTTGGTAAAGTGTTGTGGGCCTTTGGCCCGGTTTGCGAGATTATGGCTCGGTTTCTTAGGTTTGGTGGGGCCCGATTTTCTTGTGGGCCACAGTGCCGTGGATTGTAATATATTTTTGTAATTTTTTATTCAGTGAAATAGAAGGAAATACTCTCGCTTAAGCAAAAAAAGATAGTTGACCTAAGGTTAAGTCACATGCTCAATTGGCTCCTTTGGCTCAAAAAGAAACATGTTGTCCCTTGTACTTACACTACCACGAAAAATAGCAACACACGTTGTAATCAAATAATCAGCTTGGATTTATGATTTTGTTGAGAATTTGCAACCACCTAGACGTAGTCCAATGAAAATTTTACTAACCTTGTCATTCCCATATTCAGAACCAAGAATGTGGAGGATGATATAATTGGTCATTTTATTGAGTGTGGATTTAAGCATCACCATGTAAGATACTAGGTTAAGGTGTTTTTAAGGCTAGGCATTTTGAGGAATCTTTCTAATTTTTCAAGAAATTCCATCTAATCAATTATTCTATCAAGGAAGAGCCCTATGCAATATTCTCAAGTATGTGATGGTATGATCCTCCTTTACAAGAGAGATGAGTCCTTGAGGTAAGGGAAAGGAAAATGGAATTTGATATTTTGGAAGTCAATCTTTTCTTGTTAGGATATTATATGGATAATACTAAGTTGTACAAGTTTGACAACTTTGGGTCATTAGTTTTTGTTGCTCATAGCAATGACTTGAGCAAACTTTGGCATGAGCAGTTTGGTCATCTAAACTATCACTCATTGTAACAACTATATAATCAAATATGGTGAATTGTCTTCCTATCATTTCTTACAAATATGGTGTTTGTACCATCTGTGTTCTCAATAAACAATATCGAAACAATTTTGACAAATGTGCCTCTTGGCATGTCTCATCCCCTTTGCAACTTATTCACAGTGGTTTGTGTGGTCCACTTTCTTCTCCATCTTTCTCTAGGTGCAAGTGCTTCTTAAATTTCATCAATGACTTCTCTATGCACACTTGGTTTATTTCTTAAATCTTTAAAGTAATTTTTTTGACGCGTTTTTGGCCTATAGTGGAGAAAAAATATGGACATCAATTATAGAGGTTAAGAACACATAATGGAAATGAATATGTGGATAACAAATTTACAACTTATTGTGTTGCATAAGCATTCAAATGCAACATACTATTCCATATACACCATAGAAAAATGGCGTTGCTGGGAGAAAGAATCACATATTAAAGGAATGGTAATTTGTATGATCTAATTTATCAAATCAAGTCTTCATTATTTGGAAAAAAACCATCAATTGTGCCAATTGCATGGTAAATCACACTCATGCTCCCACAAAAATATAACACCATAAGAAGCATGGAGTAAAACTAAGCATATTTAAGTCACTTCCATATGTTTGGTAGCAAAACATGCACTCACATTCCTAATGATAAAAGGAAATCATTAAAGCCTCAAAGTGAGTAGTGCATTTTTGTTGGATATTTTGAAGATGTAAGCAATTATAGACTTCTTCAACCTCATTCCATTGAAATGTTTATTACAAGAGATGTTAAGTGTGATGAAAATCACTTAGCCTACAAACATAATTTGGTGTTTGTCCCATCTTGACCTACAAGCCATTTTTTCTTTTGCATCATCTTCTAATCATATCATGGTTTCTTCTTCAAATGTTGAAGTGAGGTGTTGTAGCGGCTGCGACACCCTCCAAAATTTTGGCCTACGCTCAAATTTTGGAGCCTACTATGGATCCTATGATTGGTCGTTGCTTAGTCACTCATTGGTCAGTTGATGATTTCAAGCTCCCTTCTTGGATCTCAAGAGTCGTTTACACTTTTATCTTTATATAGCAAGTGTCATCCTCGGGCATGGGAATTATCACATATCATGCAAAGGGGAGCTTTGGTTGGATTCAAAGGGAAACATTTGTGAAAATAAGTTGTCCTCATCATATAGACATGTTCCGCACTCATTTCCAAAGTTTCACGCACTATTACACAAAGTGTCATCATTATCCTCACAAAGTCTATCATCGAAGCCGCACTTGTTGTAAGTTGCCACAAAGGTTTTTGCATTAACCAAAGTATGTTTTCATTTGTTTTGTATGATCTACATTGTGTCACCAAGTGTCCAAGTGTGTGCTCATAGTCAAGTTCTATCACTGTTCATATCAAATCCACTGATCCCACACTTAGCCAAAATCTGGAGGATTCCTAGCAACCTAGCCTCATCCAGTCTTCTTAAACTGTGCACTTCATATCTTCAACCTTCAAGCTTTTCCTTTTCCAATTGGAACTGTGCAATGCAGAAAACACAGCCTCCCTTGGCCTCCAAAACTGCGCATATTCTTCCTCTAGTGTCCTTCCCTCAGCCGGATCTCACTGCCTCCAGAAACAGCGCAGTTTTGTCCCTCAAGCGTCTCAGCTGCCTAGTCCCCCTTGCCTCCTGAAATTGTGCAGCTTGTCTTCCCAGGGCCCCATCCCACAACGACCACTGCCTACTTGAACTGCACAATTTTGTCCCTTGGTGGGCATTGCGGAAATTTTTCCCTTAGTGAGGACTCTGCAAAAATTTCCCTCAGCCTGGCCTAAGTTGTGCACTGTGTAGTCTCAGTGATCAAGCTTGACCCTTGGCTTCTTGAACTACGCAATTACACAGTCACTAGGCCCTCTCCCCTGACCCGTCACCTAGTACTGGCCTAGTTCATGAATCCAAGTGCTTTATCTTAGGCTAGGGGTTTTCAGACTAATGTCGTCTCGCCATGAGTTAGCTACAGATGCAGGTACTTTGTTACACTATGGCGAGATGATGAAGAAGGAGGACATGCTAGATGACACTTAAGGAGCTAAGGAAAATATAATCATTAGATAAGAAGACCAAGGAACCTTGAGGTATGATAGAATATCAAAGATCGGGAATGCATGAAAAACTCCATCTTATCCACAACCCTTTGGAGGGTAGGTATGAAAAACAAAGCACATCTTTCATGAAGTTGAAATGCACCTCCTAGTGTAGTATGAAGGACAATTTATCATTGTCATATCATTATGTATTCAATGACATGTATGGTCGTAGCACTGAAAGTCATTCCATGTGTTTTTGCTAAGTGTTTTTCTCCCTTTCGCAAGATAGGCAAGATGTCGTCTTTCACATACTAGTTGTTGCACTTTATGCATAAGATCATTCTGGTGGTTTCAAGGGCTCATCTTTATGTTTACGAGTTTTCCTAACCATATGAACATTTGTCACACTCATTCACAAAGTTTTGAGCACTGTCACACAAGTGTCGTCACGGTCGTCATAAAGTCTATCTTGGGTGTCACACTTGTCATAGCTGGTCATGAAGCAGTCACATACAAGTGAAAGTGTTTTTCATGTGTCATGGGTAGTTAATGTTGTTGAGTCTTATATTATTCTAAGTGATAGAACAATGTTGGAGCTTCATCACTTCACCTATCAGTCTCACTGGTCACGCACTTAGCCTTTTCCGAAGAAGCTCTCGACCCTTGAACTTGGCTTCACCTAGCCTGCCTAGACTACGTATTGCATAGTTCCAGTCAGTAGGACGTGACCTTGACCCTTGGATCTATGCAATGCGCAGTTCCTGTCCCTCGGGATTGCTACATTGCACAATTCCTGAGCCCAAGACCCATCATTCCCTTCTAGAATTGCGTAATATTTTCAGTCAGCATTCCCTTCCAGAACTGCGTAGAGGCTTCCTTCAGTGGTATTCCCCCAATCCTGACCCACTGTCTCCTAGGACTGTGTAGAAATCTTCCACAGTGGCCCCTCCTTCAGTCATACTCTCTGTCTCTCACAATTGTGTAGAGATTGTCCCTCGGCCTAGCCTGAACTACGCATTGTGCAGTTCCAAGCCTCAAGCCTCAGCGCTAGCTACTGGGACTGCGCAATGCTCAGTCACTGAGTCTCCTTTCCCAACTTGTAACTCAATTACATCTCAATCCCTGGACCATAATGCACCATCTTAGGCTAGGAGGTTTTCGGGTTAATGTCATCTCGTCATGAGTGAATTGCAGATACAATAACATAGTAGGATGATGAAGAAGGAGATGAAGGAGGAAGACATGCAAAGGGCATTCTTGTAGTTGAGCATGCAAGTTGATCTATCAAGGAAAAGCAAAGGGACACCAACTTGCGACCACCACTCAAGACTTGAGATTATTGAAGATTCCTGCCACCAAGCCATGAGGAGGTGGAAGACAAAAACATTCTCAAAAGGACATCATTCATAGTAGCAACAGTGGCTTGACACTGCCACAACATCCAAGCAGTTCATATCAGTAGTGCCATGACATGTCTTGTCATGAGCTGTCATATGCCACATCATCATTGTGGACCATGTATATTATACTCAAATGTATATGGAAGTCCAAAGGACACACATGAATATAGAGAGTCATGTAATTTGAAAAGTCATTGAAAGTTGAACAGTCACGAGGGTAGTCAAAGAGTCATAAAGGGGAAGCATCACCCCTTGGTTATATATACCTCCTCATTGTATGAGAAAAGTAATTTTCACCTTGGCTCCTCCCGCAAGGCATTAGAGAGACCAGCTAGTTCTTTGAGGAGCAAGGAGTGGCTCTAATGTCCCAATACTTGGGCTAGTGATGTACAATGTAAATATGTGTCTTGGAACCTTTGCTTGATAACAGAAGCCTTTTAAGGCCAGCGCATTCTTCATGCATGACTTATGAATGTTTGTATGACTATTATGTGGACGTTTTTATTTCATGTTTGCTTTCACATGTACTGAGATAGTTGAATTATTTCAGTTATTTTAATGCTTATCTTGTTGAAAATGTGTTGTAATGGTTGTTATAGTTGTCCCATCCGTGTAGACTATTCAACGGGATACTAGATATATCTTTCCTTTCATACTGGTTATAACCATTGTCACATCCATTGTGGACTATTCCGCTAGATGATAGACAGATCTTCCCTTTATTGTTGGTTGTAACGATTGTCGCATCCGTTGTGGACTATTCCACTGGATGTTAGATAGGTCCTTCTAGTTCATGTGTGTCTTTTCATGGGCGGTACTATTACCTCTCACTTAGAGGCTCACTTTTATCCCCCCCCCTTTGTAGTAAGAGAACCTCGACACAATTGTGTTGCACACTCACCAGACACATTGTAACAAACCCGAAATTAAAATATACAAATAATTACATCAATTATGCAATTTGCAATCAACACACCTCTATTCAACTAATTAGCATAGACTTTTTTAGAAATAGGAGCAAAGGAAACTTACCTGTAGCGATGATATTCCTTACTTGAAATTTTGGAGTTGAACGCTATTTGAATCTCGCTAACTGCAACAGAGTTTTGGGGACGACTCTCTACCCAAGCGTAGGCTCAGCTACATATAATCTTTCTACAACTAGCCACCCCCGAGCCCTTATTCAACGTACTACTACCAGGGAATCCTTTGTTTCACAACACTTTTCTCCCAAGAGAATGGATGATGGAATGATCTCTCATCTTCCTCATCGTCTATTAAATAGACCAAACATTGGAAGGGGAACCGCATGCACACATTCCATGTGTCAACATGCAACTTTTATTTTAAGTTTACTTTTTATTTTAAGTTTTACTTAAGTTAAATTTTCTCTTAATTTATTTCTTTCTTATTTTATCCATTTTTACTTTTTGATAACTTTACTTATTTTTACTATTTTTATAGTTCCCCTAATTAACTATTTCTTATTTTATTTTACTTTTTGTTAACTTTACTTATCGTTACTATTATATATATATATATATATATATATATAGATATACATACATATATATACTTATATATATATATATATATATATATATATATATATACTTATATATATATATATATATATATATATATATAAGTATATATATGTATGTATATCTATATATATATATATACTTTATTGTTTATTATTTATTTGCTTATATTTTAATATTATATTATATTATTTTTATTTTTATTTATTATTATTATTATTATTATTATGATTATTAGGGGACATTACACACAGTCCCCTTGGTTTTTGAAGATGCCATTGCATTGCTTTCTTGTGCTGATAGTTAGAGTCAAGGAAAATATTTAAGTATATGGAAACTAGACCTTTATACAAGATGGGGCTCCTACACCAAACGATGTGAGGTCTGATTGGGACTTCATGTCGGGGATTTCCCCTTAATGTTGGTGGGTCCATCACCATCAACATTTCTAGCGCTAGAAGGAGGGCCAGATGACACGTTGTGCCCGTTGAGTCTGGTTTGAATCTCTTATTTAAAATGGCTCTTCCCTAAATCATAATTTCGGGATGTTTTTCTAAAGAGCTTAATTGTACCATCCTTACGGAAGTTATTCATAACCTATCCGAATTTAAGTTCGATGGTGAGGGTGAATTGACTTTTCATGAACATTTGTTTCAAGTTGTCCATCTTTGTCTTTCTCACAGAATATGTTCCAAAGATTTCATGGATAGATTACTCACCCTCACATTCGAAGGTCGTGTTAATCATTGGTGTCATACATTACCCATTGCTTCTATCCATTCATTTGGCCAACTTTCAAGATGCTTCATAAAGCCTTCGATAAATATAACTACTAAGATGTTTGTGGAAGAATCAATCTTTTAAGAATGAATCCTGATGAATCCGTTGAGGATTTTTCTAATCAATTCCTTCACCTCCGTTATGAAATTCCTAAAAGGCATTTGAACTAAGATTTCTTGAAACAAGAGTATGAGCACTTGGTTCTTGTCTCTTTATACAATGAACATGAACCTCCTGATTTTTATGCTTCCCCAACTCTTTCGAATAATGAGACACCTCAAATTTCAAAGGAGGAGCTTACTGCCCCTTTTGTTCTTTGTCCTCCTCCCTTTCCAGTCCTAATGTGGATGCCTCCTTGCGATGGTTGTAAAATTGGGAAATCTGTAAATCAAATATCCATTCCATCTTCTCACTCTTCTCATGCTTTTCATGATTCGAATTCAATGGAGTAAAATCAAGAATGTCTCATGAAGCATATGGTGATGACTCACTCCTCCGTTTCACAAGATGTTGTCATCGTTCACAACTCTAGTCTAAAAGCTAATCCAAATTTATGTTATCCTCTATGATATACATATCCCGACTCTTTACACCATGGCCCGCTTGATTGATCTGTGCCACCAACTAGTTATTCACATTCTCTTGATTTTCAATCTACTGGCTCAAATTGCAATTAGGTACAAATCAGTCCCATTACGCAGGTAGAGGAGAAGAAAGGTGAATATTCTTTCAATCTTTCCTCTCTTTTTCAGAATCTTCCATGTCAAAATAATGAGTTTCCACTCTTGGATGATTCTTAATATGCTAATATAGGTAGAGAAGCCAATACAATCAATTCTTTCAATCAAACCCCAGCCTTGGGCAGTAATCATTCTAATGATGATGACTCTGTTGTTGTATTCCATGACGAATGCCCAAGCACATCACGTGATCTTTCGGTTTCCCATGAAGATTTTAATTTAGATCTAGAATCTAGTTCGATGAAAGAAGATGTTCATATCGGAACTTCCTCTTCACCTCACTATCCCTTGTGTCCTACTGTTTGCAATGCATCTACTTGCGATGAAGATACTCCATGCTCTTCAGTTTCTTCATCCAATGAGTTATCCCCTCGATTGACACAAGGCGAAGAGGTTGTCCATGATGAAATTGAAAACAGTCAAATCATAGAGAACCCTTCCCACCCATTATCATCTCTTCTCTTACAAGAGGACAACTCTTCAAATAAGGTTGCTCATGGGATCTCACCAATTCATTTATGTTTGAATTTGTGATCAGAAGAGTCTTCCGACTTGAGAAATTTGGTTATTGAAGTTGAAAAATCCGGTAAAATTTGTCATAGAGATGGTTTTTATCCAATTAGCAGTGGTCTTACTAAAACCAACAATAGCAGTTATCCTCAAACCTTGCATGATCTGGTCCAAGCTTCAAAATGGGATTCTACAATCGTGGGAAATTCAAGGACTTTCCAAGGAGTCAAGGCACTTCAACTTCTGTTGATTGTTATATCAGGATCTCGCAACTCTGGTAAGCCCCTCGAACTAAGTCAGATCTGGTTTCTCTCACACAATCTGTCTCTTTGCATGGTTTCAATCGATGCAAATCTCCTTGTGAAAAGTGTTTGGTATTTCGGGTGTAACATTTCAAATTTTCAAGATTTTACTTTTGATAGAATTCAAGAATCTATTATAGTTCATTCATCTTCATGCAAATCTTTTGCATCAAAATTGGGTTGGGAATATGCATCTCTCATAGAGTCTTAAAATTGCAAAGTTGATCATCTCAAGAACTATCTTTTCCTGAAAGAATCATGCTTATCGAATTTATCCCTTAATGGTTAGCTCCTGGGACTTCTTGCGAATTTGATGTTACAAATTCGTCCTCTCATCGCACCAGAAATACTCTTGGGTAATAATGAATGCACAAGTTGTCACACGAATCAAGTTCTTCTCCATTCACCAAGTCCCAACTGGTCTCATGTATTTGTGGTTTTGGCATCACGTTTAAACTCTTTTAATGACTATGATGCTTGTACAATTTGTCACCAGTTGCAGAAAAATGGTCTATCATGTTTGGCTCACAAGGAACTTGGTTCGATTGTTCAGAGCATTTGAAAGACTTCTCAAATCGATTTTTCTTCATTTATTGCAAATTGGGAATCCGATGCTTCAATCAACTCATCTAATAATTTCTCTTTCTTTGGCGACTACCATTCAACTTATCATTTTCCCATCATCAAATCCAATGACATTTAGTTCACACCCCTTGATCTTCATTGTTCAACATCTATCTATTAAAATTTTTGTCACGTAGGTGAGGCACTTCAGCCTTCACTGATGGTTATGGCAGGTCCTCACTGTCTTGGCATTACTGTTAAAGATGATTAGGTCTATTTTTGCTTACAAGATTCCCATAGTGATTCCACTCCTCTAATTGAAAAATCAACTTTTCCAAGATTTTGGGATTTTCAAGGGTGCCTTCATGAATTTTACAATCCAATAACTGAATGGTTGGAACAATATTACTTGGCAAGCTCTGTAGCAAACAACAAGTTTCAATCTTTTTTCACACTTGTTAAGGAGCTCGATGTAGATGAAGACACATCTGCAAGAAGATTCTGAGGTTTGTTGGAAAATGGTATTCATCGAAAAGGTAAGCATGTGAATTGGATGAAAGTACACACCTTTATGCCCACAGGAAATACCTTCCTTTTATTGTGCAAGATTTTCAAGTTTTTATATCTTCTGTTGCACATCACTTTTTATCTGTTTTAATTGTTCAGATATTTGTGGATGCAGGTCGGGAACGACTACAGTGGCTTCGTTGGAAATTTCGTTATACGTGATCCCAACCTTCTAGCTACTAGGTTAGGAGTAGAATTAGTTGCATCCTAGTTTTCCCTCTCTTACACTCATTCTGCACTCGATCCCTATAGTCTATCCTAGTTTTCTTATTCTGGTTCTACACCATGTTTTCTTTAGCCATTTTGTTCTCTTGTCTTTTAGTTTTGTTTCCTGGTTCTGTGTTTTCTTTCGTGTTGAGTTTTCCCTTTTGTTTTCATCATGCGAATAAGCATTGTTCTTGGACCTGTTTTGGCTTCTTAGTATCTGTGTGGCCGAACTATAAAGAGTCTTGTGACACTTCAACATTTGGCTAGACATTTGTCTGTCTTACTTGTGTTGGTTACACCTTTTGACAGATGAAGCTTTGATGGAAAATGCAATCCATCCGTAAGGAGTGTTTGGTCCAACCATGAACCCATGTCTAGTCCTAAAACCTCATGCCTATACTCAGTTTTTCTTCTTTGGTGTTCTCAATCTTATCTGACTAGTAGAAGCACAAAAGGGGAAAAATCTAAACGAGCAAACCTAAATCATAGGTCTCTATATGCTTCTCTGAAAGAACAACCTTTTCTACTCTCAATAAGTTGGGATCCCTCTTTCGCCCCAAAATAAATAAGTGTCAATGCACAGTTCTCTTTAAATAAATAAATAAAGGCGAAATAATAGAAACGCTTCCTGCATAGAGAGGTGAAGCAACTCCATCGGGGCACTGTCCAAGCTCGCTGGCAGCGGAGCAATGTTTGTGTTCCTGCGTGACTCCATTGGGGTACTATCAAGGCCTGTTGGTAACAAAGCAACACCAGAGATGAAAAATTATACTCTAAAAATCTTAAGCTCACGAGCTACACTACCCTTCCCAACTCCAAATATTGTGATTACGCTAAATTTTATGTTGTGTTCAACTACGAAGGTATAGAGGGGACCATGTCTATTCATAGGGAAAGTGGGAAGGCCAAAGTAATCTGCATGATGAATTAATACTCCCTGAAGAACCAAAGCCCTGCATGGAAGGATTTAACCAAAACAGAGAAGTTGGATTCTACTAGTGTGTCGCCAAGTTTTGTAGCGACTGCAATACCCTCCAAAATTTTGACCTACACTCAAATGTTGGAGCCTACTATGGATCCTGTAATCGGTCTTTCCTTAGTCACTCATTGGTCAGTTGATGATTTCAAGCTTCCTTCTTGGATCTCAAGAGTCGTTTACAATTTTGTCTTTATATAGCAAGTCTCGTCCTTGGGCATGGGAATTATTGCATATCATGAAAAGGGGAGTTTTGGTTGGATTCAAAGGGAAATATTTGTGAAAATGAGTCGTTCTCATCATATAGACATGTTCCGTATTCATTTCCAAAGTTTCATGCACTATTACACAAAGTGGCATCATTATCCTCACAAAGTATATCATCAGAGCCACACTTGTTGTAAATTGCCAAAAAGGTTGTTACATTAAGCGATGCATGTTTTCATATGTTCTGGATGATCTACATTGTGTCACAAAGTGTCCAAGTGTGTGGTCACAATCAAGTTCAATCACTATTCACATTTGTTCCACTAATCCCAAACTTAGCCAAACCCCGAGGATTCCTAGCAACCTAGCCTCATCTACCCTTCCTAAACTGTGAACTTCGCATCTTCAACCTTCAAGATTTTCCCTTTCCTATTGGAACTGTGTAATGCACAACAAACCCATCCTCCCTTGGCCTCCAAAACTGCGCAGATGTTTCCTCTAGTGTCCTTCCCTCAGTCGGAGCTCACTACCTTCAGAAACTGAAAGTTCTATCCCTCAAGCCTCTCAGCCGCTTAGTCTCACTTGCCTCCTGAAACTGCATATTTTTTCCTCCCAGGGCCCCATCCCGCAGCGGCCACTGCCTACTTGAACTACAAATTTTTTTCCCTCAGTGCGTACCGTACAAATTTTTCCCTCAATGAGGATTATGCAGAAATTTCCCTCAGTCTGCCCTGAGATGGACACTGTGCAGTCTCAGTGATCAAGATTGACCCTTGGCTGCTTGAACTATGCAATTGCACAGTCACTGGGCCATCTCCCCTAACCCGCCATTCAGTATCGACCTAGTTCATGAATCTAAGTCCTCTATCTTAGGCTAGGGGTTTTCAGACTGATGTTGTTTCATCATGAGTGAGTTGCAAATGCAGGTACTCTATTACACTATGGTGAGATGATGAAGAAGGAGATGAAGAAGTAGGACATGCTAGATGACACTTAAGGAGTTGAGGAGAAAATATAATCATCAGATAAGAAGATCAAGGAACCCTGAGGTATGATAGAAGATCAGAGATCAGGACCGCATGAAAAACTCCATCTGATCCACAACACTTTGGAGGGTAGGTACGAAAAATAGAGAAAATATTTCATGAAGTTGAAATGCACCTCTTAGTGTAGTATGAAAGACAATTTATCATTGTCATATCATTATGTCTTCAATGACATGTATGGTCGCAGCACTGGAAGTCATTCCATGTGTTTTTGTTAAGTGTTTCACTGTCATTCCATGTATTTTCGTTAAGTGTTTCGCTCCCTTTCGCAAGTAGGCAAGATGTCATCTTTTGCATGTTTTGTTGCACTTAATGCATCAGCTCATTCTAGTGGTTTCAAGGGCTCATCTTTGTGTTTACAAGTTTTCCTAACCATATGAACATCTGTCACATTCATTCACAAAGTTTTGAGCACTGTCGCACAAGTGTCATCACGGTCGTCATAAAGTCTATCTTGGGTGTCGCACTTGTCATAGCTGGCCATGAAGGAGTCACATACAAGCGAAAGTGTTGTTCATGTGTCATGGGTGGTCAATGTTAATGAGTCATCAAGTATTCTAAGAGGTAGGACACAGTCAAAGCTTCATCACTTCACCTACCAGTCTCACTGGTCCCGCACTTAGCCTTTTCTGAAGAAGCTCTGTGACCCTTCAAGTTGGCTTCACCCAGCCTGCTTAGAGTCCATATTACACAGTTCCAGTCAGCAGGTTGTGACCTTGACCCTTGGGTCTACACAATGCACAGTTCCTGTCCACGAAGATTGTTGCATTGTGTAATTCCTGAGCCCAAGACCCAACCTTCCTATACAGAATTATGCAATCTTTTTAGTCAACATTCCCTTCCAGAATAGCGTAGAGGTTTCCTTCAATGGTCCTCCCCTCATCCTAACCCACTGTCTCCGAGAACTGCATAGAATTCATTCAATCTTCCTCTCCAGAATTGCGTAGAAATTTTCTGCAGTGGCCCCTCCTTCATCCAAACTCATTGTCTCTCAAGACTGCACAGATATTGTCCCTCGGTAAAGCCTAAACTGCACATTGCATAGTTCCAGGCCTCAAGCCTTAGCCCTGGTTGCTGAGACTATGCAATGCACAGTCACTGAGCCTGCTTTCCCAACTTGTAACTCAGTTCCGGCTTAGTCCCTCGACCATATTGCACAATCTTAGGCTATGAGATTTTCGGGCTGATGTCGTCTCATCATGAGTGAATTGCAGATATAGGAAACTGGCTTGATGATGGAGAAGGAGATGAAGGAGGAAGGAAAGCAAAGGAAATTCTTGTAGTTGATCATGCAAGATGAATTATCAAGGCAAAGAAAAGGGGCACCAACTCGCGACCACCACTTAAGACTTGAGATCATTGAAAATTCTTGTCACCAAGCCATGAGGAGGTGGAAGACAAAAACATTCTCAAAAGGACATCACTCACAACAGCAGTAGTGGCTTGACACTACCACAACGTCCAAGTAGTTCATATCAGCAGTGCCATGTCATGTCTTGTCATGAGATTTCATATGCCACATCGTCATTGTGGACCATGTATATTATACTCAAATGTAAAGTGGAAGTCCAAAGGACACACATGAATATAGAGAGTCATGTAAGTTGAAAATTCATTGGAAGTTGAACAGTCATGAGGGTATTCAAAGAGTCACAAAGGGGAAGCATCACCCTCTCATTGTATGAGCAAAGGACATTTCACCTTGGCTCCTCCCACAGGGCATTAGAGAGACCAGCTAGTTCTTTGAGGAGCAACGAGTTGATCCAATGTCCCACTACTGGGGCTAGTGATGTACAATCTAAATATGTGTCTTGGAAATTTTTCTTGATAACAAAAGCCTTTTAAGTCTAGCACATTCTTCATGCATGACTTATGAATGTTTGTAAGACTATTTTGTGGACGTTTGTATTTCATGTTTGCTTTCACATGTACTAAGATAGTTGAACTATTTCGGTTATTTGAGTGTTTATCTTGTTGAGAATGTGCTGTAATGGTTGTTATTGTTGTCCTATCCTTGTGGACTATTCTGCAGGATACTAGATAGATCTTCCCTTGCTTATTGGTTATAATGACTGTCACATCCATTGTGGACTATTTCGCTGGATGATAAATGAGTCATCCCTTGTTTATTGGTTATAATGATTGTCGCATCCGTTGTGGACTATTCCGCTGGATGTTAGACATGGCATTTTGGTTCATGTGTGTCTCTTCCTGGGTGTTACTATTACCTCTCACTTAGAGGCTCACTTTACTCCCCCACTTTGTAGTAGGAGAACCTTGATACAGTTGCGTTGCACACTCACCAAGCTCACTCCCCTTGCTTTTCAAACATTCCATTGCATCACTCTCTTGTGATAAAAGTTAGAGTCAAGGTAAATATTTAAGTATTTGGAAAACGGTCCCTTATAACGGATGGTACTCCTACACCAAATGGTGTGAGGTCTGATTGGGGCTTCATATAGGGGGGATCATGTGAATGTTGGCGGGTCTAGCACCCGCAACATTTCCGGCGCTAGAAGGAGGGCCAGATGATAGGTTGTGCATGTTGAGTCTTCCCCAAATCATAATATCCCGATGCTTTCCTAAAGAGATTAATAGTACCATCCTTGCGGAAGTTATTCATAACCTGTCCCAATTTAAGTTCGAAGGTGAGGGTGAATCAACTTTTTGTAAACATCTATTTCAAGTTATCCGTCTTTGTCTTTCTCACTGAATGTGTTCCAAATATTTCATGGCTAGATTTCTCACCCTCACATTTGAAGGTCGTTTTAATCATTGGTGTCATACATTACCCATTGCGTTTATCCATTCATTTGACCAACTTGCTAAGATTCTTAGTAAATCTTTCGATAAGTATAACTACCAAGATGTTTGTGGAAAAATCAATCTTTTAAGAATGAATCCTGATGAATCCGTTGAAGATTTTTCTATTCGATTCCTTCACCTCTGTTATGAAATTCCTAAAAAGCATCTGAACAGGACTTCTTAAAACAAGAGTTTGAGCGCTTGGTTCTTGTCTCTTCGTATAGTGAACCTGGACTTACTAATTTTTCTTCTTCCCCAACTCTTTTGAATCATGAGACACCTCACATTTTAGAGGAGTATCTTACTTCCCCTTTGGTTCTATGTCCTCCTCCCTTTCCAGTCTTGATGCGGGTGCCTCCTCGCAGTAGTTGTAAAATTGGGAAATTTTCGAATCAAATCTCCAGTCCATCTTCTCATTCTTCTTCTACTTTCATGATTCAAATTCGATGGAGGAAAGTCCATAATGGCTCATGAAGTCTATGGTGATGACCCACTCCTCCGTTTTGCAAGATGTAGTCACCATTCACAACTTTAGTCTCAAAGATAATATGGATTTCTATTATCCTCTATCATCTACATATCCTGACTCTTTGCACAACTATCTACTTGATCAATCTACTCCACTAGCTGGTTCTTCACATTCTCTTGGCTCTCAAGTTGCTGGCTCAAATTGCAATCAGGTACAAAGCAGTCACATTATGCAGGTTGAGGAGTAGAAAGGTGAGGATGCTTTCAATCTTTCCTCTCTTTTTTAGAATCTTCCATGTTAAAATAATGAGTTTCCACTCTTGGATGATTCTCAATCTGCTAATCTTGGTAGAGAATCCAATGCAAACAATTATTTCAATCAAACTCCAGCCTTGGGCATTAATCATTCTAATGATGATGATTCTATTGCTCTATGTCGCGACAAATTTCCAAGCACATCATGTGATCTTTCAGTTTCTCATGAAGATTTTAATTTAGATCTAGAATTTGGTTTGGTCAAAGAATATGTTCATATAGAAACTTCCTCTTCACCTCACTATCCCTTGTTTCCTACTGTTTTCAACACATCTACTTATGACAGAGATACTCCATGCTCTTAAGTTTCATCATCTAATGATTTATCCCCCCGATTGACACAAGGCGGTGAGGTTGTCCATGATGAAATTGAAAACAATCAAATCATAGAGAACCCTTCCCACCCCTCATCATCTCTTCTCTTGCATGAGGACAACTCTTAAAATTAGCTTGCTCATGAGATCTCACCAATTCATTTATCTTTGAATTTGCAATCAAAATAATCTTCCAACTCGAGAAATATGGTTACTGAAGTTTAAAAATTTGGTAAAATATGTGACAGAGATGGTTGTTATCCAATTAGCAATGGTATTACTGAAACCAACAATAACATCTATCCTCAAACCATGCATGATCTGTTATAAGCTTCAAAATGTGATTCTACAATCTTGGGAAATTCAGGGACCTTCTAGGGAGTCGAGGCACTTCATTTTTTGTGGATGGTTATGTCAGGATCTCACAATTCTGGTAAGCCCCTTGAACTAAGTCAAATCAGGTTTCTCTCACACAATCCATCTCTCTGCATTGTTTCACTCGATGTGAATGTCCTTGTGAAAAATGTTTGGTATTCCGGGTGTGACATTTCAAATTTTCAAGATTTTACTTTTGATCGAACTGAAAAATTTGTTACAGTTCATTCATCTTCATGCAAATTTCTCGCATCAAACTCGGGTTGGGAACCTGCATCTCTCATAGAGTCTTGGAATTTGGAATTTGATCATCTTAAGGAGTATTTATTCCCAAAAGAATCATGCTTATCGAATTTATCCCTTAATGGTCAACTCCTTGGCCTTCTTGTGAATTTGATGTTGAAAATTTGTACTCTCATTCACACCATAAATCCTCTTGAGTGATAATGAATGCACAAGTTGTCACATAAATCAAGTTCTTCTCCGTTCACCAAGTCCCAACTGGTCTCATGTATTTGTAGTGTTGACATCCTCTTTAAACTCTTTTGGTGAGTACGATGCTTGTACAATTTGTCACCAGTTGCAGAAAAATGGTGTATCATGTTTGGCTTGCAAGGAACTTGGTTCGATTATTCAGAGCATTCACAAGACTGTTCAAATCGATTTTTCTTCATTTATTACAAACTATTAATCCGATGCTTCAATCAACTCATCTGATCATTTCTTTGTTTTTGGCAAGTTTCATTCAACTTATCGTTTTCCCATCAACACATCCAATGACAATTATTTCACACTCCTTGATGTTCATTGTTCAACATCTCTCTATTCAATTTTTTTCAAGAAGGTGAGGCACTTCAGCCTTCGTTGATGGTTATGGAAAGTCCTCATTGTCCTTGCATGATTGCTGAAGAAGATCAAATCTATTTTCCCTTACAAGATTCCCATCATGATCCCACTCCTCTAATTGAAATTCACTTTTTCCAAGATTTTGGGATTTTCAAGAGGGCCATCATGAATTTTATGATCCAATGCTGAATGGTTGGACAATCTTACTTGGAAAGCTTTGTAGCAAACAACAAGTTTCAATCCTTCCTCGTGCTTGCTAAGGAGCTTGGTGTAGATGAAGACACATCCGCAAGAAGGTTCTGAGGTTTTTGAAAACTGGTATTCATTGAAAAGGTAAGCATGTGGATTGGATGAAAGTATTGGTTATGATACACCTTTCGGCCCATAGGCAAGACCTTCATTTTCTTGTGCAAGCTTTTCAAGTTTTTATATCTTTTGTTGCACATCACTTTTATCTGTTTTAATTTTTCATATCTTTGTGGGTGCAGGTTGGGAATGACTACGGTGGCTTCACTGGAAATTTCACTATACATGACCTCGACCTTATAGCTGTTAGGTTAGAAGTAGGATTAGTTGCATCCTAGTTTTCCCTCTCTTGCACTCATTCTGCACTCATTTCCTGTAGTCTGTCCTCGTTTTCTTATTCTGGTTCTACACCATGTTTGCTTTAGTCATTTGTTCTCGTCTTCTGGATTTTTTTCTTGGTTCTGCGTTTTCTTTCTTGTTTGTTTTTCCCTTTTGTTTTCATCACGTGAATAAGTGTTGTGCCTGGACTTATTTTGGCTTCTTAGTATGTGTGTGGCTGAACTATAAAGAGTCTTGTGACACTTAAAATTTTGGTTAGCCATTTGTCTGTCTTCCTTGTGTTGTTTACACCTTTTGGTCGATGAAGTTTTGAAGGAAAATACGATCCGTCCATAAGAAGAGTTTGGTCCAACCATGAACCCATGTCTAGTCTAGAAACCTCATGCCTATACTTAGTTTTTCTTCTTTTGTGTTCTCAAAGTTATCCGACTAGTAGAAGCGCAGAAGGGGAAAAATCTAAATTATCAAACCTAAATTAGAGGTCTCTATATTCTTCTTTGAAGCAACAAACTCTTCTTCTTTCAATAATTCGGGATCCCTCTTCCACCACAAAATAAATAAGTGCTAATGCAAAGTTCTCTTTAAATAAATAAATAGAGGTGAAATAAGAGAAAGGCTTACTGCGCAGAGAGGTGAAGCAAGCAGCTCCGCTGGGGTACTGTCTAGGCTCTCTGACAACAAAGTAATGTTTATGTTCCTGTGTGATTCTATCAAGGTACTGTCCAGGCCTATTGGTAGCATAGCAACATTAGAAATGAAAATTTATACTCTGAAAAAGTTCGCGAGCTACACTACCCATCCCAACTCGAAATATTGTGATTAGGATAAATCTTATGTTGTTTTCAACTGAGAAGGCATAGAGGGGACCATGTCTGTTCATGGGAGAAGTGGGAAGGCCAAAGTAATCTACATAATGAATCAATACTCCCTAAATAACCAAGGCCCTGCATGGAAGGAGTTAGCCAAAATAGAGAAGTTGGATTCTACTAGTGTATTGTCAAGTGTTGTAGTGGCCGCAACACCCTCCAAAATTTTGGCCTACACTCCAATTTTGGATCCTACATTGGATCCTGTGATTAGTCGTTCCTTAGTCACTCATTCGTTAACTAATGATTTCAAGCTCCCTTCTTAGATCTCAAGAGTCATTTACACTTTTATATTTATATAGCAAGTCTCATCCTCGGGCATGGGAATTATCGCATATCATGCAAATGGAAGTTTTGGTTGGCTTCAAAGGGAAATGTTTCTGAAAATGAGTTGTTCTCATCATATAGACTTGTTTTGCATTCATTTCCAAAGTTTCACGCACTGTTACACAAAGTTTCATCATTATCCTCACAAAGTCTATCGTCGGAGCCGCACTTGTCGTAAGTTGCCACAAAGGTTAGTGCATTGAGTGAAATATGTTTTCATATGTTCTGGATTATCTACGTTGTGTCACCAAGTGTCAAGTGTGTGGTCACAGTTAAGTTCTATCACTGTTCTCATCAGTTCCATTAATCGCACACTTAGCCAAACTCCGGAGGATTCCTAACAACCTAGCCTCATGTAACCTTCCTAAACTACGCACTTCACATCTTCAACCTTCAAGATTTTCCCTTGCATGCTGGAACTATGCAATGTGCAGAAATCCGAGGCTCCCTTGGCCTCCAAAAATGTGTAGATTCTTCCTCTAGTGTCCTTCCCTAAGCCAGAGCTCACTACCTCAAGAAACTATGTAGTTCTGTCCCTAAAGCCTCTCAGCTGCCCAATCCTCATTGCCTCTTGAAACTGCGCATTTTGTCCTCCTAGGGCCCCATCCTGTAGTGGCCACTACCTACTTGAACTCCGCAATTCTGTCTCATAGTGGGAACTGCACAGATTTTTACCTTAGTGAGGAATGTACAGAAATTTCCCTTAGTGTGGCCTGAGCTATGCACTGCACAGTATCAGTGATCAAGCTTGACCCTTATCTGCTTGAACTACACAATTGTGCAGTCACTAGGCCCTCTCCCCTGACCTGTCACTCAGTACCGACCTAGTTCATGAATCCAAGTGTTCTATCTTAGGCTAGGGGTTTTCAGACTGATGTCATCTCGTCATGAGTGAGTTGTAGATGCAGGTACTCTGTTACACTATGGAGAGATGATGAATAAGGAGGACATGCTAGATGACACTTAAGGAGTTGAGAAGAAAAGATAATGATAAGATAAGAAGATCAAGGAACCCTAAGGTATGATAGAAGATCAAAGATCAGTACCGCATGAAAAAATCCATCAGATCCACAACCCTTTGGAGGGTAGGTACGGAAAAAAAGCACGTCTTTCATGAAATTGAAATGCACCTCTTAGTGTAGTATTAAGGATGGTTTATTATTTTCAATCATTATGTCTTCAATGACAGGTATGGTTACAAAACTGAAAGTCATTCCATGTGTTTTCGCTAAGTGTTTCACTCCCTTTCGTAAGATAGGCTAGATGTCGTCTTTCACATGCTGGTTGTCACACTTATGCATAAGAACATTATGGTGGTTTCAAGGGCTCATATTTGTGTTTAGGAGTTTTCCTAACCATATGAATATATGTCACACTCATTCACAAAGTTTTGAGCATTTCCACACAAGTGTCATCACCGTCATCATAAAGTCTATCTTAGGTGTCACACTTGTCGTAGTTGGTCATCAAGCAGTCACATACAAGTGAAAGTGTTGTTCATGTTTCATGTTTAGTCAATGTTGTTGAGTATTCAAGTATTCTAAGTGGCAGGACATAGTCAAAGCTTAACATGTCCCAATTTAGTTCGATGGTGAGGGTGAATCAAATTTTCGTGAACATTTGTTTCAAGTTGTCCATCTTTGTCATAAAATATGTTCCAAATATGTCATGACTATGTTACTCACCCTCACATTTGAAGGTCGTGTTAACCGTTGGTGTCATACATTACCCATTGCTTCTATCCATTGATTTGACCAACTTTCCAAGATGCTTGATAAAGCCTTCGATAAGTATAACTAATGAGATGCTTGTGGAAGAATCAAACTGTTAAGAATGAAGCCTGATGAATCCATTGAGGATTTTCTAATCGATTCCTTCACCTCTGTTATGAAATTCTTGAAAAGCATCTGAACTGGGATTTCTTGAAACAAGAGTTTGAGCGCTTAGTTCTTGTCTCTTCATACAATGAACCTGAACCTCCTAAATTTTCTGCTTCCACAACTCTTGTGAATCAAGAGACACCTAAAATTTCAGAGGAGGAGATTATTGCCACTTTTTTCTTTGTCCTCCTCCCTTTCCATTCTCGATGTGGGTGTCTCCTTGTGGTGGTTGTAAAATTGGGAAATCTGCGAATCAAATATCCAGTCCATCTTCTCATTCTTCTTCCACTTTCATGATTCAGATTCAATGCAGGAAAGTCCAAAATGGTTCATGAATCCTATGGTGATGACTCACTCCTCTGTTTCGCAAGATGTTGTCCTCGTTCACAACTCTAGTCTCAAAGCTAATCTGGGTTTTTGTTATCCTCTATCATCTACATATCTTGACTCTTTACACCATGACCCGCTTTATCGATCTACTCCATCAATTGGTTCTTCACATTCTCTTGATTCTCAAGATGCTGGCTCAAATTACAATAAGGTACAAAGCAGTCACATTACGTAGGTAGAGGAGTAGAAAGGTGAAGATGCTTTCAATCTTTCCTCTCTTTTTCAAAATATTCCATGTCAAAATAATGAGTTTCCACTCTTGGATGATTCTCAATCTTCTAATCTCGGTAGAGAATCCAATGCAATCAATTCTTTCAATCAAACCTTAGCCTTGGATAGTAATCATTCTAATGACAATGACTCTATTGTTGTATGTCGTGACGAATGCCCAAGCACATCACATGATCTTTCGGTTTCTCATGAAGATTTTAATTTAGATCTAGAATCTATTTCGGTCAAAGAAGATGTTCATATCGAAACTTCCTCTTCACCTCACTATCCCTTGTGTCCTACCGTTTGAAACGCATCTAATTGCGACGAAGATACTCCATGCTCTTCTATTTCTTCATCCGATTATTTATCCCCTTGATTAACACAAGGCGGTGAGGTTGTCCATGATGAAATTGAAAACAATCAAATCATAGAGAACCCTTCCTATTAGTGTTAGTATTTGCATACTACCATCAGTGATAAAAAATCCTCTTTTTGTATCATATTAGGGTCCCATTCTGAAATTTTTGTCATTCCACTAGGTCGTCATGCAAAATTTGGTCACTGAAAGTTGAATTAGGGTTTGCTTTACTCCTTTTAGAAATTTACCCCTTGCTGGCTCATTTCAACCTTACTGAGTATCCAATGTCCATAAATTTAATGACATCATGCCATCACATCAGTCATGTCATCTTGAAATTCAATCCTTCAAGGTCTCATTAGGTATTTTAGGGTTTTTCAAGGTTTCATTACGTCATTAGGGTTTCCAAGGTTCCAATAAAACTCCATTCCATTGCATAATACCAGCAAGTAAATGGTGATCAAATAACATCTCTTCACCATGCGAATATAATTTGTAAAGAGAAATGCTTATTTCATCACGTAATTTTATGTTCATTATATGTAATAAGTATTGTTCCTAAGATGCCAACACAATCTCTATATGCCAACTTCATTAAAGCAAATTCAAATTCAAAGAGTTCTCGAAGACGATCAAAAGATAAATTTGTCAAAGGAAATAGTCTTCCTAAGATGCCAACACAATCTCTATATGCCAACTTCATTAAAGCAAATTCAAATTCAAAGAGTTCTCAAAGACCATCAAAAGATAAATTTGTCAAAGGAAATAGTCAAGTGAAAGGGTAATGTTTCAAAAAGTTAAGTGAATGCCAAAGGGAGTTGTCTTTTCCCAAGGGTGTCCAAATCGTCATTTTCCACAAGCACTAAACCCTGATTTCCTCTCCCACTGAGCTAGGGTTGTCTATGGAATCAGAGATATCTGAGCAAAGGATGCATAAGGGAGGTCATTTCATCAAGTATGAGGCCATTCAAACTCATAAACATCATGTCTCCATCATTTTTCAAGAAGTCATTCCAAGGGACAAATCATTTGCCACACATAGGGCCAATTTTTCTTCTTATGTTTCCAACCAAACAAAGATGAATTTTACAAAATTAAGAGAGGTTTTTGTCCATAATAGTCTAAGGATGAAAAATTCCTTAATTTTTTACACAGGTGTTATGTTTTTGGAGAAATGTCAAAAATATAGTTGCTACAAGGGAGTTGTTGCACTTCTTGAGTGACCTTGGGAAAATCAATTTTTCTCCTGAATTATCATGAGCTCAATTTTGAGTTGAGAAATACCTCCAAAAGTTTCTTGCACGATCACACATCATTTTTGCACCCTCATTCTGCACTTTTTGACCAGTCTTGGGATAATTGATTTTTGAGGGGCTATAATTAATCATTTTCAGTTCTTGATAGGTCCATTGTGTATCCAAGAGAGAGATATTTCCAACGAGCTATCATGGGCTCAATTTGGACTTCGGTAAGGCACTCAAAATTCGATTTGAAGTCAACATTGCGCACTTCCTTCTGGCGCTACGCACTTGCCCATAAATCAACTACATGATCAAATGTGCAGTGCCTAGGCTTTTTTGGGGCACTTTTTGAGAGAATGGAGACCACCAATGGATGCATAATGATGAATATTTATAAGAAAACCATGTTTCCAGCCTTAGTTTGCAAAACTAGCACTGAAAAGGGCCAAAACAAGCAAAAAATCATGTTTCTGCCTCATTTTTGGCCCAAACACTGCGCACTTGACAACTCTTGGGAGAATGAAGTTTTGGAGGGTAAAATCAAGCCCATTTTGAAACTAAAGTCAGATTTAGAAACTATACATGATAATCTTTCCAATGAGCTATCCTGGGCTCAATTTGGACACCGGGAAGGCTGGCAAAAGTGGGTATAAAGATGCTGTTGCGCACTTGTCACAGGCGCTGCACACTTGGCATAGGTGCTGCGCACTTGATAGTTGGCCTAATTTTTCATTGTTCTTCTGTAGATTTTATTTTCACCTATGGTAAATCAACATTTTGCTGATGTAATTGATATTATAGATGTAATTATGGTATTTTACTATTACCTAGGGGTAAATACATTAGGTTAATAGTCTTCATCAAGTCAGATGAATCATTTGCAATGTAATTAGGGATGAGTCACTTTGAACACCCTACACTCTAGCTATTAGTTTAGATTTTGGTGGGATTTCTCCTCCTCTCATGGATTTGACCCCTAAGTATGGGAGGAGTTTTTTTTTAAGTCTATATCTTCCCTTTCTTCACTCTTTCAGAGTTTGGACTCCATTGGATGTTGTACTACTGTTTTAGACTTTGGCATGGAATATATTGGATGAGTTGCAGCTGTTTTGCTGGGATTCCTGTGGCATGGTATTTTGATATTGTTTTTTCTTCAGTTACATGTGTGTGAATGTTTTGTATTTTCCATGATCCATTTCACTTCTAAATATGTTTGATTTTCAAGGGTGATAAGCATAATTCATCTTTTATGCTCTGTTTTGGGAAAATCATCATAATTTCTGTCATTTCCTCGGTTTAAAAAGAATTCATGATTTCCATGCTATTTTTAGCACCTCATCAGTTTAAACCATTCCATTAATATACTAAAAAGTGTTAAAGTACATTTCTACCTTGCCCCATCAGATGTATGCAATTCTCATTTTCTTTTGCCCTGACCTAGTTCACTCTCTGACCTAATTCACTCATCGAGTGACCACCCCAATCAAATAAAATCAAAACCCTAAGCTACTATATCTAGCCTAAAACCCTAATCCATCCAACCCTCTTGGTTGTGATCCTTTGTAGAGAGCCCTCTCCGACTTGGTAGGGCTAGCTACCAAGTCAAAAGGTTGGTCTGTGGTTACCTCAGCTAGACTCTTCCTCAGCCTTGGAGATCTGGAGGAGTGATAACACTTCCCACCTCTCGTAATCTCTTCTCTTTCATGAGGACAACTCTTCAAATCATCTTGCTCATGAGGTCTCACCTATTCATTTATCTTTGAATTTGTGATCATAAGAGTCCTCCGACCTGATCAATCTGGTCATTGAAGTTGAAAAATACGTTAAAATTTTTGACAGAGATGGTTGTTATCCAATTAGGAGTGGTCTTACCGAAACCAACAATAAAAATTATCCTCAAACCATGCATGATCTGGTGCAAGCTTCAAAATGTGATTCTAAAATCTGGGGAAATTCAGGGACTTGCAAGGGAGTCGAGGCACTTCAACTTCCGCTGATGGTTATGTCTAGATCTTGCAACTCTGGTAAGCCCCCCCAAATTAAGTCAAATATGGTTTATCTTGCACAATCCATATCTCTGCATGATTTCACTAGATGTAAATATCCTTGTGAAATTTTTTTGGTATTCCGGGTGTGAAATTTTAAATTTTCAAGGTTTTACTTCTGATTGAATTCAAGAATTTTTTACAGTTCATTCATCTTCATGCGAATCTCTCGCATCAAGCTAGGGTTGGGAATGTGCATCTCTAAAGAGTCTTGGAATTGTGAAGTTGATCATCTTAAGGACTATCTTTGCCCGAAAGAATCATACTTATCGAATTTATCCCTTAATGGTCAGCTCCTAGGTCTTATTGCCAATTTGATGTTGTAAATTTGTCCTGTCATTGCACTAGAAATCCTCTTGAGTGATAATGAATGCACAAGTTGTCACACAAATCAAGTTCTTCTCCGTTCACCAATTCCCAATGGGTCTCATGTATTTGTGGTACTTGCATCCTGTTTGCTGAAAAATGGTATTCATCGAAAAGGTAAGCATGTGGATTGGATGAAAGTAGTGGTTGTGATACACCTTTTCTTGTGTAATCTTTCAAGTTTTTATATCTTTTGTTGCACATCACTTTTTGTTTATTTTAATTGTTTATATCTTTGTGGATGCAAGTCAGGAACGACTACGGTGGCTTCACTGGAAATTTCATTATAGGTGACCCCAACCTTCTAGTTGTTAGGTTAGGAGTGGGATTAGTTGCATCCTAGTTTTCCCTCTTTTGCACTCATTCTGCACTTGTTCCCTATATTTTGTCCTCATTTTCTTATTCTGGTTCTACACCATGTTTTCTTTAGCCATTTTTTTCTCTTGTCTTTTGGTTTTGTCTCCTGTTTCTGTGTTTTCTTTCTTGTTGATTTTTCCCTTTTGTTTTCATCATGCGAATAAGTGTTGTGCTTGGACCTGGTTTTGGTTCTTAGTATGTGTGTGGCCGAACTATAAAGAGTCTTGTGACACTTCAGTGTTTGGCTAACCATCAATCTGTCTTCCTTGTGTTGGTTACACCTTTTGGCCGATGAAGTTCCGATGGAAAATACGATCCATCCGTAAGGAGATTTTGGTCCAATCCCATGTCTAGTTCAAAAATCTCATGCCTATACTTAGTTTTTCTTCTTTGGTGTTCTCAGGATTATCCGACTAGTAGAAGCAGAGAAGGGGAAAATCTAAACGAACAAACCTAAATTAGAGATCTCTATACGCTTCTCTGAAGGAACAACTTCTTTTTCTCTCAATAAGTAGGGATCCTTCTGTTATGCCCCTGTACTACTAGTGTAACCCCTTATTGCTATTATTACAACCCCCTTATTATATTGTTTTACCCATGTAGTCCCCATATTTTTTTTCTCTAGTTAAGACTAACCTAAGTACCCACGGGGGATTTGAACCGGTGACCTATCGCAAGGAGTGCCTTAACAGCGCACCCATTCACCGTCAATCCAAAGCCTCGTGGGCCATGTAGTCCCCATATTGTCATTATTGTGCCCTTACATTATTATTGTTATGTCGACTATGATTATATTATGACCCCTTAGACTCCTATATATAGAAAGGAGGTCTTGTCATTTGTATCATCTAAGAATTGTTCATTTGTGTAATGTAAAGGAAGTTTCCCCCTCAAAGAGGCTTATTTCTAAGGTGTTGATCTATCTTTCCTATCTTTTTCTGAGCTGGTTTCATAAAATTTGGTATCAGAGCTTTGAATTCTAGGGTTTCGCTGCTCCAAAATAGGTCAGCATGGAATTTTCACTATAACTTCTTTTCTGCGACGTTTCAGAATCTACAAAAAAAACCCATTTGAGAAGAAATTGCGCTGAATATCGCATCTGAATTTCAGATCTTGTCTTGCTATATTTTTAGATATATGATTTGAGGAAGTTAGAGTTTTTGCAGACTCCCGAATTACATCCTAAACAGGTGACCTTGGGAAAATTGTCATAAATTTCTCTCTGAGCATCAAATTGAAATTTCGTAAGAAGTTATAGAAAGAGGACAGAGAGCAGTTTTTTGTGTATATTTTTCAGATCCGAAGGTCAAAATAGTGACATGTGGCATGTCGTACAAGTTCGCTTTACTGAACTAGTGCTATAATCAGGTCACCGTGGGAGATTTGGCATAACTCTTTCCCGGATAATCAAATTTTGATAAGACTTGTGGGGTTAGAAAGAGAACTCAGAGAGCTACCATAGGAAGAAATTTCAGAACTTGGAGATCTAAAATTATAGAGTTACAATCGTTTCAAGATCAAGCTCCTAAAATCAAGAAACATCGAGATGAGGAACTTTGATGGCAAGGATTCGGTAAATTGGATACTACAAATGGAGCAATATTTTGATCTACATGAGGTGCAACTATTATAAAAGGTACGTATTGCATCTTCATATTTAGAAGCGGATCAATTTTTATGGTTTAGAGGGATTTGTTCTCGTAAACCACTTGTTACGTGGTCAATTTTCACAAAGGAAATGATAGCACATTATGAGGATACAAAGAGAAACACCTTCTTTAGTCAATTGAGAAATCTCAAACAAAAGTGTTCAATGGCAGAGCACATTGAGGACTTTCAAAAATTGAATATAAGGGTAAATGATATTCCAGAGAAGCAAAGGATTGATGTCTTCATAGGTACTTTAAAGGATAACATTCAACATGAGGTTCGTCTTTGGGAACCTGATTCATTGGAGAAGGCATTCAGGTGGGCAAGAAAAATTGAAAGCGGAATTACGGAAACAAGGAATCCTAGCACTCATGACTATAATTATGGAAGTGCTTTTTATCCTATCCTTCCACAACCTACAAGGTTTACACCACAACAATTGGAAGAAAAAAGAGGAAAAGGGCTTTGTTACAATTGTGATAGCAAATGCACTAAAGGTCATAAGTGTGCTGAGAAGAAATTATTTTACATAGGTTATGAAGAGGAGGAAGAAAAGGGTCAAGAAACATCAAAATAAGAGGATATACACCTAGAACCAACCCTAGAGAAAGAAGAAATGAATCTGACCATATCTTGTAAAGCATTGGCAAGAATTACCACTCCTCAAACTCTCAAGATAGAAGGACATATCAAGAAGAACAAGGTTCAAGAAGTGAAAGATCACATCAAGAAAGAAGAAATGAATCCAACAATATACTGTAATGCATTGGCCGGAATTAACACTCGTAAAACTATCAAGATAGAAGGACATATCAAGAAGAAAAATGTTCAAGAAGTGAAAGATCACATCGAGCATCAAGAAATGAATCCGATTATATCTTTTAAAGCATTGGAAGAAATTACCACTCCTCAAACTCTCAAGATAGAAGGACATATCGAGAAGAAAAAGGTTCAAGCAGTGAAAGATCACATTGAGCATCAACAACAAGTTATACAACTTTTAAAGGATAACACCACTTTGGTGCAGAATCGAATGAAACAATAGGTAGATCAACATCGTAGTGAAAAAAGTTTTGATGTAGGTGATTGGGCATTTTTACAACTACATCTCAAGAAAGCTATTTATGAGAAGGAAATGTTGGCAATAGTACATGCACTTAAGAAACGATGACCTTACCCAATGGGAAGACACTTCAAGGTAAAAATGGATCATGATACTCTTAAATACTTTTTAGAACAAATATTATCTTTCTAAGAACAGAAAAAATGGGTCACAAATATGTTGGGTTATGACTTTGACATCATCTACAGAAAAGGGAAGAAAAAATTTGTTGCAAATGCACTCTCAAGAAAGGATGAGGATGTGGAAGCATTGTTTTGTGCTATATCTATTATCCAACCAGACTGGATAAACGAATCAAGAGATGAATGGAAGAAGGATGAAAAAGTGTGGCCACTCATTCAAAAGTTGCAGAAGATCCCAATTCAAACAATATTTCCAGAACTTGAAGAGGAAAGAAAAATCATATTGGAACCTGGAGCAATCACAAAAACAAGAACCCAACAGCGACGAAATCGATCACTTTCAGAGTATCTCATCAAGTGGAAGAACTTACCCATTGAATATTCCACATGGGAGGACAATAATTTTATACAGAAGCATCAAGAACTACTCAAGCATTGAGGACAACACTTTTTGAAGGAGACGGGCATGTTAGACCCTATACTACTAGTGTAACCCCTATTGTTATTAGTACAATCCCCTATTATATTGTTATACCCATGTAGTCCCCATATTGTTATTATTGTGCCCCATAGAAGCCCACTATTGTTATTATTGTGCCCTTACAATATTATTGTTATGTCGGATCTGATTATATTATGACCCCTTAGACTCCTATATATAGACAGGAGGTCTTGTCATTTGTATCATCTAAGAATTGTTCATTTGTGTAATGTAAAGGAGGTTGCCCCATCGAAGAGGCTTATTTCTAAGGCGTTGATCTATCTTTTATATCTTTTTTTAAGCTGGTTTCATAACGCCCTCTTCCGCCCCAAAATAAATAATTTCCAATGCACAATTTGCTTTAAATAAATAAATAAAGCAGAAAGAAGAGAAAAGCTTCATGTGAAGAGAGGTGAAGCAAGCAAATTCGCCTAGGTACTATCCAGGCTCATTGGCAATGGAGTAATGTTTTTGTTCCTATTTGAATCCGTTGGGGTATTGTCCATGTCCACTCGCAGCGTAGAAGCACCAAAGATGACAAATTATACTCTGAAAATATTAAGATCGCAAGCTACACTACCCTTCCCAACTTGAAATATTGTGATTACGCTAAATTTTATGTTTTGTTCAACCGAGAAGGTATATAGGGGACCATGTCTATTCATGGGGAAAGTAGGAAGGACAAAGTAATCTACACAATGAATCAATAATCCCCGAAGAACCAAGGCCCTGCACGGAAGGAATTAACTAAAATAGAGAAGTTGGATTCTACTAGTGTGTCACCAAGTGCTGTAGCGGCTGCAACACCCTCCAAAATTTTGGCCTACACTCAAATTTTGGATCCTACTGTGGATCCTATGATCAGTCATTCCTTAGTCACTCATTTGTGAGCTAATGATTTCAAGCTCCCTTCTTGGATCTCAAGAGGCATTTACACTTTTATCTTTATATAGCAAGTGTCGTCCTCGGGCATGGGAATTATCGCCTATCATGCAAAGGGGAGTCTTGGTTGGATTCAAAAGGAAATATTTGTGAAAATGAGTTTTTCTCATCATATAGACTTTTTCCACACTCATTTCCAAAGTTTCATGCAGTGTTACACAAAGTGTCGTCATTATCCTCATAAAGTCTATCGTCGAAGCCACACTTATTGTAAGTTTCCACAAGGGTTGTTGCATTAAGAGAAGTATGTTATGTTCTGGATTATCTACGTTGTGTCACCCAATGTCCAAGTGTGTGGTGACAATCAAGTTCTATCACTGTTCACAACAAATCCACTTCTCCCACACTTAGCCAAAATACGGAGGATTCCTAGCAACCTAGCCTCATCCAACCTTATTAAATTGTGCACTTCATATCTTACCTTCAATTTTTTCCTTTGCCTATTAAAACTGCGTAATATGCAAAAAAAACCCAGCTTCGCTTGGCCTCCAAAATTGAACATATGCTTCCTCTAGTGTCCTTCCCTCAGCTAGAGCTCACTGCCTCTGGAAACAACATAGTTTTGTTCCTCAAGCGTCTTAGCTGCCTAGTCCCCCTTGCCTCTTGAAACTATGAAATTTGTCCTCCCAGGGCCCCATTCCACAACAACCACTGCCTGCTTGAACTGTGCAATTTTGTCCCTCAGTGGGCACTGTGAAATTTTTTCCCTCAGTGAGGATTGATCTAGATTTAAATAGGAACGCAAAAAATTACAGATATAACCATACATATAGAGACGCAGCAGAAATAATACTTCATTTCATCACTGTAAAATACTGAAATATGCTTACAAACAGAAATGGAAATAAACTAGCTAGGGCGATGGTAGCTTATCTCTGAGAAGAGATGCGGCAGCTACATGCATCTTAACTGTGTTAAAATGAGGCTCAAAAGCCTATTTATTGTTGAGAAACAATGGAAAACCCTAAACATCCAAAAACCTAACCCTAGAAGATGAAACGCCAAACCGTGGGCCCCGTTTTGGGTAAATTGGTACATCAACTTCCCAGAGTCGTAACTTTGGCATATGATCTCTATTTGACGTGCACAATACCTTGTTAGAAATATCTATCCGAGGACTACAACTTTAAAAAGAGCAACATGGGTCAATGGATTAATGTTGCTCCCAGTTTTCCCAAAAAACGTTGTTTAGGGCCTCAAAACAGCTTAGGAAGTTCAGGACTCGAAAAACTGCTAAAAATAGTAAATTGTGCTACAAATAAAGAAAATGAAAAACTGAAACAGACAACTGTGGGGGTCCAAGTGGGATAGGTGGGTGGCCATCAACATCCACCTGGATCAATGACTTTGCAAAAATTTCCCTCAACTTGGCCTGATTTGTGCACTGCACAGTCTTAGTGATCAAGCTTGACCCTTGGCTTCTTGAAATGCACAGTCACTGGGTCCTCTCCCCTGACCTGTCACTCAGTACCGACCTAGTTCATGAATCCAAGTGATATATGATAGGCTAGGGTTTTTAAGAGTCATGTCGTCTTGTCATGAGTGAGTTGCAGATGCAGGAAATGTTTTACACTATGGCGAGATGATGAAGAAGGAGATGAAGAAGGAGGACATGCTAGATGACACTTAAGGAGTTGAGGAGAAAAGATAATCATGAGATAAGAAGACCAAGGAACCTCGAGGAATCATAAACTGTGCACTTCGCATATTCAACCTTCAAGTTTTTCCCTTTCCCGGTGTAAATGTGCAATGCGCAGAAAACCTTGCCTCCCTTGGCCTCCAAAACTACACAGATGCTTCCTCTAGTGTCCTTCTCTTGGCCAGAGCTCACTACCTCCAGAAACTATGCAATTCTGTCCCTCAATCCTCTCAGTTGCTTAGTCCCCTTTACCTCCTAAAACTGTGTAGTTTTTCCTCCCCGGGCCCCATCCCGAAACAATCACTGCCTTTTTGAATTGCACAATTATGTCCCCTAGTGGGCACTAGGCAAATTTTTCCCTCAGTGAGGACTATGCATAAATTTCCCTCAGTCTGGCGTAAGTTGTGCACTGCACAGTCTCAGTGATCAAGCTTTACCCTTGGTTTCTTGAAATGCACAGTCACTGGGTCCTCTCCCTTGACCTGTCACTCAGTACTGACCTAGTTCATGAATCCAAGTGATTTATCTTAGGCTAGGTGTTTTTAGAGTTATCTCATCTCCTCATGAGTGAGTTGTAGATGTAGGAAATCTTTTACACTATGGCGAGATGATGAAGAAGGAGGACATGCTATATGACACTTAAGGAGTTGAGGAGAAAAGATAATCATCAGATAAGAAGATCAAGGAACCCTGAGGTGTGATAGAAGATCAAAGATCAAGACGACATGAAAAACTCCATCTAATCCATAACCCTTTGGAGGGTAGGTACAAAAAACAAATCACATCATTCATGAAGTTGAAATGCACTACTTAGTGTAGTATGAAGGACAGTTTATCATTGTCATATCATTATGTCTTCAATGACATGTATGGTGAAACACTGAAAGTCATTCCATTATTTTCATTAAGTGTTTCGCTTCCTTTCGCATGATACACAAGATGTCGTCTTTCGCATGCTGGCTGTCGCACTTTATGCATAAGCACATTCTGGTGGTTTCAAGGGCTCATCTTTGTGTTTACAAGTTTTCATAACCATATCAACATCTGTCACACTCATTCACAAAATTTTGAGCATCGTCGCACAAGTGTCATCATGGTCATCATAAAGTCTATCTTGGGTGTCACACTTGTCGTAGCTGGCCATGAAGTAGTCACATACAAGTGAAAGTGTTGTTCATGTGTCATGGGTGGTCAATGTTGTTGAGTCATCAAGTATTCTAAGTGGGAGGACATAGTTGAAGCTTCATCACTTCACCTGTCAGTACCATTGGTCCTGCACTTAGCCTTTTCCGAAGAAGCTCCCCGACCCTTCAACTTGGCTTCACCCAACCTGACTAGAATGCTCATTGCATAGTTCCAGTCAGCAGGCTATGACCTTGACCATTGGATTTGCGCAATGCGCAATTCCTATCCCCAAGGACTTATTCATTGTGTAATTCCTAAGCCCAAGACCCAATCTTCCCTTTCATAATAACGCAATATTTTCAATCAACCTTCCCTTCCATAACTGCGTAGACGCTGCATTCAGTAGTCCTCTCCTCATCCTAACCCATTGTCTCCCAGAACTGCACAGAATTCAGTCAACGTTCCTCTCCAAAACTGCATAGAATTCAGTCAATGTTCCTCTCCAAAACTGCATAGAATTCAGTCAACGTTCCTCTCCAAAACTGCACAGAATTTAGTCAACGTTCCTCTCCAAAACTGCACAAAAATCTTCTGTAGTGGCCCCTCCTTCATCTAGACTCACTGTCTCTGAAAATTGCACTGAGAGATAGTTCCTAGCCTCAAACCTCAAACCTAGCTGTTGGGACTGTGCAATGCGCATTCACTGAGCCTCCTTTCCCAACTTGTAACTTTGTTCTGGCTCAGACCAGAATGCACCATCTTAAGATAGGAGGTTTTTGGGTTGATGTCATCTCATCGCGAGTGAATTGCAGATACATGAACCTAGCGAGATGATGGAGGAATACATGCAAAGGAAATTATTGTAGCTAAGCATGAAAGTTGATCTATCAAGGCAAAGCAAAGGGACACCAACTCGTGACCACCACTCAAGACTTGAGATCATTGAAGATTCTTGTCACCAAGCCATGAGGTTTTGGAAGACAAAAACATTCTCAAAAGGAAATCACTCGCAACAGCAGTAGTGGCTTGACACTACCACAACATCCAAGCAGTTCATATCAGCAGTGTCATGTCATGATTTTTCGTATGCCACATCGTCATTGTGGACCATGTATATTGTACTCAAATTTAAAGTGGATGTCCAAAGGACACACATGAATATAGAGAGTCATGTAAATTGAATAGTCACGAGGGTAGTCAAAGAGTCACAAAGGGGAAGCATCACCCCTTGGTTATATATACCCCCTCATTGTATGAGCAAAGGAATTTTCACCTTTGATCCTCTTGCAAGGCATTAGAGAGACCAACTAATTGTTTGAGGAGCAAGGAGTGGCTCCAATGTCCTACTACTGGGGTAGTGATATACAATGTAAATATGTGTCTTGGAACTTTTGCTTGATAAAAAAGGCCAGCACGTTCTTCATGCATGACTTATGAATGTTTGTAAGACTATTTTGTGGATGTTTGCATTTCATGTTTGCTTTCACATGTACTAAGATAGTGCAACTATTTCAGCTATTTTAGTGCTTATCTTGTTGAGAATGTGTTGTAATGGTTGTTATTGTTGTCCTATCCTTATGGACTATTATGTAGGATACTAGACATATCTTTCCTTTCTTATTGGTTATAACAATCATCACATCCGCTGTGAACTATTTTGCTTGATGATAAACATATCTTTCCTTGTTTTTTGGTTGTAACGACTGTCACATCCACTGTGGACTATTCCACTGGATGTTAGACAGGTCCTTCTGGTTCATGTGTGTATCTTCCTAAGTTGTACTATTACCTCTCACTTAGAGGCTCACTTTTCTCTCCCCATTTGCAGTAAGAGAACCTTGACATAGTTGCATTGTACACTCATGAGGCACACTTTTGAAGATACTATTGCATCACTCTCTTGTTCTAATAGTTAGAGTGAAGGCAAATATTTAAGGATTTAGAAACTGGGCCTTTATACTGGACGAGACTCCTACACCAAATGGTGTGAGATATTATCGGGACTTCATATCGAGGAGATCCCCTGAATGTTTCCAGGTCCATCATCGTCAACATGAGGACAAAAATTCATCTCTACCTACTAACTTTCCTCTGGTTGACTCCATTTAACATGAACCTACGTCCAAAACACAACTTCTGAGACGGATTTGTTCAATGCAAGAAGTGGTTTGTAATCTTATTGATGATCCTACAAATTAATGACATACATGTCCATAGTTCTAGTGAGCCTCATCTCTTTTGCTTGAGTTTCAAAGACTCGTGATCTAGAAACATTTGCAAAATATTCTAGCCATATAGATTGCGACAAAACGAGGAATGAAAATATTGTTCCTTAATGGTGAACGATACTTGGAATATTACACCTCCTTTGAAGGAATAAAACTTGTCAAGTGTAAATAAGTGTATATAACCAAGTATTTATTAGACATAAGTGTTGAAATACATAAGGCTTGGTTGGTGCCAAAGGATTCTCTCAAATTAAAGGAATTAACTAAAAAGATGTAACACCCTCCTCCCACATTTACCCAAGCTAACCAGACAACCGGGGTAAACATGTGACAAAGAGTTACTATGATATGATTCAACTCCCCAAGTACAGTTAAGGAAGTGGGACCGTAAAAACAAGAACAATCTGACCTTCCTCAGGAGCTATAGAACCTTCAGGAAGCAACCAACCCGTCTAGGTGCCCAACCTTTATGACGACTTGATGTTTTTATGATATAGACCCCTAGTTGCTCCCATGAAAATCCATTCATGTGACTGAGACCCTTCATTTGATCCACAACAAGGTATGCATGTGAATGTGGCCTTTTTCAGGCAATTCTGACCCAGCGACACCAGATTCTATGCCACTTTTTCAGGGCTAGGTCTCAAGCCTCTGCCCAGAACTTCATGAAACTTCCAGAAAAGGTAATTATCACTGAGATAAGGTTATTAACGCAAACACTTGACCAAGGACTTGATATGACTCCTACTAGCCATGACAAAAATTTCTTCAAACATATCATAAACATGAAATTTGCAAGTCATAACAACAAATTTGAATATAGTGATCTCATACTTATATGAGAATTGTCAAGGAGGATTCATATCTCCTCCCAATAGTTACACTGTCATCTATTAGATCATTCATTCACTAAAATTTCATACACTAACCAAAACATTATGAGAGCCATACATCAAGATTATCATAAAACATGCTCATAACCAACAAATAACTAGAGATACATCAGTGATGAAACAAATATTAAAGCCACATAATGACAAGCACATTTACTCAAGAAAATACCAAATGAAAAGGAGATCTTATTAACATATGCAAATCCAATCAAGTCAGGGACTTCGATGTACCACCCAACCGTAGATTGGGCTGAAACAAATCCCTCTTACAACCAATCACCTCTGCGCCATATTCCAAGCATGAATGTGGGATCCCATGAAACAAATCAAAGAAAACCAAACCAGGGCTTCCAGAGGCCAAACCACCTCAACCCTCAACCAGTGATTCCACGTCATGGTCAGGCATCATTAACCATCACCAAATTGGTCTCTACCAAATTGTCCAGGTCTCCAGAGCGTTTGTTCCAACCAAGGATTTTAGGACTAGTAACTCAACCCACAATTACTGTCGAGCTCCAAAGCATTTGTCCAACCAGGGCTTCCAGGACTAGTAACTCAACCCACCAAGGGCTCCAGATAATTTGTCCAAGCAAGGCTTCCAAGGCTAGTAACTCAATCAAAGCTGTTACAGGGCTTCCAGGGAGTTTTTCCAACCAAGGCTCTAGGAACTAGTAACTCAACCCACAACCATAAGTAACATGAGCACCAACTAGAAAATAAAGATAAAATCCACAACACCATGGCTATCTAGGAAAAGGAAAGGCTAGGCAAAACTACTATCAATCCAGGAAATCCTCCATGTCAATGGTAGATCATAACCAAGAAACCACATGCATGTGCCACGCATGCCAAAACTATCAAGGAAATCATACATGCAATTCGGTACTTGCAAGAAAAACTTATTGTAGCTATTGATCCTATTGTACTCTTACAATTTCCCACTTTTCCTTTGCCTTCTTACTCTAAAGCCCAAGTATTCCACACTCCTCTAAGGGTACTCCAAGAAAACTCCAGTGTTCAAGAGTATGAGAGAGAGAGAATAGAAGAGAGAGCTCCAAGCTAAAACTGACAAAAAGCTTAACACTGACAAAAGCCTAACACAAACGAAAAACTATGTACTGATCCTCAGAATGAAGCCTCTATTTTCTTCATTTTCCATTATTTTCCTTCAATTTCATCCTCACATGTAACTTGTGACCTTTCACCTTCCTTTTCTCACATTTTCCATTATTTTCATAAATAAAATGCCAATTAATGCCACTTTGCCTTTCTAAAGCCTTTTCCATTTCCTTTTCCAATTTCCATAGCCATTAATTAATCACAAGTGATCCTCGTCACTATGTTTTTGCGCAACATTCAACTTGGAATACGTGTCCTGTGACCTTGGTTATTATTTTTCCTTTATTAAATTTATTACATGGACTTTTGACTATGGCTGTTACAAATGAAACCTTTGCCCCCCTTACCAAAATAAGTAGTGGCTACTCTTTACAAAATACATGAAGACAAAACATATAAAATTTACTTTTTTTTTTAATATATATATATATATATATATATATATATATATATATATATATATATATATATATATATATATATATATATATATATGCATGCTTGATTTTACAATGTAGTAACATTTTGAGAGATGAAAAGCTTCTTCATGTAGATCCTCCCCTATCCATCATAACAAATAAGTTAAACTTTACCATTTTCCAAATCACAGGCATTCTTAACAAGAATTTATGCTGCTCAATTATGTTCCTTGTGGATGTGAATGACAGATGTAGTGTGGAACCAAGGTACCAGTGCCTTCACTTTTATCAGAATATGAGAGAGAGAGAGGGAATTGTGTACAATGGGATTTTCCATTCAACTAATCACATACTAGCTTGGAGTCCAATATGTCTAATCAATAGACAATGAGTCTATGGCTCATATATTTCATCAACCCAAATGCTTATTATAGAAAATTAAAATTCAATGTTTATTCAATTTAGAGTTCAAGATTCTTCAACAATTTTCATAGCCTCTTTAAGAGCCTTTGTAACCTCGTAATAGCTTTTGTGGTAGTATATTCCATAGAAATAACTTTGTAGCCTCTATCTTTGTTATGTTATAACCACTATGGGTTCCATCTTAAAGGGAAATGAAACATCATGTTATTGAACACTACAAACAACAAAATATTCCACTTAACACACCAATTCTGAATAAAAAATAAAAAATAAAAAATAATTTGCTACAAAAGTGCCAATACATCTCTAGATTATTTGCTCATATGTTTCTTTTCATACCAATGAAATAGAAAAAATGACGAAAGAGAGCATCCTCATTATTTTGTGTCTAAAAACATATTTATGGACTATGTTTTAAAGAGAAGAGTTGTCATGAGTATAAAAATGAATCTAGGGATCAGAGGTTGAAAATAATTTACTAGCAAGTGAGTAGAGGTATATATACATATAAGTAAAACATCTCAACGAGTTGTAGAGTTCTATGAATGACCTATGTGCAAGGGAAAGTTTCCCACCTAGCATTAAAGCATCGTGGATGGCCTATGGATAAAACAAAATCATCCAACAAGCAATAAATGGCTATGGGTGATCCATGGGAAGAAGAAAAATGGCCAACAATCAATTTATGGTTGTGGACAATCGTTGTGAAAAGGAAAAATGCCCAAAATGTAATAGATTATTGTAATTTGTAACCAATACATCCAAAGCACAAATTTTTCATGTGCACAAGAATACAATGAACACACACCCACCATGAGATTGAAACGACAAATTATAGATTCCAACATTTAATGAAGATTTTTATTATGATTAGTAAGAAATTACAAAGCAGTGAGTTATACACACACTATGTGTACCATTACTCATGGCCAATACCAAAATAGCAGATGGTCATGGCTCAAAGACACCTTTGCTTAGTGTGGATAGGATCCTTGACTACTTCATCCATTAAACTTCAAGTAGATTACACTATTTGAGCTCTCATTTTTGTTATCGTAGTCCCCAAGTTTTCCATGCATCTTCCTCTCCATGTCCTTTATACAACCTTCATTATTTTAATGGGTTGTATTTGGAAGTCAAACCATTACAATGGTTCATTTCCACTTCCAATTTTCCAAACAAAAAGAGACAAAATAAAATTATAAAAGGACATGTTTATAAAATTTATGAAAGGGAAAGAAACTAAGTGTTTATTGTAAAGTTTGGAAAGGATCCAATTTGGATGAATTTAAGAGATAAAAGGTTCCATATATAGATCCTCTCCTATTCAACAAGGCAAAGAATTTCAACCTTACCTTTTTCCAAATCACATGCATCCTTAGCAATCATGTTTATCTTTTTATTGTGTTCACTATAGATGTGAATGATGAATGGAATATGGAACCAAGACATGAGTTACTTCACTTTGTTTATAGCATGAGAGAGAGAAATATGTGTACAATGGGATCTAAAATTCAACCAATCACATACTATCTTAGATCCTCATACACTGCCAAAGTATTGACCTCTATGTTAAGAGTTATTGTCAAAATTGTTTCAATATCAATTCCATGAATTTATGCGTAGTTCTTGGAGTAAATAACATTCCTTAGAAGAAAGAGTAGTGTTATTCATGTACTGAATTATGTCTCCTACCTCCCTTTTACTCATATTTCATCACGAGGCACCATTGCAAGAATAATGAGAACTTGTGTGATCCACCACAAGCAAGGGGACCTATCACATTTGCTTGGAAATTCCTCTTTTTTCTAGGCCAACATAGATAACTCAAATTTGTATATAATGGATATCAAAGATGGTTGCTTGAGTTGGAATATCACATTCTTTCTAGTAGTCCAAATACCTAAATGATGTGTAATGGAAAAGGAATAAAAAATTTAGGAGTACCTCTCTTAGAAAACCAAGCATGTTAGGCTTCTTCAAGCGTATCTCCTTCCCATGGTGGAAAATATCCCATGGTTCTAGTAGCACTCTATAATTTCTAGGTAAAATGGCAACTCACCAAGATGTGATACATTGATTCAACCGTTTCCCTTCACCAAAAACATTTGCCTTGGTCCTTACCCCTTTGGATAATCTTTTTGCATGTTAAAGTTATGTTAGGAAGAGATAACCAAGAGAATATTGAGTCATGGTTGGGGAATTTATTTTCCATAGTTCCCCCAACCACCACCAGAAGCTATTGCCATTTTTAACTCGTACCATTGAATATTTTTATCCCAACTTGACCTTGTAACAACTTGCTGCTATACTTTTCCCAAGCAATATAATCCTTTTTCATTGAGTGTAATGGCATTGAAAATCAAACTCCTCCTAAAATGGCCCCAACTATTTGCATCTAGTTCACCTAATCCTAATGCCTCTACTATCATCTAGCTCAAATGCCCTCAATCCTATAAAAAAGAGTCATATACGTCGACCATGGATTTGATGTTATTTTTCCTCATTATCCCCATCATCTCATATCGAAAATGGTCACCATTCACAATACCAAGCATTGCATCCCTCCGAGGGAGGGTATCATGTTTGCCTCATGGATCTAGTACATGTTGATTCACAATGATGTCAAATATGTTGAAATTTGGTAACGGAGGACATGTGGTTCCCTTAGGCTTTGATCTTTGGCCTAGGGAAAAGTGTCCAAAAGAATTTAATTTTTCTCCTAAAGTGACTTTATAATTTTATAAAGTTAAATCTAATTTAAAAGTGACTTTAAGTGATAAAGTTAGTAAGTCTAATTTTAAAGTGACTTTTATAAAGTCAATGAAAAATTAGAAATGAAAAGTGACTTTGGAAATAAATGACTAAGTGGGTCTTTATTAAAGTGGGGTGAATTAAAAAATAAAAAGTGAGATTTAAATGAGCATTTAATTTCAGCCTTAGATCTCAATCTATTTCAGCCATTGGATTTAGGGATCACCCAAAAGTCACTTGAATCACCCAAAAGTCACTTGGGGTTAAATTAAAGGAGGAAAATGAGGAAAAGGTCATTCAATTATTTCATGAGCAGATTGAGAGAAGGAGAGCAAGAGAGCAAGGGAGATTTCTGGATAGTGAGCTACGGAGTTTCAGCAGCGGAGTTTCAGCAGAGCGGAGTTTCAGCAGCGGAGTTTCAGCAGCGAAGTATCAGCAGCGGAGTTTCAGCAGCGAAGTATCAGCAGCGGAGTTTCAGCAGCGGAGTTTCAGCAATGGAGTTTTAGCAGGGCGGAGTTTCAGCAAGTATGTACAGCGGAGTTTCAGCAGGGCGGAGTTTCAGCAGGGCGGAGTTTCAGCAAGGCTGAGTTTCAGCAAGGCTGAGATAAGTTGTAAAAGTTTGCTTGCTGATTTTTGCTGAATATTTCTCTTACTGTAAAAAGGCATTTTCCAGAAATAAAGAAGAGCTCTCAAACTGGTTTTCCCCAAGAGTTATATGGGGTTTTTCCAGGGTCACATTGACCAAAAATCTCAGTGTTTAAATGTGTTTTAATGGCTGTTTATTACTGCTGATTTTTATTTCTGCAATTTCTAACATTCTGTAAAATTTCCAAAATTTGTGTTTTCAACAAATTTATTTTTTCTAGCTTGTTGAATGTATGGTTATGGGAAAGGGCATTTAACTATATGGGAGAAATAAGGAGAAACTGAAAACCGGGGTGGGAAATGAGAAATTTCTACATGGTATCAGAGCTTGAGTGCTGAAGGACAGTTTGGGACAGCAAAAGGAAAAATTACAGTTGCTGATTTTTCACTCAGAAAATTCCAGCAAGCTAATTTTTTTCATAAACAACAGTTTTATCTTTACTACAGCAGTGCTATTTTTCAGTTTTAGGACAACAGGATGTCATTGGGATTGAGGGTGGAGGATAAGCAAGATGGGCATGCAAATTACAGCGTTTGGAAGGAGAGAATGCAGAGTATCTTTGAGGAGGCAGAAGTCTGGCATATCATGGTGCATACCACACAGAACCCTGTTGTTGTGCCTACTGATGCTACTCAGTTGGCAGCTTATAATAAAAAGAACAACAAGGGTAAGAGGCTGATTCTAGATGGAATCAGAGACCATTGCATTCCTCATGTGAGAGGAAAGAGCAATGCCCATGAGATGTGGATAGCATTGTCCAATCTCTACCAGAGTACCAATGAGAACCGGAAAATGGTCCTGAAGGAGAAGCTGAAGAACATTAAGATGGGTAATGATAGTGCAGCTGGATATCTCACAAATATTACTAATGTGAGAGATGAGTTGGCAGCGATTGGAGAGGCCATTCCACCCACTGAGTTGGTGCAGATTGCAGTGAATGTCATCCCCCGTTCATGGTTGAACTTTGCTGATGGGGTTTGTGCACGTGAGACCCTTCCCACATGGGAGAGGTTTTGGGATGATTGCATTCAGACACAGATCAGGAAAGGTTAGCTTGGGGCAACTAAGCCAGTTGAGCAGGATGAGGATGTAGCACTGGTGGCAGGAGGCAAGAAAGGCAAAGGGAAGAAGCAGGCTTCCACAAGCAGTGGTGGGGGCAAAGGCAAAGGTAAAGGTAAACAGGGGAACACATAGAAGGACTATTCCAAGGTGAAGTGTTGGAATTGTCAAAAGATGGGACACTATGCAGTTGTGTGTCCGGAGAAGAAGAAGAACAAGGGGAAGAACCAGGACGTGGCAGCTTCAGCAGAGATTGAGGACTTTGCAAGTCGTTTTGATCGGGAGTTTGCGTTCACTACGTGTGAGTCCTCTAGTGCAGGATCACCTGCCACACAGGTTCAGAGGGAGCACGCTTTTCCCTCGATTAGCAGAGCATCTTCAGGTATCTGGTATGTGGACAGTGGGGCTTCACGTCACATGACAGGAGTCCGTGAGTACTTCTCAGAGCTTTCAGAGAGTGGCACTGATATAGAGGTAGTACTCGATGATGACAGAGTTGTTAGAGCAGTCGGGGTGGGGACACTGACATTTCAGAGGGAGTCCAAACCTCCCTTGAAAGTGTCATATGTTCTTTATGTGCCAGGGATGAGGAAGAACCTCATATCCATCTCAACTTTGGAGGACAGAGGATATGAGGTACTGTTCAGGGGAGGAGAGGTGTTGATGTATCCCAGGGGCACTCCAGCTGATTCAGCTAGAGTGATAGGTGTACAAGTCTGCATTCCAGCCCATTTTGGCATTGAGCAGTAGTACCGACAGCAGAGCTAGCAGTTCTGAGCTGTGTGAGATTTGGCACCGCAGGATGGGACATATGTATCATGGAGCCTTGAGGACATTGTGGGAGATCACTACAGGTGTGCCGGATTTCAGTACTGATCACTTTGATACTTGCAGAGGTTGTGTGATGGGCAATTTTGCGAAATCCCCTTTCCCAACAGTGACAACAGAGCGACTGTGATACTTGATTTGATTCATTCTGATGTGAGCGGTCGGATGTCTCATGTTTCCTTGAGCGGATATGAGTACTATGTTTTATTCATTGATGATCACTCCAGGAGGACCTGGATTTATTTTTTGAAGACCAAGAGTGAGGTCTTCAAGCGGTTTCAGGAGTTTAGAGCTCTTGTGGAGACTCAGACAGGTCGAAAGATCAAGTCCCTGAGGTCGGACAATGGAGGAGAGTACACCCTTGGAGAGTTTGTTGACTATTGTGCGGAGGCAGGCATTAGGAGGGAGTTCAATGTTCCTTACAACCCCCAGCAGAACGGGGTTACAGAGAGGAAGAACAGATCCATCATAGGGGCTGCCAAAGCCATGTTACATGATCAGGGGTTGCCATTGTTCTTGTGGGCAGAGGCCTGCAACACAGCTGTTTACTTGCAAAACAGGAGTCCGCATCGTGCCTTGGGGCTCATGACTCCGGAGGAGGCTTTCTCTGGGAAGAAGCTTGATATTGGTCATCTTCATATCTTTGGATGCATGACATACTCCTATATACCCAAGGAGAAGAGGACCAAACTAGAGCCCACCGCAGAGAAGGGTATCTTTGTGGGCTACAGTGAGACCTCAAAGGCCTTTCAGATTTACATTCCTGCACAGAGGAGAGTTGTTGTCAGACGGGATGTGAAGTTCGAGGAGGACAGGGCCTTTAGGAGGTCACGGGAGTTAGAGTATCTGGATCAGCCAGACCCTCAGCAGCAATTGAGTCAGTCGCAGGGATCCAGTGGGTAGGGATTAGGAGGATCCGAAGGTACATCTATGAGGATGTCAGGTCCGTCAGTGAGCAGTGGCTCGCTGAGCCAGAGGGGTGGTGCTCTGGGCAGCATGCAGAGCAGTTCATTAGGGAGTCCACTGATGGACAGTTCACACGATACCTCAGCTTCTACAGGTTCAGGTGCAGGCAGGAGGACAACAGACATACAGTCAGGAGTTCAGGCTCTTGATGATGATGATGATGAGGAGTTTCATTCTCTGGTGGGAGAAGTGCGCTCAGGGAAGAGGAAGCCCAAGTGGCTTCAGGATACCTTGAGAGATGCATCATCTGTTGCTGAGCCGAAGAGGCCGGTCAGAGAGAGTAGACCACCTAAGAGGTTTTGTAGCTATATGGCGATGGTTACCAGCATCCTTGACTCTGAGCCTTCTAGCTATGAGGAGGCAGCTAGCCAGCAGGTCTGGAGAGAGGCCATGCAGGAGGAGTATTCTTCTATAATGAAGAATGATGTTTGGGAGGTGGTGCCGAGGCCTGAGGGCAAATCCGTGGTTACTTCCAGATGGCTTTACAAGGTAAAGCATGCTGCAGATGGCAGCATTGAGAAATTCAAAGCAAGGTTTGTGGCTAGAGGGTTCTCCCAGGTAGAGGGAGTTGATTATGAGGAGACCTTCGCTCTCGTGGCTCGATATACTTCGATCCGCTCCATTATATCGATAGCAGTAGAGATGGGTTGGAAGATCCACCAGATGGATGTGAAGACTGCATTTCTCAATGGCTTCATACAGGAGGAGGTGTACATTGAGCAGCCACAGGGCTTTGAGGTGCATGGGAAGGAGTCCCATGTGTGCAGACTGAAGAAGGCCCTTTATGGCCTGAAGCAAGCTCCCAGAGCTTGGTACTCCAGGATAGATACATATTTGCAGGGGATGGGTTTCACAAAGAGTGAGGCAGATCCGAACCTTTACTTTATTGTGATTAGTGAGGAGCCTCTCATTCTGGTGCTGTATGTGGATGACTTGGTCATTACAGGTGCAGAGAGACTCATAGAGCACTGCAAGAGAGATCTTGCGACGGAGTTTGAGATGAAGGACATCGGCTTGATGCATTACTTTTTGGGCTTGGAGGTGTGGCAAGAGGAGGGGCATTTCTTCCTGGGGCAGGGGAAGTATATTGTGGACATCCTTAGCAGATTCCACATGGAGGATTGTAGACCCATGTCGACATCGATGATCACCAACTGGAAGAAGCTTCATGCTTCGGATTCCGAGTTGGTGGATCCCACATTGTACAAGCAGCTGATTGGATCCTTGATGTATTTGGTCAACACTAGACCAGATATCTGTTTTGCAGTCAACACGATGAATCAGTTTATGTGTGAGCCTAGGAAGGTTCACTGGGTGGCTGCAAAACACATTTTGCAGTACTTGTAGGGGACAGTGGATTATGGTCTGGACTACAGGCAGGGAGATGGAGTGAGATTGGCAGGATACACTGATTCTGATTGGGCAGGTTGTGCTTCTGATAGGAAGAGCACTTCAGGGTGCTGTTTTGGGTTGGGTTCAGCCGGAAGCAGCAGTCAGTAGCACTGAGTTCAGCGGAAGCAGAGTATATGGCAGCCAATCAAGCTAGTTGTGAGGCTATCTGGCTTCGCAAGATGTTGTTTGGCTTATTTGGTCAGCCGTTGAGACCTTTAGTGATTTACTGTGATAATCAGAGTTGCATTAAACTCACGGAGAATCCAGTATTTCATGACAAGTCAAACATATCGGGATCAGATATCATTTCATCAGAGACTATGTTCAAAAGGGAGCTGTGAAGCTTGAGTATATTTCCCCTGATGAGCAGGTTGTAGATATTCTTACCAAAGCCTTACCATGGGGCAAGCATGTCTACTTCAGAGAGAAGATGGGTGTGGTGAGGAACACCTTCCTCGGTAAGAGGGAGTGTTGAAATTTGGTACCGGAGGATAGGTGGTTCCCTTAGGCTTTGATCTTTGGCCTAGGGAAAAGTGTCCAAAAGAATTTAATTTTTCTCCTAAAGTGACTTTATAATTTTATAAAGTTAAATCTAATTTAAAAGTGACTTTAAGTGATAAAGTTACTAAGTCTAATTTTAAAGTGACTTTTATAAAGTCAATGAAAAATTAGAAAGGAAAAGTGACTTTGGAAATAAATGACTAAGTGGGTCTTTATTAAAGTGGGGTGAACTAAAAATAAAAAGTGAGATTTAAATGAGCATTTAATCTCAGCCTTAGATCTCAATCTATTTCAGCCATTGGATTTAGGGATCACCCAAAAGTCACTTGAATCACCCAAAAGTCACTTGGGGTTAGATTAAAGGAGGAAAAGGAGGAAAAGGTCATTCAATTCTTTCATGAGCAGATTGAGAGAATGAGAGCAAGAGAGCAAGGGAGCAAGGGAGATTTCTAGACAATGAGATGCAGAGTTTCAGCAGCGGAGTTTCAGCAGAGCGGAGTTTCAGCAGTGGAGTATCAGCAGTGGAGTATCAGCAGTGGAGTTTCAGCCGCGTAGTATCAACAACGGAGTTTTAGCAGCGAAGTTTCAGGGGCGGAGTTTCAGCAGGGCGGAGTTTCAGCAGGGCTGAGTTTCAGCAAGGCTGAGTTTCAGCAAGGCTGAGTTTCAGCAAGGCTGAGATAAGTTGTAAAAGTTTGCTTGCTGATTTTTGCTGAATATTTCTCTTACTGTAAAAAGGCATTTTCCAGAAATAAAGAAGAGCTCTCAAACTGGTTTTCCCCAAGAGTTGTAGGGGGTTTTTCCAGGGTCACATTGACCAAAAATCTCAGTGTTTAAATGTGTTTTAATGGCTGTTTATTACTGCTGATTTTTATTTCTGCAATTTCCAGCATTCTGTAAAATTTCCAGAATTTGTGTTTTCAGCAAATTTATTCTTTTCAGCTTGTTAAATGTATGGTTATGGGAAATGGCATTTAACTATATGGGAGAAATAAGGTGAAACTGAAAATCGGGGTGGGAAATGAGAAATTTCTACAAAATATCTATGAGATAGATTTCCAAAACAAATATTTATTAAAATGTAGTTTTGGATGAGACTTGATCCAAACTAGTATCGAAAGTGGATGTATATAGCTGTGCAATAGACATTATTTCCACAAAAAAATGGCAATTAAATTCCAAGCATTGTTAATTGTTTAAACCTTGGAGAATATTATAAGATACTTAAATATGTTAGTTTTTGTATCATTGATGTTTTATAGCCACAAAAGTTTGCGGAGAGGCTAGAATACATGAGATCTCCAAAACCCAAAAATTGTTTCTGGAAATTCCACCTAGAAGTGATTTAATTAGATTATTAGTCATTTTTTAAATAATTCCTAAGTCTAAACTTAGGGAATATGACTAATTAATCAAAATTAATTAAGTTATGGTGTGAATCTTCTAGAAACTCAAACGAATTGACTTCAAGTTAATCCTAGCCATAAATTAAGATCTAATCTTTGTCATTGAAGTCTCAACAAAGGATTATAAGAAGAATTTGATGGGGCTTGGAGAAATTATTTCAGCAGTTCGATTTCATGAGAAGATCGATTTCCTGAGTAGCAGAATTTAGTTGCCTGAAAGAGAGCCAGAGAAATTGAAGCAATGAGAGAGTGGTAGAAACAATGAGACTGGAGGAGGCGTTCCAGATCTAGCGAGTGTAGTCGTAGAGAAAGGCAAAGATTTCTCCCGGGAGCAGTAAAGAGGCATCAAATAAGCTTTAGTGAGCAAGATCAATTTTGCTGTGGTTAAGTTGGATTTCAGTTCCAGAGGCCAGAAAGTATTTCCAGAGCACCAGAGGACCAGTTTCTCAGTCAGTAGAAGGCATGACGACTTGATCTTCAGTTGTTCAGAGCAATGTGTGTAGCAGACTACGCTATTGTGACGCAGTAACTGGCAAAGCTAGGAGGATGACTTGATTTTTAGAGAGTTGTCGAGTACCGAGATTGCTTGGAGTGAGGGTAATTTCCCTCAAGATATTTTTTCCAATATTTTCTCTGCAAGATTGTCAGTATTCAACATCTAGATTATTGTACTCAGATTTCACTGTTGCTTAATAATAAAACCCTTAGCTGCTACACCGGTTTTTCCGAGTTAGGTTTTTCTGGGGACATTGGTCCAAAAATAATTGTGTTATTTTATATGCGTGTGTTAGTATTTCTTCCAATGTTTATTTCTTCCATATTTTATTTGTGTAGGTTTCAGTGTGAGTTATTTAGTATTTGTTGTAGGAAACAATAAATAAATTGTTAAATTTAATTAGCAATTAGAAGAGTAATTTCCAATTGTTGCAATAGTTTTCCAGGTGTCAGAATTATCACATGGTATCAGAGAATAGATGATCAACCAGAGTGCTTAGTAGCGAAGAAGGAGTTTCACTGTTCATCTAGGGGCAAAATTTCAAAACCCCAGTTGCAGCGCAATAACCTTGGACAAGAAGTCGAATTCTTGAGGAGAAATCGATTTTTCTAAGAGAGGGATAGAAAAATTTGATCTCTCCACATCAAGGGTTTATAGAGGCAGAGGGAGAAGCCCTAACATTTTCGTATATCAGATCTCTATGTGGACGCAGTAGTTTTGTAGCAATTGCTAGAGCAGAGCTAGCATCGGTTGGAAGAAGAGCACACACATTAGAGGGAAAATTTCTCTCAGGGTATCTCAAGTTTTAGAGATCTAATTTTTCCAATTGTAGATTGGAAGTAATTGTGAGAAAATATTCTCACTCCATAAGGGAGTGCGAGTAGTGGATCCATAAACTGAGCAACGGGAAAGAGGGATATTTTCAAGTTTATTTTCTCCAATTTTGAGTCTCACATTTATTATAGATTTGCAGGGATGATCGTACCAGATTGTCAGAGGAGGTTGTGCGAGTTAGCCAAAATGTAGATCTAGGCATCATATCAACTTCTAGTTTCCAGAGGAAGTTCGAGTTGTCTAGTGTGAGTTGCAAAGAAAAGAAGAGTCCTAGCTAGGGACTATGCTCAAAAGGAGATAGTGAGGCTCCAAACCCAGGTGGTGGAGGTGTATGAGAATCCAAAGTGTTATAGATGGGTAGGATTCTTGAGGAGGTCCACCTCTTGAATCAATACCTTGCTGAAAATGGCAACAAGAAATGCTAAAAATAGAAGTGCTAAAAATAGCACTGCTATAAATAACAGTTCAGGTACCAGTGCTGGACTGAGCAACAAGGAATGAAAAATGGAAGTGCTAAAAATAACATTGCTATTTTTAGTAGTTTGGGATAGATTCCTATTTTAGTTAGTCCCTGAACTAAAATAGTGAAGTAAAATTTGAATTTGATCTTAACAGTTGTTTGTAAAATAATTAATTAATTCATCTTGAGTTAATTAGTTAAGGAAAATCAAACATGAAGTCTATGTGGGGACATGCAACAGTTTCTCCATTGATTGAGGAATTTATCCATCAGTTAAAGAGATTAGAATGAGTTGTAATTAGTTGGTTCAGTTAACTGAGTCAAGTCCAGTTAGATTAATTCAAACAGTTTGTTGAATTAATTGTGAGTTCAGTTAGTTAATGCTTGCATGCATGTAACTACTGCACTTCAGATAACTGAATATTCTCTCATAAATAACTCATGCATGTCAGTTTAGACAGAGACCTAGTTGAGATCATAGGAGGGACAATGTACTATCAGTTGGATGGATTTTTCCTATAAAGGAAACTCATCTATGCAGAAGGATTTATCTCCTTCAGGATTGCGCAGTTACTACTGGGCCAAGTGAGGAGTATGAGGTGGGAATTCACATATGTGGAAGCACTGGATCCCAAGAAAAATTGCGCAAGGAAATAGGAGGCTTGGAGAGTAGAGGAGAAGGTTTGTGAGAGGCCTTTGACTGTCTATGAGCAGCAGAGGGATTATACTGAGCGCTGGTTGGCTTTCAAGCTAAGGCTTTGTGTAATTTTGTGACTATTTTCCACTTGTATGATAATATGGAGTTGGGGTTTTAGGTTGAGGCTTTCCCCCGATTATTTCTTCTATGTTATGTGTGATTGATTTCTCATTCTCAGTTATATGTGTTCTCTTGATCTTGCTCAATTCAATTAAGCTTCCGCAAAGTGTTGTAGAAGTAGATCTTATATTGTGTTTTAGTATATTGCATAATCTGTTGATCTATAGCGGGAATTTATACATACCTTGCTACGCGGGCCTATAATATTTTGTAGCAAGATGGATCAGTGGCAGTAGATGTAGTAAGATACCAAAGTGATAGATACAGAGTCTAGTTGCAGTCAAATGCTAGGGAGCACGGTGCAGATTTGGCAGCAGTGAAATTGGCACAATGCAGAGTCAACAACAACACAAATTCCTCAGTGACAACACAGATACTAGTATCAGTTAGACACTCAGGAGATAGATACATCATACTGATCATAGTTGATTAAGTATTTAGGATGCTTTTCAGTTGCAGATGTTGTAGTTGCAGCAACAATAAATAAAGAGGGAGTTGCAGTGAAGATACAACGTTGGAAGCAGTTCAACAGAGTCAACAAAAACACAGATGCAACACATATCAGAGTTGCACAATAGTTGGTGGGCAGTAGCAGCCAGACATCAACAGCGTGACAAGAGATGATGCAGAGACAGGGTGTTACCTTGGGGCAACAACGCTAGAACACATTCCTTGCTAAGAGGGAGTGTTATTTTTTGTAGCAATGGATGTGTTCTAGCCACGAAGTTTTTTGAAGAGGCTAGAATACATGAGATCTCCAAAACACAGAAATCATTTCAGCAAATTCCACCTAGAAGTGACTTAATTAGATTATTAGTCATTTTTAAAATATTTCCTAAGTCTAAACTTCGGGAATATGACTAATTAATCAAAATTAATTAAGTTATGGTGTGAATCTTCGAGGAACTCACACAGATCGACCTCAAGTTAATCCTAGCCATAGATTAAGATCTAATATTGGTCATTGAAGTCTCAACAGGGGATTATGAGAAGAAGTTGATGGGGCTTGGAGAAATTACTTCAGCAGTTCTATTTCATGAGCATATCGATCTCCTGAGTAGCAGGATTCAGTCGCCGGAAAGAGCTCCAAATAAATCAAAGTAGTGAGAGAAGGGCAGAGACAGTAAGGTTGGAGGAGGCATTCCATATCTAGCGAGTACAGTTGCAGAGAAAGGCAGATATTTTTCCCGGGAGCAGTGCAAAAGATTTAGTGAGCAAGATTGATTTTGCTAGGGTGAAGTTGGATTTCAGTTCTAGAGGTTGGAAAGTATTTCTGGAGTGTCGGAGTACTAATTTATAAATCAACAGAAGGCAAGACAACTTGATCTTCAGTTGTTACGAGTAGAGTGTGTAGCTGTATGTGTTGGTGTGACATAGTATCTATACATAGCTAGGAGGATGACTTGATTTTCAGTGAGCTATCGAGTGTCGGGATTGCTCAGAGTGAGGGTAATTTCCTTCAAGATATTTTTTCCAGTATTTTCTCTGCAGGATTGCCAATATTCGACATCCAGATTATTGTACTCATATTTCATTGCTACTTAATAATAAAACCCTTAGCCGTTGCATCGGTTTTCCCGAGTTGGGTTTTCAGGGACATTGGTCCAAAAATAACTGTGTTATTTTATGTGCGCGTGGTAGTATTTATTCCATTGTTTATTTCTTTCGTAGTTTATTTGTGTAGGTTGTAGTGTGGGTTATTCAGTTTTACTGTAGGAAACAGTAAATAAATTATTAAATTTAATTAACAATTAGAAGAGTAATTTTTGATTGTTGCAATAGGATTCCGGGTGTCTGAATTCTCACAAAGACCCATACCCCAAAGGATTTTGGTTATGAGATGATGGCCCACTTTAAGAGTGGCATACTCTTTCTTCACTTATTTCTTGACCATAGAAAATGGAGGCATAACTACATAAATTTTTAAAACCATCATATTGAGAATGAAGGATAGGGATAACCAATATAGAAGGATTTCTTCCAATGCACTCTCAATAAGAACCAACCTAGCTTCTATGGATATCCAACAATTACACTAAAGAGTTATTTTTTAACTTGTCAAATAACCATAACCAGTTTGAGAAATGGTATTCATTTACTCTTAATTAAAACCCCAAGTATTTGATGCAATCATAAATGGGACACATTAAAAAGGTATTATAATTTATTAATTATATCTTAGGTGGGTTGTGTTAGTGTCAGTGTTTCCAGCCTTCCTCCAGTGATCAAATATGCTCTTACAAAGTGGTCTCAGAGTGTCAAGGTCAAACTTTGTCATTTCAAAGAGTTTTCAAGCAAAATTTGGTCACTAGGCATTAGGTCTAGGGTTTGCTTTAACTCCTTCTAAAGTTGTCCAAATGTCGGTCCATGTCATCATTCAGCTGAGTGTATCATCATTCAGAGGGTTGTCATCATCATATTAGATTCCATTGGGTCATGTTACACCTTGTTCATGCTTCAGTTGCGCCTAGGTAAGGTCATTTCCCTCTCCTAGGGTTTTGAAGGCGATTTCTCGTGGACGGTCAAATCATTGGCAAAACTTGTATCCAGATGTTCATACACCTTCCCCTATCCTTCATGTACCTTATCAAATGCTTCCCATCACTGAGATCCCCCAAATTCCTCATTTTTGCATAAACCCTAGTTTCTAGCTACAACCTGGCAATTTTCTAGGTTTGGCCTGTGTTTTGCCCTTTTGGACCCCTTCCCCTCGCTCAATCTCTGAGATTCCACTTTCCCCTGCTTCCTAACATCGCTCCCCACTCCCAAAAATTTCCCCAAGAATTTAGAAGCCCCCTATTCCCTTCATTTCGCTCCATTTCGACAAAATTCCTTGTTTCACACATCGGGACAAGTCACACTCAAATGATGTTCCAGAGCAATAAAAGATGAATTTTGGAAAACTGAGAGAGGTTTTTGTCCATAACATGCCAAAGAAGAAAAACCTCCTTCACTTTTTGCACAAGTGTCATGGTTTTAGAGAAATGTCAAAATTTCAATCGCCGGATCCAAAGGCGGTTGGCCAAAGCACAAAAGCGAAGAAAAAGGCCCGATCCCCTCCACATCTTGGCCGAGGCTTCCTTGAAGGAGAAAGGCACTAAATAGCTCAGTCACAGCACAAATCCCAAGAAATTTTGAACATTTTGGGTCAATTTTGGTTTTTCAGGCAATTTACAGGTTTTGTCCATTAACGGGTCTCACCCCCCGCGCGACCCTTCATCTTGGCAACTCCATTTTGCAAAAACTTAGCATTTCCAGATTTTTCATGAGAATTTACATATGTTCATCCATGGACAAGAGATTTTATGAAGTTTTGGGCCTCCAGAAAGTCAAAAAACAAGCAAAAAATGACTTTCTGCCACATTTTTGAGACACAAAAAGCAGTCTTGGGAGATTGCAATTTTTGAGGGGCAAATGACCACCAAATTCAGAAATTCCAGTTGGGTTGGAAAGTAGACTCACAGAAATTTCTAACAAGCCTACTCTTGCTCAATTTGGACACCTGGAAGTGCCCCAAAAGTGGTCCCAAAGGCGCGCGACCCGTCAGGCAAATTTCTCCAAATTTCAGTGTACAGCTCAGAAAAACGCAGTTTGACCCTCTTTGACTTTTTGGGGTAGATTGTTATCCTCCTTGATGTAAATAATGTACTTTTATGACACTTTTACACTTATGTACCTCTTCTAGAAGATTCATTCATGAAATAGGTGAAAATTAAATGAATGAATTGGTTTCCTAGCTTATAGAGGCAAGTTGTTTTGACTGCCTAGTTTTCTGTGCTTAGTTTAGAAGTGGTTGAAACAGCTCCTAGGATAGTGAGCTCGACCCATGGAGACAGGGAAAGAGGTTAGATGATCTATATTATGTACTTTCTTTCTCATTTTCATGGTTGGACTCTTGAGGGAGAAGCTATCATTGTATTATTCACTCAATCTCTGCAATTTTTGGCTAAGGAAGACCAGGGTTTTGCAGTCCTTTTTGGGATTCTTGTGGTTACATGTATTGATGGTGTGTTTCTCTATGTACTTGTAAGTGTGTTATGTGAAATCATTTCCTTTCTTTTCCTTCTGCACATTAAACAAATGAAGTGTTAAAGTAGAATTCATGACTGTCATGCTCTGCTTTTAAGTTTGTTTAATTTCAATGTTTTCTACTGTTTAAGGAGAATTCAAAGTTATTGTTTGCTCTCCTTAGCTCCTCACCTGTCTTTCTCATCCATTCACCTCAATCTAAGGCATCAATACTATATCCTATCTCACCCCAAAGAACCCCCTGCAGAAACTGTGTCCTATCCCCGCACCCAAAATTGCCACTCCTCAATTTGCCACCAAAAACCCTAAAAATTCCAAATCAACCCTTTTGATCAGTTTACTAGCCTAAAATCAGTGTTACCCTATTGGTTATCTTTCCCATTGAATATCTTTATCGAGATAGACTGGAGAGAGCTCTCTCCCGCCCCGTAGGGCTAGCTACGAGGCTAAGTGGTTTGATGTTGCCTTGAGGTTTACCTTTCTCAGCTTGAGGTGAAATTTCAAGCGTTAACATACTGGCGACCATACTGGGGAGAACAAACTTCTTTGTGGATTGATGTGTTTGTTTCATAAGTCTTAGACGGAGCCTGAAGTTATGCCAGGTAGCCTTCGAAACGCTTTTGCTTTGCATTAGCGGAAGTAGATAAACGCTGCTTCAGTCAATCTCCGTGAGCTTGTGAATACAACACTTCATTTGCATTTTACCCTAGTACATGTATCAAGTTTAGATCTGATTGTTGATAGTGGACAACGATCAGACACTGACAAGGCCGAAATCATTCACTGGCGACTCCTTCATTGAAAACTCCAGAGATCAATGCTTCATGGTGACTTCACTGCAGAGAGATCAGTAGCTGTGAGATTTTCAAGATGGACCGAATCACAAGAAGATATGCTCCCTTGAGCCGAGATCACATTCCAGGTTTTCTGAATAAAATTCTGAAGGTAGATTGGTCAAGGAATTTGCCTACATTTAATGATGATGGTAAGAAGGATGCTGCTTTACATCTAGTCAGATTTCATATGCATATTCGCAAGTTGAAGGTTGATTTTCTTGAAGATTGTTTGATGAAGATATTCTTGGCCACTCTGGAAGGTAAAGCCCAATCATGGTATGAAAGTTTGCCGCCTGCTTGTATTTACTGTTTAAAGGATTTTCATGCTATGTTCATTGAACGATATAAGGACTCTTATCCATCATTAAATTTAGTTCAAGACTGTTGCAAGCATGCTTCTACTTTTATTGAAAGCCTTGAGAAATACTATGAAGATGATAATTTTATGGATGTTGAGATCATGGAGGCTCTGTATGAGAATCAACAACATGAAGAGAACCTAGTGGATACCCATCAAGATGATCAGGAAATTTTGCAGTAGAATCAATATCAGCAGGCTGAAGATTTCCATATGGCTGAAAATGATGAAAGAGAGGGATCTATTTCAGATCTGCCCACAGAAGAAGACAACGTGCAGCGTAGTCAACATTCAATTTCAGAATGTGATGCAGTCAAGTCAGCTATTTCAGATCAACATTCAGATCATGATGACCAATCATACCTTGTGTTGAATCCTAAAAAGGAGGGTTTTGTTGTTGAGACCATAGACAAAGTTTTTGATCCAAATGTTCTCATGCCATCGGAACAGAGCCTACATGAGGAGGTAATTCAGTCAGCTCATGAACAGCAAGGTGAGATCTTTGCTCAAGCAAGTGAAAAAGTTTCTTTGAGTGAATTTGTGGCAAACGATCTAAATGATAATACCGTGCTTGATAATATTGAAGAATGTAATAAGGAACTTGATAATTTGGTTATGATACCATATGAAGATGACATACCATATTGTCAGACTACAGAAGATCATAGCATACATGATTACCTTTCAGATTCTTCATATGTTTCATGTGCTGAAATGCTTTTCCAAGAAGAGATCTGCCCATCCATTTGTTCAGAGTTTTTTGAAGCCCATGAGTATACTTTTACCGAAGCACATGATGAAGGCAGATCAGAATTTGAAGCAAAGGATACCTTGTTCTTTCAGCAGGAGGTGGCAATGTCAAGTCTTCATGTTTTTCGGGATCCAATGGCAGATTTGTTACAGTCAGCAGTGAAAGTGATTATTGCAGTGTTCAGTGATGAAGGAGATCATGGTCAGCTATGTTTTCGGATGCCTAGTTATCAGTTTGTATTGTTGACCAGAAGATCTGATCAGGAGAATCAATCAAGAAGCCATCTTCTTGATTGGTTGCATTGGCATTTTGATATAGTTTGATGTATATTGTCTTGTAAGAAACACAGGTGGTTGTCATCATGATTTCAAATCTTGATGTACTGCTGCCCTTCAATAAGCTTTGTAAGTTCTTGTTTTAGTTAAGTCAGTCATGAGTCATTTGTGAGTCAGTTTTCAGTCATGTAGGTTTCATAATTGTGTCGGCTTGAGTCAGGTTTCAGTCAATAAATGAGTCAAAGTCTTGTATTGTTTGTCAAATAATGACTCCATTGCCCAATGGTTGAAAGCACTGGTCTGCTCTCCCAGAGGTCTGCGGTTCTTGGCACCTCCAAGGAGCTACCATCCCCATTGGAGCCAATGTTAGTGTCAGTCTTTCCAGCCTTCCTCCAGTGATCAAATATGCTCTTACAAAGTGGTCTCAGAGTGTCAAGGTCAAATTTTGTCATTTCAAAGAGTTTTCAAGCAAAATTTGGTCACTAGGCATTAGGTCTAGGGTTTGCTTTAACTCCTTCTAAAGTTGTCCAAATGTCGGTCCATGTCATCATTCAGCTGAGTGTATCATCATTCAGAGGGTTGTCATCATCATATTAGATTCCATTGGGTCATGTTACACCTTGTTCATGCTTCAGTTGCGCCTAGGTAAGGTCATTTCCCTCTCCTAGGGTTTTGAAGGCGATTTCTTGTGGACGGTCAAATCATTGGCAAAACTTGTATCCAGATGTTCATACACCTTTCCCTATCCTTCATGTACCTTATCAAATGCTTCCCATCACTGAGATCCCCCAAATTCCTCATTTTTGCACAAACCCTAGTTTCTAGCTACAACCTGGCAATTTTCTAGGTTTGGCCTGTGTTTTGCCCTTTTGGACCCCTTCCCCTCGCTCAATCTCTAAGATTCCACTTTCCCCTGCTTCCTAACATCCCTCCCCACTCCCAAAAATTTCCCCAAGAATTTAGAAGCCCCCTATCCCCTTCATTTCGCTCCATTTCGACAAAATTCCTTGTTTCACACATCGGGACAAGTCGCACTCAAATGATGTTCCAGAGCAATAAAAGATGAATTTTGGAAAACGGAGAGAGGTTTTTGTCCATAACATGCCAAATAAGAAAAACCTCCTTCACTTTTTGCACAGGTGTCATGGTTTTAGAGAAATGTCAAAATTTCAATCGCCGGATCCAAAGGCGGTTGGCCAAAGCACAAAAGCGAAGAAAAAGGCCCGATCCCCTCCACATCTTGGCCGAGGCTTCCTTGAAGGAGAAAGGCACTAAATAGCTCAGTCACAGCACAAATCCCAAGAAGTTTTGAACATTTTGGGTCAATTTTGGTTTTTCAGGCAATTTACAGGTTTTGTCCATTAACGGGTCTCACCCCCCGCGCGACCCTTCATCTTGGCAACTCCATTTTGCAAAAAATCAGCATTTCCAGATTTTTCATGAGAAGTTACATATGCTCATCCATGGACAAGAGATTTTATGAAGTTTTGGGCCTCCAGAAAGTCAAAAAACAAGCAAAAAATGACTTTCTGCCACATTTTTGAGACACAGAAAGCAGTCTTGGGAGATTGCAATTTTTGAGGGGCAAATGACCACCAAATTCAGAAATTCCAGTTGGGTTGGAAAGTAGACTCACAGACCTTTCCAACAAGCCTACTCTTGCTCAATTTGGACACTTAGAAGTGCCCCAAAAGTGGTCCCAAAGGCGCGCGACCCGTCAGGCAAATTTCTCCAAATTTCAGTGTACAGCTCAGAAAAACGCAGTTTGACCCTGTTTGACTTTTTGGGGTAGATTATTATCCTCCTTGATGTAAATAATGTACTTTTATGACACTTTTACACTTATGTACCTCTTCTAGAAGATTCATTCATGAAATAGGTGAAAATTAAATGAATGAATTGGTTTCCTAGCTTATAGAGGCAAGTTGTTTTGACTGCCTAGTTTTCAGTGCTTAGTTTAGAAGTGGTTGAAACAACTCCTAGGATAGTGAGCTCGACCCATGGAGGCAGGGAAAGAGGTTAGATGATCTATATTATGTACTTTCTTGCTCATTTTCATGGTTGGACTCTTGAGGGAGAAGCTATCATTGTATTATTCACTGTATCTCTGCAATTTTTGGCTAAGGAAGACCAGGGTTTTGCAGTCCTTTTTGGGATTCTTGTGGTTACATGTATTGATGGTGTGTTTCTCTATGTACTTGTAAGTGTGTTATGTGAAATCATTTCCTTTCTTTTCCTTCTGCACATTAAACAAATGAAGTGTTAAAGTAGAATTCATGACTGTCATGCTCTGCTTTTAAGTTTGTTTAATTTCAATGTTTTCTACTGTTTAAGGAGAATTCAAAGTTATTGTTTTCTCTCCTTAGCTCCTCACCTGTCTTTCTCATCCATTCACCTCAATATAAGGCATCAATACTGTATCCTATCTCACCCCAAAGAACCCCCTGCAGAAACTGTGTCCTATCCCCGCACCCAAAATTGCCACTCCTCAATTTGCCACCAAAAACCCTAAAAATTCCAAATCAACCCTTTTGATCAGTTTACTAGCCTAAAATCAGTGTTACCCTATTAGTTATCTCGCCCATTGAAGATATTTATCGAGATAGACCGGAGAGAGCCCTCTCCCGCCCCGTAGGGCTAGCTACGAGGCTAAGTGGTTTGATGTTGCCTTGAGGTTTACCTTTCTCAGCCTGAGGTGAAATTTCAAGCGTTAACAGGTTGAGAAACAAGGTAGAAATGGATAGCAATTTCTAAAGTATACCTATGCGAATGGAGCATGAAAATAGTTCAGATATTCAACCAATCACTTGGCTCTTCAACAATGACGTTCCCAATATAAGGATAACATCCACAAAGAGGATATGGGTTATGTGAAGGTCCACAACAATATTTAGAAGTTTTAAATTCGTACTAAGGCATTCATGTGTTATATGATGGCTAAGGGTTGCAACAATGATAAGGAATAGAAGTGGTGAGATTGAGCATCCTTGCCAAATCCCCCAAGAAGGATGGAAGAAAGAGATTCTAGAACCATTAACTAAAACAACATATAAAACAAATTGGTAACAATCCCTTTATCCAATTGATGAAAGACGTCAAAATTCCACCTAAGTTAAAATAAATTTGAGGTAGAGTCAATTTTCATTGTCAAAGTCCTTAGATAGGCTAATTTTTAATAAGAAGGTAGACTCTATATTTTTGTTTTATGGTATGTAGAGCTTCCTAGGATACAACAATAACATCATGAATGTGTCAAATATCTAGGAACTTAAATATTTCAAAGGGGTTATGTTTAAAACAAATGGTCTTAAGACAAGTTTCTATGATCTTAGATAGCTGCATAAGGATCTGGGTTACTAATGTTAAAAAACAATTGAGTTCCTATCCTTGAATATGTGAAAAATAAATTTTTAATTGAAATTCCATGAAGTTCTTCCATTGTGGCTAGTAGATATTCTGTTAAAAGGTCCCAAAACCCTAGGGAGAATTCCATGATCCATCTATGGGTCCACGAGCTTTTCCAATCTTAAATTATTGAAGATATTTTTGAAGCTTCTCCATTATTATTGGTCTCATATGTGATTCAATTTTTTCTCGTTCATCCAACCATCAAAGAAACTAGTAGTGTTCACGATGTCTTTAATATTTTCCTTGGGAGATTTTGTGTACATAGATTTGTAATGTGAAATTGTCGCCGTTGTGATTGCGTTGATTTCTATACATTTTAAACCATTAATATATTTGATTTTCCATATGTTATGTTTGATTTTGAGGCATAACTTAGTATGAAAAAACTTCATTTTGTCATCACTTTCTAATAACCATGTGGCACTATTTTTAATGGGTTGTTTACTTCTTTGTAGGCTAGTAGTCTAGCCCTTTCCTTATCTAAATTGTATATTTCATGTAATGTATCATCCCAAAAACCTACAACAATATAGGAATCCTAAAAATATGTTACCTTACCTTCCATAACAACATGGTCTTCCTCATCTTGCTAGAATGCTATTTTTTCCCATTCCTTGGTTAGAGTTTTGGAATGAATTAGATTTATTTGTAAGAGTATCATGTATTAGTATAATAATTAGATTTTTCCAATTCTCTAAGCATTGATTTTCATACTTGTTTTGAAGGGATAGATTGGAAAAGGATGATTGATGTTTTTCTTGCCCACCATCAACCTCAACATATCAATTATCTTGTAGAAAATGTTAGAGAAATAGCAAACATTGAATTCTCTCAACCCAAAAACAATGACATATCCACTAAGGATGACATAAAAAATGTGTTACTATATACGAATAGATATCTCACATCCATGTTTAGAAGATCAAGGTTTTGAGATCACCTCTAGTAGCAACCCTTGTTTGGCTAACCCATATCCTCATACCAAAAGTTAGGTCATTTGTTATCATTGCCTATTGGGACTTTTACCAACTTATGACATAAGTAGAAGTGTACCTCTTTATTTAACTTATAGTGACCAATTGGATCTTGAAAAAATCACTAAGGATATCGTTAATAAGATTCCTTCATATGATATAGCCCATCCTTCAACAAAAACAGGATAATCCTCCTTCATAAATAATAATATTCATATCTATAGTTTTTTTTTTTAAAATGGATTTAGAACCTTGTTATTATGAGTATCTCGATGAGAAATTAAAGGATTATAGGGAGTATTTTTTCAATAGGAATTTTTTTTGTCACTAATATCTTTGGTGTCAAAATGCTTGTAAAACTCAAATTTCAAGGAATACTACGAAATGCTTATGACCAGAACTAGAAGTTGCAATCGATTGATAATGACCTTCCTTATTCTTGAATATCTTGGCATATATTTTGTGACAACATAAATTGTTTTTGGAATATGATGGGTGATCCTCCTATCTTGCGAAGTCAGGATGTTGTTCAATAAAAAATCCATCCCTTCTTCACATTTATTTTTCTACTCTCATTAGGGACTTGAGATTTATTCACATTGAACTTGCACACAATTTCCTTTACCTTAAATTCCACCCACCTATTTCATTGTGTGTGTGTTGTATTTATATATTAAAAAATAAAATAAAAAAACATGTTTTATTTCTATTTTGAATATTGTTTTTTTTTTTTTTTTCTCTTTCAAAGCTTTGTTGTTTGTTCGTTTTATTTTCTTCATGCATTTATTTATATATCTTTTCAAGCATGGTATATATTCATTATTCCATCGATCCCTAGGAAAGTTGTTGTTTAATATTCTACAAGTAAAATCTATTTATAATGAATAATATAATTGAATAGATTTATAGCCAAAGAAGTAAAAAACACATGTTTTCATGTTGTTTGTGGCTCCAAACAATGGAGTTTTTGAGCATTCTTATTTTTCTTATTCTCCGCTACCCCTAATTTGTAGGGTTTTGGTGGATTTTACTTCAAAAGGGTAAAGGTAGATGAAAATGGACCTCACTAACATCTCCCAAGGTTCAATCCACCATATGGGAGAGCCACAAGTTTTTATTAGAGATGCAACTCTTTAGTGCCTAGGGACATGCCCTTGTTACACAATGATTTGTCACTCTCCTATCACTCCCCGTTCTTGATCCCAGAGAACCCTTGTAGTGAGTATTGTGTTATAATTTCACCATGAAACCTATTCTCTTGCATCCCTTGAAGTTTGAAGAAAGTAGTCCCCACTCCCTTCAGAACATTTGTAGAGAATCCTTCTTAAAACCCAGTTTTTAAGATCAACGCTCTTTCCCAGTGTCTCACCCGCGCCAATGGCGGAAGTTTACACCGTGACCCTCGTCGATCAGCACTAATGTTAGCCCAATAACTGCGTCGGTCTACTTCTGGAAAGTTTTTATAAAAGGAAACGAAGTTTCATGTCTAGAAACTTCTAGTGGCGATGCGTTGGATGTTCGTTTGGTTGGATAAGGGCCGAGAACTTCATATAAGGTTATTTCCCCCTTAAAAGTGGACCTTCCCAAGGAGATAAGACCTTCTTGCCCCCTTAAGTGGATCTCATTCTTATTCTCCTCTCCCTATATAAACCACTTCCTCTTACCATTTTTGGTTACAATACACACAATAAAACATATAGTAAAAGTGGTGGAGAGATAGAACTAGCTGCAAAATTCTGAAATCTTTATCTTTTGATAGAAGAAGATTAGTCTTAGATGAAAAAATACTAGTCTTTGGTAGCTAAAGCATGAGGAGAGAGAGTTAGATCTTGGAAGCCATTTCATGTCAAGCTAGAGGAGGAAAAGAGTGTTGAAAAGGCGTGTAGCAGGACTTGGATACCGCAAAGGAGATCTCCAACGTCAAGGCTTCGGTTGTATTTCTCTTTGAAGTTTATTTTAATACAACTAATGGTTTATTTCCTATATCGGGTGTAATATTACATTTGATAGCTTAGAACTCCTTGACCTTTTAAGTAGATTGGATTTGATTTTATGCTATCACGTTTTTTGTTGTTTCTTGCATGTTTGTTTCAGGTACTTGAACGAAAGGAAGTTGGAGCAAGGAAGCAAGATCACCATCAAGTGGATTAGCATTATAAGAGGTAGACCCTCTTATTCGATTCTAATCTAAGGAAATTTACATTAGATTGTCTTGTTTGTGGCTAGACCCACTCTCTTGGGCTAGAGGGATCATCTCTGTCCGCAGAGAGGATATTCCTACACCACAAATTGGCGACTTCACTGGGGAAATACATCTCCTTTTCATCACTCTATTTTTTCTACTTGTGTGCCTAGTTTGTTTATTTATGGTCTTCTGGATCTGTATTGACCTGTTTAAAGGCATACAAACACTAGCCCACTCTCTGATGTTTTAATTCTGGCCCTGTGTGAAGTTTGTTTTTATTTTTTATTTGAATCCCTCAATCAACGCTATTTTTTGCGAAACAGTCATGCCGATCATGCCTATCAGCGCTAGTTTTAGCCTGACGGTTGTTCCGGTCATGCCGATCAGTGCTACTTTCAGCCCACAAGTTGTGTTGGTCTCTGAGTTAAGAAAAAATCAAAGTTTTTTCCCATTCTAGTGCCAGTGTGTCTTGACCCTTGGACTCCCTTCTTCTACCCAAAAGTGACTAGGATGCTTTGTTTGTTGGGTTTGATTGATTGATCGGCTTGAAGTTTCATTGCTTGATTTTTTGAGTTTTTGGATGGTTTCTATGACCCTAAGGCATCTATTTCATTTGTTTGTTACTCATTGTGTCAAGTTTTTGATTTGCTGCTTCATTTAATCCATCTTTTAGTTGCAACATCTTCATTGCTTCATTTTCAATTTAATAAGTGAAAGAGTGTCGTTTGTTCTCTTATTTCGAGTGTCTCTTTTCTCTTTCCAAGCATAGATTACATTGATTAGTTTGTCTATTGAAGCATTTATGTGTTTGGTTTGTTCGATGCAGGGAAGAAGTTGCTTTTAGTTTCATTTATCATGCTTTGTATTTGACCAATGCTTGTTTGTTTGGAATTATGAAATTTTCATTAAAAATTTTCTATGTGAAAGATTAATTTTGCATTTAATGAAAATAAGAACATCATTCTAGTTTACTTAAGTGAAAAAATTGCATTCATACCATCATTGAGAAGCTAGAATTGCATCACCATAAGCATTGGAAATGAAATGAAACTTATTTTGTTGTTAAGGGAAGATTAAGTGCATTTAGGACAGGTATTAGTAAAATATTCCATTTTTTGGTTATTGCGTTGATTGTATGTTCTCTATACCTCAATTAATGTAAACTTTCATCGAAGACAAAGATTTCTTCTCTCAGACAACTGCATATAGGAGTTTTTAGATGATAGTGGTAGGGACTTGGAATTGAAACCTAATTCAAGATAAACCGTTAAAATTTATTGAATTAACTTAAGGAAGCATTGAAACTTAATGCTCACATTTAGTGGTCTAGGCTAGAGACGTGTTCCAACGTCTTTAAACCTAGCAGTCGTCGTTCGCTTCAGCGTTAGACAACGCTAGTACAGACTTGTGCTCCCCAAACCGTCGCGTATATAAAGGGATATCCCAATAGGTTTACAATCCTTTATCCATAGGAAGCCGAGTCTGCCACCTTGTAAACGTGATAGATTGAACACAACATTCGGGGAGATTTCCTGCTCGTACTTTGCGGTTCGTGGGAGGTATTCTGTAGTTCACGGTTACCTGGTAATCCATTTTGCGTAGATTATCTTGAGTAGTCATTTTGGTCTTTTTGACTCTTTAAATTTAAAAGATAATCAAGCACTTTTCCTTTTGAGCTTGTTATCTCTGAAAGAAACTAGAGTCACCTTTCGCCCTTTTCTCGACTCTTAAAATATGAAAAGGCAAAGTTTTGTTTCAGTGTCTTAAAATTAACTAACCACGAAAAATTCTCGATTAAAGTTATCTTCCTTACTGATTCTTTAGGGTCATTTTCTATGGCAACATTTCCAGAGTCTACCAGTCAAGGATTCCCCTCGGATGAGAATCCTAGTCCTTTTCTTTCTTTTGGAAATGTTGGTGCTCCTTATATGGAAATGTTGTCCCTCCTCGGGTTAACCATTGATTTACCTATCTGGTTATTTTCGACCTCGGTGGTCCCGAGTGTCCCAAATCCTTCCCAACCATCTCCTTCATTTGATCCACATCACGTTGATTCTAAGGTTGATCTCTCACCTTCTTCCCCTATTTCTTCACCCTCCTCTTCTACTTCGCTTGGTGAAAGTTTGAAATCCAGTAACCAGGAGGCTAAGAAGAAGAAGAAGAAGATAAAGAAGAAGAATTCAGATAAGCGAGAGGCTAACCGTGCAGCTGTTACTCCAAATTCCCCTCCCATAGACAAACCTTTCGATCCTCCATGGAAAGTTAGATTCCCTTACAAGCTGTGTAAGGATCAACATCTCCTTCGAGACTATCCTGGCATTCCTAGAGTCTTAGAGGTATGGTCTCACGATCTGAATTCACCATCCCTATCAGAGTATGGAGATCATGTCGATGCTACGCCTTCAGCTAATGATGGTAAGAAGAAGGGAAATATTAAATTCCCCTGTAGGTTATGTGAAGGAAAGCATCTTCTTCACCTTTGTCCTCTTATGGATAAAGCTTCCAAAATTTTGGAAAACCTTACAGCTCCTCAAGCCCAACTCCCTGTTGGTTATCAGAGACTTTCTTCTGACCCTCTCCTAGTTGGTAAAGAGATTGACTTGGATTCATCTCTTTCCCATCTTGCTCTTCCTAAGCATGACTCTCTTGTGTCTGTTCCCGACCAACCATTGGTCAAAAAGAGTGTCGACTTGGCTCCGCCTTCAGTTGTTCACTCTGTTCCCGAAGAGAGTAGTGATCATACTGCTCATGTTCTTCTCGTCTCCTTAGATTATCATGAATTGAAGAGTGACCCTCCCATCCTAGTTGTTCAGGAGAGTCCTTCTCCTATTCCTGCAGAGCATGGGGGGAATCATATGATACCCCCACCAAGTAGTTATGTCATTTCTTTTGATTGGAGTCAATTGACTTCTTTCCACCTTCCATCTTATGTGCCTTTCCAGATCACAGTACAAGCCTATAATATGGTAGTACATGGCACTATATTAGATGAAGGCATGTCTGTTAGCATCATGTCTTCTACTACTTGGAAAGCTTTGGGTTCCCCACAGCTTGTGCCTGTCACCCAGTATCTGTTGGCTTTCAGAGGAGGAACTAGTCAACCCTTAGGGATCCTTCCAAAGTACCCTATTACTTTGGGAGGAAAGACCGTTTATATAGACGTGATGGTAGTCCAAGGTCCCTTAGATTTAAATCTTCTCCTTGGACATGACTATGTTTATGTCATGGGAGCTCTTGTTTCTTCCCTTTTCCATGTGGTTTTTTTTCCACACGAAGGGAGAATAATGACCATTGATGAATTGTCATTCATTGGTCACCAGGTGCCTCCTATGCAACCATCTTCCCCTATTGGTTCTTATTTGAAAGCTATACTCTCCCCGCCATACGTCAATTATGTGGCTACCCGTTCCATCTCCACATCTGCTAATGATCACATAGATGGTATAGTGCACTATGTACTGGGGGCATTGGAGCCCAATCTGTCATTGGTACCAGTTGAGATGCATTCCTCCTGGAGCATAGTTCTCCCGTCTAGTGAGGACCTCTTGGGATCCATGTTCTCGTATGGTCCATGAACAAGGGTCAGAGTAGAGTTCCTTGCCTTGTGTCAAGCTCATGAAAAAATGAAACAAGGGGGTCAAAGCATAGTTCCTTGTCTTGCGTCAAGCTCGTTAAAAAATGAAACAAGGGATATCGAGCATAGTTCCTCATCTTGTGTCAAGCTCGTTAAAAAATGAAACAAGGGATACCAAGCAGAGTTCCTTGTCTTGTGTCAAGCTCCTTAAAAAATGAAACAAGGGATGTGAACATAGTTGCTTGGTTTGTGTCAAGCTCGTTAAAAATGAATCAAGGAGTCTGAGGATAGTTTCTTCATATATCTTCCTCATTAAAAAATGAAATAGATGTTCGAGGATAGTTCTTTTACTGTGTCAACCTCATTAAAAAATGAAACAACTCCCTTTTCCAAATAGAGTCTTTGATTACGATCTCGTAAAATCCTAGTCAAGTCTTTCCTGAATCTCGAGAGTGAACCTTCATTCCATCCACCTCACTGAATGAAATGAAGCTTGGGGGCATGTACCTTGAATTGAATCATTATGCTGGGGGCATGCAAACTTATCGCAAGCATAGTTTTTCATTTCAGACTTGTGTAAACATGAAACCGAATTCAAGCAGAGTTCCCCATGGTTCAAGATTGTGTAAAAATTAACCCATGCCTGATTTAAATATCGTGATTTCCATTTTTATCAGTTAATTTCTTCTAGAGGAGCCTTGTTTGTTTCATTCCATGACCACCATCTCTTTAGTTGATCATATGCTTTCACTTGGTTGTTTTTCCTTTCCTAAGGAACTGCAATGATGAGTGGTCTTGTTAGACAACCTCTTGACCATCACATGTTTTTGAGCACTTCCACCATAACCAGAACCAGTTGATACCCTTTATACCACTCGTTCCTCCAGGATGAGTCACCTTTAAGCTCATTCTTGAGTCGTAAAAAATTAAAAGATTTCCGAGTGTTTTTCCCTTTTTGACTCGTTAAAGAAAATAAAAATGGGGATTCTACTTTAAGCCCTTTTCCCACTCTCAAAACATGAAAATATTGCCAAGTTCTTGTTGTTTTGACCTCGTAAATGGTTTCAAAACGTCGTTTACCCAATATAGGTTTACCCCTTTTTCGGGCTGGTATAAACTATTTACGAAAAAGGTACTCCTTGGCTGACATGGTCTAGAGGTTCTTTCAAGTATTATTTTCCATCTTTTCAAGCTCGAGAGACAAATTTACGAAAAGGGACCTTTTGGAGTTTTCTTTTTCGTGTCTTTTTCAAACTCTATAAACATGAAAAAGATTATGAGTTTCACCTTTTTCAGACTCGTTAAAAGATTAAACGACAGAGGACTTGTCATTATGACGAGACCAAGATACTCCTTCCTAGGGATCGTAAAACTTACTAGAATGGATCCATCCGAATGATGGACTTATATTACAAGAATATGTTATCCTCGTTAATCTTGTGTAAAAATAACTGGGGTACTTTCCAGAAATGGTGGGGAAAAATTGGAAGTATTTCATCAGTTGTATTCTTCACTTGCGGCAGCATGTCACTCTTGAACATTGACACTCATCTACTTTTCGTGTCGGTTTTTTGGACATCCTCACTCTATCACTTTCCTCCTTTGGTTTTTGGGTTATCCATTTTAAACCTCTCATATGATCTCTGCCACGTCACCATGACCTTTGATCTGATGATGTCAAATGCTGTCAAACTCTGGAGTCATGTCATCCACATGTTCAAGAGAAGTCTTCCTACCTGTACATTGTCTGATCATATGTCACCATCTTGGATTTCTCTCATTCATTGTGTTTCTCGTTTCGTGTCGATGTTGAAGAATTCATTATGACCTTCCTTCAACAGATCACTTCCTGTCGGCTTCAGCTCGTTATCCAGGAGGTTGATCTAGAAACCCTTTCCAGTACCTTAGAGCTTGCATGCCTCAATGGCAAGTTCTTTGCACTCGATGACAGGTTCTCATCATTGGCCCTCGATCAAGTGATTTCACAGGTGTTCGACTTCAGTTCCTTATTCACACTTCATGAATTGTACTAATAGTACCTTCAAAGCCATTGACATTATGGGTGGTTTCTCTCGCGCTCGTTAACGGTTCACATCATTGGCCGGTAATCAAGTTATTTTCTATCATGTTCAACTTCAACACATTTATTCACATGTTATAATTTGTAATTTGATCAGGTTGTGTTGGAGCGCAAGACCCTGGGCTTAGATCACAAAAGTCCAGGTTGTAAGGAGTGATGAGTCATTCATGATTATATACATGATTCTTTAGATGGATGGCTGTGACCATTGCGTGGGTATCATTTTGATCCTTCTCAGTCAAATGGCTACGACGATACTGTGGGTCTTTCAATTTTGGTCCTCTCTATTTGGATGGCTTTGCCCATGTCGTGGATCTATTTCATATGATCCCATCAATCGGATGGCTACATCCATGTCGAGGATCCATGCACGTGATCCTTTTCTTAATGGATAGCTGCACCTATACCCTGGATTCATGTATTGTTATATGCCTGTCATGTTTATCAGGCATGACTGTCAGATTTCAGATATGTACATGTATGTTTGAGTTGCAGGTATTTTGATGCTAGTATTCCAATTCCTCGCTCCGTCTTAAAGCATTTCAACCATCGCTCTCAGCTCTGACTTCATGCTTTAGGGGGCATTTATTACATAGTAATTTGTCACTCTCCTGTCACTCCTCATTCCTGATCCCGGAGAACCCTAGTAGTGACTACTGTGATATACTTTCACCATGAAACCTATTCTCTTACATCCCTTGAAGTTTGAAGAAAGTAGTCCCTACTCCCTTTAGAACATTTCCAGAGAATCCTTCCTAAAACCTAGTTTTTAAGATCATCGCTCTTTCCTAGTGTCTCACCCGCACTGATGGAGGAAGTTTACACTGTGACCCGCACTGATTAGCGCTATTGTTAGCCCAATACCCTTTCCGATCTACTTCTGGAAAGTTTTTATAAAAGGAAACAGAGTTTCACGTCTAGAAACTTCTAGTGGTGATGCATTGGATGTTTGTTTGGTTGGATAAGGGCCGAGAACTTCATATAAGGTTCTTTCCCCCTTAAAATTGGACCTTCCCAAGGAGATAAGACCTTCTTCCCCCCTTGAGTGGATCTCATTCTTATCCTCCTCTCCCTATATAAACCACTTCCTCTTACCCTTTTTGGTTACAATACACACCATGCAACATATAGTGAAAGTGGTGGAGAGATAGAACCAGAGTTGTGGGGGAGTGCCCCCCCCCCCCCGAACCCTCTCCCAATTCGTGCTCCGGGTGGGAGCGGCTCGGGAGTGGGTCGGGAGCGCACTCCCGATAAAATTTTTTTCGCTCCCTGCCAAAATTGGGATCGAGTTCGGCAGCGTCGCTCCTGTCGCTCCTAGAGCAAAAATTACAGCTCAGGAGAGATCAGGGAGCGATCGCTCCCGAGCTTTTAATTTTCGCTCTGGGAGTGACGCGCGACACCGAGAGCGATTCACGCGAAAAAAATTCTGTGGATGTGAAAAAAATTCATTAAAAAAAAATTGTTTTAAAATGACTTGGGGGGGAAAAAATTTCATTGTCACTTGAATGAGTTGAGGAGAGGCTGGAGAGCAAAGGAGATTGAGCAAAGGAGCAAGGGGAAGTGAGGAGGAAGCGCTAAGGAGCAAGGAGCAAGCCTGCAAAGAGGTTAGTTACGTTAGTAACTTAGTAATTTAGTATTTTAAACCTTAGTTAGGTAGTAATTTAGTTTAGTTTAGTTAGTTTAATTTAGTTTATTTAGTAAAAAAATCATGAATATAAATAAAATTAATAAATAAAATTAATTAATCTAAATAAATTAAATTAATTTTCTCATTCCTATTCCCATTCCCATTCCCATTAAATTTTGTAGATTCAAAAGCCTACAAATATCAAACATCATGGACCTGGCTATATTTCTTGGCATTTTCCTCTTCTTGGTCCCTTTTTTGGTTATTATGGTGCTAGAGAGTAGGAAACGAAGGGGCCAAAATGAAGAGGGGGATGAAGAAGCTGGAGAAAGTGGATTTGATGAAAACCCCGGTGAGGAGGAGCTGGAGGAGGGTGAACATGACTCTCAAAAAACTAAATGAGACCAAACCCCATTGTGGAAATATGTTAATAGGCCTGAAGCAGGGAAAGGGGGTGGAACCACTAAATTTCATTGCCCCCATTGCAACAATAATTACACAGGTTCATACACCTGTGCCAGGAAACACCTCTGCGGGAAAAGGCCATGGGATGGAGATAAACAAATAGGAATCAAAACTTGTGCAGATGTGTCAGCAACAGATAGAGCCAAATACACAAGGGAAGAGGAGGAAGACCAATACAAATCTAAAAAATCAAGGGGTTTCTTTGAACCAAGCTCACAATCACAAGCATAAAGAACTCCTTCAGCATCCTCCCAAGGCAGTGGATATGGAGGCACAGGGTCACCAGCTTTAAGGCATAGAACCATATCAGATTTCCTTGATGAGGGGTGTAGGAATGATGTGGATTCAAAGGTTTACGGGTTTCTCTATGCATGTGGGATACCATTCAATGTTCTTCGCTCACCTTATTGGCATGAAATGGTTTCTGCTATAAATGATGCTCCTGAAGGATACAAGAGCCCTGGGTATGACAAGGCAAGAACCGTTGGACTTGATCATGAAAAAGAAAAAATATCACATTCTTTGAATAGAATGACAAGTTCTTGGACTGACCATGGGGTGTCCATTGTATCTAATGGATGGACAAATGTAAAAGGAAAGCCATTGATAAGAGTTCTTGCTGTGTTTGTTAGTGGTGCCATCTTTCTAACTGCATATGATTACTTAGACAAGTTCAAGACCACCATCAACTTTGCAGAAGCATTACTTGAAACAATTGACCGTATTGGGCCATACAATGTCATCCAAGTCATCACTGATAATGCTCCTAATTGTAAGGCAACGGGAGCAATTATTGAGGATAAATACCTCAACATATTTTTGTTTGGATGTTTGGTTCACACATTGAACCTTTTGATGCATGATGTTGTCAAGAACAAAAATTCACAATACAAATGGAATGGTGATTTGTACAAGAAAGGCAAACAAGTGATAAAATTTATTACAAATCATAGCAATACCCATGGCCTTTTCCGCAGTCACTCAAGATTGGAGTTGTTGAAGATTGCGAAGACCAGATTTGGTAGCTATTACCTCACCTTCAGGCGCCTTTTGAAGGTAAGAGAGTCATTGGATAGCATGGTATCAAGTCCACATTGGCAGGTATTAAAGGAAAGGGCTACAAATGCAGCTAACAGGCGAGGTTTTGAACTGGTGGAGGAGGCCACTCTTGATGGTCAGTTTTGGTCAAGTGTGAGGCAAGTATTGGATTTCACCAAGCCCATTTATCACATGATTTGGTTTGTAGATACAGATAAACCAGTGATTGGCGAGGTGATGAGCAAATGGATACCATGTTGGGGCAAATAAAAGATACCATTCATAACAGAGATCCCGAATTGTACAAACTGATTCACGATTGTGTGTGTGTATGGTGGAATAAACTTAATCTTCCACTACATTTCTTGGCGTATATCCTTACGCGAAAATACTACTCTACATCTTGGTTGGGCCAACCTGCACCAGGGGGTGGGATTAGGACCAAACCCCATTTAGATGCAGAGGTAACTAGAGGATATTTGGAAGCATTAGAAAAGTTGATACCTGACAAGGAGGAATGTGCAGCTGTGCACCTTGAAATAGGCAAATACTTCAATGGCACTAGTTTGTTTGGTAACTTCCATGCAATGGAAGATAGCGACAAATTTGATTCTCTCACATGGTGGGAAACATAATGCGGCTAGGGAATTTTGCCAAAATTGGAATTTTTTTTTTCTATCATAGGTTGTAAATACTTCTTCTGCAGAGAGGTGTTGGAGCACCTACAACTTCATACATAATGTGAAAAGAAGCAGACTCAATGAAAACCGGGCAGAAAGCTTGGTTTATGTGCACTACAACTTGAGGTTGTTGAGTCATTACTGTGATGGAGCTTATGAGGATCCCACATATAAAATTTGGGACAACCACCCAAAGGAAGACAATTTGGAGGATGGCACTATACATCTTGAAGAACTGGAAGAGGAACTTATAAGGGATGAAGATGAAGCAGCTGCAGCAGCCATGGCACCTCCACCATCCAGTAGCAGTGCTCGAGTTTCGAGTCTTTTTCCTTTGCTGTTGCCACCTCCATCTACACCCTCACGTGGAGGGCATGTGCCTTCTAGTTCTGGTCATCGGTCTGTGTGGGAGACTCCTAGAAGACCACCACGACCTGCTTATACAGGAGACTCTCGTGGCAAGGGCCACATGTAGATTTACAATTTACTTGTCTTTTCTAGTTTCTATTAGTTTTCATAACTGTTGAGTCTTGAGTCCTTGACTCTTGACTCTTGACTCTTGAATCTTTCATATCATAATGATATTTTTTGTAAACAATATATGACTATGATAATGAAAGTTTGAAGTTTGAAGTTGGCAATTATAACTCATTGGTAATGATTGTGAATTATGAATATGATGCTTCGTGAAAGACTAAAGTTGTTTCATTTCATTTCATTATTCATGTTTCATTTTATAATTTTTATAACATTTCATTTCATGTTAACAGTTAGAAGTTAGAACTTAGAAATATCTAAGATATTATTTCTTATAATGGTTAGACTTAGCTTACAAGTACAACTTTGGTGTTCAATGATGATAAATGTTATATATTGAATTTTCAATTTTGAAAGCTTGAAGTTGAAACTTTAAGATTGAATTTGATGAATCATGATTCACGAGACTCAATATGTTGCAGTTGTAATATGTATGTTACTAACTTGTGGACATGGTTGATCTTCGATTATAACTTCTAGATGATTGATGTGATATGGTTCAATGATCAATCTATGTTTTTTTTTGTTTTTTTTTTTTTGTTTTTTGTTTTGTTTTTTTGTTTTTTGTTTTTTGTTTTTGTTTTTTGTTTTTGTTTTTGTTTTTGTTTTTGTTTTGTTTTTTTGTTTTTTTTTAATCTAATTCATCATTCTACATGTTTTTGTTGACATATATGTATCAAAAATTTAATATATATATATATATATATATATTTATATATATATATATATATATATATATATATATATATATATATATATTTTAAAAAAATCGCTTCGGGATTTGCTCCCAAACCGGGAGCTTCTGAAAATGTCGCTCCCGCTCCCCGCTTTTGCTCCAACTCCCAAGTAACATTGGATAGAACCAACTGCAAAATTATGAAATCTTTAGCTTTTTATAGAAGAAGATTAGTCTTAGATGACAAAAGACTAGTCTTTGGTAGCTAAAGCATGAGGAGAGAGAGTTAGAGCTTGGAATCCATTTCATGTCAATCTAGAGGAAGAAAATATTGTTGAAAAGGCATGTAGCAGGACTTGGATACTGCAAAGGAGATCTCAAACGTCAAGGCTTTGGTTGTATTTCTCTTTGAAGTTTATTTTAATACAACTAATGGTTTATTTCCTATATCAGGTGTAATATTACATTTGATAGCTTAGAAATCCTTGATGTTTTAAGTAGATTGGATTCAATTTTGTGCCATCACGTTTGTTGTTGTTTCTTGCATGTTTGTTTTAGGCACTTGAACAAAAGGAATGAAAGGAAGTTGGAGCAAGGAAGCAAGATCACCATAAAGTGGATTAGTGTTATAAGAGGTAGGCCCTCATATTTGATTCTAATCTAAGGAAATTTACATTATATTGTCTTGTTTGTGGCTAGACCCACTCTCTTGGGCTAGAGGGATCGTCTCTATCCATAGAGAGGATATTCCTACACCATAGTCCTCTTGGAAAAATAAAAGGAGACTAACACAATTTAGAGACAACTAAGGGAAATATGTAAAGATTCATTGAGGGGGAGATTCCATCTCTATAGCAAGAAAAGGACATCGCTGTATTTCCTTAAAATAAATAAAAGAACATAAGACCTCATATCATAACCATGAGAAAATATCTAATTTCCTATGTCTTATAGATGAGATACCATACTAGGTGAATTCAAAAAAGATATCAAGGGAAACATTGATCGAGATGAAGGGTTGTCTATAAACTTCTTTGGTAGAGCCACTAAAGTAACTATGAGAACAAATTCATATATGGGAAAAGTGAAGCTACAAGTAGAAAAGGAAGTGCATTTGGGACAATGACTAATCATTAGAGGGTTGCTTAGAGCAATTGCAAGCATAAAAAAGGGTTCCACGTGACCATTATTTACTACAATATAAGACAGCTGAGTGACCCATGAAAGAACATATTTCTCAAGACAATGATCTCAAGATTCAAACTTGAAATCTTCTGACCACAAGAAGTTGTTCTAGAGAATCCAATATGTATAAATGATATGAAAGAGATTCTACCTATTACCACATATACTACATATCCATTTTTTTTAAGATGGAATCATGATTCAATCCTTCCAATGGTTGGAAGTTAGTGAAGGTTACTATAGTTGTGCACTTTGAAGGTCACATAATCATGTTCTAATCACTTCCACTTTTTATTGCATGTTTTGTTCATGTCCTCTAGCACAGTGGTGTACTTGCTCAGTGTTTTCCTAGTTTCATTCATATTCCATCACATCTCATGATTTCACTTAGGTAATTTATTTGTCACAACTTATTATCACTTTTTTCTCAGGTGTAATTCATGTTGCCCTCACACTTTATCACACTTTATGATTTTAACCTAGGTAGTTTGTGTATCACATCACATCTCTACCTTTAACCTTGGTAAAATCCATATTCTAGTTCATTCCATATCCAACGAGGCATATGGAATATTTTGCTTATGATTCTCTAAATCATATTCCATATCAACTCCTATTTTCTCATATTTCCACTTTTTCCAATGTGAACATACCCAGCTAATTTAGGATTATATCCTAAAACATAAGGTTGAGTGCTTAATTATTAGCCCGCTAATGCTCTAACAATATAATTCTTCATTGAGGTAATTTCCTAAGTTGTATTGCTAATTAATCATTAGACAACACAACTTTATGTCTATGTGGTACATAACATGAAGTTAGTACTCCCTCTTGGCACACATGTTGAGCAAACTCACTTAAAAAAATCACAATACTTCGAGCCTCAAATTAGTCATGTTCACATGTGCCAACTCACTCATTCACTTGAACATACTATTAGGAGGTTACTTGGTCTTCAAATTTGACTAACTTCCTTTCCAAAAGGGAAGGAAGTTAGTGCTTTTAAGAAAATCCCGAGTGAGCCAATGAGACACCTTAGCTCGTTGTATAAGGATTTTGGAGTGGAAACAACAATAGATAGTTTAAAGGAAATTAAAACTTTCGTAGAATGGTAATGTAGGATGAGGATGATGCATTAATGAAGCCTACTAGTAAAGAGGAACTCATCCAAATGATGAGATCACTTCAAGTTGATAAATTTTCGAGGTTAGCTAGATGGACCATTAACTTTTTTGACATCTTGAGGCGGGACATGCTCTAGTCAATGGAGAAGTTAAAAAACTTTGATGAGATCCTCAAAGTTTTTAACTTTTTCTTTCTAGCATCTATTCCAAGAGTAATCTCTCCAATTTCCTTAAAAAACTTTAGATTTATTTAATTATATAATGTAATTTATAATGTGATTGCTAAATTGAATGGTTCTATAATCAAAACCTTGATATTATCAATCATATCCCATGAATAGTTAAGATTTCTCTCTGGTCGAAAAATTCATGAATAAATGGTACATCCCAAGAAAACCTGTAAACCATTAAGTCCAAAAAGCATCAACCTTTTGTTCTTAGGATAGATCTCTCATAATATTTTGATAGAGTAAATTTGTTTTGTCTCATATTACATATGATACATATTAGTTTCCTCCCAAGATTATATCTTATATGCATGAGTGTTTTTCCTCTATAAATTTCATACTTGAAATTAATAGTTATGCCTACCCATAATTTACACATTCTCATGTGATTTGATAGGGATGTCTCTTTTACCCCTTACCCTTTATTCAGTGCTTGATAGTATTGGTAAAAGAATAATTGGAGAAAGTAGAAATGTGTTATGAAACCAGCTCAAAAAAAGATAGAAAAGATAGATGAATGCCTTAGAAATAAGCCTCTTCGAGGGGGCAACCTCCTTTAAATTACACAAATGAACAATTATTAGATGATACAAATGAAAATAATTCCTTTCTATATATAGGAGTCTAAGGGGTCATAATATAATCAGAGCCGACATAACAATAATAATGTAAGGGCACAATAATGACAATAGTGGGCTTGAGCCCCAAGAGTTAGTTCAATCGGTCAAATGAGTGCCAAGCCAATCGGGAGGTCACAGGGTCAATTCCCGAAAGCTCTTGGGGTCAGGTCAGTAAATAGGTTGAGGGGTGCTGATCCCGTTCGGGTGGGGTCCACTCAGTGTTGAACAACCCTAGACGTAGCGGACCCACTGACCATGGGTATCTGTGAACCAGAAATGAGAAAAAAAAAAACAATAGTGGGCTTCTATGGGGCACAATAATAACAATATGGGGACTACATGGGCACAACAACATAATAAGGGGGTCATACTAATAACAATAAGGGGTTACACTAGTAGTATAGGGACCTAACATGCCCCTCTCCTTCAAAAAGTTTTGTCCTCAACAATTGAGTAGTTCTTGATGCTCCTGTATAAAATTCTTGTCCTTCCATGTGGAATCTTCAGCTGGTAAGTTCTTCCACTTGATGAGATACTCTGAAATTGATTGATTTCGTAGCTGTCGGGTTCTTGTTTCTGTGACTGCTCCAAGCTCTAATATGATTTTTCCTTCCTCGTCAAGTTTGGCAATATTGTTTGAACTGGGATCTTCTACAACTTTTGAATGAGTGGCGACACTTCTTCATCCTTCTTCCATTCATCCCTTGCTTCGTTTATCCAATCAAGTTGGATAATAGAAATAACACAAAACAATTCTTCCACATCCTCATCCCTTCTTGAGAGTGCATATGCAACAACATTTGGCTTCCCGTTTTTGTAGATTATTTCAAAATCATAACCCAACATCTTTGTGACCCATTTTTGTTGCTCTTCAGAGGATAATTTTTGTTCTAAAAAGTATTTAATACTATCATGATCCGTTTTTACCTTGAAGTGTCTTCCCATCATGTAAGATCGCCATTGCTTAAGTGCATGTAGTATTGCTAACATTCCTTCTCATAAATAACTTTCTTGAGGGACATTTGTTTGTATGTATGTAACCATAAAAATGCCCAATCGCCTACATCAAAACTTCTTTCATTGCAATGTTGATTTGCCTGTTGTTTCATTCGATTTTGCAATGTTGAACCTTTTTCTTCTTGATATGTCCTTCTATCTTAAGAGTTTGAGGAGTAGTAATTATTTCCAATGCTGTACAAGATGTGGTTGGATTTATTTCTTCTTTCTCCGGGGTTGGTTCCTGGTGTATATACTCTTCTTTTGACGTTTTTTGATCATTTTCTTCCTCCTCTCCACAATCAGTGTAAAATAATTTATTCTCAACACACTTATGACCTTTAATGTATCTTTTATCACAATTGTAACAAAGCCCTTTTTCTCTTTTTTCTTCCAATTGTTGTGTTGTAACCCTTGTAGGTCGTGGAAGGCTAGGAGAAACAACACTTCCATATTTATAGTTGTGAGGGGTAGACTTCCTTGTTGCCATAATTTTTTTTTTCCACTTTGTAACAAAGCCCTTTTTCTCTTTTTTCTTCCAATTATTGTGGTGTTGCTCTAAAGAAGGTGTTTCTTTTTGTATCCTCATAATGTGCTATAATTTCCTCTGTGAAAATTGACCACGTAACAAGTGGTTTATGAGAACAAAGACCTTTATACCATAAAAATTAATGTTGTTCTAAATATGAAGATGCAATACATACCTTTTGTAACAGTGGTACACCATGTAGATCAAAATATTTCTCCATCTGTAGTATCCAATTTACCAGATCTTGTTGGCATTATGGCACAGGCTTGGAGCTATGGCACAAGTGTTGTCCTTGATGGCAACTCTCTTTGATAACAGATCTCAGTTCAGGCTTTCAGAATGAAGGAAAAGACATATACGCAGGTGGAGCTATGGCACATGTGTTGTCCTTGATGGCAACTCTCTTTGATAACAGATCTCAGTTCAGGCTTTCAGAATGAAGGAAAAGACATATACGCAGGTTCATCTAGACGAAGATGCGTATACACGCGGGTTAGATGTTACAAAGGCGCGTATGCGTATACACGCACTTTCACGCAAGGAAAAGCGCGTATATGTTGGAAAACTTACCTTTGGTCCGTGGTAGTTAGTCCTTGATACTTGAACCTATGGATTTGGAACATGGTATCTCGTCAGAAGTGTTGATCCCAAGTATTGGGCTCGTGGTATTGTGTTATTATGGTTTTGGACCGTGGTATTGAGAAAGGCCTAAGACTATAAAAGAGGAAGGAGATCATTTGGAAAAGCAACTTTGGAATCAATTGAATATCTAAGATGTGCTAGATCTGAAACTTTTGTGATTGGGGTTATGGTGTGGATCTGGATCTGAATGAAGGAGGAACCTAAGCGCATAAAGAAGGATAAGATCTATTGATGGGTCATAATCTTTAAAGATTGAATGATAGTATATTTGTATGATTTTGATCTGTTCTGTGAGGCACACACTTGATCTATAAATCTGATAATCTGGGTTATTTAGCATTTGACTGTTTGAAAGAGTAAATTCTCCTTTATAGATCTGTACGTAGGTTTAGTGAAGCGAAGGTGCGTATACACGCAGGTTCGGTAAAGGAAAACTGTGTATACGCAGGTTGCTCCACACACAGTAGCATATGCACGCAGGTTTCAGGTTTTTTAAGTATCAGATACATATTTTATTGTGATCTAGCTGCCTCTGTTTGTTGCTGCAGTGTTCTGGGTTCAGAATTTGGTATATGGTTACTGTTATTGTGTTTTGGGTACAACTGCCAGAGAAGTGTTTATTGTGAATCAGTTTTGTTCGGTGGAAAGGAGATTGGTTGAAGCAGAAATCTTGATGATTGATTGATGGATCCAGTCTGAAAATTTATGAAATGTGGTCCCTGGAAGAAAGAGAAGGTTGTAGCCTTCAGTAGGCCAGCACCTACGTACTAGTATCTTGGCTAGTACAAGAGCTAAGGGGGTTGTAGCTCCCTTCTAGGAGAAGCTGGAAAATGAGAGAGGGTTGTAGCTCTCTGCAGGTTGTAGCCTGCGTACTGGTAAAGGATTGCACTAGTACATTGTAAAAGGAAGTTTCTAATTAAAGAAAGATAGAGACGAATTGCAGCAGGTGGTTTTCACCCACATTGGGTTTCCACCTTATATCTTGTGTTCTTGTGTGTGACTATCTTTTGTTCTGTTTTACTGGTCTGGTTATTGTTTATTTCACTCAGATACACAGATTAATAATCAACATCTGAAAGATAAAGTAAATCATAAGTTTGCATTGTATACGCGGGTTTCCTTCTACATAGTTGCGTATATACGTGGGTTTTACTAACTGAAGTAGTGTATATCCTCTGATTTTTAAAAGGGAATATTTGGCTTGATAATACTGATTCAGCCCCCCTCTCAGTATTATTTCCAACAGATCCTTGCCATCAAACTTCCTCATTTCGATTTTTCTTAATTTTAGGAGCTCGATATTGAAATGACTGTAACTCTGTAATTTTAGATCTCCAAGTTCTGAAATTTCTACCTATTGTAGCTCTCTGAGTTCTCTTTCTAAACCCGCAAATCTGATCAAAATTTGATTATCCAAGAAAAGTTATGCCAAATCTCCCACTGTGACCTGATTATAGACTAGTTCAATAGTGCGAACGTGTACGACGTGCCACGTCTCACTGTTTCGACCTTAGTACCTGAAACTGATATACAGAAAACTACTAGAAGTCCTCTTTCTGAAAATTCTTACGAAATTTCAATCTGATGCTCAGAACAAAAGTTATGACAATTTTCCCAAGGTGACCTGTTTGGAATGTAATTTGGGGGTCTGCAAAAACCCTAACTTCCTCAGATTATATATCCGAAAATAGAGCGAGACAAGATCTGAAATTCGAAGCCAAGATTCAAAACGATTTCTTCTCAAATGGGTTTTTTTTTAGCTTCTGAAACTTCATAGTGAAATAGTTATAGTGAAAATTCCATGATGACCTATTTTAGATGAAATTATGGAGCTTGCAAAAACCCTAACTTCCTCAGATCATATAACTGAACATATAACGAGACAAAATCTGAAATGTGGACCCAAGGTTTAGCGAGATTTTGCCTCAGATGGGTTTTTTGTAGCTTCTGAAACATCACAGAAAAAACGTTATAGCGAAAATTCCATGATGACCTGTTTGGAGCAGCGAAACCCTCGAATCCGAAGCTCTGATACCAAATGTTATGAAACCAACTCACAAAAAGATAGAAAATATAGATGAAGGCCTTAGAAATAAGCCTCTTCGAGGGGGCAACCTCCTTTACATTACACAAATGAACAATTCTTAGATGATACAAATGAAAAGAATTCCTTTCTATATATAGGAGTCTAAGGGGTCATAATATAATCAGAGCCGACATAACAATAATAATGTAAGGGCACAATAATAACAATGGTGGGCTTCTATGGGGAACAATAGTAACAATATGGGGACTACATGGGCACAACAATATAATAAGGGGTCGTACTTATAACAATAAGGGGTTACACTAGTAGTATAGGGACCTAACAAAATGAAATCTTGAAAGGTATAAAAATCATAGATCTTATGGCATTCTCACCTTTAATGCAAGTTCTCCTCGAAAATTAAGAGAACTCGAGAAGCAAGAGAACTAGATGGAATTCTAAACATACTTGATGCAATGATAGAAATGCTACTTAATTTAAACAAATCCATTATATGATGCTTTCAAATATATGAAAATAGGAAGACATCGATATTAAATTTTCTTCTATGCTCAGAACATAACTTGGAATAATAATGTAAATATTAGGGTTTTTTCTCAAGGAAAATGACTATGCGCATGGAAAGGATTAGAGCCAGAAATTTTCTTTGGAGTCACAGGTGGTTATCTATTGGTGGGTGGTTCATTCACCATAAAAGTGTAAAACTAGTATACTAGAAGACACTCTTGAAACTACCAAAATGAACTATGAATAAGATATATAAGTTATCAAGAAGGTTTCTATGATTGGGAAAAATAAGAAAGGACATTATTCCTCTCATGATATGGAAGTACACTTGTGATGAATTGTGATTTTGTCACCTTTTTACTATAAAAACATTCCCTTTTTGCCTCCAATATATACTCATTTTTCCCTCTTCTATCATGAATAGGATTCAGTTCCTCACCCTTACTATGCTTTTCCTCAAAGATATATATAATTTTCATTTTCTCTCATATTTATTTTATAGTTAACTATTAATGTGAATTTTGAGATTATTCACATTTTTTTATATAATATGTTATGATTGCACATAAGATTTTCTAACCTAAGGTACTATGAGGCTAATCACTGACAAGTGTAACTCCAAGTCAACCAATAGGTTTAACTATACTAAAACATATAGGTGTAACTCCATTGCACAAGTTTAGCGACGAGTGTATCTCTAGGTTAGCATATTGACTACACTAATGCAAGGGATGAACCTTGAACTCTACCAATCAATAAATATGAGAGATTTCATTGCAACAATAATCACCAGATGTTGGTGAGGGTTTAGCCATCAAGAATATTATCAGACAAAGTTGCAAGAATATCACTATATGCTCGATGATTATGTGTCAGCATGCATGAACACTTAATGTCACTTGAACAACCTACTAACTAAGCCAATAATTAGTTCAAGTTATCTCTTAGTTTCACAAATATATGATGGTTTCAAAGTTTTCAGAAGTTGCAAGTAGTCTATGAAGATGCAAGTGGAAGTTGGATTGACTAACTAGTGCAAAGGGGTTTCAAAAACTTGGTTAGCTAAAGACACAACCACAAAATAGCTATTAAAACAACTTGGTTGGATATCCAATAATATTTAAAAATGTTTTAAAAGTTTGTATGTGTGTTTTAAACTATAGTTGAATTTTGACGAGCCCCACCACTCCATTTGTGGAGCTAGCATACCCCCTTCTTGTAAATATATGGAACTCCTCTCAAATGAGGCTAGGGAGTATTAAGATATATGTAAAAGAAAATTTTCATAATGATAATATAATAAGTAGCATATTTAGATTTCTATGTTGATATTTAGAGTTTATAAGTTGCCCATGGTGATTTTATGAGTGTCTACATAACCCGAAATTTGAGGGGGGAAACTCAAGGTAAGGCATTGTGCTTTTGCTACTTGTGCATAATTATGAGTTATTTTTATGTTGATGTGAGTTAATTACTTTTATTTCATCAATTTATTTCAATTTTTATATGTTACCTTATGTTTTGAGCTTGTTATAGGTTGTGA